>OY728120.1:2019386001-2020636001 GCA_963277665.1 Viscum album
CCTGGTGTACGGATACGTCGGCCGCCGCACCAAAACTGGACACCCTGGACTGATAACCACACCCAATATGCTTAACACTATTGCTTCGCATTGAAAAAGATTAGAGTCCATAGTTCTGCGGTAGAACTGAACTCCTCGGATACCAATTTGTCATGACCCGTCCTCGGGGCCCGTGCTGTGACTACCCCAAGCCCACCTTCCATAGGCCAGGGGCTGGCGACTAGAACCATGGCGTAATTCCTGGTAAAAAGGGAAGGCATTGCCTTTGAAAAGTAAACAAACACCACAGAGCAAGCAAGCATTAGAAGTAAACACTAAGTAAACACTGTGTACAACAGTAAGTGCAGAAAAGTAAGTGGGCCAGTATACAAACCCAAACTGAAAGAAAAGTACAACTGGATGGGAAAACAGAAACTGAAAAGTAAAGCCTCAACGTCGAGCTGTCCACTAGAAATCCCACCTGAAGGGTGGGTACAGATAGCCTCCACAGCTCCTCGGGTCCAACTGTCCACTCCGAGTACGTCCCGCCCAGTGGTCCACCTCCAGGTACCGTCCTACTCTGCAAGTCTCAACCATGATCAGAATTGTCTGTCGTCTGCAACCAACACAACATAGTGTGGGCATAGCCCGTTCCGGGGTGAGTATAAGCTACTCAGTAGGGACCCCGAGACCCCCGATGGTCTCCCAGAATCCACAAAGGATAAACCACAAAGAGAAGACACAATCACGAAGTCACATTCGACCCTACTTAGGTATATTCTCATACATATACCCAAGTCATCAATTCTCATTCGGCTCCAACATCCGAGCCCAAGTACAACCCATTCCACATAGGAAAGCAAAAAGTAATCCACACAGGATAGCACAACACAATCCACAAAGGAAAGAAAGATAGTATTCAGCTCACACAGGTATACTTCTTCTTATGACGATAGAGATGATCATATATATCCACTGATTCATCTAAGCCGTCGGACCCACAAAGGATTGATAGGTACTAACACCCGCAATGACCCACAAAGGATCTGACCCACAAAGGATCGATAGGTAACTAACCCCCGCAATGACCCACAAAGGATCAATAGGTAACTAACCCCCTCAAAGACCCACACAGGATCGGACCCACACAGGATCGGACCCACACAGGATTTGTAGGCGCTGGCCCACACAGGACCGCTGAGTGATAACCCACATAGGATCGGACCCACACAGGATCGATAGCACTGATCCACGTAGGATCGTTGAGTTCTGTAGTCGTCTTCGTCGAATCCACTGAGGATCTTTGTACAGTCGTCGTCGTAGTAGTAGTCGCAGCCAGCTCTAGGGTTCCCGCACACAGCAAGCTCGTTCGGGAGGGTCCACTCCACGAGCCGAGAGGCTGATACATCAACTGACACAAATTCTAGAGTTGATGTATCCAAATGTTCTTTATCGTCAATAGGAACTCAACGTCGCAGACGGCGCGTCAATCGGACACCCGGTCTGAGAGTTATTGTCTTTTTCGTCCCAAGGGCCCAGTTGGTTTTTAAGTCAAAACCAACCCGACCATACTCCACCTACGTCCAAACCTCAGGTGTAGTAAGCCAAAAGATCCTTCTCACTAAGAGTAATCCAACAAAGTCTATGGCACATCAATCGGACGTCCGGTGCTCAAGTTATGAGTGTTTCCGCTCTGAGGGTCCGGCTGGTTTCGTGTACGAACCAACTCGGCCAAACCCAAAGTATTCCGAAACCTTGAGAGAGATATACCGAAATGACTGTCTCGATCCAAGGATCTCATCGCAACTGACGGTGCATCGATCTGAGGCCCGTAGCACAAGTTATGGGCATCCGACCGGAAGAGATTTGGTATTCAGGGGTTCGGGCCCGGTCTGACCCGGCCCGATACCCCCAGGGTCGGCCCGAACCGGGTCCGGGTTCGGCCCGCTTGGGCGTGGCCCGGCCCGGCCTGGGCACAGCGCGCTGGGCTCGCTGGCCAGGTGCTCGTCCAAACGGCTGATCCGTTGAGGGGGGGGCGCCTGCCCCCTGTCTTTGTAATCGCGGCCCCCCATTATGGGGGCCGCTTGAACTGGCCGACGGGGGTTTGTAACCCCCGGCTTCCCCATGTCCGGTCGGCCCGCTCTGGCCGACCGGCTTCTGCCGCCACGGACCAGCGACGGCCAGTCCCCCCCTTGCTCCAATGCCGGCGGCCCGGAACCGGCCGCCGGTCTCCCTGCTCCGCCGCGGCCCGGAACCGGTCGCGGCCTTGGTTCGTCCGGCGCGGCGCGACGGCGCCGCGCCCCTCCGCCGCGGCCCCGCTCCGGCCGCGATGTCTTCGGGTTTCTCCAACGTGGCACGATGGTGTTGAGACCCTGTATGATTTCACGGTGCGGTGCGACGGCGCCGCGCATTCCTTGCTGCATGATCCCGCGCGGTGCGACGGCACCGCGCTATTCCCGTCCAATCCATGTTATAAACAACAACATAGATATGGGAGGAGGGTCGGCCGTGTTTGTGCGGTCTGACCCCCTCTCGTCAATCGATCGAAAATGGTCATAATTCACGAAGAACTTCAAGGTAGTAATCACAAACAAAGAAACGCATAAACCCCTACCTTGTCAAACAAGTTGAGCGAGGATTCTTCGCGAAGATAACCGTCACGGGAAGAGGCGTCGCGAAAGGAGAATCGTCGCAGAAGAAGGCGTCGTTGGCTTCGCGGTACAAGGCGTCGCGTAGATGATCCCCGAGTATTTGGAGTTCTTCGTCAGAGATCGGTGCGTTCTTCGCGTTCTTCGTGTTCTTCGTGTTCTTCGACGAAGAAGATAAAGATCTTCAAGCCTCCCTTAGCTTTCCTCCCAAAGCTCTCAAGAAACAAGCCTCCAACCCAAAATAAAATAAGTCCCTTGCTTATTTTATTAACACAACATGAGTTTGAAATTTAAAAGTTTGAATTAATCCACATAATTAATTAACATAAGTTGTCAAATTAAAAAGAGGGGTTATGGAAGGTTAGGGAAGGTGAAGGGGTAGGGTTCGTGTGGGCCCCACCACCCTCATAACCTCCAAATGGAAGTTGGGTGGTTTCCCCCAACTTCCACTCAAAGCATTAAACCTCTTAGAGTAAAATAAAATTGATGCTTAATTTTATTTTACCTTCCACAAAAAAATAACAACTTCTATCATATAAACGCAACTCCGGAAAAGGCATTTCTACGAAAAAACCGGCGCTGCAATTTCATCGGTGCCCTCGGAATTCGATTCCAAGCACCGGTTCAAGAGTTAGAAATTCCCGCTCGTTTTTTCACTGAACGTACCCGAGTTAAACTTCGGATAGAAATTCCGGGCACACCGGGCCTCGGAATCATGTGCCTTCAGAAACTGCGCTCTTGTAAAATCCTAATGAAAATTAAGAAAAAAAATTCCTTGAATTTTACGGGTCTTTACATTACCTCACTGTAATCAATCGATTCGTATGAAAAATAGTCAATAACCACCAAATAAATCACAAATTATCATTAATATAATGATAATCGTGATAATATATATCAAATGGAAGTACAAAATACACCACATGCAACAAATAAGTGGTGAACAATGTAAATCTCACGAAATTAAAAGTGAGATAAGAAACCCCTTACCACTTGTCTGACTTGACTCACCCGTATGTTCCTTGTTCTTTCTGAATAATAAACGTAAGTTAATTTCTAATTTATTAAGAATATTTTCTTGTTTATTATTCCTTTTATATCACTTATTACCTTGCTATAACAATTAGATAATTATTTGAGTTCATATCGTACATTTTGTCGATGTTCAGAACTTGAGTCAAAAATGAACTTGTTATAATTATAAATTGTCCATGTGGTAAAAATTCCATTATCTATAGAATGATATTACTCATTTAGATTTCATATATATCATATATTTGTAGTATATATATTTATTTATAACAGTACATAACATTTGGTGATAATAAATGACATGCACCGTTCATGGAGATGGTAAGTCGTACGTACGCATGAACGCTACATTCATTTCTATTTTGTATTTTAATGGAATTAAAACATAATTATACTTAGATATATTATAATACCAGTATAATATCATATATAATAACATTAAATCCATACATTATACGTCCCACATAAGTCATTAACTAGTAATATCACTTTGAGGGGGCGGTAGTCCGCACTTCCTCAAATGAAATTATCGTGTTTTACCCATAATGGAAGCCATAAAGGTATGATATAAATGAAAAATACAGAAGCTCAAAGAAAACATAAAAATAATATATATATCATATATAAATACAGTGCATCTTAATGTCCACCATCAGAGGCGGTAGGAGATAATCGAACAATCATCATTTCGTGAGGTGTTAGTTTTCCAGCCACAGATACATTATGTTCTTCATCCATTAAATGGAGGTGTGTGTGTGTGTAGTTAGAATCATTATCATTACAAAATCCTAGTATATTTTAGATACTGGTGTTTTCATAAAACAAAGTAATAAAAAGAGTATAGGGGGTTGGAGAAGTTAAATAAAACAAAAAAATAAAATAATTTAAGAGAAACGATTAATTTTAATTTGGGTAACTTCCTTTGGTTTGATCCAAAAGGACTTTTTGAAGTGAATTATGACTAAGGTAAGGCTTTTAGGTGTAATATAGGGATCTTGAGAGCTTATTTGGTCAGATTTTGGACAAGAAAAGTGGCTTGAGAGGTGTGTGGAATTGGTTAGAAGTGTTGTCCTTTTATAAGGGGGAGGAGGGGCTCTTTAGGAAAGTGTGAAAATATTATTTTATTATATAGTGATATTCGGTTTCTAATGCTCCAAAACTAATTAAAGTTAAAGATAAGATGAATAATGGTCGAAATAGAATCATCCAATAAGAATTGGATAGGTTTTGGATATAGTTTTAATATTAATAATCTTATTTATTTAAATCATTTATTAATGAGATAAATACTACATCATTATTGTGCCGTAAATAATTTAATTTATTTGATGTCTAAAAATTATAAAAAAAATACCATAATGTAGTAAATCTTTTTATATTTCCAATAAATATTTATAGTCAAAAATATGACTTATATAACCCCATGAAAAAATTAATTTACTAAAATATATTTGTTTATGTCATTTTTTTCTTTACTTTAAATTAATTAAAATAAAGTGTCATTATCATTCATAAATGGCTCCATGGTGTCCCAAAATAGACCCAAGGATGCCCATTGTAGTCCATGACTCTTAAAATAAGGTTAGAACAAGTGTTAAGGTAATTTTGTATTATTATTATATTCTTTTTACCTTGAATTACCTTATTTACCTTTAATCATGGTAAATAAAAGTCAAAAGTTACTATTCACCAAAAATTATTTTCATCTTATTGAACCACATTTTACTTACTGAGGTTAACTGTGTCTCTCGGATTTTTGAAATTCAACACACAGAAATGGTAAAATTAAGTTTTATGTAAATTTTCAAATTCTCCTAGGAGGTGGGTAAAAGACGGTAAAAAGTTCAATAAAATTTTTATATATCTAAACTTATTATAAAATGAATCCAATGAATTATATTGAAATTATATAGGTATTATGTATCTATTTTGACCTAAAATAAATTTAAATAAAATAAATAATTATTTAAATAAATAGTCGGTTTTAACCAATAACTTAGTGTTTTTTCACTATTCATCAAAAATTGAATGTTTTCAGAAAAATACCAAAATTTCACCCTAAGCTAATTTTGATATTCTGAATTCCAAAATTAATACTATTTTACCAAATTCAAAACATAGAAGTTTCATTTGTTAATTTAAAATTAATTCTCGTTGTCAATACCAAAAAGAGTGTTTTTAAGAAATAATAACTAACAACAGATTGATACTTGTTTATGTTCCATTTCAAAGTAAAATTATTTCCAATGAATAACATTGGATTAACTGGTAAAGATATAATCTATTTATACTTCCAAATCATTAAAATTTATAATTTAACACTACAAATTATTTTGATTAAAAAAGTTGTTTTCAGTTAAAATATAGTATTTTTCACTATTTACCCAAATAAGAAAGTTATCAGAAGAAAACCAAAAATTTATTAAAACTAAATTATTATGTCCCAATTCTAAATAAGAACTTTATTTTTTCAATTAAATATATAAAAGTTTCAAATATTTTATTTAAAAAGGGTTCCCCATTAAAAGGCTGTAAAATTGCATTTTTTTAAATACTTTTTTTATTTGAAAAAAATGAATTCGTTTTTTCATTATGTCTAAGAAACTCATAATATGGATTCTAAAATTATAAGGATTATATAAACTTCATAATTTAGTTAATACTATTCATATCCTCTTTTTAATGACTAGTTTGGTAAGTCGTGGTGTGCTTGAACTCGGTGTAGCGTGTAGTGCAAGTTATTGAATTACTTTGAAGAAATAACATACTATGAAATCATGGGGTGATACATTCTTACCTCCATTAATAAATTGAATCCTCACTATTTGAAATTTGTCTTTGAAAATAAAAGGTTGAAAATAGAAAATACCTTTGTGGGAAAACCCACATTGGAAATTGGGTTAAAACAATTAGTCTTAATAAGAGGAAAAGGGGAATGAAAAAGTCACCACCAAATTATGATCTGGATTAGGAGAACATTGGTGTAAATTAGAGACACTTAATTGGAGAAAAAAACATCAATATTTATATGGAGTGATTGAGGTCATCATCACAAACAATTATAGAATTGAGTGCCTCAAATCCATCAATCTATGATGATTTAAAATATCATCGGTTCAACAAAACATAAGGTATTAGGATAACACATTTTTAGTTTTAAGATACCTTATCTAAAGTTTAAGAATTGATTTCTTCATAGAATAAGAGAAGAAGAAAAATATACTTGACAAGTAGAGTTCCATCCTTTAACTAATTTCTACCACAAACTCATCTTTCACTCTAAAAGATAATATGACTTAAAAAAATATTCGGTTTATCTTAATCGTTTAGGGTTCAAAAAAATGAATTTATAATTCATCTACCATAATTTTTAAAAAAACTAAATTATTAAATCCAGGACATCACGTGGGACAATTGTAGGTGACACACCCTTATCTCCCTTCGGTTGCGGGTTCAAGTCTCACAGCCTTGCCAGACGCGACAGGCTGTCGCCCGACCTCTGGGTTATCCTTTTTATGGAAATCCAAAAATAATCTCAAACTAGACTTATCCAAAATACTTCTATCCAAAATCACAGCACAAAATTAATAACGAAGGTAAACACAATGAAGATACTTTTTTCCATGTAATAACATGTGAACACATTCATCATGTATTCTTTTAAAACACTGTAACATCCTGAACTACCATATAACCGTATTGATTACATTCATGCTCCCTTATTCCTTATAGAATACTGGATATACTCCTTCTATCCAAAAATATTGTAAACTCCAACAATTATGGAATATAGAAATCATTAATCAGTTTCAAGGTAATCAAGAATATCTAATATAATTTATCCAAATCAATCATGTATTATTCCAAAATCACTACCTCAGTATCAGAACCATATTATGGTTTATCTTTCTCTCAACCATATATTTTCCAAAACTTTAACCTGCTATTGAGTCACTTTTCTTGGTTCCACACAAACTCAAGTCCTTAATGAAATAGTACGGCAGCACAATGCTTATATACTCTATAATTATTATAACATGTACATCATTAATAAAATACTCAAATGACACAATACATTAATAACAACGTAAGAAATCTAATCATTCCTCTTCATCTTCGGTAGTGTCGTAACATTATTATTATCCAGTAGCAACATTTTGGGTATAATCTAATGAATTGGACATTGATTCCCATAGTGTACCAACTCCTTGAAGATGAAGAATTGTACATTTGAAACTTTATTCTTGCCCTTGAAATCACGTACTTGGTGTCCTTTTTATCCACACTTATAACAAACTCTCATTCCCTTCAAGAATTTACCGAGGTGGTTCTTTCCACAGTTATCACATATGGGAAAATCCTTCTTTTCCTTCTTCCATTAATCTATCTTTATCTCTTCCATCCTATTCTTCTCTTGCTTCACTTTAAAGCCAAAGGAATCAGAGAATTATTTTTTTATCTTATTAACACATGATATTATTTCTTCATATGTTGAGAATACATGGGAGAGTATTTCCCTTCTAAATTTTGGCTTAATACTATGAAAGATATTATCCTTTTTACTCTTTGGATCATACGTATTGCTGGAGTTCACATTCCTTCTACCGGGCACCATTTCAATACAATGGAATATAATAGGTCAATTTATGAATTGAAATGAATAATTACAAACTTGTAAAATACCTAACATAAATTGAACAGTTTATGGATATAATCCATAATCATAAAAATATTTTCTTTGAGGAGGTATATACTCGTAAATCCTTCATAATGATTTGTAAATAAAATGATAATTATCCTAAGCATATCCCCTGGGAGTGTTGTAACCAAGAGTGCAGCAAGGCCCATTGTTGTGCACTAGTTCTCGTTCGAGTCTAGCTCAAAGCACTGTTTTCAGGTTTTATCCTAAGGTACATCTGTGCCAGAGCCACCTCTACCTACTTGTATCTAGTCAAGGATGTATTTTCATGGAAAACTCCCAAAATCTCTACATTACCAAAATTCTAGGAAGTTCTTCTATACTGATACTCAAAGTCTATCTTAGGTTAATGTACTCTAATCAGAGTTTATCTAAATCTAGTTTCCAAAGTTTTTAAAATTCCTCTGATACCAATAGTAACTCCTCAACCCCATTTACCCAGAGTCGGTGCATTATTACATAACATTGGCATGATTACAAGGTATCAAGTCCCGAATGACCGATCAGTTTAGAAGTCTTGGAAAATATATTACATACATGATGTTCAACATTACAACTTGAAAAGAAAAACAAAATTAATTTATTCCTTTATAAACATCAAATCCTCCTAGATTATGCCTTCAAGTCACTCATAAATAACTTCTTCATATCCTAGGAAAATAAAACATAATAAAGGTGTGAGATCAGATGCTCGGTAAGGGTAAATAATTTAGAAGAAGCTATAAACTTTTAAGGAAAGATGTGTAATAAAACAACAGCCTTTTAAACATAAACTTGAACATAATATGGAAAAAATAAATCAAACATTACCATATAAACATGCACATGGATATTCTACTAGTTGAATAATCACATGTAATTAATAATTTCATAATGAGGGAATGTATAGTACTGGAATTTAATTTCTATGTCAAGGCCTCATGCCAGGACCTATGGGAAAACTATAACCGGACCCAAATCAGGAGAGCCTCTATAACTGGACTCCATCCCAGAGAGCCTCTATAACTGGACTCCAACTCGGAGAGCCTCTGTAACCAGACACCATCCCGAAGAGCCTCTATAACCAAACTCCAGCACGGAGAGCCTCTGTAACCGGACTCCAACATGGAGGGTCTGCTGTAACTAGACCCCAACCCGGAGGGATTAATTTTACCGGTCCCCAACACGAAACATACTAGTACAATACATTCATCATAAGAAAAGGTTGAAATATAACATAAACATTCGTATTAAAACTAGCATACTAAATGTCAATAATTTATCCATAAACCATGGATGGTATAAAAATAAAACATACAGAGTAAAACATATCACAAAAAATTCAATACAATATGGGAGATTTGTATCATTATAAATCAACTTCAAACAAGTTTAAAATCCATTAAATGATGTTGACATAGATGAAAATGATCAGTAAAATGCTTTGATATAAATACCCCTTTTTCATGAAATCATTTAAAATTATCACAAGTTATAAAGGTAGTAATTCAAAAGGGATTATTGAATCAAAGTGTCCCATACCACTTTTTAAACTTTTTAAAAGAATTATCATTTTAAAACATTCATGTCCATATAAATAAATCAATAAAATCATTTTGAAAATATGGACATTTATTAAAGGGGTTTAGAAAGATAAATCTTTAAAACATTTAAAATGATGATCTAGTTAAATAGACCCTCCCATAAAACCTTAAAATATTCCTTTTGAAATAAGTTTTATAAAATATGGGTTTCTATGATAAGTATGTCCCTGAATATACTTACACATGAACAATCTCGGATAATAATGAGATTGAGGAAATAACCCTTACCACGTTGTAATCAATTGAGTCATATGAACAATAGTCAATAACCACAAAATGAATCATATAATATTATTAATATAAAGATAATAATGATAATATATATCAAATGGCAGTACACAATACAACACATGCAATAAATAAGTGGTGAACAATGGAAATATCATGGAATTAAAAGTGAGATAAGAAACCCCTTACCACTTGTCCGACTTGACTCAGTCATATGTTCCATGTTATTCCTGAATAATAAACTTAAGTTAATTTCCACTTGATTGGGAATATTTTCAAGTTTATTATAACTTTTATATCATTTATTACCTTGCTATAACAATTAGTTAATTATTTGAGTTCATATCGGACATTTTGTCGATGTTCGGAACTTTAGTCAAAAATGAACTTGTTATAATTATAAATTGTCCATGTGGTCAAAAGTAAATTATCTATATAATTCTATTACCCATTTATATTTCATATATATCATATATTTCCAGTATATAAATGTATTTATAACAGTACATAACATTTGGAGATAAGAAATGACATGCACCGTTCATGGAGACGGTAAGCCGTACGTACGTATGAATGCTACATTAATTTCTATTTTGTATTTTAATGGAATTGAAACATAATTATACATAGGTATATTATAATTACCTTATAATATCATTAACACCATACTTTATACATCCCACATAATTCATTAACGAGTCATATCACTTTGAGGGGGCGGTAGTCTGCACTTCCTCAAATGAAATTATCGCGTTTTACCCATAATGGAAACCATAAAGGTATGATATAAATGGAAAATACATAAGCACAAAGAAAACATAAACATAATATATATATATCATATATAAATACAATGAAATCTTAATGGTCACCATGAGATGTGGTAGGATATAATCCAACAATCATCGTTTCGTGAGGCGTTAGTTTTCCAACCCTAGAAACAGTATGTTCTTCACCCATTAGATGGAGGTGTGTGTTAGTGTAATTATAATACTTCTCATAAAAACATCCTAGTATATTTAGGATATTGTTTTTGTCATAAAATAAAGTAATAAAGAGTGTTTAGGTGGGGTTGGAGAAGTAAAATAAAACAAAATAAAATAAAATAATTTAAGAGAAACTGTTACCTATATTTTGGGTAAATTCCTTTGGTTTGAACCAAAAGGACATTTTGAAGTGACTTCTGCCTAAGGTAAGGCTTCTAGGTGTAATATAGAGATCTTGATAGCTTATTTGGGTAGGGGTTGGATGACCCAAGGGGCTTGAGAGGTGTTTGGAATGGGTTATAAGTGGTGTCCTTTTATAAGGGTGGGAGGGGCTCTTTAGGAAAGTGTGAAAATATTATTTTATTATATAGTGATATTCGGTTTATAATGGTAAAAAACTAATTAAGGTCGAAGATAAGATGACTCATGGTCGAAATAAAATCATCCAATAATAATTGGACAGGTTTTGGATGTATTTTTAATATTAATAAACTTATTTATTTAAACCATTTATTAATGAGGTAAATACTACATCATTATTTTGTCATAAATAATTTAATTTTTTTGATGTCTAAAAATTATATAAAAAAAAATACCATAATTTAGGAAATATTTTTATCTTTAAAATTATTATTTTTAGTTGTAAAATATGACTTACATTACCCCATGTAGAATTATATTTACTAAAAGATATTTGGTTATGTCATTTTTGTCTTTACATTAAGTTAATTAAAATAAAGTGTCATTATCATTCATAAGTGGATATATGGGGTACCAAAATCGACCCAAGGATTCCCATGGTCGTCCATGACTCATAAAATAAGGTTAGCACAAGTGTTAAGGTAATGTTTTATTATTATAATATTCTTTTTACCTCGAATTATCCTATTTACCTTTAACTGTGGTAAATAAAAGTCAAAAGTTATTATTCACAAAAAATTATTTTCATCTTATTGACCCAAATGCGACTTACTGAGGCTAACCTTGTATCTTGGATTTTTTAAATTCAAATCACAGAAATGTCAAAATTATGTTTTATGAAAATTTGAAAATTCTCCTAGGAGGTGGGTAAAAGACGGTAAAAAGTTCAATAAAATTTTTATATATCTAAACTAATTATAAAATGACTCCAATGAATTATATTGAAATTATATAGGTATTATGTATCTATTTTGACATAAAATAAATTTAAATAAAATAAATAATTTTTTAAATAAAAAGTCTGTTTTAACCAATAACTCAGTGTTTTTCACTATTCATCAAAAATTGAAAGTTTTCAGAAAAATTATAAAATTTCACCCTAAGATAATTGTGATATTATGAATTCAAAAATTAAGTCTATTTTACGAAATTAGAAACATAGAAGTTTCTTTTATTAATTTAAAATTAATTCTCGTTATCAAAACAAAAAAGCGTGTTTTAAAGAAATAATAACTAACAAAAGATTGATACTTGTTTATGTTCAATTTCAAATTGAAATTATTTCCAAGGAATAAAATTGGATTAAATGGTAAAAATATAATATATTTATACTTCCAAAACATTAAAATGTATAATTTAACACTACAAATTATTTTGATTAAAAATGTTGTTTTCAGTTAAAATATAGTATTTTTCACTATTCACCCAAATTTGAATGTTATCAGAAAAAAACCAAAAATTTATTGAAACTAAATTCTTATGTCCTGATTATAAATAATAAGTTTATTTTTTCAAATTGAATATATAAAATTTTCATATATTGGATTTAAAAAAGGTTCGCCATTAAAAGGCGGTAAAATTTATTTTTCTAAAAAATAATTCTTTTATCTGAAAAAAATGAATTTGTTTTTTAATTTTGTCTAATAAACTCATAATATGGATTCTAAAATTATAAATATTATATAAAGTTCAAATTTTAGTTAATACTATTCATAACCTCTTTTGAACGGCTAGTTTGGTAAGTCGTTGTGCGCTTGAACTCGATGTTGCGTGTAGTGCAAGTTATTGAATTTCTTTAAAGAAATAACATACTATGAAATCATGGGGTGTTACAATAAGGGAGATATATGATTATTAAATTATATTTTTACAATTTTTATGATCATATTTCCCCTTTTATTTTTTTAACCTCAGGTAAACTCATTTTAACCGTAACTGTGATAATTAATTTTTTACTATTTTCATTACTCATTTTGACCAAAAATTAAGTTGGCCTTATTATAAAATATTATTAATGATGATTAAAAATATTAAATACATTTTTCAAAAATTATATACATATAAATGGAAAAATCTAATTTAAAAATAAACCGACATACGCGATGAAGAAACGGTTTTCCGATGGAAAAAAATTCATAAGTATAAAAAGTTTTAATATCAAAATTCAGTACGAAATTAATTCCAATGAAATAAATTGGATTAATAAATATAAAATTTAACAAAATTTTCTTTCAAAACTGTATTACAATAAAATGGATCTTTAAAATGGTTTATATTAAAAAGTTATCTTTTAATAAAAAATAGTATTTTTCTCTATTCATCGAAAAATTATTCTTTGTAGAAAATTATTGAAAATTCACTCAAAGATAATTTTGACATGTAAATTTCAAAAATGAAGTTTATTTTGTCAAATAAATTTTTTAAAAGTGGAAAAAATATTTTTATTATTTTTTTAAAAAAATGTTAATAAATATATTTTTGAGAGAATTTTAATTTTGGAACATATAAATAATTTACTAAAAAATTAAGTACTTTTTATCAATATGATTTCGTTATATAAAACCCTTATGACTATTTTTGTAAATGTGGTTACTAATATTAATACCACCCTGTTTAATGACTAGTTTATAAAATTCATGTTTAAATAATAATTTTAATAGTATGTTGTGGTTTTTTAAAACTTGGTGTTGCGTGTAATGTGAGTTATCAAATAAGTTTAAGTTATTCGTAAAAAAATTAAAAAATCAAGGTGTTTCACCTAAGAAATCACTCCCATTTTTCTCAAAACATTCTAACCATACTATTTTATTGATAAATCATATTAAAGATCTAATTTCTTAAAGCATATATTCATGTAAATAAAATATATGTGACAAAAAACAAGGAAAAAAAGTTCTTATCATCGATGGATATAAGCCTCTGACAATAATAATTGGATAGTTCATCCCCAATCAATCTTCTTAATAAAATATTCATTTTAATTGAAAAACTTAATTAATTGATTCATTTTATATAAGTTCTCATTAAGAATAAATCTAATATCTTCATCTATCAATAGCTAATAAATAGCAATATGCATGATTTGACTACATTTTAATATTTCATAAATATTTAATAAGAATAGTAATAAATCAATCACGCCTCTCCCATTATATAATTTAATCATTCTGAATCCATATTATTTTTCAATTTCCCAAGAATATCAATATGATACATAATAATAAAAAGACATCCAATAGATATCACACTTTCTAGTAAATCAAGAGGTAATATCAATAATTCCACAAAACATATATGATCACCTATCCCCATTTCAGTAATATTTTTATTTCATCACAGAATAATAATAACATATATAAATTTTCAAAAACTATTCTTTTTAATCAAATTACATATTTTTCACATCATAGAATAATTAATTATCTCCTACATGGTTTAATTCTCCAAAGTCAATTCCTTAAATTATAAAAAATTAATTAATAATAAAGTACAATAAAGAAAAATCCAAGAATTAATTCCATAGTAGCATGATTCTTTACAAAATTTCTTTCATCTCTTGAGTTCCTAGATTTCCAAAAATTATTAACTAATTAAAGTGATAATAATTTTTTATAGATATAAGAAAATCATAGTAAATTATGAACTCATTTTAAATTCCTTTATGATAAAATAATAATCATCATCGATTATAGAATGTGATTTCCAATTATCAGTAAATACCAAGGCAGATCTGATCATGGATTTGGTCACCCAAATCCAAGATCCCAAAATTTATTATTAAAAAGTAAAGCCAAACATAAAAAACTCATCATGGACCATAGACCCACAAGACCCAAAATCCAACAAAAAAAGGCTCAGAGGCCCAAAACATCAATGTGATGCGATCATAACCATTCTGTAACTGCCTATGAAAAAATGACTAATGAACTAATTAAATAAGGCCCACTAACAAGATTCCAGCCCACAAAACCTACCAATATAATCCCTACCAATAGCCTATGAAGCACCATGTCCAAAGTCATCGCACTCCCCAAGGTCTTCACTCATACGTTTCCATCCCTGCATCCCAATGATGAATCCCACCACCAGGATTTTTTACCCAAAAAACTTCATCTTGAAGTCACATACTATGTTTTATCCTAAGGTCAGTTATTGGGGTCCTCACCAGCATAACCATGCACCACTGTTTATGATGTCCCCTCGCACCATGCTCTATCCCCTCTATCTATAAATAAATAAAACAAAAAATAATTTTCATGTGATTACACTTCCTCTACTTTCAATAAATTTAAAAAATATGAAATCTAATATATTAAACTACCGTACGTGAATCCTTCATATTTTATTTATTTGAAAATATTAATGAAAATATAAATATATTTTACTGCATGTAAATTTCTAGAATTTGATATAATATATTAACATTATATTATTCTCATCCTTATCTTCTTATCCTAAGTTATTATTGGATATCAAAAAATAATATTCATCATATACCATATACTATATTATCATCCTTCTTTAATTTATTAAATCATTATCTTTTTATAGTTGATTCTATCCATTTAAACATTGGAAACTAATGCATCAATCCCCATGTTTAACACATGAAATATTAGAGAAATTTTATATCCCTTACCTGGAACAACATTGATTTTCACAACCCCATCCCCCTAAATCTAACCCTCTTGTGATGAAAATTAAGGAATATAGATAATGACCCCCTAGTTCCCACCTATAGTAGGCTCTAGGTTGGTGAAAATAACCAAGGGTGAAACAATATCACATATGGGAGGAATTACACACTAATATAAAACAAAATTGGGGACTGTATAAATAACCAATGAGAAAACCCAATAGATAATATAAATTAAAACCACAACCATCCCACAATTCATGATGAATGTTATTGTATACAAATAAAATTCTCCAAAAGAAATACTTAATACAAGTCCTATAATAGTGAATTAATAGTAACTACAAAACCCAATCTAGTAATGTCTATATTAATCCCCAAATTCCACTTAGAAACCATAATAATATTTTATATATATATGGTGAGAATAAAATTATACTCGGTAGGATCCTACCTAAGGTCTTAAGTGCACTTGTTAAAAGAGAATTATGAAGTTCTAGTGAAAAAAATTCGAACCAAAAATCACCTAAATATGTCAACTAACCAATCCCAACCTCACCCTGGCTCACACAATAAATCATGCATCCAATATAGTAATATAGCATCGAAATCATGAAAAAAATAAAGGAAAATTGTTGTCGTTTCCCCACTAATTTTATGATCTCACACCCCGGTTTCAAACATCTTATTCTTACATCCCTTCCATACATTTCACATCTCACAAAACACCTTTGATGTGGGTCTCGATGCATCCCTACCTTCCCAACCCTGAAAAGGTTTAGCATCTCATCCTAGCTCCATGCATTATCACATCACATCTCATCTCACCCAAAGAGAAGTAATCCACCACACCATATATAGCCCAAATACACCTAGTCCATCACAACAGAACTCATCAGACAAATATAGTATAATGGTATCATAAAAGTGAAGGACATCAACCTAATTTCCTCCTCCTACCATGCATGACCCCCAATATATATCACATCACATCACATCCTCATCACATCTCATCTCTCCTGAAGACACCTAGGTCATCACATCACACCCAAATACACCTGGTTCATCACATCACATATTTCTTGAAGACAAATAGGTCATTACTACTAAATGGAGAGTGGGGAAGAGGGGGTAGTCAGCCATCTGTATCACCACCTTCGTGGATGTTGATGAAAATACCTAGAACCCAGAACCTTTGAGCATTGGTAAGGTTATCTAAATTAGTTAGGGAAAGTTTATAAATAACATAAAATACATGATATATAAATAGAAAAAAATTCCAAAAATATGGGTTCACATAAACTACACTATCACAAACCACCACACCACCATTGTTCTGTATTTCAACCATCAAAACAATTGCCACTACTATATGAAACACTTCACACAGCTACAACACCATCCATGCCTTCCAATTTTCAACTATCAGGTTCACCATTTCCAGGTTTAACAAGGTAAAATACTTATTTTATTTTATTCTACATATATAAAACCATTAATTTATTCAATTCATTTAGAATCATCATTTATTCAATAGCTAACAGGGTAACTAACACAGCCACATCGCATCATAACAAGACTAACTCACATAAACCATTGTCACTTCACAACATCAACCGAGCCATTTCTCTACAACTATACATCAAAACCAACACACAAACATAACCAATATGTACCTAAAAAAATTTGCACTATAACCACCATGAAGCAAAACAACGTTTCACCAAAACCCCTGTGCACCACAACCACTGTGCAGCATGACCACTATGCACCACAACAACTACACACCAGAACCATTGCACGCCAAAACCAATGCACACCACAACCACCCTGTAATATCCCTTACCTACTCATTGGATTAAGGAGGAAATAGGATAATACATTTCCTTAAGATACATCCCCAATATTCCAAATTCTATCATTAAATTCCAAGGTAATCATTTACAATTGGGGGATTATTTTCCCTTTTGAAAATTAAAAAAAAACAATGAAACATGCTATAACCAAATAAACCACTTCATGATGCATGGTATCAATGGGAGATAAAAAATAGAATAATTGATATTAAAATAAAACTAAAACCATGTACCATAGTGCAAGTCTACAATATCATAGTATACAGCATATAAAAAAACTAAAGGACTCTAATGACCCCTCCAATCTCCAAACATACTTTGTGATCCAACAACATAAAATAGCCCAAACCTCACAAAGTACTTCTAAAGATGTGTGACACATTAAATTTTCCCATGTCTTGATAAATAACATATAAAAATTCACCAAAGGTCTAAATCATAGTTGAGTAATAAAACTTAGTAGTTTTTTCCCAAATGACTTCCCTACTCCCACCACTAGGATAGAACAAGTCATAACATTTATATAAAACAGATTATATAAAACAATTTCTAAAATATTTTATATCAAAATATAAAAAAGTGACAATAAAATAGTTTTCTAAAGATAACATCAAGTTTCAAAGAAAGAAACCAACAATGTTTTAAACCCATTTTACAAATTCTATTTCAGAATTGTTTATTCCATTCCACATATGCACACATCCAACCATGCATGAAACCTAGATCTCCCTATACTTGTGAGTGGTGAGTCGTGATTTCACTAATACTTCACATGATGAACCATTTTATAGGGTATATCCATATCCCTTATCCATATCACATATGATGGGGGAGACTCCTTACTCTTATCTGTCCTGAATTCACACGAAAACACACAACCATTATGCCAAAACCCAATGCCAAAACAATCATTTCAATCATTTCAATAAAATTGTACTTTTATTGAAAAACTTCTAAACAACCCATTTAAATAAAACCAAATTTTTATTGAAAACATTTTTTCATGAAACAAAAACAAAGAATAATTTTGAAATCATCATTTTAAAATCAAGTTACCAATTTTACTTTCCACAAAATGCCCAATTTTCAACAATTCTATAAACTGTCACAAAATAGGGTTTCTAAAAATCAATTCACATAATTTTACAAACCAATATCAATAAAAATAATCAATTTAAAACTAATAATTCAAGTTATAAATTGAGTAGTCGAGATTGAATCCACCTACATTGGTTTTTATGACGAAAACAAAGAACAGCACTCAAATGCCAAAGAAACTGGGTTAAATCTCCCAAAACCCACATTAGATATTTTCCACTATCATAAAAAAAAGAAATATATAATAATATTTAGGATAAAATATCTTATATATATACACAACACATTTATATATAATAAAATATGAGAGAGGGAGAAGTTGATCTAGGGAAAACCACCAATAATGATGTCTTACCACAAGAACTGAGATTCAACGCACTAAGAAACGCCTTTGAATCACTTCCAATTTGATGGGGGAGGTTCTCCAACCTTTTTTAGGGAAGAATGTATAGTTAGGGAAATTTGGTGAGAAAAAAGTGGGGTAAAAGTATTAACCCTACCTAGATCATATTTTTTGGATCTTGTTTTTAAACAATGAACTGTTAGTCCCACAGCTTGATAAATTGTGTGTTAATCATGCACCAACCACTACCTCAAGGTGGAACCTCATATGGTTGTATTTCATAGATTGAAACCCATGCAAAAACCTTGCCAAGACTTTTTTTATAACATAGAATTGTTTCTCATATGCTTACACACAGTTTTGAAAAACTGTGTGCATGCCCATGCGCCTTCTCCTTGGCCCATGTCTTATTGTTCACAGTATCCTATAGGTGTTTCACAGTTTTCTTAAATTGTTCACCCTTAGAAAACCCTAAAAACATTAAAAACATATTAAAAATCATCACAAACTTCACCCTAACTTTTTACATACTTAAAAAACATAAAATAAGGGTTGTTAACTTGAAATCAGGGGTTTTACACAATGCGTACCACAACCACTGTGCCCCATAACCACTGTGCACCATAACCACTGCACAACACATCACACAAATTCCCATATCTCATCCATTCTGACCAACCACTATATAATATACCCACACATCATACAACCTAGCTAGTTACCTCCATGACTGAATAATATCCCAAACCACATTGGGCATCATAATAAGCACATTCCCACATAACAGAAACACATCTAAACTTCCATAATTTATTCAAGGGCTTTCATCGTATTACTTATTTATTTAGTATGGGTATTATCACACAAACCATATTTACTTGGGAAACTAATTTTTTAGTCAAATATATATACTTTATACTTTTATAAATGGTGAAATAAAACTACAACACAATAAGGGTCTCATATTATATCATCTTTAGTGTGAACAAGGATTCCAACATCTTTTATTTTCATAATTTTCAAAAATCATGAACAATATCAATAACCATGCTATCAAACGTTAAAAACCATGCAAATACTCCTCATCTACATATATTTAAATTATTACAATTAATTATTTTCATTAATATTACCCTTACTATCGACCCAAAAGAAATAAAAAAAATGTAATCCCTACACATATCATGTAAATATGTGATAATGAGGATACCCAACCTCAAAGAAACATTTTGATCCCACTATAGACCATAGTCCAAAAAAGAAATATCCTAGAAACTAAAATCACACAAGGAAATGATGAATCATCCAATATCACACCAAGGGATCATCAAAACACAACCCAAATAGACCCTAAACTGAAGAAACAACACCACATAAAATCTTATAGGGAATAAATAAAGAAGACAATGGATAAAGGGATAATAACTCATCATTGGTCACATAGTAATAGTATTTGGAACCCAAGGATCAAGGATATGGAAGATATCTAGAATCTCTACCAAATTTCCCTTGAATTTTACCATAACTTTCAAGAGGAATAACTAAATGAAGGACAAGTAGGATCATAAAGGCTCATAAACAACCTAGAAGACACCGTTTTTATGGCATAAATTACAAATTTTTTGTGTTAATTCCACAGGATATTTGTATTTCAAGATGTAAAACCAGATACAAGGTGTAGATTCCTTTTTTTCAAAAAATGTGGAAACTCATCCAGAATAAACTTATGTCATAAATATTTATTTTAAAATGTGAATTATTTTCATGATTTTCCCCCGGCCACACAAAATCTACAATACTATGATCTTTACAATCCATAAACCACACATTCATGATGTAAATCCCACTTTTATGTTGTGAATTTCCCTATTGCTACACAAATATAACTCCAACTCCTTCAGAACCTCTCAAACATCCTCCAAACACTCTATAATCACAAACATGACAAAGTAATGGGACATGAATGCATGGACCATTACCTCATATACCTCTCAAACAATTATCATCCTCAAGAATTAAAACTAATCATGATGAAATAAAGTATTCTGAATAACCACCCCGAAATATACCACTCAATGATCTCATAGCACCACAAACACTACCACTAGCCAAACACTTCAAACCAAGATGTCCAAATAACACCCCCCACAATCACATCCCCACATCTCACCTTTAACAACACTGGGTAATTTGGAACCATCCATAAACTACCTATCCCCATGTATCCACATCACCATATCACTTTATCATTCACACAACAACCTCAACCTCCACACAACACAAACCAAAAACCACTATAACCAACATATAACATTTCATTGAGCACACAAATTAGGGAATTACATCTTCCATATAAATATATTATCCACTTTTGGTGGAACTGACTCACCCACATGGTTTTGGAAACATTTCAAATTATAACGCATCTTGATTAGGAATTAGTTCCTCCCCTCTTCATGTGTTGAAAGATTTATCACACATCACAATGTTAAGTAAAACAGAATTCCGTAAAATGATCAGATACAAACATCACATCAACAAAGAAAAACATAACCAAGCAAGGGGAAATCAAAATATATCAGGGTACTAAGAATGAATCTATGTATCTCACTCCCAAGTACTCTCCTCCAGGTCACCATGCCTACCCAATACCCAAACCTAGGGAATGTTTCTTTTATGAGGAACCTTCTCTCAATGATGCTGGATATCTACTGGTTGTTCCATGAATGTCTTTTCATCCTTGATATCTAAATATCCCTAGTCAATAACATGGGATTCATCATGAAGATACTGATGAAGCTGGTAAATGTGGAAGGTGTTTTGGATTATTTCCAATTATGGTGGAAATGTTAACCAATACATCACCTCACTAGCAAGACCAAACTCTTAAAAGGGCCCAAAAACCCAAGGATAAATATTATTCCCCCTTCCAAACCTATATTTTCCACATTGTAGAGAAACCCCCCCCCCAAGAACACACAGTCTCCAACCTCGAGCACTAAGGGCCTCCACCTATGACCATCATATGCCTTTTGATGGTCCTTCACTAGCCCAATCCTCTCTCAAATCAACAATATCCCATTATTTATGCTCTTCACTATATTAGATCCAATAACTACCAACTCCCTAACCTCCCTCGATCACAACAGATAATGGCATGGCCACTCATACAATGCCTCAAATGGGACCATGCTAATGGATAAGTGATAAATGTTTTTTTACACAAACATCACCAAAGGCAGGTGCCTCACCCATGATCCACTGAAGTTCAAGATGTAATCTTCCAATATATCCTCCAGTATCAAGATAGTCTGCTTCATCTTCCCATCTATATGAGGGTGGGAAGCATTTTTAAAGTGTAACTAAGTCCCAAAAGAATGTTGCAGTCCCCTATTGGTTCATGAGGTAAAATTAGGATACAATCAGAGATAATGGTCCTCAATGCCTTATGAAAAAGAACAACATCATCCACATACAACCTCCCCAAATCATCCACTTCACTTGACTCCCTATTCACTAGAAAGAGAGCTGACTTCATCAGTGGGTCCATTATAACCCAAACTGAATCACGAAATCCCTAATATCAGGGTAACCTGATGATGAAATCCATTGATATGTATTCCAATTTCCACTCAATAACATCTATGTACTATAATAAACCTTATTTAGCACTATGATATTCTTTCACCTACTGGAAAAATAAACACCTCACCACAAAATTTTCCACTGATTGTTTCATCCTTAGACACCAAATATGCCTCCTCAACCCCTGATTCATCTTGGTCACACTAGGTTGTTCTTTCAAATTTAACCTATGAAACTCATATATAACCTCCCCATTCACTTCCAATAGTACAAACAACCTCCCATAAAACAACACCCAATTCTAACCATACTTTGATCATCCCTATAAAGATTCATATGGCTAAAATGGACACACATCACCTCTACCTCTAATTCCCCCCACTGAGACTCTCCCACTGGCGGCATCAAAGATGACTCCATAGTCATATGATAATGAAAACCACATCCAATAATCTCCAATTTCAATATGAATAACTAAAAGATCCTCTATCCCTTTCCAAACATTGGTATACTCTTGAACCACATCTTCTCATGACTTCTGACTCAACGCATTGACAACCTCATTCCCCTTTATTGGGGTGTAAGTTATCTAAAAAACATAATAATGAATAAAATTAATCCACCTCTATTGATGTACATTCATATTATATTAATAGAAAACATATTTTAGGCTCATGTGGTTTGTGAAAACCACAAAGCGCACACCAATATGGTATTTCCGCCATAACTTAAATGAAAACACAATTTCCACCAGCTTGAAATCATGGGTGGTGTAGTTAAACTTTTGGGGAACTTCCTATACCCATAAGATATCAATACTATCTAAAAAATTAGATGGAATCCCAACCTCGTATGGGATGTGTCTCGGAAAACCTCAAACAACACACCCTCCTTTGGCAATTGAAGAACTAAACAATTGACCAACTTATCAATGTAACTGAATGCTTCCTAGAACTGATATGTCAATAAAAAATCCCGGTACATCCATGTCAACTATATTTTTGAGGTTAATACTCAAGATAAATTAGTAAAAAAAACCTCTAATAATTGTCTACGATACCAAGGAAATGGTGAACCTATGTTGTGTTCTTAGGTTCCCCCCAAGAAACAACTACCTTGATCTTAGATGGTTCCATGACTACACCCTGATGATACACCACATGTCCAAGGAAACACACCCCTCATATCCTTAACTCAAACTTAGGCAACTTCTCTTAGAGATGATGGTCTCTAAGGACCTAAAAATATACTATGAGATTCTCGGTTTTCTCCTCTAACCTCAAGTAGATCATGATACCATCAAAGAATACAATGAGAAAATGGTCCACAGATTCATGAAACGTAGAGTTACTCATCCCCATGGACGTCTATGGTATGTTCATAATACCAAAATACATGACCATGAACTTAATGATCCCATTCCTACATCATGAAGGAAATCTTCACAATATCCTTATCCTTCACCCTCAATTAGTGATACCTAGACCACAGATTAATATTCAAAAACTAGATATCTTCTCTCAACTGGTCCAATAGATAATCAATCCTCGTAAGATGGTGATGGTTCTCGACTATCACCTGATTCAATCTCTGGTAGTCTATACACAAATTCAAAATACCGTACATGTTCTATATGAACAACATTGGAGCACCCCAAAAAGATACATTGGACCATATGAAACCCCTCTACATCTTATCATTCACTTGAAACATCAACTCATGTAAATTCATAGTCTCCATTTGATAGGGATCCATTAAAATTAGAGATTCATCTAGTTGCAAGTTTATCTTAAACTCAAAATCACACCATCAGGGTAGGTTTATAACCACATATGTGAAAACATTTAGGAAGTACTTTAAAACTCTATGAACATCACTTTTATATGATTCAACTGACAACTCCACCAAATGAGACAAAAGAGGCTCTACTTTCCTACTACCCATCTAATAACCTCACTCACCAGTGAACACTACTCGTTGGACCTCCACTTCATAAAATGAAACTATAATATGGAAATAGTCAATGAATAAATATATAAAATAAAAATAATAAAACCAAAGGATATTATCATTTGGTGGTGTCAATAGAAATAGAAAATCTCCCATGGACAGGTGCTTCCCTATCACCAGCCTATATCCCTGACACACATCAAATGTAGTCCCAACGAATAGACCAAATTAAGAGAAACAAAGGATTTTAAGTCTCTTAAATCAAATATGGCACAGATAAGGGCAGATGATAAATTGTTCGTACCTTAAACAACTCCAAAATATACTGGAAGTTTTTCCTCTAACATGTGTATCTAACCACACCTATATCCTTTTCTTATATTATTCCAACCTCCATGACCATTCTATGGAATATTTTCCAATATATGGGGACCATAAAAAGGTACCCCTCTACAAACACAACCTAGTCTCGACTATTGAACTAGTTTTGGTGATCCCTGCAACTAAAACTACCTCAGAAGAAATTGTTGTTGCAACCAAAAAGGGACCCAAATACTAACCTAATAATAGCCTCCATGATCAGTCAAACACTAATTCTAGTGGTAAACAGGTCCCTCAGAGACATAGAAAAAAATTGAAAGTCTTCCAAAAAATTCTCAGAAGCCACCAACCCCAGAATAGTGGAAATATATTTTCCATAATCGATTCCCCACTGGCTAAAACTCTAACAGCTTGAACACCCATGACCCACTACCAAAAACCTCATTCCTAGAGGCACCCATATTTATACTATCTCAATGATAAATTTGAATATAAGGTATCCACTCAACAACCTATTCTTTATTATTCACCTATAGATATGTATAAAGAATAAATGATTTGATTGAATAAAAAATCAATTGGCATAAATCCTCCTCCAAAGGATATGTTCGGAACTCCTCATCTAGAAAAACATTTGGTGGAAAATGAAATAGTTCCTTCAACCAGATTACAAGCTCACATATAATAAAAATTCCCTACTAAATAGAGAGAAACTCCTATCATTTTACAACCTTTTTCATGGAAAATTGGAAAACCTCTCGGAACTCACTCTAAAATTCTAGCCACAACACATCTTCAACCTTTTAGTTACCAATAGACAGTATCCACCTCTAAAATGAATCTCCCCATAATTGAACAACTTCCAAAAACATCCAAAAATTATACTTTTCACAGATCATATTGAAAGTGATATCAAAATATTCTAACTATCACTTTGTCTCTATATCTGAGATGCTCCCCTCATACTTTCCCAAACTCTTTCACTAAATGGAATACAAATCCCACTACCAAACCTCGTCCTCTTATATCAGTTCGATCCTCTAACAATTAGTTGGATCACCCTACTAAACTTAAACTACTTGAGATACTCATGGATGACATCCATGAGCCATTATTAAAATTATGGACAACATCCTAATCCTTGTAGCATGGAATTTTATCACATGTTTATTTAATTAATTCTTATATTTAGTTTACTTTCCCCAATTACCCAATTCAAACATGAACATAATCAATCAGGATATATTTACCTCTCCTATGTATCTAACCTAAAAATAGTTCTATCTCACTTGGTCATTTAATAATCTCAAAGTACTTGCATTGGATCATGAGGGGCCCTAAAATCCCATGTCATAGTCGGTCTCCCTAGCCTATGTCACATACCAAGATCAACTTGAATTGTTTCCCTAATATCCCAAGAAAACAAAATTGTTCCTATCTCCATACTCTATATTATCTCTCAACCAAAATATTGGATACTAGTATGTAATGACCCCCTCCCTCCAAAGATAACCCTCATGGGCTAGCAATGAAATAAGAGAGATAATGACCACCAAGTCCCACCTCTAGTAGGCATCGGGTTGGAAAAAAACACTGAGGGTAAAAAATATCACATTTGTGAGGAATTACCCTCTAATATAAAATAGAATTGGGATATATGATAATCAACCACCAATAAAATTTAAGAGATAATATAAAATAAGACCAAAACAATCCCATAATGCATGATCAATTTAAACATATATAAATAAAAGTCTCCAAAGTAAAATACCAAAGAAAAGTCCTATAGTAGTGACTTAATAACAACACCAAAACCCATGCTAGAAATGCCTATATAAATCCCCAAATTCATCCTAGAAACCTGAAAATGATTTTATATTTGTAGGGTGAGTAAATAAGTATTCCCAATAGGATCATACCCAAGGTCTCAATTTCACATGTGAAAAGAGCATGATAATTCACTGGTGAATAAACAATAGAACCAACAAGCACCAAAATAAGTAAAATAAACCATCCCATACTCTCCATGGATCACTCACCAAATCATGCATCCAATATAGTAATATAGAATCAGGATCATCACAAAGAAAGGAACCTCATTGTCACATGACCAATAATTTTCTTCTCTCACACCCTAATGTGGATCATCCTATGCTCACATCCCTTTTATACATATCACATCTCAGGAAAAATATTTTATGTGGGTCGAGATGTTCCCCTACATACCCCACCCTCACAATTTATATCATCAAGAATGATCACATCACATCTCATCTTTCACAAAGACACCTGGTGTATCACACCACATCTCACTTGAAGACACCTAGTCCATCACAACAGAACTCATCACATTACTGAGTTGTATAGTATAATGAACATGAAGGGGGTCGTCCTCTTGACCCCTTAATACCTTGAAAGAACCAAACCACATATTGCATCACATCTCATCATTCCAAAAGACACATAGGAAATCACATCACATCTATCCTGAAGACACCTAGGTCATCACATCACATCTTGCTCTAAAACACATAGGCCATCACTACTAAAGGAAGAGAGGGGGAAAGGGGGAAGTCATCCATCAATATCATCACCATCTTGGATGTTGGGGGAAACACCTAAAACCCAGAACATATGTTCATTGGTAAGGTTATCCAACATAGATGGGGTGATTATAAAAATAACATAAAATAAATGATATATAAACAATACACTAAAACTATGGGTTCACATCAAATGCACTAGAACACATCACCTCATGACCACTACACCATATTTCAACATTCAAAACTGTTTCCACTACTATATTCAATGCACCACACAACTACCGCACCATCCATGCATTCCAATTTTCAAATACCTGATTCACCATTCCCATATTTAACAAGTTACACAAGTCCCATTATTTTATTCTATATATATACAACAATTCATTTATTCAACTTATTTAGCATCATCATTTATTTCATGGATAACTAGGAAACTAAAACACCCACATCACATCATAACTATCTTGACTAACAAAATTTTTTTGCATCACCATGTTAACCAAGAAATATCTCTAAAACAACCACACGTCATGTACAGTGCACAACCACAACCACTATACACCAAAACCATTACGCACCACAACCACCATGCACCACAATCATTGTGTTCCATAACCATTTCACACCAAAACCATTGCACACCAAAATCATTGTGCACCCTAACCATTGTGCACCGTAACTATTATTCACAACAACCACTATGCACTACAACCACTATGCACCACAACACAGAACATCCCACATCGCATCCATTTTAACCAACCACTGCATCATAGCCCCATGAATCATATAGTCCAACTGTTCACCTCCATCATTACACAACATCCAAAACCACATAGTTTTTCACAACAAGAACAAGCACACACAATAATAACACATCCAAGATTCCATAATTTATTTAGGGGAATTCATCACATTACTTATTTATTTAGAATAGGAATCATCAAACAACCCATATTTCCATGGGAAACCAATTTATTATCCATATATATGTTCTTTAGAATTGTATTAAAAGTTTTATTGAAAAAAAACATGACAAGGGTCTCACAAGGATCAAGAATCATGCATAATCTAAAAAACAATATCATCATGTTGTAAAAAGATTGAGATTTATCTTCATCCCCATCAATTTTGATTAATCTATTTAATTATATTCATTAAAACGAACCTTAATATTAACCCAGAGGAAAGAAAAAGCATGTAATCCCCACACATAGCATGTAAATAGGAGAGAATAATGATCCCCTACCTTAAATAATATTTTTGATCTCACTGTGTACCATATGGCGAAGAATAAATTACTCAGAAATCCAAACCACAATAGGAAACCATAAATTATCCTGAATCGCAACAAAGGATTGTCATAACAAAAACCAAACACATCCTAAACCAAATTAATAACGCTATATAAAATCTATGAGGAAATAACACAAGGAAATAATGTATAAAGGGATAAAAACTCACCACTGACTATCACCAAACAACCTTCAGGTCCCAAGGATCAAGGTGAGAAAAAATGGACTGGAAGGTCTTCCAAAATCGCTTAGGGTTCTCCCACAATTGAGAGGAGGAATGGCCTAATGATGGAAAATTCAACAAGAAAAGTGTTATAAATAGATTAGAATATACCTTTTTATGGTATAAATTAAACATGTCTATTGTAAATTCTATAGGATCCATGGATTACAAGATGTAAAAGTAAATAAAAGGTTTTAATTCATTTTTCTTAAAATAAATGGCCTCTTGGCCATAATAATGTTACATTGTAAATCCTTATTTAATAATGTGAATTCTTTTCATTATTTACCCTCTGTTATATAGAAGCCATAAATTGACATCCATATAAGACACAAACAACACATTTATGAAATAAATAAAACTTTTATGTCATAAATTTCCCTACTACTGCATAACTACATCTTCATCTCCTCCAGAACCTATACAACGTCCTCAAAACACACTCCAGCCAAAAACATGGAAAAGAAATGGGATGGGAAGGAACATATCATAAAATTGATCATAATAGATTATGAAAATATATATGATGTCTGGAACTCAAAACAAACCAAGGATAGTGGACATATAATAAGGGTCCAAAAAATCTTGAAATATCTAGGGAATACTGAATTTGAGAACCTATACTACTCGAAAGAACTCAATTCCTACCAAATCTTTGGTCACACAACATTTAAATGAAAAATAGGAGGAAGAAATTAGAGAGGGGGTAGATAGATCCAATCTATTAAAATATAGGTAAAACATGTTCTGGCCACCTTCAGAGTTATCAACTAATTAATTTATTAATGTTTCATTACAAAAGGGATGAGTAAAAATTCACAATAATTCTTATCTATTAATATAATTATTTCATTTTACTATAATTTCTATATAATTCAAAATATATAAATATTAATTTATCTTAAAAAATATCCCATAATACTTAAACATTCATTTAAAAATTTCATTTTAGTTTCTATAATTCATATCATCATCATACCTTGATTTAAAATAAGTATTTTCTTTATTTTGGGTATAATTTATCCATTTTCCACCTTAATAATCATATTGTATTGATAGGGATGCTTAATGAGAGAAAAATATAGACTTAAAGCTACCCTTATTCATCATGGGATCTCTGTATAAAGTTAAAATTGTTTACCATTATGTATAACTTGGATAGGATGACCTTATTCGGAAAAATATGGCTCGTGTTTGGGTAATACCATTTACCCTTACACGAATTTCAAATATACCCTTATGTAAACTAAATATCAAAAAAAACCATACATATTTGTAAGATATTACCCTTATGTAAAGACTAGATCTTACCTTTACATGAAAATAAAAACTCGTAGGTACCCTTATAGGGTAATGGAAATACTTTTATGAAAGTATTGGAGACAATGATTGACCCTTACTATAACATGCCCACCCAAACCATTGGTTTGTACTGGGTCAGAGGTGATACTAACCTTGGGTGATGTCCTCGGGACACCAAAGGCTGGAAACAAGTATCAAGGGAATACTATATCACTTGGGGAGAATTTCCCTGTAACAAGAAAACCTACATAATAATAAATAAAGGAAAACAATTTTATATGATATATGTAATGGAATAATATACAACTCAAACCAAAAATATATATCAGTGTATCAGACAAAACTAGATGTACCACACAGACAAAATAAAAGAACTCAGAACACAATGACACTGATGTGGAATCAACCTATGAATCACTCCAAATAAGATGTGAGCTTCTAATCCAAGTCTCAATCTCATTGTATCATGATTCATGATTAGAGAAGTATTATACCATTACTTTACCTATATATCAGTACAAAACATCTAAAAATGAACTAAACTATCCGAGAAGGGGGTGAGTATAAAACATAGTGCGTATTCCATGAATTATTCCCATAACATTCCACTAGGAATAAGAACAAGTTATATCACATTTATATTGAAAAATAAATAGTGAAATTGTAAACATTTCTATAATAAATAAATTAAACAAGTTTCCAAATCCATAACCACTTGGAATAATCATTCCACAACACACACACCCATGAATTCCCAATGACAGTCAAAATACTCATGAGTGATGACCCATACCATCACCAAGTAATCACCTGATGGAATCTACCACATGTCACTTTGGTAATGGCCCAAGTCTAAACCAACAAGGTTCCACAATTAAATTTCATGAACTCGCATCAATCACACATGCCTAATTCTCAAAAACAATCATTTCTTTATAAAAAAATATTTTAATCAATTTTCAAACATCTTAGGTTTATAATTTCAAAACAAAGTATTTAGTTACTAAAACCAAGGAAGGTTTTCCAACAATGTAAGAGAGAGTGATTTAAACATTAATCCTTAAAGTTCTCAACTAAGTATTGTTGGAGATAATCCACATACCTCCTAGTAGTTAATAAAAACAAATAATGGATTACAAAACCTATAGATACATCCTTGAAACTTATTCCCTTCATCATATCACAAAAATATCACATCAAAATATACATAATAGAAAATAGATCTATATATCAAAGATTAGATTTATGGATCTATGAGAGAGAGAATATGATTTTATATATGTATAAAAATAAATAATGGGGAAATACCTTTTATTTTTGTGTTCTAGAACACCTTGATTCATCAAAACAATATTTTGGATCAATGGAAATCACCAAGGATTCCTAGGAGAAGAGAGGAGTTCAGGAGCTTAGGGTAATAGGTGAGAAATGAGGGTTTGAGGTGAAAACTAAGTTATAATATAATTTTAGAAAAAATTAATTCATGACATATGTTTAGGATGTATGGTTTGGGAAACCATGTTCTAAAAATTAACATGATATTATCCCAAAACCACACCCCCACATGGTAGGTTCACACAGTTTGACAAACCATGTGATAATTGTGTTTTCCCTCACTGATATTAATCACACGGTTTAACCTGGTACCTGAATGGTTTGGATAAACTATAAAACAACCATTCACCAACCCAATGACTTTGAGAGCCTCTTTCATGGTTTCCAAGAGATGGTTCATGGTCTCCCTTAACTATGCTCAAACCATATACCCTTAAAACCCCTTAAAAACATTTTAAAACCTTCCAAAAAATTTCTAAAACTCAACCTATGTATTATATAAATTCAAAATACATAGTAAAAGTGTAAATTTCATGAAATTGAGGGGTGTTAAATTCTACCTTCCATTATTATTTCAATCCATTTAAAGTTGGATATTTTCAATGCTTTTGAAAAGTTCGGGCCATTACTCTAACATTTCATTCTCATGTTATCATGTCTCTTCTTGGATCTAACCATGTTACCATAAGAATAATACCAAATCAATACTTTCTCTCATGAAATTTATTCTCCTATCTATCCAAACTTTATATTGATACATTAACCATTGTAGAATATAGCTCAATATCAATATGATCCCATCAAATAATAAGGTCTTCATCATGATTTCACTTCTTTAATTAAGATACATGAAATACATTATGTACTAACTTGAGTATTGGTGGTAAATCAAACCAATATTCCACATCACCAATTAATTATAGTATCTCAAAAGAGATGATGTATTGATCATATAGTTTACATTGCTCCAAAAGGATGATTCCCCTGCCTCGGGGATACTCTCAAGAAAACATGATCACGAGTATAATATGATAAAGGTCAATGATGATGATCCACATAATATTTTTATTGAAATTAATCCATATCTAAAATCTTCCAAATAATTTGAATACACCATGTTGTCTCACGCACAATTCTAGGTCTGATAAGTTAATATTCACTTTTTTCCACCTAAAAAAGTAGATAATGACAAGGACTACCATACAAATATTTGAACGAAGCCATATATATTGAGGCCTAATAACTGTTATTGTATGAGAACTCCATTAATGGTATATAATCATCTAATTAGCCAAAAAATCCATAATGTATGATCTAAGAATGTATTCAAATATTAGGATCATCTATTTAGATTGTTCATCCATTGGAGTTTGATAAGTTGTGTGCATGGTCAGATGGGTTCAGAGAGCTCACTATAAGGACTAACAAAAAGAAATATGTAAACTTTGGGTCTTAATTGGACCCAATTGAAACTGGAATGTTATGAAACTTTAAAACTTCCTGAATGTATTTTTTTTTCTAGTCTTCCACCATATTGGATTCATGACTATGGATGAAGTGAGCCAAATTTGTGAGTTAATCCATAATTACCCATATGGAGTCATGTTTTCAAACAATTCTTAGTAGATCAGTGAAAAATATATAGTTATATGTTCCCATTTCAACATGGTTATAGGTATATATTTCAACATAACAGTTTTTTGTTAATTCTTTTACTTGTCTATATAGTTTTTGATGCATCTCAAGGCATACTCTACCACCTTTTCTGATTCCATTACACTAGAGATTTTATCTCATCACCTTATACATCATCTGAATTATTGTATGAATAGAACATCTTGAGAGGTAGTAAATAGAAATAATATGATGTTGATAAGTCAAAGGAAACATAATATGATCTCTAAAATTCAACACTGATCTCTTGTCTAGCATGTATCTATCAATGGTCTCCCTAACATTGATTTTCTCCCACATGGTTAGACATTCATGATTGGTTTTTTGAGCACATTCAACCAACTAAATAAAATTAGGAATAATATAAATATAAAATAAAACCATAAAATCATCTTAAATAGGATGGTTATAAAATAATATTGCTCCATGATAATACATCATTCATAAATTATGCTTCAAATTTAGTAGGTAACACAGAGAAATTTTTAAGAAATAGATTGGGAAATTAGTCCACAATGGTTGGAAAATATTTATGTTTGATAGAATCAAGAGTTTCTAATGTAAATAATACCAAATAAAAATAGATATTCCCAACCACTGGAACCAATGGTCCTTCTCTTCTTTAGTTCACATCCTAATTACTTATAACGATATTCTCAACACCATCTGAATATGTGAAAATAACCTGAAAGGAATAATAGTTTATGTGGACCTTGAAGAATGTCAACCAATCCATTCCCAAAATCAGGTAAAATATGTTCATATCAAATATAGATAAATAAAAAAAATTCATCCTGATAAATAGTTATAGAAAATTTTACTCACTTAAATTCTTAACATTCTTATTGGTCAAGAGGTTTTTGAAGTTTCAATACATGAGGCGTCATTTCAACATGTAATCCCATATGATTCACACATTGAGAAAAAAATAAAAGAGTGAGACTCACCAACATCAAAAAATATTGCATGAGTTTATTTTTTTATAGAATGGTATCTCACACAATCAAAGGACTATGTTGACTATCCCTGGTCATCATAGATCTTTTCACTAAGTGTTCTTGAAAATTATTTATTATCTTGTTTTGGTTGTAATGAATTTTGAGGTCTTGGTGTGATATGAAAGTAACCTTAGGTCACTCATTTTTTTTGGTGATTAACAAGGTGTCTTGATTAGCCCGTACGAGAAAAATAATCCTTGGATATGTTTGATCCATTTCTATTAGTCTTCTATGGAATTTTCATAAAATAACATTTCAGATGTCCCAAATTTCCACAATTTTGAAATTCCCATAGAAAAACCATTTATTTTCATTTTATATGCTCATAAGATCCAAACTAATAAAATATCATGTAATTACATTATTGTCATGAAAAGGATATTGAAATAACTTACTAGTTTCCCAGTTCTTTTCTTGTTTGAGAATAATCCCCCTTCTTTTGCTTATTCCCCATGTTTAAGTTACAACTTTTACCTATTTAGGTAAAATTGATTCCCCCAACATAGTATCCCAATATATCCTTTTATATAACCATTATCCTATTCACCATCTATGTATATTATTAAATATATATTAAACCCAACTTAGATTGTATTTCAGGTTTGAGCCATACCTCAAGGATCCTTTCCTTCAAGTACTCACTAGGAGAAAATTTAGGAGAAAAATAAATAAACATCAAGAATTGAGATGCATACTCCTTCTCAGATAGATTATCCTACTTTAATGTAAATAAATATATCATCCTTGTAATCATGAAGGTGTGTGTATAGATTTTTTTCCTTAAACAATATTCTCATCCTATCTATATAAGACCCAAGTTTAATTCAGTTTAGATATAAATACCCCAACACTACCTAACAAGTTCCTACATCATATAAACCAATAGCATCACTTTAATTTTCTTAATGGTTCTCAAAAAAGTAAAAAAAATTGATTTACTTTCCCTTTATATGCCTCAACTTTATCTGGTATATAATCTCCTTGAAAGATGAATGGATTCTATTTCTAAAATTTTATGGATGATTTTTCATAGTGTGGTTGTTGAATATGATTTCCCCTTATATTACTTTGAAATGCATGGGATATGATCTGGATAATCAATTGATTTAATTATGGTTCAGGTTAAACCACATTCTATTTTTCTTCCTGTAGTGGGTTCCTTGGTCATCGAACTCGTTCCAGTCATTCTAAATTAATAATTAAATAATTATTAGTCATCACTCGTTTGAAACTGAAGTCTTTTAATATTCCAAATCACCTAAGGTTGTAATAATAATCAATAACTTAAAAAATGATTTTGATAATATGAATAATTCAGCCCTGGGGGAAGTCTCATTACCAACACATTATAAGCCACACTCATTGGTTAAACCCATGAAGATGAAATGAAAACACACCTAGTAGTTCCTTTGAACAGTTTTTATACCCAAACCACCTCGGTAACAAGAATATTAGCACAAAGAGATTAGCTATTTCTTTTTTTATATACATTTCAATTTCAAACATTACTATCTCCTTAATATCATTCCAATATGATGAGTTAAATAATACTGATACCATTTGTAACATCCCCACCCAACCCATTGGCTTGGCCTAGGTTAGAGGTACTATTAACCTTAGGTGATATCCCTAAGACACTAAATTCTAGAAACAATTTCCAATGGGATAATAGATCATTAAGGGATTATTTTTCCTAACATAATAAAAAATGGAGAAGCTGAAATAAAGATAAAAAAATTATTTATTTCATGTAATGGAATAAAATAAAACTCAAACCAAAAATTAATATTAGAGTATCAAAAGGAAATAAAGGTATAACACTGAAATATTAATAAAATGAATAACACAATGAAACTGATGTGGAATCAACATAAGAATCACCCTAAATAAGCTTCAAGCTCTGACTCCGAGTCCCAATCCCACTGTATTATGATGAATCTCTAGAGAAGTATGATAAAGTTCCTTTACAAGTGTCTTGGTACAAAAAATATTCAAATGCAACAATGTTCCCAAGAAAGGATTGAGTATAAAACTCAATAGGTAATCCCTAAATAATTTCTAAAATATTATATTGGTAAAAAGAATAAGTTATCTCACATTTATATTTATATAAAAATTAAATAGGGGATGTTAAAATATTTATATAATAAAGAAATTAAATAACTTTCTAAAACCATAGCCACTTAGAATCATCATTTCACAACTCACGTACCCAAAAATTCCCAATGATAATCCCAATATGCATGAGTGGTGACTTGTCTTATCACCAAGTAATCACCACATATAATTTACCATGTTCCACTTTGGAATTTTCCCTAAGTCCAAACCAATAAAGCACCAAAATTAGGTTTCATGAACTCATTCCAACCATAAAATATATGTTCTCAAAAAAAACCATTTATTTTTAAAAATATTTTGTTTTAAGAAATTTATCAAACAACTTTTGTAAATAGTTTTAAAACTAAGAATTTAGGAATTAAAACCAAGGATGTTTTTTCAAAAAAAGAAAGAGAGAGTGATTTAAACATCAAACTATAAAGTTCTTGAATAAGTAGTGTGGGAGAGAATCCACTTACCATGAAATGGTTAAAGAAAATGAATAACATATCATGAAACCACTAGATATGGCCTTGAAACTTATTCATTTCATTATATCCCAACAAGATCTGATAAAATTACATGTCATAAGATGTAGATATATCTATAATAGAATATATATATATATGTCTATATGATAGAGAAGGTGAGTATATCTAGAGATAACTAATAAGAACAAGTAATTTTCATTGATTCTTATGGTCCAACACACCATGATTAATCAAAATCATCTTCTAGGTTAAAGTAAATTTCAAAGGATTTCTATGAGAGGATAAGAGTTCAAGAGCCTAAGAAAATATGTGATAAATGACATTTTTAGGGTGGAAACCCAAGTTAAACTATAATTTTTAGAAAATTTAATATATGTAATGGGTTAGGCCCTATGGTTTCAGAAATAATGTGTTAACTGTACTCATGATGCTTCCCCTAGACGACATCCTTGCATGGTTGGATCATACGGTTTGACTAACCATAAACCAACTATGTTTTCCCCCAATATCTCACCCATATTGTTTAACATGGAACCTATATTTTTTATCCAAATTGAGTTCCAATTATGTTCATTCCTAGTGACTCCAAAACTCTTATGCAGTTTTCTAGAGATAGTGCACAGTTTCCCATTACCATGCTCAAACTATGAAAACTTAAAAAATACTTCCAAAACATTATAAAACCATCCAGAAACTCCAAAAACTCAACCCAAGTATTATAAATCCTCAAAATACTTAATTAATGGGTAACATAGTCAAAAATTAGGGTTTTACTCTTATGAATAGATTATTCTACCATTACACAATGAGTCCACTTTTTCATAAGGAATGAAAAATAGGCTCAACCCTTACATGGGATACATAAAATTAGTCTAACCTTTATGTAGATATATTTAAAATAAATTAATATAAAAATTAAAAATAAATTTTTCTCTTAAAATATGTATAAAACCTTGATAATATCTTTACACAACACTGGGGAAAGGCATGTGTAATGGTAAATGGTTTTACCTTTAGGTAAGAGAGGGTGTCGATGTAAGGGTGGAATTTTTTTTTTGAAATATTTAGATTTCTTAATTGAAAAACTCATAAATAAGAATTTATAGAATTTATTATTATTTCAAAAACTCATAATTCACATAAAAAATAGTTTAACTACATTAAATCATTCTCAGAATTTAGAAAACCATTTTAAATCAACTCTTTAATAAGTGAAAATGATATGGGGCCACTGAACACCCCAAAAATGAAAAACAAAGCCTTTAGAAAATTCTAAACATTTAAATTAGATACCTCTCAAACAATTATCATTTGAGATAATTGAAACAAAACCAAAAGGATAGATAAATGATGGTTATTAATTTAACCATTCCATGCTATTCTCTTCTTTGGGTATCCCTAATTCTCCCACATAGTTTTAAAATGAATTATGAAAAAAAATATTTTCTCATGGGTGGAGTGTCCCCCCTATTCATAGGTTTAAGGTAGTAACATATTTTAATAGTACAAGAGAAAACCATCCTTAAATACAAGAACATAAAATCATCGATACATCATATATAGAGTCATGTGTACAAATTATATCATACACAATTTAAATCTGAACATAGAGTAAAAATATAGTATTATGTAGGAAATAGAAGAATAAAACTTATAGTATCGCCTTCCCTCGGGCCAAATCTCCTTCACCGGGCACAAGAGAAGAATTATGGAATAAATTAATAAATAGAAACCCCTTACCAAGGATTAAATAAGGTCCCAAGATAAGAGTAAGACATTAAAATAATAAATAAATGATGACCCATATGCCTTACTAAATCATCTCCACCAAGACCAGTGAGTGAGAAATAACATTCCATATTTGAAATAAATTATGTTGTAGGTTGGTAATAAAAGTTTGGAGTGGTACAATAATCGTAGATTATGAATTCAATAGAAGGGTCTCAATTGAGCAAATAAGAAGGTTTCCCTACACTCATTCTGAAGGGATAACTTTCACAGAATGATGATAATTCCATCCATTAACTTCAAGGTGATAATAATTAAAAGGTTTTAACTTCAAAAATGTAATTAATATGTATCATAACATATCAAAAGTATTACTCATAAATCCCCCAATGGAGAGAAATCATATCATACTGAAATGACAACTCAATAATCAAAGAAATAAACTTCTCCTAAGAATAATATTGAAATATTCCACATAATACATCCAACTCCTCATACTAATTAAGGAATAAGAACCACCATTACCAAGATCCCCTACATAGTACCATCACATCCAATGTAAATCTAGTGCTTCCTTGGAGTATAAATCAATCTAAAGGCTATTTCTACCACCTTTGTCCAAACCTATGTCTCACAATCCAAAATGGATCCCTCAAACTTATACTAAGTATGACACTAAATCTCTCAGAGTGTCCTCCTATAAGTGTTTTAATTATCGACCTCTACTCTATGGTGATCTAATAGAATATCTTACTAAAAATTTACGATTAAAACCTAATAGGGAAGTTGACTTAGATCCATTCCATCAAAATAGAAAATGTTTGGGATTCTTAACCCATGACAGATATTATTTAAGGTTAAGTAATTAATTAATTTTAACCTAATTACCCACTTTCTACCTAAGTCAAATATAGGATATCATAATCATGACGCATGATACTTTCCAAGGTTTATAACCCACATGTATCATAACATCTCTTATCATGTTTTGTAAACTTGAAGGTTCTTTTATTGGCCACAAGAGGGCATAAAATTAGGTGTCGTAACTAGTATCTATTATTTACATCACCTTTTATGTTTAGATGACACAATTTTCCTACCAACCCATGAAATCCAACCCAGTTCCTAACTCCCAAATTCATCTTATCTCTAAAACTATGATCTGGATGCACTTTATCATGACCTACCCCCATTGGTACCCATCTTGTTACAGTACTAATGATGAGAAGTGATCCACCGAAGTCCGCCTCCGATACTCCAAGGGTTTTTTGACTAGAACCTAGGGTAATAGTATAAACAAATGGGAGTTGTTACCCTCAATATATGTTTAGGAACTAGAGTTAATATGAAAATACTCTGAAAAATTCCATACCCAAAATAAAAAAAGCTATATATAGAGCATTAGAAGCCCAATATATTATTGGAATAATATAAAAACTAATAAAACTAAAATAAACGAATAAAATCCTATGTAAATGATCATGAACACCTGAAACTCTAATATTTACTAAATAACTCCTCTGAGCTAGTGGCATTCATCCCAATAACCACTCAACTCCTGCAGAACTTTAAAATCATTTATATATACATAGGATGACTAAAACATGTGTATTTAGTAGGATCCTCCCTGAAACCTCTGATAAAAAATGTAGAAGAAGCATAATAAATTTCAATGAGTAAATAAAAGGAACCAAATACTTACCTAATAAGGTTAACTAATTTATAATCCTTGCTAAGGCTCAACCACCAAGTAATTCATAGAAACGAACTCATCCATATTAAATCATATATATATATATAATGATTTTTCCCTACTTCCACTTCCCTACTATATTTTCTATTTCACACCCCAATGTCACACATCCTGGGATCTAATCATTTCCATATATAATACTACCCCAAACTAAGAAATCATATCATACCCTGTTTCCCATGAATCATGTGATCATATCACCCTACACACCATGAAACATTTCACATCCACATCCAAGTCACATTCATCTCATATGTAACCAATTTTAAGACTATAATCCACTAAAATCATAAAAACTCATTATACCACAAGATTATATAGTACAAGAAATGGAACATGTGCGAAACTACAGTTGCTGCATATATATACAAGTAAGTATTATAACCTTAAGTCATTATAACCCACACATAAATATATAGTAAACTGAGATAAAACACAAACCATGTGATTCTATATCCAATACATTATGTTATCATAGAATAGATATTCCTACACATGATACTATAGAAAAAGGGAGAGTGGGGGAGAGGTAAAATTCATTTATTAATTCCCTCCATATCTTGGATGTTGGGGAAACCCATAAGAACTTATGGGTTTTGGATTCCCTATAGATTATAGTGGTGATGCATATTAACTCAAAAAAATATAAAATATATCACAAAAAATCACACTAAGGGAAAATACCTACCCTTAAACATTTTTTAAGATATTATAACATGTGACTCTCATCTTCCACTACTTATGTCTAGATTTCAATGTGCACACAAGTATTAATAATCCATATTATTTATTTCATCAACTATAAATCAATGAATATTATTCTATAATCATTTCAAAATTTAAAACTTTCCAAGACATTTTCCTTTAAAATAATAATTTATTTCTTATATTCAAGAATGTCATCATTATCTATAAACATTAATAACTAACCATTTTATTTACATTAACCCATTTATCCTTTAATTGGTTATTCGGGTAATCTTAGACTCCTCATATGTTATCTTAAATGAATATGTAATTATCACAAATAATGAACTACAGATGGTAGTTAAGAATCATGTCAAACATCCATCTAGCCATCCATCCATCATAGTATAATAAGCATAAATTGTAAGAAAGAACAACTCTAACCTCTTCATTTCCACCACTTTGTCATCTGAGACATAATTTCTCATAATTCAATACATCCTACCATCCCCAGCATTAATCACCATATAAACATGGGAAATATTACCCATTGTTATCTAAACATTCCTACCATAGAAGCTTATCAATATATGAAATCAAGGATAGAATTTCCTAAAGCATGTATTCATGACAACAAAATATGTTCAATAAAAAAGGAAAAAAGGCCTTAGTATCGAGGTATCCAAGCCTCCCAGAATAATATTGATCTCATTCAAACCTAATCAATATTCTTAAAATAAACAATAATTTTCATTTCTAACTTTAATTAATCAATTAATTATATATAGGTTCTTATTAATAAGTAACCTAATATCTATAGTTATCAATATCTAAATAAAATCAACGTATTTTTATGAAAACATTTTCACATTTAAGAAATATTTAATAAGAATAGTAATAAATCAATCACACATCCTCTATTATATAATTTTATCATTCTAGATTCACTTTATTTATCAATTTTCCCAAAATACCAATTTTATACATAATAATAATTACACGGTAAATTAATAACACACTATCTAATAAATCTAGAGAGAATATCAATAATTCCACAAAACACATATGATCACATATCCTAATTTCATGCAATATTCCTATTTTATCATGAAAAAATAATAATATAAATATTGATGAAATAATATTTATTCTAATCCAATTATATATTTACCATAACATGGAAAATTTAATTTACTCACACATGGTTCAATTCTCTTATTTAAATTCCTTAAATTCCATATTAATAATTAATAATAAAATGTGTGTGAAAATATTCAAATAATTACTTCTATAGTATAATTATACATTATCAAAATCAAAATTTATAAAATCAGTTTAAATCAACTCTTTGAAAATATAAAACTCTTTTAGGCCACCAAATAAGCGAAAATAAAAAATGAAGAGTCAGAAAAATTCTGGACCTTTACACTAGATAACTCTAAAAAAGTATCAAACTCAAGAATTAAAAAAATTAGAATGATATATAAATCAAGGGGAATAATTCAAGGAAACACCTTAACCACACTAAGATATTATCAAATTTGGGAAGCCATTACTGATTCATAAAATTCAAAAATGAATTATGAAAAAAAAACCTTATGGTGGGTGGAGTGACCCCTCTCTTCATATGTTTGAGGCTATAACATACATTACTAATATAAGAGAAATCTGTCCAGAAATATAGGCACATGAAATCACTGATATGCTATAAATAGAGTCACGTATACAAATTACATCATACACTATTTAAATCTAAATATAGATTAAAAATAATCTAGTATTAAGTATAAAATGAACTAAGTAGGAATATAGTATCCCCTTTCCCCAAAACAAATCTCCACCATTGATCTGAAGAGAAGGTTTATAAAATGATTGTATAAATAGTAGACCCTTCTCATGGACCAAATAAGGTCCCAAGAGAAGAGTAAGGTGTTAAACAATAAAAAAATTACAACCCCTCTTCTAGAAAAAAATCATCTCCACTAAGGCCAAGAATAGAGATATAACTATCTATCACTTAATGAAACTCTATTTTAGGTTGGTAATCATATGTTAGAGTTTTACAATAATCATGGATCTAGGATTCAATAGGTGGATTTCTTTTCAACGGAATAGGAGGCTTCCTTAAACTCATTATAAATTTCTATAAATAAAATAATGATGATAATCCCAGTCATTCCCTCCAATAGGATAATAATAAAATGGTTTTAGGTTCAACACTGTAATTTAGATATCTCATTATGCATAAAAATAAGAAATCATCAATCATCTAATGAAGGGGGATGTCGTCTCATGCTAGCAAGCCACCTCCACTATAGATAAAAGAAAACCAACCTGATAATGATCTTGAAAAAATCCCCATAACATGTATGAATCCTCATAATAATTGAGGAATAAGAACCACCCCTTCCAATATTCTTATACACTATCATCACAACCAATTAAAACCTAGTTCTTTCTCTAAGAAATAAAATCAATCTAGATTCTATATCTTCCTCCTCCAACCAATTTTATGTCTTACAATCTGAAATAGTTCCTAAAAACTTATAAAGTATCTAGAATTGAAAATATTATAGTTCCCTCCTCAAAATGTCTACATTATCTTCCTCCACTTTTTAGTGATATTTAATTACATATTTCTAAATATCTTCTGTGAAAACTCTTTGGGCATGTCAACCTGGAGCCATTACTATAAAAGAAAACCCATTAGGGAATATTATACTGGAAAATGGATTATTTAAGGTTGATTATTTAATTAATTTTAACCAAATTCCAAATTCTTACTCAATTAAAACATAGGCATAGATAATAGTGATGCCTAATCCTTTCCTTTGTCACTACCACACATACATCATCACTTTGCTTAACATGTTTTCTAAACTAGAAGGCCCTTTCATCATATCATAGGAGGCCTTAAAATTCCATGTCATAGATACTCTATTTGTTTATATCACATGATATTTTAAGCTAAAATCATTTCCTGAACAACCCATGAAATCAACCCTAGTTCCTAACTTTGAACATTATCTTATCTCCCAACCTAGTCTCTGGAACTACTTTTTCATAACCCACCCCAACTAGTACCCCTCCTAGTTCGGCAGTGATGATGAGAAGAAATCCCTTGAATATCACCGCCAATAGGCCAAGGGTTAGTGAATGGAATTGAGAGTATAATTACAAATATATGGGAGTCATTACCCTTAATATATGTTTTGGAAATAGAGATAAGATGAAAATCCATAAAGAAAATCCATATCAAAAATAAAAACATATATATGTATATATATATATATATATGATAAGCCTAATATATGAATGAAATAACATATAAACTTATAAAAAAAATAAACAAAAAATAATCATATGGAAGATACCAAAAACACTAACAACACAATAGCTACTGAATAACTCCTTATAACTATTGACGTCCACTCAATCACCAATCAGTTCCTACAATCCTATAAAATAGTTTATGTATATATATTGGGTTACCAAAACATGTATACTCATAAGATCCAAATTGAAACCTCTCATGAAAATGTTGAAGAAGAAAAATAAATCCCAATGAGTAAATTAAAGGATGCAAATTATCACTATATCAAGTAAACAAATTTTCAATCCTCACTAAAACTCACTCACCATGTAACACATAAAATTAAACTCGTCCATATCAAATCCTAGATATATATATATAATGAATGTAACCCACTTACACGTACCCATATGTTTTTCTCTCTCACACCCCAATGAAACACATTTAGAGCTCTTATCCCTATCATAAATTATACATCCCTAAATTGAGTAATCATATTATACCCTGCATCCCATGAATCGCATCACCATGTCTTCCCACACCTTGTGAAGCATATCACATCAACATCTACATCATCATCATATCATATATAACTAAGTGTAAGGTTGGAGTCCACTACAGCCTATATAAATGCATTATACCTCAAGTCACTACATCCCTTACAAATACACCCATTTTAAAATCATAGTCACCATATCTAGATACAAGTATGTTCTTTAACATCAATTCATTTTAGCCTTCACATAAATGTATGGTAAAATGAGATCTACTTCAAGATATGTGATCCTATACCCTATAGTTTAATCTACCACGGACTAGATATTACCACATATGATACTATAGATGAAGCTAGAGTTAGAGATATAGAGAATTCATTCATCTATTCCCTTTCCATCCTATAGGCTAGGGAAAGAACCTCCCATAACTTTTAGGTGCTGGTTAACCTAATTCAAGCAAATGAAATTAGAAAATATAAAATATATCACACACAACCACATATATAGCTTAAAAATAATGTATAGTTAGCATTACCCAAGACTCCTATCCACCCATGTTGAGCTCTAAATCTCAATATGCACATAGGAATCAATATTCCATATTAAATATTTTATTACTCACAAATCAATTAATATTATTGTGTAATCATTTAAAATATTAAAGAATTATAATAAATGTTCCTTTGGAACTATGACTTATTTATTATATTAAATTTTTTATTAATAATTTATAAATATTAAGAACTAACCATTACCTTTAATTTAATCCATTTTTCATTTAATTGACTATCCGGGTGCTCTTGGGCTCCTCTTAAGCTACAACAAATAAAGATGCACTTGTCATGTATAACCAAATATAGTATGTAGTTGAGAATCATATAAAATGTACCTTCAGATATCCATTAATAAATATTATAACAATAATAAATTTATGAGAAATGAAATATACTGATATTTTTAACAAAGACAATAGTAAAGACGATACGCAATACCGAGCTCAAACGAACCCTAAAGTATTATTATATAACCATTATAACTGAGTCATTGAATTTTTGGGTATAAATAGTATTAATAGAATTGTGATATATATATAGGTAATATTAAATGAAAAATTATTTATTAATTCCTAGGAAATAAACACTCAATTTTTAGTAAAATCATTTTATGCTTCAAAAATATGTTTTCTTTGAAAATGATTTTTATTGATTCCTATATTAAAATTAATTTTTGAATCTTTTTGAAACTTAATTGGATATAAATGATATAATTTTTTTATTCATCAGGTCAAAATTATATTAAGTAAAACTTTTGGGATTTTTTTTTAAAAAAGATTGCTTTTTTCAGTGAATAGTGAAAAATACAGATTTTTTTTAAAACTGTCATTTGTTTCCTTAAATTAATTAATTAAAAAGTAAAATTATACATTTAAATTTATCTCAATGGAAAATAAGTACTATTTATATTGATAAAATATAATTAATTATTTTTTAATAATAATTATACTTGAATTGGTATTGGTTTAATTTTTTTCTTAAAAATGCATTTTTCTAAAAAAAATTGTTTTTCATTGTGTTTTACATTTTTATCTAAAATTAATTTCTTCCAATTATATAAATTGAATATTAAAAATTTGATTTCATATTTAGAATCATGAGGTCTAAATTTGGTAAATAGGCCCCTTTAATTTTTTTCATTATGAATAGTAACCGTAAAAAAAATTTGTTACCACAATAAAGGTAACATAGGTTAATTAGGGTTAAAATAATGTGATATAACTTCAAATTCAATCATAAACTTTAATTAATTTCATTTTATGAGTCTATTTCTTCCTTAATCATCCAAACTTACAAAAATGACATTTTCTCTTTAGTTTTGATTTTCACCTTTATAATATTTGATGTAATGGTAAATTCAAAATTGTTACTTTATTATTTTAATATTTATAATAAATTTTTCTAAATAGATAAAAACAACTTATGTTTGGTTCGAAAAAGTTATATGAAATAATAATTAATTTTTTTATTCATGGAAAATTATTTTTAATTTTTAATGGTGAAATAATTACCTTAAATTCTTACACAATGTCGACAAAGTGCTTGTGAAAGTAGCAGAAAAATCAAGTAAATGAATTATTTTTAGGGGATGTTTGAAATTTTTATATTTCAAATCCATTACTATCTTCTTTTATTTAAATCTAAACTAAATAAATAGTGTCAAAATGTCCTTAATGATATTTTATGTCGAATAATATTTTATTAAATTATTTAAAATCATAAAAATATTAAAATACAATAATTAGGATGATAAATGGATAAAAATAATATCACTTGGACATGTATTATACAATTTACACCTTATTAGTAAATTTATAATCCTTTAATATTGAAATAGTTATTAATACGATTAAGGTTAAAATTGTTTAACAAAGGGGTTAAACCAAAAGATGAGATTAAAAAAATATCTAAAATTGATTGAATAGATATATTAAGACAAAATCCTCATTATCTATGAATCCATGTCATTTTTTACCATTTTACATGAGTTATAAACATATTAAATATATTTCCAAAAATCACATCAATGGTATTTTCTAATAAATAATATTATATTAATTTATTTATAATTAATAAAAATCTATATTCATCCATGTGAATGGTATATGGTTGAAAATATCAATCACATTCCATTTATGGTTAATTTTTCCTTTTATAATAGATTTTTTCCATTAAATAGTAAACAATTTGATAATATAATAATTGTCAAAAGGGTTAATGGAAGGTTAAAACAAAGAGATAAGGGTAAAAACATAATCAAAACATATACAAATTTTATTGGTAGAGAGTATTTAGAATCACCCTCATACTATATTATAGATATATAATTTTTGATCCATTTTTTCCTTGAAATTTGATTTATATTAATTTAATACTTTATAAAATTCTAAGAGTTTCCCTCTTCTCACATATAAAAGAGAACCTCATATCATATATTATTTTAAACTTTTGAGCTCTCTAGTTAAAAAAAACCCTACAAAAATATATTCCTGAAATCCCTTACCATATCCTAGAGGCCCTCATTTGATCATAAAACCAACCTTGGATAGATTTAGGTGTGAACTTAAAGCGGTTTTCCAAAGAAGATGTATAATTCTTAACCTATCGTTTTTGTATTATTTCTTCATTTAACTCATTCAAATAATCATAAACCCTGATGATAAAATAACATTATTACATTATATATACTTAAGTATTATTATTTTGATTTTATATCCTATATTTATCTCATTCTTCCATAAAATGGTAAATAAAACCATTTCCCATGTGTATGATGGACTATTCCCTTGTGAACCGTTGTAATTTGTCTTCCATCACAACCTCTCTCATCTGGTTATAATGATAAATTTAATATATATATATATATATATATATATTATATTCAATAATTACTTATTGTTATTTAAATAAAATATATCATCTATTTTCTTACCCTTCCATCCATTGAAAAATGATAATGTTGTTTGTGAGTACGTGTGGATTATAGCCTTCACAAAGTGATGTGATTCATTTTTCATGACTACATCATATGCATACTATATATATAATAATATTTCAAGAAATAGTATAATATTTATTATATAATCCTCATTTTACAAAGAAAAAATAATACATAATTTATTTCCATCATGTTCTTTGACAAATGAAAATGTTACTCATGCGTACGTATGACATACCGTCTCCATGATTGCAATGTAATTAATTTTTTATAACCATCATTCACAGTGGGTTTCAAAAATATAATTAATTTATAAAAATTATTATTATTTCATTATTATTATTTTATATATTAAGTAATAGTGAAATATTTGACCATAGTCAACCTACTAATGTTATTTTTGACATATGATCTAAATATCATCAAAACATCCGACATTAAGTTAATTATTTAAGTAATTGTATATAACATGGTTATTAATAAAACAAAAAAATTATAAACTTGAAAAAAGTTCTAATGAAATTAAATAATTAAAATAAGCTTATTATTAGGGAGTATAAATAATGTAAGTGATGATTCAGACTGGACGTAATGGAAACTTTACTTTAAAACCTCATTTTAAATGTTTTAAAGGTTTATTTTTTATATATTTTTCATACATATCTATTTCATTAAAATTATTTAATTTATATATTTATATTTAAATTAATTAGTTTTAAAGGAAATTTTATATCAATTTTTACTTCCTATCAAATATCTTCAAAAGGAATCTTTTTTTGTATTTTATATGGAATGTTTTGATAAAAAGGAATATTATTTTTTAATGTATAAGGTGTCAACAATTTTTCCCACCCACATATTCATTACTTCATAATTATCTTACTTTATAATATTTAATGTTTTATTTAAATAAAAAAACTCTTTCTCATTGTCCAAAGTATTTCCAAAAAGTTTTTAAAAATGTAATGGATATTTCTATATCCTAAAATTCTTTTATTGAGGATGAAAATAATATTTATGCAAGATTTATTGTGTTATGATTATGTTATAATTATTTGAAATTATTTATGATGATAGTTGGTTCCATTATAAACTAAATATGGGTGGTTCCCTAATAAACCAAGGATGTGTGGTTGCGTTATAAACCAATTATGGGTGAGTCTGTTTTATCCCTCCAATGCACTGGGTAATGATTTTGTTCACTGGATAATGATAATATAAATTGACCATATTAGTAATTCCACTTGTAATGGTTATTGTAAGGGTTAGATTAATATGATTTATCAATGGGTTTACATGAATTATCTAATCTTCCTATTGAGTTTTCATGCAAATTGTGTGATTTTTAAAAGGTAAGTAAATGATCTTTTGTTTTAAAGAAATAATTATGCCCTTTTAGGGTAAAAATATATATGATTTTAGAAAATTTTTTCCAAGGTTTCTCATGTTTTCTAGAAAAACCTCTATATTATGATTTTTCATTTATTATTTCACATAAAATTATTTATTAAAAAAATATATAAAGATGATTTCATGTGTAAGTAAACAATTATTTGAGCTCAAATTTTATTATATTAAAGTAAAAACTCTCTTATATGACCTCAAGGTTTTGAAATAGACTAATAGGTTTTCTCCATTTCCATATATTTCCTTAACTGAGATTTTTTTCTCATCCCAAATTTTTAAATAATTTTTCGTAGAGCTTAAGGATAAGTGGAAAAGTAAATAAAGTCAAATTTATAAATATGGAAGTTTCCTTAAGCAAAGAAAGCATGTATTTATAAAGAACCTATTTTGTGGGAAAATGGATACTTTATTAAAATGTCTCCTTTGAAATTTATTTTACTAATTCTATAAAACTGTAAACCTAAAATTTCTTTGAGTATGTAAGTGATCTAATATTTTATTTTAATGATATATGTTTTTAATTGTTAAAATTGGGCCACATTTATTAGTATCAAAGACGAAGATATAAAGATTATGTTTTTTCACAAAATCTGGGAGTGTTGATTTGAGGATATTATAGTTGGTATCATAGAAGGGTTTATATAAATTTTTGAGATTATGATGTTTTCATGTTAGGTTAAATTAATATTTAGGGATAACATCGTGAGTTTATAAGTTTAAGGTTGATCATAAGTTCAAAGTCTTAGAAATCCCTTTTGATGTTTTGAGTGATGGGATTATATGGTGACTAATTAATTTTCGGAGATATTTTATTAGGTTTATGTCTATATAGCCCTTATTTTTTACAAGTTGGATTATTTGGGAATATTGCTATTACATTTGGGGGATGTAATCTGAAGGTTTTTATATAACATTTTAATCTTAACCATTATTTAATATTTAGGTTATTGAGGTAATTTAAGATAAAACAGTTATTAAAATTTGGTAAAATTAAAGGATCAAATTGAATTATGAAAATTATTATCACATTAGTTTTTTTGTTTATAATGTAATTATATAAATATAATTTTAGAAAAAGGACATCCCATTGGCCATAAGATAACTCATCTCATCCAAAAAGGTTTTGGGGATTGAACCCACATCCAAAGGGAGACAAGGGTAAAACATCCTCCACTATCCTACATGATTTCTATGTTAGTGCAACATTATTTTTTTACATAAATGATTTGAAAGATAAATATTATGTTAATCTTTGGAATATATTTTTTATAATATAGATAACTATGGTATTAAAAAGCGATTTGGTGATTGAGTTATTTATGATATTTTGTAATAATATCACTATATGTTTTTGCAACATTATATGATTAAGGTAAAAATAATATTATTAGATAATATGGGGTTTTAATTTACAGATAAAGTTTGAATTATATTTTGGAAACATATATAATTTTAATGTGGTTATATGGTGATTTATGTTATTTATGGAATTGATTAGAATAATTTGGAGGTTATGTGATTAAAGCATATAAATTTTGGTTATATGGATTTATAAGTGACTAATGTTGATTAAAAATAAATATTAAATTAATATCAATATAATATGTGATAAAATCTTTATTATTTTTGGGTTTCAATGTTTTTTTAGAATATTTTAAATAATTTTAAGGTGAGTTATTTATAAAATTATATAAGTTGAAATTTTGGTGTTATTGTTAAGGCATTGGTGATTAATGTTATAATTCTTTATATGAAAGTTTATTCACTTTTTGGAAATAACATACTTTATGCTAACCATTTTGGATTTAGTTAATGTATAAATACATGAGGAATAGATTATTATCCTTTTTTGTATTTATTTTTTCTATTAGAAGTTTATTTTATTGCATTAGGTGTGAAAGAATCATCTTTAATACTCACCATCTATAGTAAAATATGATATACATGTGGAAACTGACTGAAACACACATCTAAAGGATGAAATTTTTATTTATGGATGTAAATAAAATCATGTATGAATATTTCATTATGTTCTTAGTATATATTGTAAAGTAATTACCCAACTATATAAAATGGACCTTTAAAAAACAAATTTATCCTATTATCATCATTTATAATGAATTGAGGGTCTTTTCACATATATTTAGTCGGTAGTTTTGTGGTCATTAACTTTCTCAGAATTGTTCATTTTATTTTTATCAATGATCTTTGTCACTCTCTATAATTATTTAGACATTATTTTTTTCTTCCATGTTTATATTTTCACTTCTCACTAATTTAATCCTATTTTGAAACTATATTATGTGTTATTCTAGATGACATTCATATTTCTATTTCCTTCTTTTTAAGAGGAGTTTTTATTAACCCTCTCTATGATGTGATCTTTTAATAAAGGAATTTTCAAATTTCAGACCCCTGATTATTTATCTTAATTTAAACTTTACAGGATGAAATTTATTAAATAGAGGATAATTTAATATCTCTATATTATTAAGGAAGACAATATCATACAAGCTTCACAACACTGAGCATAAACAATCCATGAATTTTTATTATATAGCCGTCATAACCTAGCTATTGAATTGTATAGAACAAATAGTATTAACCAAATTATGAAATATATATAACCATCCTATTCAATGAAAATTTATTTATTAATTATTAGGAAATAAGCTCTCAACTTTTAGTAAAATTATTTTATACTTCAAAAATATGCTTTCTTTAAAAAAAATTATCAATTTTTTATTAATATTAATTTATATAACTTTTAGAAATTTTATTTTTTTTTAAATGTTATAATTTTTAAATTAATAAATTCACATTTCTATTAAGGTGTATTTATATATTTTTATAAAAATATTTACTTTTCAGTATATAGTGCAAAAATGTCCATTTTTGTAAAACTATGATTTCTTTTCATTAAATAATGTCATTTAAAAGTTCCATTATGATTTTAAATTGATATAAATTTAATATAAGTATTATTTAGTAATATATAATATATTTAATTACATTTAAATCATTATTATACCTGATTTTGGTATAAGTTCATTTTTGGATTAAAAATTCATTTTTCTAAAAAACTATTTTCATTGTGTTTTGTGTTTTTATCTATAATTAATTCCTATCAATTCTAGAAATTGAATCTTGAAAAATGGACCAATATTTGAAATCATGATATCCAAATTTTTAAAATAGTACCCTTTTTTTTCATCATAAATAGTAATCATGGTAAATCTTTTATACCATAGTAAAGGTAAAATAGCTTAATTAGGGTTAAAAATAATGTGATAAGGATTATAATTCATTCAAACACTTGAATTAATTTCATTTTATGAGTTTATTTTTTCAATAATAATAAAAACATAAAAAATATAACCTTATTTCATTTGATTTCTATTTTTACCTCTATAATATTTTAACTAAATATAAATTCAAAATGTCATATTCTTACTTTTAATATTTATAATATTTTGGGAAATTAATAAAACACATGTGTTTTACTCTAAAATGTTATTTTAAATATGAATTAATTTTTTATAATGTAAATTTATTTTAAATTTCAATGATGAAATAATAACCTTAAATTCAAACACAACGTTAATACAGTGCGTATGAAAAAAGTAAAAAATTAAGTAAATGATTTTAAAAAAATATAAAAGTAAAATAATTTGGGTGAGTTATATTATCCCAATAATATTATAGATAAATATAACATATTATAGGATATTTTCAAGTTTTATACTCAAAGTAATTTTCTATATTATTTCCTTTAAATTAAAACTAAATCAATAGTGTCAAAATCACATTAATGATAATTTATGTTAAATAATATTTTGTTAAATTTATTCAAAATAAAAAAATCTAGAAATAATAAAACTAGGATGATAAATAATATAAAATTTCACCCCTTTTAAATTTCTAAGATTATTGTCTCTTTAAAATTAAAATTATAACCCTTTAATATTGAAAAATTCATTGTCATAGTTAAGGATAAAATTTTTAACCAAGGGGTTAAACCAAAAGATAATGTTTTCAAAATATCCAAACCTAAATGAAATTGTTTTAATGATTTTATTATAAAAATATACTCCTTATATTAGTATAAATGTCATTTTGGAACCATTTTACATAAGTTTGACACATATTAAATATATTTTCTTAAATAATATTAATGATTTTTTATAATAAAAAATATTTCATTAAATGATTTAAAATTAAAAAAATAATATATTATAATAATTGAATAGGATATGGTATATAATATCAAACATGATCCATTTATTAGTAATTTTTCCTTTAATAGTACCATTCTTGGCCCATAAAGAGTAAAAACCATTGATATCATTATAATTTTCAAAAGGATTAACAAGGGTTAAAACAAGAGATAAGGATAAAAAAATAATATGAACTTTACAAAAATTTATTGTATGAGACTATTTATTCTCATAATATTCATATATTAAATATATAAATTTTCTCAATATTTTCATGAAAAATAATTTTTATTAATTTAATAATTTATGAAATTCTAAGAGTGCACGTCCCCTCACTTATAAAAGGAAACACCATATCCTTTATTAATCACACATTTTGGGAACTATAAATCAGATAATCACTATAAAAAACCATTACTAACATCCATTTACACAATCTAGAGGCCCTACTTTATACATAAAAAAAATCTAGGAATGGCTTAGGTATAAACATAAAGATCTTTTCCGGAGAAGAGGTAAAGTTCGTAACCTAGTGTTTTCATTTTACTTATTCTTATACCTCCTTAAAATATTCTTCATCCATGATGATATAATAACATAATTGTCTTCCATATAATTAAATGTTATTATATTAATTTCATAACCTATATTAATCTCCTTCTTCCATCAAATGGGAAATGAAACCATCATTCGTGTGTGCGGCAGACTACCGCCTTGCGAATAGATGTAATTTATTTTCTGTCACCGCATCTAAAAGATGGTTATAATGATGTATTTAACATATATGTATTATTTTTATTAAATATTTATCATTAAATAAGTATAATATATCATCTACTTTCATACATTTTTATTTATTGAAAAATGATAATGTCGTTCGTGCATACGGGTGGATTACCACCTCCACAAAGTGATGTGATTTATTTTTCATGACCACATCAAATAAATACTATATATAAGTACATTTAAAAAATAATGTTGTATTAATGATATAATCATAATAATAGGAATATTAAATGATACTTAATTTCTTGCTATTGTGTTCTTTGAAAAATGGAATGTTACTCATGTGTACGTATGACCTATTGTCTCCATGATTGTAACATGATTTATTTTTCATTGAAATATTTAATGTTCGGTTTTAAAACAATAATTAGTGAATAAAAATTAAAATTAATAGAGGATTATTATTCTCAATATGGTGTAATAATGGCCTCTATGATCATAGTCAACCTACTGAATTCATTTTGGACATATGAGCTGAATATCATCATAAAATATGATGTGAACTTAATTGATTAAGTAATTGTATATAACATGGTAATAAATAAAATAAAAGGAATATTAAAATATATAAAGGATCTTATGAAAGTAACTAATTAATATAGTTTTATTACTTAGTAATATAAAGAAATAATGTGATGATTCAGACTCGAGGCAAGTGACACTTTACATTAAAACCCTCATTTTAAATGTTTTCATGGTTTTCCTTCTAAATATTTTTCATAAATGTACACATTCATAAAAAAAATTATTGATATATTTATGAGTACTTTAATGAATTATAAATTACATTTTATGTCACTTTTTAATTACTTTTAAAGGTTTTAAAAAGGAATATTTACATATATTATATGGAATGTTTTGAAAAAAAGGTAAAAGGAATGTTCTATTTTAACATATATGTAATCAATGATTGTTCCCACATCTAAAACAATTTTTTTATGTTTATATTCATTTAAAAGATTTAATTTTTTTAAAATAAATACCCTCTTTCCTATTATCCTGGATATTTTGAAATTTGGTTTTAAATGGATGAATATTTTTATATCTAAATTTTTTTTCTTATGGGTGAAGAAAGTATTTTTTATAAGGGCTTTCATGTGTTATGATTATGTTATGGTTATTAGGAATTTTTTTATGATGACTAGTGTTTCCATTAGGAAGCAATTATGGGTGGTTCCATTATAATCCTAGTATAGGTGATTATGTTATAAACCAAGGATGGGTGGGTCTGTTATAGCCCTCAAATGCATTTGGTAATGATTATATTCATCAGATAATTGTGATGGAAGTTGGCCATATTGGTTATTCTACTTGTAAGAGATCTTGTAATACGTATATGAATATGATTTCCAAAGTAACCTACATGTCTTTTCTATACTTTTTAATGAATTTTCATGTAAATCATTTTATTTTAAAAATTTAAGTTAATTATCTTTTGTTTTAAAGGACTTATTATGCCCTTTAGGGTAAAAAGTATATTTTTAAGGAAAGGTTTTTCAAGGGTTCTCATGTTTTCTAAAAATACATCATGATTATAATTTTTCATTTATGTCTTATTAAAAATGTTTCATGAAAATATTTGGACAGTAAATTTTATTTCATGTGTAGGTAAAAAACTATTTGAGCTCAAAGTTTTTCATTTTAAAGGTGTAACTCTCTTATATGACATCATGGTTTTGAAATAGACTAATAGGTTTCATAAATTTTTCTATATATCCCTTATTGATATTTTTTTCTCATTACAATTTTTTAAATTATTTTCCATATGAATTAATAATGAGTTAAAAAGTTAATAAAGTCATAGTTCTATACGTGGAAGTTTCCTTGAGAGAAAGAAGCATGTCTTTATAAAGAACTTTTTTTATGGGGAAATGGATACTCTGTAGAAATTTCCACATTTAAAGAGTCTTTACTAATTCTATAACACACTAAACCAAAAATTTCCTTGGGTATTTATATGATCCAATATTTAAGTTTTATTTTATATGTTTTTAAGGATTAAAATTGGGTCACATTGATCACTATAAAAGTGATAAATATTAAGATTATGTTTTTATCATTGGATTTAGGAGTGTGGATTTTGGGAAATTTCAAAAAATATAAGCTCCCAACTCATATCATCCACTATGGTGTCATCCCATAAACTATTTATCATAATGTAATCCATATGGTCATCACTAAATCAATCACCATTTATCCCCCGGTAGTCCCACCCATTGTTCGAAAAAAATTATAAACATACCAATTTATCAATAAACCACATCAAGGATTGAATTTCATAGAGTATAAATTCATAAAAAAGAATTATGTTAGAAAAGAAAAAATAAAAAAGGTCATGTTATTGAGGCATCCAAGCCTCCTGTAATAATAATGGGCTCGTTTGGCCCCAATCACTTTTCTTAAACAAACAAACATTTTCATTGTTTACTTTAATTAATTGATTCATTATGAATACTTTCTTATTAAGAAGTATCCTAATATCTATATTTATCAATAGATAAAAAACATATAAATATTTCATAAATATTAAACTAGGATAGTAATAAATCAATCATGACTCCTCCATTATATAATTTCATCATTCCAAATTCCCATTATCTTCAAATTTTCCAATAATATAAATATGATACATAATGATAATAATGCGTCCAACAGATAGGACACTATGTATTAAATTAGGAGGTAATTTCAATAATTCCACAAAACACATATGATCACATATTCCCATTTCATGCAATATTCTTATTTAATCAAGGAAAAATATTAATATAAATATGTATGTGAAATTATTACTTATAATCCAATTACTTATTCTCGCATCATGGAATAATTAATTACATCCTTCATTGTTAAATTATCCTATTTTAATTCATGAAATTCCTTACTATTAATTAGTAATTGACTAAAGTGAAAATATTCCAAGTACTAATTCCACAGTATCATGTTTCATTGTCATGTTTATTTGATCTATTAAATTCTTATATTAAAAAGTATTATTAACTAATACAACTGATAATAAATTCCAATACAAATAAGAACACTATATCATGTGATAAAATACTATTTCAATTTTTTCATTATCAAATGGTAATCATCAATTACAATATGTGATTTTCAGTACTTGATATAAGAATGATAAAAAATTAATTTTTATATAATTATGATTCCACTCTATTTGATAACATTTCAGAGTATAAAATATAATAACATAAACTACAACACAAAATTTTTTTCATTTTCCATAATTTAAAAATATTATTAAAAATATCAATATATTCCACTACAAGTAATTTTCTAAATTTTGATATAATATATTCACAACATTTAATTATCATCGACTTATTATTATCCTAAGTCACTATTGAATATCATGAAATAATATTCACCATATACCATAGGTTATTTTATCATCCATATTTAATATCCATATTCATTATCTTTTTATAGTTTATTCCATCTATTTAAACTCTAGAAACAAGATCATGATTCCCCTAATTTTATACATTAAATTATAAATAAGTTATATATCCCCTTACTAGAAAAACATTTGTTGAAATATATGATGATAATCTATATGGGGTTAATAACTCATTGTATTCTAGGGAATAAAGATAGAGAATAAGGGTTCACAAGACCTAGAACATTCTAGGGAATGCTGAATTTGAGATCCTAGACTACTCGAAGGAACTTAACACCACCCCCCCCCCCCCCACTTACTCACTATCTACTCATGTAGTGTTTGAAGGGGAAATGGGAGGAATAAATGAGAGGGATAGAGGAAATATTTTGTGTATATTAATTACATGCACAATAGGTCACATCCACCTTCTCACTTAACACCCAATTAGTTTACATCTATTTCAATACAAATAAGGAAGTGTAGAATATTCACATTAATTATCATCTACTAATATAATCATTTCATTTGACTATACTTTTTTATAATTATTGGTGTGTAATTATTCATTTATTTTAATATTTCATCTCTTAATACTTGAGCTTCCATTTTAAACTTCTCATTTAGAATATATAATTCATGTCATTATCATACCATTATTTAAAACATTTATTTTCATTATTTTTAATCTAATTTATCCATTTTCCACCTAAAATTCATGTTGTAATTAAAGTAGAGAAAAATATGGACATATAGCTTCCCTTACACATAAAGGGGTTTCTGTATAATGGTAAAATGGTTTACCATCATGCATCATTAAACTAGAAAAACCATTACATATAAAATAGATATTTTTTAAGGCTAATATGATTTACCTTTATAATAAGTTAAAAGTTACCCTTATGTAAATTGGAACTCACAAAATACCTTATGTTGTTATAAGATATTACCCTAATTTAATGACTTGATATTAACTTTATGTAAAAAAACCTCACAAGTAACTTTACATTGTAATGTAAATAACTTTAAATAATTAATGAATACTATGGATTACCCTTACACTTGGATCATTTTACCTTCATGTAATGAGTCTTCATTTAAATAAGTAAGGAAAAATTGACCCGACCCTTACACGGGATATAGAAAATATGTTTGACATTTACATTAGTCCATTTAAATAAAATTAAATGATAATTAAAACTAATATAAACCTAACTCAAGGTATAAAACCATGATAATACATTCACGTAATACTATTTTTGGGCCTATATAAAGGTAATTATGTTTAAATTTCTATAGTAGAGGGTGTTTTCATAAGGGTATAGTTTTTTTGAATTTTTTAAAATTATTAATTAAACAAACACATAAATATAATTGTATAGAATTTATTATTATTTCCAAAAAACTCCTAAATCATTTGAGAATAATTAAACTACTTTAAAATCATTATCAAATTTTTTAAATTCATTATAAATCAAAACTTTGAAAAGTGACAACTCTCTCAGGAAACTAAACACCCCAAAATAACAAAGGATTAGGAAGATTCTAGAACTTTATAATAAGTTTCCATATTTTATGATGTCATAGTAGTTTTCAAGGATGTACATATCAAAGATAGAACTATTTTATTATGTGGTCGATGAAAAAAATTTATTCGAACTCTATAGGTTTTTGTTGCATTATAGGTGGTGTAGTAGTGATTTCCTAAGAAACTCCCTACAATAAACTATAAACTAACAAATTTCACCAAGCACATAAACTTTTAGGGTTAGAAACATAGTGTACTCTCTAATTAAGATAATTATCATTCCCACATCTACATATTTGGAATTTTTTTAGGATTATAAAAATGCATATGATTTTGAATTAGTCCTTTGAAGTTGTTATAGAGTGTGGGATTTCATAATATTATTTGTGTAAAATGAGATGGGAAAAAATGGTGTTTTATACTTAACCCAACCATGAATACACACATGAGGTGTAGATTCCTTAGTGATATTTTATAACTCACAAATCTTGGCTACAAACATTTCATAAGCATTCATAATGGTTTCCATATCTTTGATCTATTTCTATTGGGAGTGTTGTAAGGTTAACTTTTCAACATTAATCTTATAGTTCCTTAATAAGTTCATCATATATAATATACCTCATACGATGATCCCTAAGGTGGTTTAATATTTCTCATAAGTTATTATATAAGTACAGAATGTAATCCTCATCAAGTAACTCAAGAACATGCTTCTAATTGGTGGTAGAAACCTAATATATTTTGGATATTTGATCCCCAACTATCACTTACCATATCCCATTGTGATCAAATTCATCTTTAAAAGAGACTAGACCTTCATATATTGACATGAATGATCACTTATTATAAGAATTTTCAAAATAATATGGGTCATATTGGATGCTTATACCTTCACTAAATCGCATGTGATGAGCATCCACTAGAGAGACTGGTTATGATTGTTTTCAGTGTACGTACAATGGTTGAAATGTTCCATCATTAGATGATGGAGTAGAATATGATGATATTGGATATTGTTTTAGGGTTGAATATATGTCAGTGTGAACCAAAATATAGAGTAGGTTATTCAGTGTATTCAAAATATAATCTTTCATCCGGTATTTTGTTAGAGGCATTTGTATTTTGTTTTTAAGTAGTTGGGTTCCTAGTGAAACTATCTTAAAGCTTGAATCCTTATTTCTTGAGAAACATAGAGCATATGATGATGGTATAACCCCCATTTAAATGTATTTATAGATGTCCTTCAATACCATATATATATATTTATCATTATTATCATCAACTATATGAATTAAGGGTTCTAAGTCCAAAATGGAGAGTTCTAGAATGGCATTAGATTTCCCTTGTCCTCTATTCAGTTAGAATGTCAAGGAAATCAGTTAGTCTATATTTTGGAGTCTTTAATGGGAAAACCTTGATATGTTGGATTATCGATCTAATTGGGGATTTTCTTTGATAAGGGTTTGACCTCCATGACGTTAAATTTATGTGTAATCATGAGGAGGACCTATAAGTTATATGATAGTTATGCTACTATATATAGGGTATCTATAGTAGTAATATTAATTGGCTTGGGGAGGGATTCCAGGTTATCTGGTTGCATCTTCACAGGGAGGGACTTCATGGTGGTTGGTGATTTTACTATTGGGAGGTCCTATTTATTGAATTTTTACATTATCATAGCGGAACCTCTATGACATTGGTCTTCCCTTAGGGAAGAGTATTCCACTAGTGGGCCATCAAAGTGTTTTAAAGGGGTGATTATGGACTCTAAACCAATGTGTCAATAAAATCCCTTAGGTCACCATAAAATCATAGAAACAAACCTAAATGGTCTTAAAATCAATGAGGGGATAATCATAATATAATATTGTGGAGTTGGATTATCTCTGGTATGACCTCTTTTTATGTTTCTAGTCTTAGATTCCATGGATATAAACCACTTGAAGTAGTTCAAGGAAAAATGGGGCCATATGATAATATATACATATATAATTAACTAGATTCCTCCTGTATAACTCCCTCTATATAATTTTGGTGTTCTAGAAATATTTATCCTCCTAAAAATATGGTAGGATCATATTATGAAATTCTATGGGTAAAATTAGAGAATGATTTAAGATGGAGATGGGGGTCCCCTACCACTAATTTAGATTCTGATGTGGAGCTAGATTTTAAATCTTGATCACCTCTAGTAATTTTCAAGAAATTGGTATCAAATATTACTATTCATATCCATAGAAAATGAAATTTTCGATCTATTATTAGAGTAGTTATCATAGATAGGGTGGGAAAGTGAATCGAGTAGTTATAAAATCACAATAGTGGTGGAATATTTATATAATATTTATTCAAACAGGATTCAAAAATGGTAATAGAATCAAAAAAATTAGGTTTACCCCCACATTGATTAGGGGATCGTACACTATGTCTAATAGCATCACAAGGACCCTCCATTTGGATATAATGGAACAAGAATAACAAACTGTAAGTAATACATATGATAGAAAATTATGTGTGATAACTTGGTTCTTCAATTGAAGTAAACAGATTTCATATTGGGAACACCATTTTTTATAATGATTTAAAAAAAATTGGGTTTTAAATTCTATTAAAATAAATAGGACGGGTGGTAAACTCATACTATAGAGAAATTTTTTTTTCTATTCCATAAATCACTTGTAAATTTAATAATTTTCATAAAATCCTTTATCAATCCATTATCAAAGAGAGTATTTAATTTCATTCCTTATTTCCTGAACTAATTGAATACCTTTGATTAAATATTTTTGTGGTATTTATACACATATAATACCACAAGTAATATAATCTTCCATTTTATATTTTCATGTGGAATCTTATAGTTATTATATAAGTTAGATTACATTCTCTTCAATTTATTGGTAAATTATAGTGTAATTTATGTTTTAAATCACCAAGGGGAGGAACTCTGTAATTTTTATGTCTTGGGAAGTAAACTTGATGGTGGAGTGACTTGTTAAATACCCCACACATAATATAGAATTTTAAATCCCTTATAAATACATCATATAATCTATGTATAGGATTTACTCACAAAGAGGATTTTCAATACTCATTGTTTTTTATCAGTTATTTATATTTTATTATCACTATTAAAATTATAGGATTCAACATCATGTATTTAATGTTGGTTTATTATAAATCGAAGTTAAAAATTATGGGGTGAATTTTTTTAACATTTGTTTTTATAAAAACTAATTTTATGAATTCCTTGGTTTAAATTTTAATGTTTGTTTTATAAAATATGACATTAAAAAATAAATTATTTTTAAAGCAAATTTTTTTTAAAACCAAACATATAAATAAAACACTTAACTCTTTCACATCTATGATTTTAAAAATCGATGTGAAACATCTCCTCCTTCATGTCAGTTTTTAAAATAACTGGCATGAAAGAGTAAAATTTATAAAAATTAACATTTGTTTTAACAAAAACCAATGTTAAAACCCTTTTTAAATTTCAAAAAAAGTTTGAAAACTTCTTTAACTTTAACTTGAAACCCTCTCTCTCTCTCCCCATTCTCTAGTGATGACACCTTTTACCTCTTTTAAGACCTTTTATTCTCTATCAAAAAAAATTTCATCCATTTTTAATGTTATTCATTCACTATAAGCCTTCTCTCGACTAAATATTCTTTGAATCTCAACTAAGAGAGTAAATATCAACAGACAGAGGAACTAACATCTTTGAGGCCCTCAACCACCTTAAATTTTTAGTTGAATTCGTTTGTGAATCCACTTTTTACCTTATTTCTCTTAAATCTTTGATTCTTCATACTTATCTGGTGATCCTTGAGAGATTACAGTGGAACTAAATCTGTGATTTTTTTTCTTTTACTTTTATTTTTGCAATCGTTTTTCATCAATATTGCAGAATATTCTCTATTTACATGGATGTTGATTGATTTTATTGAAATTCAGAAGGTGTTTTTCATTTTCAAGCTCCAAAATTTGTAAGTTTTCATATTTTTTAAAATAAATTATGTCTAATTATTTTTTATCATAATTATTTATAATTTATAAATCTTTTTATGTATTAATTTTTTTATAGGAGATCAACCAATGATCATGTGACTTTTATATGTTATAAAGTGATGAGAGTAAATGATATCACAGAATATCGATTTATATAATACAATCAAAATTAATATTACAATATTAGCACAAATGCTCACACACCAAGGATTTCTGGTTCTAAAAAATTTCAACAATATAGTGATGTGGTGGAGAAGTTCTTCTATTAGGAGTAGGTCGGGTATTCTTATTATTGATGAATTATGCTAATACATCTTATTTTAAATATCATCATGATAAATTCATTACGCATTGTTAAATATCATTTAAATTAAATTATTTTTATTATAGTTGAATCATGAGTTGAAATAAAGAAAATATCTCAATTGATATGAAATGATGTTTGATTAATTGTATATGATGTTCATTAAAATGTTGTTTAGTTTTCATATCCAAATGTGATATAACATTTTCATGATGAGAAACATACTATGTTTCATTTTGATTATCCATATTGATGAAGGATGGGGATGTGTAGTTCATTGAGGCATGACAGATTCGATATTTTTTTTTAAGATATTTATATATAATTGTTTGTATAATTTTTCATATAATTTTTCTTATAATTGTTATGATAATTGTTCGTAAGTTATTTTTTTATAATTTTTTTATAATATTTTTTATAATTGTTAGTATAATTGTTCAAAATTCAAGAGATATTTTGCATAAATGTTTGTAAGTTATTTTTTTTTTGTGATTCATTATTTTTTATCTTAATTTTTTGTAAGACTAATTATATATAAATTTTTGTAATGACAGTTATTTTTTAGGATAATTGTTTGTTGTGATAATTTTTTGTTACAATAATTTTTTTTTGGTAATTATATTTTTTTATGTTTTATAAATAATATATTAGTGTTTAATATCATTTTTTATTTTTATTTAAATTTTTATATTTTTTAATATATTTACCTTTTATATTATGATCTTAGGTATTTAATGGATCATAATAGGATAAATTTACATAGAACTACTGATGAATATGAAAAAAGAGTTGTTAATTTCTTGGAATTTTCAAAATGAAATATTCAAAAAAAAAGATTTCATTTTATATCCATTTAGGAAGTTTTTTAATATGAGAAAGTTAAATTTCAGAGAAATCAAGGATCATCACATTTTTTATGGTTTTATCCATAATTATACACATTTGTTTTGGCATGGTGAAAAAGTGTAAAATTTAATATCAAATTTTGTTTAAAATATTTAGAATGAGACAGGGGATCGTATTAAAGAATTAATTCATGATGTAGGTGCTAATACCACTCAAAATGCAGAAATAATTGAACAATTGTATGGAGATTCTGAGAAGTCATTATTCTCATGTTGCACTTAATATATAGAATTATTATCTAATATGAGATTAGTTAACTTGAAAAGAAGAAATGGGTGGAGTGATAAATGTTTATATAAGTTGGATGAACTTTTAACAGAGCTACTTCCAGAAGGAAACAATATTATAGATTCCAAATATGATTCAGAGAAAACATTATGCCTGATGGGATTGGGGTATAAAAATATACATTTTTTTCTAATGATTATTTTTTTATAAGAATGAATATTAATATTTATCAAAATGTTATAAATGTAGGACATCACTCTATAAGATGGATAGAAATTTCAACTCTAATTCATTCTCTAGTTCCAACATTTAACCTCATGCAAAATCAATTTGGTACCTTCCATTAATTTCTTCTAATAATTCAAATAATTTAAATCTCATTCATTCTCAAGTATTGGAATCAAACCTCTTACTAAATAAATTATGTAATTTCTAATAATAACACTTTGAAGAATCTATTTTCAAATTCAAATTATGTAAAAAAAAATTAGATGGCATATAGAAGAGTGTGTCTTTGATTTGACTGACATCACCCTGCTTATTCACCACAGTGGAAGATATTTGATAAAAAATTTCCTAATTCTGGAAGTGAATTTTGATATCTCATAATGGGATTGTACATAGATGGAAAAATTCCATATCAGATCCTAAGTAGCCAATGTAGTTCATGTCCTATTTTATTATAGGTTTACATATTATCCACATAGATTGTATGAAGAAAAAATATGTTATAATGATTTTGATGATTTCTTGGATAAAAAATCTAGGAAATGATATTTATGTGTATCATTCACCATTGATTGATGATTTGAAACTTTTATAGGAGACCGGTGTTACAGATTTTGATGCATATAAGAAAGAGAAATTTCTTTTGCATTTTATGATATCTCTCACTATAAATGAATTTAATGTATATAGAAAATTATCTAGATTTAGTGTTAAGGGACATAAATAATGTCCAATTTGTGAAGAAAATACTTCATATTATCAATTTCATAATTGAAGAAAAATAGTTTTCATTGGACATTGAAGATATTTGTTAATTGATTATCCTTATTTTAGATTTCAAAAATAATTTAATGGTTTATAGGGATATAATATTCCACCTTAACCATTTTTAGTTAAAGAATATTATAATAGGGTGAAAAATATTGATTTAACATTAGGAAATAAATGAATTTAGGTTCCTCAAAAAATATATCTAGAAAAAATAGTTTATCTTTTTCAGGTAACCTTATTGGATATTTTTATAGATCAACCATAAAATTTATGTTGTTCATGTTGAGAAAGATATATGTGATTGTTTGATTGGAAATTTTCTAGAAATAAAAGGAAATAAAAAATATAGATTGAATTCTATATTATACTTGATATCAATGGAAATACATTTGGATTTAGTTCCCACTTTGAAAGAAAACGGAACATATTTACCACTGGCATGTCACAAATTAAGCAAGAGTGAGAAGATAAATTTTTTTTAGTATCTACAAGGTATTTAAGTACCTGGTAGATATTATTCAAATGTGATTAATCAAGTTCCATTTAAGGATTTAAAATTAATAGGTATGAAATATCATCACTGTCATATATTGATGAAACAATTTCTACTGGTCATAGTATGTGGTATATGTCCCAAACCTATCAAAAATACTATCATCAGGTTATGAAATTTTTCAAATACATTTGTAGAAAATTCATTAAATAAATTTTGTTGGATTTTATGGATAATGAATCTTATCATATACTTTTTCAACTAGAAATGTATCTCCTACCTATGTTTTTTGATATAATGGTTAATCTGGTAATTTATCTAGTGCATGAGATAAGATTATGTGGGCCTATTTATTTAAATTGGATGTATCCTTTTGAAATACATATGAAAATTTTAAAGGGATATGTTAAAAATCCTCATTGATAGGAGGCCTCTATTGTTCAAAAATGTGTATCAAAATAATTGATAGAGTTTGGTACTAATTATTTTTATAAAGTGGAGCATATTGGTCTTCATATATCTCGACATAAAACTATTTATAGTGATGGTAGAGGGATTAAAGGCTTAAAGGTAAAGTTAATTACACTTGATGAAGGGATTCAGGAACATTTATACATTTTAAACAACAGATATGATGTTAAAACATAGATATCATCACATATTTCTAAATTAAAGGCACAATATCTAAGAATAAATGGAAACTGGTTAATTATTGAGCATAAAAAGACATTTTTTTCCTAGTTTAAAGAGAAATTTATTATAGATTTATCTACATTATAAACATTGAAATCATTTTCAAGTAGATCATCTCTTAATGTGATCACATGGTTTGGTTTTGATATTAATTGTTACACATTTTACACAAATAATTAGGATGGAAAAAGTAATACTAAAAATAGTGGGGTAATGGTCGTCACTAAACCACTGCATTTTTTGTGTGAAAAATATGAAACCTAAATTTCTGCATCAAAGACATATTTTAGAATTCTTGAGGATATATGAGAAATTTATTATATTGAATTTCAAGTCAAAGTGTTTAAGTGAAACTAGATTGATAATAATAGTAGTATGAAACATGATGATTATGGGTTTACACTTGTTTATTTAAAAATATTTTGTTTCAAAAATAATCCATTTATCATGGGGACACATGCAGATAAAATATTTTACATCATTGATTCATCGAATAATCGGTGGTATGTCATTTTTTCAATGGAAAATAATTCATTTGGGTGATATGGATGATGGTGTTATAGATTTATATTAGGCTTTTTCATCTAATATGAGATTTACAGATGATAACAATGACTATAATGTTGAAATAGTTCATGCTATACAAAATGAACATGTTGAAGGGATATGAGAAAATACTAAATTACTCTCCTGGTTATTCAAGTAAATATTTAATTATATTTATTTTTGGAATTTTACTGGTTTAAAATATATTTTTATTAATTATTGGATGTTTAATTATATATATTTGACTATTTATAATATTTTTGTGTTAAATTTTATATTCAACAGTTATAGATAAAAAAAATTTGATTGGAAAACCTGATATACATCATTATGTTTTGATAAAATTTAGGCATATGAAAAAAAAAATTGTGATTGTGATATTTAAATTTATAAATGTTTTTATCATTTTAGATTTAAAGTTTATATATAATAGTTAGGCTTTCATATTTATTTCTTAATAAACATGGCATCGTTATTTTTTTCAAAAAACGTACACATGTGTGACACTATTTTTTTTAATTACATATTTTTTTGATCATTGATGTTAAATATTTATTTCTCTAAAAATATGAAGGTACAAAAAATTTCATAAATTCTTCCTTTCTCAATGATGGAATCAAAGGTAGAGGAATATTTACCATGGTACATGTATCTTTTCATAATAATAAATATTAATTAATATAATTATTTAATTAAAGTAACTTTTCAATTTAAAAAATTGTAGGACTAGTGATGCACCTCCTTCTAATATTCCTCTTATGAAGGATTATTGTACTTATTCTATAGAGAAATCAATTTATAGAGTTGTTAAATGTGGGATTACATGTTTACAAAACCTATCACATGCCTGTAGAGACAAGACAATACATATTAATTTTGATGATAATAATAACCCAACTAGCCAAAATGAAACCGATATTACCTATTATCTCTCCATATAAATCCATTACAGGATTAGAATTTTATATCCTAATTGGAAGTATATTTAAAATATGGAAAAAGAGAACTTTTAGGAGTCCATAATAGTAAAATATCCCATTTTTATTTATTTTTATCTCATATTTTTTATAATATATCTATTAAATTACTACTATTTAATTAATTCATTTATAGATGACATTTAATTTCTTAAGAAACTAAAGAAATTATGAAAATATTTTTATCCATAGCTTTGGTTAAATGGAGATATTTTAAAACTAAGTTAGAAAAAATATGTTTTTTATAAGTTATATAATGAAAACCCATACCTCATGTATTAGTTTTTAGATTCAGATACATCGAATAAATTTTTCTCCAGATGACATGATGATGAATTTATGATATAATAATTATTTTATATTTTAAAATTTCTTGTGTATTACCAGATTAATTTAAAGAGATCACATCAAGATATTCAGTTGCAAAACGTATATGCACATACATTATCATGGGGGTGTCATTTATTAGAGGAGAAAATAATTACTGGAAATTTTGATACATTAAGAGCTCAATCTCTTAGTTGTTTATAACAGTTATAGTTAGGTCCTCCATCTCCCCCCACTAACTATGAAAATGGAAAAGAGAGAGAATAAAAAAATGAAAAATATATTAAAAGTAAATCTAGGTAAGTAGTTGTAAAAAATGTAATAAATAAATTCTTATTTTCTATGAATGTATATATTTTTAAAATTAACAAAAATAATATACCATTTAATTTTTCATTTCATGATAACCTTTAAGAGAAAGTTACTCAGGGTAATTTTATCCCTGAGGGTAGGATGGAAATCTTAGATACAAATTTATGAAATTCTGAACACCACAAGATTAGTAGAGGATATGAGGTAGGTGTTAGTTCTGTGAGAGTTTTTGGCCATCAAAGTATGAAATCAAGAGACTTGGAAATAGATTCCTTAAAATATGAGTTGAAAGACCTAAAACAATTTTTGGATGATAAATTTTAAATAGTTTTAAAAGGATACTTTTAAAAAATTGATGAGATAATCAAAGCCTACCCAGCCTACCCGTCCTGATGTTACTACCCAACCTGCCCAGCCTACCTACTTGGATCCTCCACCCTCTCATTCATACTCGAACATATATTGTTATTTGTATCATATAGAACCCCATGTGCATATTATAGCATACAGAGTCATACATTTTTTTGGGGGTTCTGTACATATCTAGGAAATTTCAATGGGTCGGGTAAGAATGTCAATATATGATATTTATGATCAAACTAGTCTACTTTCATTACCTGTGAAGGAGGTTACTAGAGTTGGAGATAGTCTGGGTTATTTTTTATTTATCCGGCTAACCATATTTTTTATCAGACATACGAGGTATGAATTTTTTTTAAATATTATTTAAATTTCATTAAAAAATACTTATAATGTTTTCTAACATTAAATTTATATAGGGTTATTAAATATCCAATGAATTAGTTTAATGGAAACAAAAGTTTTAGGCACTAACAACTTTAGATACTTATGACATTTATGATGGATTAAAAATATTATCCCAAGTTTCTTCTTCCTTAGGTAATATTTATGTGTTTCGGATGACATCTGATATATGTAGAAGATGATATATATTGAGAATATTCGATAAAGATATCATGGATTTGGTTAATTTTTATTAGCTCATTATGCACATATTGAATTTTTTTCCATGTAAGTAAATTTATGTTTCCAATTTTCTTTCTTTAAATAAATATGATTTCAAGTGACTTACTATTTTAATTATTTAATTAGGTATCTACACAAGATTCTTATTCAAAATGATATTATTGGTCTTTATTGTTTTATAGCTCCCAAATTTATTACAATGGTTGTGAAATATGTGAAAAATTGTAACACCCTGAAATTCTTAAATAAGAATCTTATATTTGATAGCGTGCAAGACACGTGACACCAAGCGCGTAAGGAGAAATAATACCATGATACTTTAAAATATATTTAATATTTTAAATATATTTGATACATTATATATTTTTTAATGCACTCAACACTCAGTTACCTTATGTTACACGCAAGAGAAACTTTCTTCAAAATCTTACATTACATGCAAGACCGAGTTCAAACCATCCATTATTAAAATATTCTTATTTAATATAATAATACTTAACCTACCCATTAAATTAGTAGTTATTAATAGTATTAAATAACTTAAGAAATATATTTTTATAATAAAATAACATTAATTTATATGTTAAAAATTAATTAGAAATGAATATAAGAACCAATTGAATATAAACAGAATGTTTGTATATAAAACCATTTTTATGCTCACAAAGTTGTTTTATCATAATATATTAAAGTAATAATAATTATTGAATTATTTTAATGAAATATATATGTTATTTATTCAATAAAATATTTTTTATTTTAATCCCTTGTATTTGATAAGCATAATATCACCACAAACCCAATTTTATACATAAAATACTATATTTTTATAAAGGCATTTTTACCACCTTTTAATGGAGAACCCATTTCAAATCCTGGTTTTAAGACCTTAACTTATTTAATATGTAAAAATAAACTTAATATTTTAAAAAAAACATAATAATTAGGTTAGGTTGAATTTTTTACTTCTTTCTGAAACATTTCATTTTTTAATGAATAGTTAAAAATACTACATTTTAATTCAAAACTATTTTTTCCTACGATTTTATTTATAAGGTAAAATTATGGTTTATATTTGTTTTAATGTTTAATTAGATAATATTAATATCAATTAATTAAATTTGGGTTATTATAATAAATTTCACTTTGAAATTGAGAATAAAAACATAAAAAAAACTTTTGGCCGTTTTTACTTCAAAAACTCATGTTGCCGTCCTGCTAATGGGATAAATTTTAAATTAATTTATACCACTTATTTGATTAGAATTTGGAAAATTTTATTCCATATTTTTAATTAGAATAATTTATAATATATAATAATGTAAACTTAGTTTTTGACCAAAAATATTAATAAAAGTAATTGAAATTAATTACAATTATTGTAGAAAATTTAAGCTTAATAAAGAGATAAACCTTTATCTTACAGGACCAAATGATCTAGAAACTTTTCAAAAACCTATTTTATGGAAATATATAGGCCATAAACCTTACATTAAAGAGTTATTTTGGTTTGGTATAACTTATTTAGGTAATAACTTGTGTACACCTAACTTGTTTCCAAAAATTCCAAGTGAGTCCTTTTCCGTCCCTATAAAAGGCCACCGCCTCTCCCCATTCCTCACACCTGTCAAACCACTTAGGTTTTTCCAATATATAACAAAATATCTTCAAAAAATCACTCACCTTGACATTGAATCCTGAATTTGGGTAATAATCCATTCATGGAATCCTTTTGGAACAAACCAAAATAAGTAACATGATTAAGAGGTTACGTCTTCTCTCAAGCTCTCTAGTTTCATTTCCATTATCCACACCCTAAAAAATATTTATTCCATGAATATATGACAAATACAATATCCTAAATATACTAGTATTTTTTTTATGTAAATTTATTACCTAAACTTACACACACCTCCATCAAATTGGTAATGAAGATACTGTTTGTATGTACGGCAAACTATTGCCTCATGAAATGATGATTGTTCAGTTTTACTTTACCACCTATCATCATGTCCATTATGATAGAAACACTTTTTATAAATGTTATATATGTTTTTTATTATTTATTTATACTTCTATTATAATTTTATAACACATACATTTAATACATTCCATTTTACATTAAAATGATAACATCGTTTGAGGAAGTGTGGACTACCGCCCCCTTAATGTTATGTGATTCATTCACGTTATACATGAAACATATAAAGGATGGTTTTAATAAAACTCTGTAAAATTTATGAAATATATATGATACTATAATTATAAAATACATATGTATCAATTACATTTAATTCTTTTAATAAGACAATGAAATAAAAGTAGTGTTCATGCATACATACGGCATACCGTCTCCATGAGTGGTACATTTCATTTCTTATCTCCAAAATTTATAGATAATTATAAATACATATATATACTTAAAATATATGATAATTAATTCATGGTTTACATTATTTATATGATTATTCCATGATCTAATTAATGATAACAATAAGTAACAAGTTAAAACATGCTTGAGAAAACTAAGAAATTAACACACGAAATAGTGAAAATAATGAAATATTATTATCAAATAGGTAAAAAGATATTATAAGAAGATTTTATATGATATTATAAATATTATTATAGTTCTTTTACAAGTTAATAAAATATTTTAACACCACTATAATTTAGGATAAAGACCACACAACAATAATAAAGGTTAAGGTAAGGGAATTTCGTCTCAATTTTCATCCTATTGAGGCTTATTTGTTATTATGTTCCTATTCACTTGTATTCAGTGTATATAATTATTTTTTCATGTTATATAATGAATCCCATTATTTTAATTATATTATAAGTTTCATTTAATATCATAAATTTTTAGAGATTATGATTCAAATTTTTCAAAGTGGTATGGGACACTTTGGAATGTTTAAAGATTATTCTCCTCAAGATTGTTCTTAATGATTATATTTCTAATATCACTTACTTTTGTGATTGTTAACATTCTATTGAAATAATTAATATACTATAATCATTTTAAATTGTAAATTTACTTGAATATCCCTATTCTCATACAATGGATATTAGTATTGCCTAAATTGTATACCATTTTATATACGTGTTTAATTTGATAGTTATTTGATTATTTTAGGGAAATATTGATAATTCCATATTCTTTATTAAATAAATATATTTGATAAGTCATGTTACATATTTTGATAATTCAATATGAGTAATTATTTATAATGTAAATGATAGGTGGATCCCATACTTTATATATCCCCTCGATGCATCGACAGGTTCTCATGAGATGAATAAGTTTTCCAAATTACACGGGTTTTTATCCATTGTTTTAAACCGTCTTATGAATGGTCTTAATAGTATAGGTTTTAATGTTCCTTAGACATGACATCCATTAAGAATTAATTTCCCTCATTTAGATCCAGTTAATATTTATCCATGATATTTTTCATCGACATATCTATGGATGTAATTCATTCTAATTTTGTTGATTTATGCTATGCATTTCAGTTTCTTACATTGCCATATTAATTATTCCTTGTCTAGTTGTGTAAATTGAAAGTGTTATTAGTTATTTACCTTTCAATATATATTGATTCATTATTTCTTCCATTCTATTTACCCTTGCTTTTCATTTGAGCTAACCCTTATTATGTTTATTTCCTCAGATTATGAAGAATAGAACTTTGAATATGCTTTCAAGGATACAGTTTATTTCAGTATATTGTGTATCTTGTTTTATATTATTTTCCCAATATATTATGGGTATCATGTATGTAATTTTTCTTTCTAATATTACTAAACTTATCAGTCCTTCTGGATTTGATTCCTTGTAATCATGATAATGCAATAAAATAATACATCGGCTCCGAGCTTCAAGGGTCTGGGAGTTACAGTTAGTATCAGAGGAAGTTTATCAGCATCCCAAAAAACAATATTTAGAAAAAATATATTAGGGATCTCAACCCTAAGTTATAAATTTAGGATAATTAAATAAGAACATCCTATAATTTTGGTAAGGTAGTGATTATGTGGGAATTCCTAGTAACACATCCCTATCTGGACACTACAAGTGGATGTGATTCTGGAACAGAAGTACCTAGGAGTAATAACTCTAAAAAGGTGTTCTAGGCCTGACTTATTGTAACTTGGTACATGACAATAGGCTTTACTATGCACCTAGTTTGACACTCTCCAAATATAAACTTATGATAGTTCAAATTTTCTATACCTACCATTATAAATGATTTTAACTTAAAGATTACCCCAATGGAACCAAAGTTTATGATTCTAGGATTAATGATTAATAAATTTATACACTATAACATATTTGTAATTATACGTTATGTTTTGATTTAATACATTATATTCCATTTTTATAAATGGTGCCTAGTATAAGGAATTGGAAACCCACCAATGCATGTGATCCAAAGAGTAAGATGGATAAAATTTATCATAGTCTTATGAAAATATTTCAAAGGGAAATAATCTTCCAAAAATTATCATCATATGAGGACATAGTATCATGTGACAATGAAATGGATAATTAATTATCCAAGTCTAATTTTTTTTAAGGAACCCAAGATAAGAAGAGGCCATATAATCTCCATGAAAAAGGTCATGAGTTGAAGAAGATAAAGGGAAATAAGGATTTTTTATCATGTGATAATTGTGGAAAGAAAAAATTCGGTACTTTATTTAAGGGAATGGGATTTTATTATAAATTTGTAGAAAAAGGGCACCAAGTTTATGATTTCAAGGTTAAGAAAAGGGTTTCCAATGTACAAGTATTCAACTGCAAGGAGATCTGACACTATGTGAATCTGTTTCCCAAGCATCAAAGTAATATACCCCCAATAATGCTATTGGATAATGATAAAGTTATGATACTTCTGTAGATGAAGATGAATTATTAATATGCCTATTAAAGAATTATTTCATTTGAATATTTTTTCAGAAATATACTAATTATAAGAATTATGGAATATATGAGAATTTCATTGAAATACTATTTCCTTAAGGATTTGAGATCTTCTGGTAAATGGTACCAAGAAAAGTGATTCAGTAGAAAGTTAAACTTTTAACGCATGATTAAAGTAAATAAAACCATTAACATGTTATTGGTTTTGATATAATGGTGAAAAAATTCATGATTTGGATAAGTGTTGATAACCTTGGAATTGATTAATGACTTGTCAACAAGTGTTCTATGCTATCATTGATGGATTTTATAACACTTTTGGATTTAAGGGATATATCTAATAACATGTGTCTTACTTAAATAATAAAGAAGAATGTATGCTTCCAATAAGTTTGTATGGTAATTCAAGTTATTACCATATTTCAAGAGGATACATGGTGAAGGTGTTCACATATTCGTTATGTGATAATTCATATTAATTTAAGGCTAATGATAAGTTAATTTTTTAAATTCAGTGAACTTCTTTCTAAAGTGATAGATAAAAATATTTTGGAAAATTTTACCATTTATGAAATGGTTTATGTTGAACTTTGGATGAGATTTTAGAGGTTAATATATGACTTTATCATATGATACATCATGTGCTAAAAGATAATGTAGAAATAGTTCAAGGAAAAATAAAAGGAAAAGATTATTTTTATAGTAACATATATTTTCTTATATTCTTATCGAGTTAAAGAATTCTTTAACTATACAAAAAATGGTTTTGAAACAAAAATGTTGTCCTATTATCATCATTTTTAATGATATTAATGACATTTATTCACACCTATGGTTTATGGTTTTGTGGTCAACAACTTTCATCTGAATGTTTTCTCGATAACTCTCCATAAAAACATGATTGTTGTAATTTTTCTTCTATATCCATGTTTCCATTTCCCACCAATGTTCTCCTACTAGGGTACCTAGTTATGTGATAGTCGTACTTTTCTTTCTCTCTTATTAAAAACATGTGATATTGAATATTTTTATGATGTGAGTCTTTCAAAAATAATTTATTTTAAATCCCTCTATCATCTACACCAAGTTTAAATCACAAGGATTTAATTTAATTAAGGTGGGAAGAATGTAACACCCTGAAATTCTAAAATAAGAACCTTATATTTGATAGTGTGCATAACACGCGACACCAAGGGTGTAAGGGGGTATAATATCATGATACCTTGAAATATATTTACCATTTTAAATATATTTGATATATTATATATTTTTTAATGCACTCAACATTGAGTTACCTTATGTTATATGCAAGAGTGACTTTCTTCAAAAGCTTACATTACACGCAAGATCAAGTTTTAACCATACATTATTAAAATATTGTTATTTAATATAATAAGATTTAACCAAACTGTTAAATTAGCATATATGAATATTATTAAATAACTTATGAAATATTTTTTAAAAAATAATATAATATTAATTTATAGGATAAAAATTAATTACAAATGAATATAGGAACCAATTGAATATAAACAGAATATTTTTATACAAACCATTTTTATGCTCACAAATATGTTTTATCCTAATAAATTAAAGTAATAATAGTTAGTAAATATTTTTAGTTAAATATATATGTTATATATTCAATAAAATATTTTTTATGTTACTCCCATGGATTTGATAAGCATAAGATCACAACAAATTCAATTTTATGCATAAAATACTATATATATTTTTAAAGCATTTTTACAAACTTTTTATGGTGAACCCATTTTAAATATTATTTTTGACACTTTAATTAATTTAATATGTCAAAATAAATTTAATATTTTAATTTGAAACATAATAATTATGTTAGGGTGAATTTTTATGTTTTTCTAAAATATATCATTTTTTAATGAATAGTTAAAAATACTGCATTTTAGTTCAAAAATGCTTTTTCATCTTGTTTATTTATATGGTAAAATTATGTTTTATATTTTTTTTAAATATAAATTAGATTATTATTTTTTATAAATTAATCCAATTTAGGTTATTATAATCGATTTCACTTTTTTATTGACTATAAACGCACAGCAAAGTTTTGGACGTTTTTAATTTAAAAACCACCATTGTCATCCCACTTACAGGGTGAATTTTAAATTAAAATCTACCACTTCTATGATTGGAATTTGAAAAAATAGATTCTAAATTTTAAATAATAATAATTTATTATTTCTAATAATTTTATCTTATATTTTGACAAAAAAATATTAGTGAAAGTAATTACAATTAATTACAATTATTAAGGTAAAATTAAGCTTAATAAATGGATAAATTTTAAACTTAAGGGACCAAATGACCTATAAACTTGTAAAAAATATATTATATGGACATATATATTCCATAAAACTTTAATTTAAGATTTATATTTGTTTTTTCATGACATTTATTAGGTTATAACATGAGTACACCTAACTTGTTTCCAAAAAATCCTAGTGAGTCATTTTCCTTCCCTATAAAAGGCCACCAACTCTCCCCATTACTCACACATCTAAAATCACATAGGTTACAAAAATATATTCCCAAATATCTTCCCAATATCCCTCCACTATACATTGAAGGTTCCCTTTAGTATGTAAGTCTTCCAATTAATCCTTTTGGTATAAACCAAAATAAGTTACCCGATTAAGAGGTAACGTCTTCTCTCAAGCCCTCTAGTATCATTTCCATTAACAAGCCCCTAAAATATCTTTATTATGTGATTATATAATATAAAAAATATCATAAATATGGTATGATTTTTATACATAACTTTTTCTACCTACACTTACACACACCTCCATTTAATGGGTAAAAAAACATATTGTTTCTGTGTACGGTGAACTACTGCCTCACAAAATGATGATTGTTCAATTTTCATTTAACACCTATCATGGTGTACATTATGATATAGAATATATTTATATTTTTTATATGTGATATTTATTTTTTATTTATACTTATTTAATCATCTTATAACACATAAATTTAATAAATTCCATTTTACGTTAATATGATAACATCATTTGAGGAAGTGTGGACTACAGCCCCCTCAATGTGATGTGATTCGTTCACGTTATACATATAATGTATATAATATTGTTTTAATTAAACTTTGTAACATATATGACATATATATCATACTTTAATTATAATATACATATTTATAAATTACTTTACATTCTTTTAATATGAAAAGAATATTAAAGTAGCATTCAAGCTTACGTACGACCTACCATCTCCATGAACAGTGCATTTACTTTTTTAACTACAAACAGTATATATCATTCTAAATACATATATATTGAGTTTATATAATAATTAATTCATGGTTTACATTTTTTATATGATGATACAATGATATAATTAATGATAACAGCATGTAACAAGTTAAAACATGCTTGAGAAAACTAGGAAAATAACACCCAAAATAGTGAAAACAACGAAAGATTGTTATCAAATGGGTAATAAGATATTATAATAAGATGTTATATAAAATTATAAACATTATTATGGTTATTTTAAAATTTAATAACATATTTTGACACCACTATACAGGAGGATAAAAACCACACAACAAAATTGAAGGTTAAGGTAAGGGAATGTTGTCTCAATTTACATTCCGTTGAGACTTATTTGTTATTATGCACCAATTTACTTTTATTCAGTGTATATACTCCTTTTTTCATGTTAAATCATAAATAAAATTATTATTATTATATTATAAGTTTTATTTAATTTCATACCTTTCTAAATATTATGATTCAAATGTTTCAAAGTGGTATGGGACACTTTAGAATGTTTGAGGATTATTCTCCTCTAGATTGTTCTTACTGATTGTATTTGTTGTCTCGCTTACTTTTGTGATTGTTAACTTTCTATTTAAACAATCACTATATTTTAATGATTTTACATTTTAAATTTACTTTAATATTCATATTCTCATGCAATGGATATTAGTATTTCTTAAACTTTATACCATTTTACATATGATGTATACTTTGAAAGTTATTTGACTATTTTTGGGAAATATTGATAATTAGGTATTATTTATTCAATATATATATTTGATAAATAATATTATTTATTTTTATTATTAAATATGAGGAATTTTTTGGATGGGAAATGGTGGGTGGATCATGGAATTTATAAAGATCCTAGATGAATTGACAGGTTCTCATGAGACGAATAAGTTGGCCAAATTAAACAGGTTTTTGTTCATGGATTTAAACTGTCTTATGAAAGGTATTGATGGAATAGTTTTTCATGTTCCTTATACATGACATCCATTAAGAACAGATTTCCCTCATTTTTTCAATTATTATATATCTATGAGATTTTGTTGCAACGTATCTATGGATGTAATTCTTTATGAGTTTATTGATTTATGGCATGGATTTTAGTTTCTTACCTTACCATGTTAATTAAGCCTTATCTAGTTATGAAAATGGAAATTATGATTAGTTATTTACCTTTCCATATATATTGATTCATTATTTATTCAATTGTATTTAACCTTTCTGAGAATTTGTGCTCACTATTATTATGTTTCATTCCTTATGTTATTAAGAAGATAATTTTCAATAAGCTTTCAAGGATGCAGTTTATTTCAATATATTTTTTAGCATGTTTTATTTTTTTTACTAATGTATTATGGGTATCATGTATATATTATGGCTTTCCAAGACTACTGAACAGATTGGACCTTTGGTATTTCATTCTTTACATTCATTCCAATATAATAACATAATGAATGGTCTATGGGCTTATGGGGTCAGAGCATTATAAAAATACTTCTAGAGTTGCATATATGTTTGAGATATTATTAAATGTGTATATTGGATGTTGGGTTTTTTCATTTATTTATTGGTAAGATCACTAATATGATTTTGAAGTAAAATTCATTATAATTTTATTAATTTGAAACTTTTTATAGTGTAGAGGCCATTGAATGTTGGGCATATTCTGTCCAAAGGAATGAAAATTATATTGGCTTCTCTCTTTATTGGGTGGTGTTCATAAAAATTTTATCATCTTTCTAGTTATGTAATTTTTATTCCTTTTTATAAGTTTTTTTAATTATTATTATTTATAGATGTTTTGTTAGTTGATATATATGAAAATACAGGTCATGTAAAAATTCTAAAAAATATTACTTATCGATAAACTAGCCAAATAAAATCGAATACATGGAAGTAATGGTAAATATTTTTTATATTTGATGATATTTAATTTATATATATATGTGGTGGTTTTTATTTTCAATTAATGTTTTATAACTATAGTGTCATTGTCAAAAAGGAAGTGTGGAATGTGGTTGTTATGTTTTATGATTCATGAATAAGAAAATCACAACTAGGTCAATAACTAAATTTGATATAGATAGTTATATTATTTTTTATTTTTATATCAAAATATTATATTTTTTTAATCTTATAACATTTATTATTATAAATTTTCAATGATATCGATTCACATATGAAAGATAAACTTACCTATCTTCGTATTTTTTTTCAAACTATTTCTTAAGTATGATTTTGATTTAAATTATTAGGTATGAATCTTTTAATTAAAGTTAAAAAATGAGTATTTAGAAAATAATTTTCGTCTTTAAGTTGGTTAATTGTATTTATTTTTACAAGGTCATTACTGTAACATCCCAAGTAAGTAATGAATAATAGATATTTTTATCTATGTCTATTAGTGAATTAGATAGTGTTTTAGAGGCTTAAAATGAGAATAAATCCAATCTTAAGCATGGAATACACTAATATTTTTAAAAGATTGTTTTACTGCCTTTTGATGGAAAACCATTTTTAAATCTATCTTTTGACAATTTTATAAGATATGTTTGTCAAAATAAACTTATTCTTTATTATTGGGACATAAAAATTTACTTTTTCTGAATTTTTGGTATTTTTCCGATAAAGTTCATTTTTAATGAATAGTGAAAAATGTTGTATTTTAATTGAAAACCTCTTTTTAATCTAATTTATTTATATGATTATATTATCTTTTGAATTGGTTTTTAAGTGAAATTAGAATATATTTTTATCATTTAATCCAATGGTGGTCGTTGTAATTAATTTCACCTTGAAATTGGACTTAAACTAGTGTCAATCTTTTGATACTTATTGTTTCATAAAAACACGCTATTTGTCATGACAGCGGGAATTAATTATTAAATTAATTAATGTAACTTATATGATTTGAATTTTTTAAAATAGAAATCATTTTTTAATTCTTAATATCAAATATATCTTAGGGTGAAGTTTTGGTATTTTTCTGAAAAACTTTAATTATTGATGAATAGTGAAACCACTAAGTGGTAGTTAAAGAAACTGATTTTTCGTTTAAATGAAACTTTTCCACTTCTGTGTTTTGAATTTCAAAAATCCGACATACATGGTTTTCATTAAGAATAAAAATGTGGTTCCATGGGATTAAAATAATTTTTTGGTGAATAGTAACTTTTAAGTTTTTAATCGCGATTAGAGGTAATTAGTGTAGTTTAAGGTAAAAATAATGTTTTAATAATAAGAGATGACCTAGACACATGTCCTACCCTTATTTGATGTTTCATGGCAGACCAAGACAATCCATGAGTAAACTTGGGGACCCCATGGAGCCTCTTTGGAAGGAAAATGACATTAATATCTTTTAATTTAATGTTAAAGTAAAAATGTCACAAACATGAGTTATTTTACTAAAACAATTTTTAAATGGGGTTATACAAGTCATATTTTTGACTATAAATAGTCTTTGGAAGGATAAAAATATTTCCTAAATCATAGTATTTGTTTTATAATTTTTATACATTAAATAAATTAAAGTATTTATGACATCATGATGATGCATCGATTACCTCATTATTTAACGATTTAAAAAAATGAAAAGATAATGTAAAATATAAGACCTACACTTGTCAAAAACCTATTGGTTGGGTATATTTCTAACCCTTATCACCTTATCCTCGAATTATATCCATGTGGGACCTTTTAAATCCGAAACGCATTTTAAAATAAACATTTCTTTACTTTCCAAGAGTGCCCCTCCTCTCCTCTTATAAAAGGACCTCACCTCTACCTCCATACCCACACTTCCAAAGCCTTTGTATCGGACAACCCCTGCCCATTTTTTCTCTCCACATCCCTCTATAACTCTTAGAAGCCTCACTTTTGGCATAAGTCTTCCCAAGGAAGCCTTTGAGCTCAAACCAAAGGGAGTTACCCGATTTTAAGGTAATGTCTTCACTTGAGTCCTTTTGTTTTATTTTGCTTCTCCAACCCCTTGAACTCTTTTTATTCATTTCTTATATAAAAACTATAGTATCTTCAATATAATAGGATGTTTTTATAAGAAATATTCGAGCTACACTTACACACACCTACATCTAATGGCTAAAGAACATATTTTTCCCGTGGATGGAGAATTTCTTCCTCATGAAACGATGATTGTTCAACACTCATATAACACCTTAAAAGGTGGCCATTAAGATGTAACTATATTTATATATGATATATAATATGTTTATGTTTTACTTAAGATTTTTTATTTTTCATTTATGGAATACCTTTATGGTTTCCATTTTGGGTAAATGCGATATCTTCATTTTAGGAAGTGCGGACTACCGCCCCCTCAAAGTGATTTGATTCGTTAATGCCATATGTGGGACGTATAAAGGATGTAATTAATGGTATTATATATGATATTATAATGGAATTATAATATACCTTTATATAATTATGATTCCATTCCATAAAATACGAAATAGAAATGGAAGTAGCATTCATGCGTACGTACGGCTTACCGTCTCCATGAACGGTGCATTTCATTTCTTACCTCTAAACATTATGTAATATTATAAATGCATGTATATACTGTATATATATGATATATATGATATCTACATCATGATTATAACTCTGTATATAATGGATACATGAACAACTTGTAATTATAAAGGGTTTATTTTTGACTCAAGTAACAATGATCGTTAAAACGGCCGTTATTAACTTAAATTATTACATAGTGTTCATGACATGGTAATAAGTGATATAAAAGGAATAATGAACTTGAAAAAGGTTCTTAAGAAAGTAGAAATTAACTCAAGTTTAATATTCAGGAGGTTAAAGAACGATCGAGTCAAGTCGGACCCGAGGTATGGGACTTCGTCTCAATCTCCTTTCATTGAGGCATATTTTGTTTTATACACAACCGTATTTTATACGGTGTATAAACCCTTGGACTTTTACATTTATTCAAAAGGAATCTTTTTTATACGAAGCGTTTACTAAACGACAAAAGGGAATGTTTTTGTTGTACGTATGTGTAGACAACAACTTCTCCGTCGCCGTGACCATTATTTGAGTTTCGGCTTCCTCTACAAGCCGTACCGTTTTTTTTAAAGAAAAATAAATACCCTGTTTTTCTTTTCTTTTATTTTGGTATTGAAAATGGTTTTCATAATGTTTTTATTATATCAATGTGTTTTATTGATATATTGTGATTGAAATGTGGAAATTTTATGTTTCCTTTCTGTATGTTTTATGTGATACGATTATGTTATGGTTCTTGAGCATTATTATGAAGACGGGTGGTTCCGTGATAAACTAAGGGCGGGTGAGCCCGATATAGCTCTCCAATGCATTGGGTAACGCGAAGGAGTGAAACATTAAGGTTTCTCTGAAGATATTTAGGGAATATACTATGATGGGTATTCCAAACGTAACCAAGAGGGTTACTCCCTATGTAGGAATGTTATGAATGCCTCAAGTTACCTTTATGTATTATGATTTCTATGATTTATTCATGATTTGATGAGGTATGTTAAAGTGCTTATGTTTTATGAGAAAGTATGATTTCATTGATTCTTATGTATACATGTACTCATGTTTCCTTTCTATATTTTTATATCCCTTACTGATCTTTTTATGCTCATCCCAAGTTTTTTTGAAATGTTTTTCACAGGTCAAGGGAAAGTTACATGATATGATGATAGTGTCAAGGAAGTGTCAATAAAGAATCCATGTTTTATTTTAAATATTTTTCCGTTGATGGGAAAAATGAATACTATCTTTTATGTAACCACTTTGTTTAAATGTGGAAAGTAATGAAAGTTTTATGATCTAATTCTCTAAAAATCTAAACCTGAAAAGATCCTCAACGTGTAATCTTTTAATAACTCAAGATTAAGTAAGGTTTAAGGTTGGGTCCTTATAGTTGGTATCAGAGGTCGGTTTATACAACTTTAGGAGTTAGAAAATTGTTAAATTATAATTTAATTTATGGTATGATTGAAATGATATAGCATTTAAAGATTACCATGTTGCTTTGCCTAAGATATTTCTGTGTTAAGAATGGATTTTCATAGAGGAAACAGAACAGCTTTTCTGGGAAGGCGTACAGAGGGAAATGAACTTTCAAATCAGTATCCTGAGATGGTCAGAATCAGAACTAAACAGTTTGTTGCAGTGATGGCTCAGTTGACTGAGGTGAAAAAAGTTGGTTGTTTTCATTGATGATATTTTGGTGTTTTCTAAAAGTAAATAGGAGCATGAAAGACATTTAAGGGTTATTTTTCAAACCTTAAAAGAAAATAAATTATAAGGGAAATTTAGCAAGTGTGAGTTTTGGTTGCAACAAATTTCTTTCCTTGGTCATATTGTTTCTAAAGATGGGATAACTGTTGATCCTGCAAAAACAGAGGTTGTGGAAGAATGGCCAAGACCCACAAATGTAACTGAGATTCGTAGCTTCCTTGGTTTGACAGGATATTACCGAAGGTTTATTAGAAATTTTTCTCAGTTATCTAGTCCAATGACTAAGATAACTCGGAAGGGTGTTAAGTTTATCTGGACAAAAGAATGTGATGATTGTTTTCAGGAATTGAAAAGAAGATTGGCGAATGCTCCAGTTTTGGCACTACCTTCCAGGAATGGTGAGTTTGTTATCTACAGTGATGCTTCATTGAAAGGACTTGGTTGTGTCCTAATACAGAATGATCAGGTGATTGCTTATTCTTCATGACAGTTGAAAACTCATGAGGTAAATTACCCTACACATGATTTGGAATTAGCTGCTGTAGTTTTTACTTTAAAAATTTGGAGGCATCATTTGTATGGAGCAAAGTGTGAAATATATACCGATCAAAAAAATTTAAAGTATATATTCACTCAAAAAGAATTGAACATGAGACAGAGGAGATGGATTGAATTAATCAAGGATTATGATTGTACAATTCATTACCATCCGCGAAAAGCAAATAAAGTGGTTGATGCTTTGAGTCGAAAAAGTAATGCTTCATTAACAATGTTGTGTTTGGAATATGATCCTTTGCTTAAGGATTTGATGAACTTTGGCATAGAAGTTTTTGGTGCAGGATGTTCTTCTGTTTTGTTTCAGGTATCAGTGAAATCTTCTCTATCAGACAGAATCAAGCAAGCACATAAGCAAGACAGTGAGCTGCAGAAAAAGGTAGAGCTGGTTCAGAAGGGTAAGTTGCCTGAATTTAACATTGATAATGATTGTGTTTTGAGATTTGGGAAGAGATTGTGTGTGCCTTGTGATTCATAGTTGAAGAGGGAGTTGTTATGTGAAGCTCATAATTCTCTGTTTTCAGTTCATCCTGGCAGTACAAAGATGTACAGAGATCTGCGGGAGTATTATTGGTGGGATGGAATGAAAAGAGATATTTCTGATTTTACTGTGAAGTGTTTGACTTGTCAGCAGGTTAAATCAGAGTGGCAGTTACCGAAAGGGATGCTTCAGCCTTTACCAATGCCAGAGTGGAAATGGGAAAATATATCCATGGACTTTGTTGTGGGATTACCGAAGACATCTAGAGGTAATAATGCAATCTGGGTTATTGTTGATCAATTGACTAAATCTGCTCATTTCCTTCCTATTCGAGATACATTCTCTCTAGATCAACTTTCTCGTTTGTATATTAAAGAGATATTCAGGTTACATGGAGTTCCTCTCTCCATTGTATCTGATCGTGATCCCAGATTTACTTCTAACTTTTGGAAAGGCCTTCAGAAGTCGTTGGGTACTGAATTAAATTTTAGTACAGCTTTTCATCCTCAATCAGATGGGCAGTCAGAACGAACAATTCAGACTTTGGAGGATATTCTACGTGCTTGTTCTTTGGAAAATCAGGGAATTTGGGACCAACATCTTTCTTTGGTTGAGTTTTCATATAATAATAGTTTTTATTCCAGTATATATATGGCTCCATTTGAGGCATTATATGGTAAACGGTGTCGAACTCCAGCTTTTTGGGATGTAGTGGGTGAAAGGAAGATGATGGGACCAGAATTGGTAGAAGAGATGGCAGAAAAAGTTCAGTTGATTCAGAAACGCATGAGAACTGCTCAGAGTAGACAAAAAAGTTATGCAGATAACCGGAGGAAGGATCTATCTTTCGAGGTAGGTGATCATGTTTTTATCAAGGTTTCTCCATGGAAAAGTGTGATGCGATTTGGTAAGAAAGGAAATATGAGTCCAAGGTTCATTGGACCATATGAAATTCTGGAGAAAGTTGGATCAGTTTCATACCGAGTGGCTCTACCTCCGGTTTTATCTCAGGTACACAATGTTTTTCATGTTTCGATGTTGAGAAAGTATATGTCAGATCCATCTCATGTTTTGAGTCCAGAGGTAGTTCAGCTGGAAGAGAACCTATCTTATGAGGAACAACCGGTCCAGATTCTTAACCACAGGGAGCAAGTGTTATGGAATAAGGTGATTCATCAAGTAATGGTTTTTTGGAAAAACCACATGATTGAAGAGGCAACATGGGAATCTGAAAATTTAATGAGGGATAAGTACCCCCACTTATTCGATAAGTAAATAAATTGCGGGGACGCAATTTTCTAAAGGTGGGAAGGATGTAACATCCCAATTAAGTAATGAATAATAGATATTTTTATCTATGTCTATTAGTGAATTAGATAGTGGTTTAGAGGCTTAAAATGAGAATAAATCCAATCTTAAGCATGGAATACACTAATATTTTTAAAAGATTGTTTTACTGCCTTTTAATGGCAAAACATTTTTAAATCTATCTTTTGACAATTTTATAAGATATGTTTGTCAAAATAAACTTATTCTTTATGATTAGGACATCAAAATTTACTTTGTGTGAATTTTTGGTATTTTTCCGATAAAGTTCATTTTTTAATGAATAGTGAAAAATATTGTATTTTAATTCAAAACCTCTTTTTAATATAATTTATTTATATGATTATATTATCTTTTTAATTGGTTTTAAAGTGAAATTAGAATATATTTTTACCATTTAATCCAATGGTGGTCGTTGGAATTAATTTCACCATGAAATTGGACTTAAACTAGTGTCAAGCTTTTGATACTTATTGTTTCATAAAAACACGCTATTTGTCATGACAGTGGGAATTAATTATTAAATTAATTAATGTAACTTATATGATTTGAATTTTTTAAAATATACATCATTTTTGAATTCGGAATATCAAATATAGCTTAGGGTGAAGTTTTGGTATTTTTCTGAAAAACTTCAATTATTGATGAATAGTGAAACCACTAAGTGGTAGTTAAAGAAACTGATTTTTCGTTTAAATGAAACTTTTCCACTTCTATGTTTTGAATTTAAAAAATATGACATACATGGTTGTCATTAAGAAGAAAAATGTGGTTCAATGGGATTAAAATGATTTTTTGGTGAATAGTAACTTTTAAGTTTTTAATCGAGATTAGAGGTAATTAGTGTAGTTTAAGGTAAAAAATAATGTTTTAATAATATGAGATGACCTAGACACAAGTCCTACCCTTATTGGATATGTCATGGCCGACCAAGAAAACCCATGGGTCAACTTGGGAACCCCATGGAGCAACTTTGTAAGGAAAATGACATTAATATCTTTTAATTTAATGTTAAAGTAAAAATGTCACAAACATGAGTTATTTTACTAAAAAAAATTTACATGGGTTTATAAAAGTCATATTTTTTACTATAAATAGTCATTGGGAAGATAAAAATATTTCCTACATCATAGTATTTTTTTTATAATTTTTAGACATTAAATAAATTAAAGTATTTATGACATCATGATGATGCATCGATTACCTCATTATTTAACGATTTAAATAAAATGAAAAGATAATGTAAAATATAAGACCTAAACTTGTCAAAAACCTATTGGTTGGGTATATTTCTAACCCTTATCACCTTATCCTAGAATTATAACCATGTGGGACCTTTTAAATCCGAAACTCATTTTAAAATAAAGTAACATTTCTTTACTTTCCAAGAGTGCCCCTCCTCTCCTCTTATAAAAGGCCCCAACCTCTACCTCCTTACCCACACTTCCAAAGCCTTTGGATCGGCCAAACCCTACCCATTTTGTCTCTACACATCCCTCTCTAACTCTTAGAAGCCTCACTTTGGGCATAAGTCTTCCCAAGGAAGCCTTTGAGCTCAAACCAAAGGGAGTTACCCGATTTTAAGGTAATGTCTTCACTTGAGTCCTTTTGTTTTATTTTGCTTCTCCAACCACTTGAACTCTTTTTATTCATTTCTTTTGTAACAACTCTAGTATATTAAATATACTAGGGTTTTCTTATAATAAATATTCGAGCTACACTTACACACACCTACATCTAATGGCTAAAGAACATACTGTTTCCGTGGATGGCGAATTTCTGCCTCACGAAACGATGATTGTTCAACACTCATATAACACCTTCAAAGGTGGCCATTAATATGTCACTATATTTATATATGATAAATAATATGTTTATGTTTTACTTAAGCTTCTGTATTATTCATTTATGGCATACCTTTATGGTTTCTATTATGGTTAAACGCGATATCTTCATTTTAGGAAGTGCGGACTACCGCCCCCTCAAAGTGATTTGATTCGTTAATGCCATATATGGGACGTATAAAGGATGTAATTAATGGTATTATATATGATATTATACTGGAATTATAATATACCTTTATATCATTATTATTACATTCCATAAAATGCGAAATTGAAATGAAAGTAGCGTTCATGCGTACGTACGGATTACCGTCTCCATGAACGGTGCATTTCATTTCTTACCTCTAAACGTTATGTAATATTATAAATGCATGTATATACTGGATATATATGATATATATGATATCTAAATCATGATTATAACTCTGGATATAATTGATACATGAACAACTTGTAATTATAAAGGGTTTATTTTTGACTCAAGTAACAATGATCTTTAAAACGACCGTTATTAACTTAAATAATTACATAGTGTTCATGACATGGTAATAAGTGATATAAAAGGAATAATGAACTTGAAAAAAGTTCTTAAGCAAGTAGAAATTAACTCAAGTTTATTATTCATGAGGTTAAAGAACGATCGAGTCAAGTCGGACCCAAGGTATGGGACTTCGTCTCAATCTCCTTTCATTGAGGCATATTTTTTTTTTATACACAACCTTCTTTTATACGGTGTATAAACCCCTTTGACTTTTACGTTTATTCAAAAGGAATCTTTTTTATATGAAGTGTTTACTAAACGGAAAAAGGGAATGTTTTTGTTGTACGTATGCGGCGACAACGACTTCTCCGCCGCCGTGACCATTATTTGAGTTTCGGCTTCCTCTACAAGCCATACCGTTTTTTTAAGAAAAATAAATACCCTACTTTACTTTTCTTTTATTTTGGTATTTAAAATGGTTTTCATAATGTTTTTATTATATCAATGTGTTTTATTGATATATTTTGATTGAAATGTGTAAATGTTATGTTTCCTTTATGTATGTTTTATGTGATATGATTATGTTATGGTTCTTCGGAATTATTATGAAGATGGGTGGTTCCGTGATAAACTAAGGGCAGGTGGGCCCGATATAGCTCTCCAATGGAATGGGTAACGCGAAGGAGTGAAACGTTAAGGTTTCTTCAAAGAGATTTAGTAAATATACTGTGATGGGCATTCCAAACGTAACCAAGAGGGTTACTCCCTACGTAAGAATGTTATGAATGCCTCAAGTTACCTTTATGTCTTATGATTTCTGTGATTTATTCATGATTTGATGAGGTATGTTAAAGTGATTATATTTTATGAGAAAGTATGATTTCATTGATTCTTATGTATACATTTACTCATGTTTCCTTTCCATATTTTTATATCCCTTACTAATCTTTTTATGCTCATCCCAATTTTTTTTTTGAAATGTTTTTCACAGGTCAAGGGAAAGGTACATGATATGATGATAGTGTCAAGGAAGTGTCAAGAAAGAATCCATGTTTTATTTTAAATATGTTTCCGTTGATGGGAAAAATAAATATTATCATTTATGTAACCACTTTGTTTAAATGTGGAAAGTAATTCAAGTTTTATTATCTAATTCTCTAAAACTCTAAACCTGAAAAGATCCTCAACATGTAATCTTGTAATAACTCAAGATTAAGTAAGGTTTATGGTTGGGGCCTTATAATTACTTTCTATATAAAGGGTTATGTATTTATAAAAAAAATTCACAGTACGCAAGTCTCTAAACTGTCTGGTATTTATATTTTATATAAATTTTATTAAATAACTAATTATAAAATCATTTTTTGACTGAATATTTTATATTCTAATTTTTTTACAGGCTTTTTATGTTTCAATAATGTCTCTTTTAATTAAATTTAATAAAATTATTATTTATACAAATTGTTAAATAATTAAGTTTTGTTATTTTTTATATGTTCTTTATTCTTAATTATTATTTTTTATGCATTTTTTGATAATTGATATATTAAAATACATGTCATCGAAGGATTTGATGATTTTGAATCACTAAATATTAATAATTATTATTCATTTTATTCCCTTTAAATTGTAATAAAATACATTGTACCTATTTATTTCCATTGTAATCTTGTCTCACAAATGCATTTTCTACATTTTATCTTTCATTTCTGGTAATCATGACTTGAGGGGTTAAAAATAATATAAATTCAACTCTGTTTTATTCACATGGAATTCATTAAATGTTCATATTTTGAACCACATTAATTTATAGGTGTAACTAAAGAACTTTTAGTTGATATATATTAATTTCTTTGTGTTTTTAATAATTTATTTATTTAGGATTATATAGATATGATTACTCATTTTCTTTTATCATTTTTTCAGAAAAATATTGATCGTGATTTACATACTTTGGAAGGTTCAAAGAATATACATGAGACATTAATATGAGTCCAATTGGTATCACATTCTACCTAATTCTGTCAAATAATGAACTAGATTTATTAAAAATGCATGTGTTTGTTTAGACTTCAATGCATCAACTTGCTTAATGTTATATTCTTAGTCACACTAGGTTATGGTAATGTTGTGGATATTGTTGGGTATCCCTTTGAATTAGTATATCTCTTCATTTTGAATTACCATTATTCAAATTCCAATCAATCACATCTTTGAAAAATATAAATTCATTTAGGTGTAAAGGATCACCTTGATTAAGGTTAGACATTGATTAGAAGAAACCAAAAAAATTACTGTAATAGATACCAAGAAAAAAGATAAAAAAACCCCTCTTTGAAAATCGAATATGATTCATGTTATATAATATAATGTTTTATTCCATCCAATCAAAATCTTTATTGATATCAACTTTAACCATTATATCTGTTCCAATAACATTCTTGTTGAGATCTATGATCATTTTCTACCCCATCACACTGGCATCATACAGGCTCCTACACATAATAAAGGAATTTTTTTATTTTGATATAATAAAATGGATGAAACATGAAATACTTTTATTGATCATTAAATACCCAACATTGTATAAGATATTTTATAGTTTGATATCCTATTACTATTAAATGGAACTCGTCTTTTTTACCATAGGAATAAGGACGCATGTTGAAGTGAAAGTAACTCTATAAAGAGATCATATTATAAAAAAAAATCCTAAACCACTTTAATATAGTCCTTTTATATTATTTATAAAGTTTCCATATAGAAGGAACCACGAAATGCATCAAGGAAAAGAGCATAATTTGGGCTAATATTGGAAATGGCCATCCAAATTTCCATCTCTTCTAGAAAGCACATCATTAGATCATTATTCTGAATATTCATGATACTCTTGATGCAAGTAATTACAAGCATAGGTCTTAGAATAAAACTCATTAATAAAACCATCATCATGTTTTATTATTTACTTTTGAATGTTAATAATTTTCTTGATGGGTGTTGAGTTTTTGTCTAAATGTTAATGTTTATTATTAAATTTTCAGAAAAAAAAAGTGTTCAAAAACTAATTATTTTGTTAAAATAGGTGTATGATATCATTGAATAATTTTTTAACTATATGGTTTATGTTTTAAAATTTATATTACTTTTTTGTTTAATTGGATGACTTTATAATAAATTTATAAATATAAAGAAAATGTATTTTCAATTATAATATTCTGTTTGGTTGGGTTAAATATATATTTTTATTGTACATGTGAAAAAATTGTTAAAATGGTATAGATTATGTAAATCCCATAGTCACTATCACTTTAATTAAATATAGTATTCAGTTCTAATAGTTTAAGCCTTACTATGGTTTTTATTTAGTCTTCACTCTCAAGCCTTGCTTGTTAAAATTATTTTACATGCAGTTTAACAAATAGCATTTTAGGTACATGAAAATAAATGAGTATGGATTATTTAGATAGTTGATAATGTATATGGGTGTTTTTTTATAGGTAAGGTCACCAAAATCAGATGGTGTGAGAGAGGACAGTATTAGGATTAAGATTCATGCAAGAATTTGAGTCTTTATAGAGGTACAAGGGAAATTTAACATGGAAAAGATGAAAAGAGTTTTAGAAAACTTGTATTTAGTATTATATTTTTTGTTTTGTATGTTGTTTATAGTTCATCAGATTTAGGGAAATGAAATCTAACATATTTAATTTAAAAAAAATTAATTTCCACATCGGATTTCGTAAAAGTTTACAAAGAAAAAAAATTTACATCAGTTATTAATAAAAACTAGCAGTGAATGTTTTACTAAAAAACCTGTAACATCAGTTTTTTAAAATAACTATCGTCAAAAGTATACATCCACATTGGTTTAATAATAAAATGGTGTGGAAAGTTTTATCCAATACCTTTCAACATCTTTTTTATTTAAAAATTTATGTTGAAATAAACTTTTTATGTTAGTTATATAAAAAAAACAACCTCAAAACTCTTCCCAGTTGAACTTCTAACATAAAGTTTTTGCAAAACCTGACATAGAAAGATGATCTAAATTTTCTTTTAGCATCAGTTTTTTAAATAACCATTGTTGAAATGTATATTCCTTAGTTTCCACATAGGTTTTAATAAAAAAAACATGTGAAAGTTTTCTCAATGTCGATTTATATATAAAGTGAAGTTGAAAGACCTATTGTTTCATTTTTTGAAAATTTTTATATATTGGTTTTAATAAAACCGATATTGAAACCCTTATTTATAGCATCGCCTTTATAAAATTCGGTTAAAACCCAATGTTATAATCCAAAAAACCCAACATTAATATGTATATTTCCACTAATGTGTCTTTATTGATAATCAAAATAGAGAGATATAATGGTGGATATTTTTTGAAATAAAATACAAATATAAATTAAATGATAATAAATAAAAATTTAGTAATAATTGAATTTAATCCTTGGGTGAATACCCTAATGCATTCCTTTATTATTCTAATAATTTTATTTTAAGTTAAATCTCTACTCAATGTCCAAATTCAATGTAATTACATTGATTCACCCCTCATTGTTTTAATTATATATAGAACAATTGAATTATAATCATATGTGAAATGTAAGTTGTATATTTATATTACCAAAGTTATGATACATACCTTAATCAAGTATAAGAATCCATGACTTGTCCTCACATTCAGTCAAATAAGTGAAGTGAATCTCATTATACATAGTTTGAAATCATAAAATTTCTCCCTCCATATACACAAAAGTCCATCATATTTTGTATATCCATATAAGGGGGAGATTTATAGATGAATTTACCTTATGTATTATGTGATGATATTTTTGATATTTTTTCAATGTGTAATGTGGAAGTCAATGTGTTCTTAGAGAAAATTAGGTGATGGATTTAGTATCCACTCATTACATAGAGATTGAAGGTGTTTCCCATATGGTTAGGCTAAATAAGAAAAGATTATTCAACCTTTGGAAAAATAAAAGGGAGTCTCATGTGTTGGAAATGGGGATTAGACAAGTCGGCTGCTATGTGATCACCCCTTAACGTCAATTGATATTTGAGCTAAAACCCATGTTAAATATATAATATGAGGTTTTTGAAATCTCTACATTCAATAGTTTCAGTAGATGTAAAGTAAAGTTATGTTGAATAATCCCATCATAGTTTTATTAATCTTGAAGGATGATGTTTGTAATAAAAAATATTGCTTGGATGATGACTTGGAAAGGTTGGAGTGAGGATGAGAGTGATGAAGGTAGTAGAGTTTTCTAGAAGTACGTAGGTATAAGTATATATTCTAAAAGTGACTCTAAGATAGAGTTAAAGAAATTAAGAATTATTATTATAATTTCCTAAGTCATTTGAATTCATTTAAAAGTGTTTTGGAATGGATTTTGATAGTTTTCAAAGGTTTTGTTGTCAATATGAAAATTATGAAGTGTTTATACAATCTAATAATATTTATAAAGGACCCAATCGAATAACTTGAGTCATTTGTGTAGGCATTTTCCGAGTATTATAAGTCTCTAAGCTCAAGAGTGTGTATTTTAGGATAATTGTAAACCTTATAAATCCTCGAATAATCCTTTGAGTGATACTGTATGTCTCCATTGTACGAATTCACCTAACGTTATCCTCTACCATGGAGTGTAATTATTAACTTATTAGTATAAACCTTTAAGTCTACAGCTAATCATAATCCTTTGGGAGAAAATTATTCAAAGGCTTGTGATTTAAAGTTCCTAGTATATTTCTTCCATTATTAGTGAAATTTTCAAATTACTTATGCATGAAAAATGAGATATATAAATTTTATATCTAAATATTAAAATAAAGAGTTGATGTTGGAGATAGTTTTTATTATTTTATAGATTACAAAGGTTTGTGATTGAAGTTTATTTTACTAGATCAAGACAAACTTGATTCAAATATAAGATATAAGAACATAATGTTGTAGTAAACTATGAAATGAATATGTAACCATGTCTTAGTGTATCTTTGGTGGTCTTTTTACTTGGAATTTTTGTAATCATGGAAGATTTATAAACAAAAATAAATATTATGGTTGTGTAAAAAGTGAGAAATGAATAATGGGAAGAGAAAGAAGTTTACATCATAGTAAAGGTCGTTGTGACTGTCTAAGATTAAAAATTGGCATAGAGTGAACACCACATCATAGAACTAACCTTTTTGAGAATCGCTAAACATTAAAGTTTTAACATGGTGTTCTCTACATAACAAAACAAATCAAAAGTTATTTTATTTTGTGAATATTTTTAAAATGGTGACCATGAGTTGAATCGGTGAGATAGATGAGGTGAGTAATTTGACATAAAAATGATAATAGATAAATTTTAAGGATTATTAATATAAGGCTCTAGAAATTTTTTGGCCAAGCTAAATGAGACTAAAATAAAGGGAACACTGATTTTTCTATAGGTGACATTAATTTGTGGGGAAATTAATAATTTGTAACATGGAGACTCATCCATGTGGATTTTACATGATAAAATAAGGTAATTATTGGTATTATATAGGAGAAATCCATTTTTGAGAGAAAAATAAAATGTTGATATTATTAGAGAAACCCAAGTATAGAAAATAAATGAGGATCATTAGAACTAAATAATTTAGAGGATATTCTATATTTTATATACATAATATAATATTCATTTGATCTATATATAAAATGAAAAATAAAAAAGGGAGTGAGAAGTGTTTAAGAGGTTGAATCTGAGATCTTGTATTGTACTATGAAAAATATTGAAGAGTGATATAAAGGAATGATATGAGCATGAAAATATTTTGATAGAGATACTAATCATCTAGGTATTAAATATAAAGAATATGAAAAGGTTTTTGGCCACCATTCAGTGATCAATGTTCTAATATTTAGAAGAAGAAGAAGAAGAAGTAAGAAGAAGCTAAGTGGGAGATTGAGTTTGTTGTTATTCTTATCATTTGTTTCAAGTATTTAAAAATATGATCATATAAAATTTTTGAATATCATAGGATATCATTGAGTTAAGGAAGCCAGTGAGTATATTTTTAATAATCCTATGAGTTTGAGCTATGCGAAGTGATCTAGTTTCTTATTATTCTTGAACAATTGATTTAATTTGATGTATATATTACTGAGAAAAAGGATATTTATATTATTTATATAGAATAACCCTATAAAGATCATATGATTTAATTTTAATAAGTATTTATAAGGAAACACTTATATATAGATGGTGAAACCCCATAGAACTTGTGGGATTCGGGGTATGTAGACAGATCATAGTGTGAAGCTATAGAAATAGTGCAAAGATACTAAGATAATTACAATGTGATTTTGGAAAGATAATTAATGTGAGATATTGGTAAGTGTATACACTATCAAACTTATTTTAGGTGTCAAAAGTGCCATAAATTGTACTAAGTGATTGATTATAGTAGAGAAACAATGATTGGGGTGAACAACCAATCATGGAAATGAGTAGTCCTTTGAGCTAAACTGTGTAAAAATATTGTGTTCCCATTTATTTTCTTTACTTTAATTGGTTATTTTTTATGATTGATATGTTATTCTTTAAATAGATTTATATACACTAATAGTAAATAGTGGTTAGATTATAAATGTGGTAAAAAGTTTCAAAGAAAATTTGAAATTTGGTAAAAATAAATTGAACCTAATTCACCCCTCCCCCCATGGTTGTCTGCATTGATCTTACAGGGCATGTCAATTTGTATCAAAGTAAGGTTATCCCCTAATTGGATTTATTTTTAATACCTTATAAATTTAATTTGGATTAATAAAGTGAATATTTGAGATGTTGAAAGAGTCTCATATGGAAATATCAGAACCTATTATTGTTATTACATAAATTGGAGTCTCTGCTAATACTATGGAAAATAAGAAAAAGAAAGAGGTCAATAATTAAAGAAAAGTATCAAGGAAAAAATGGATCAATTATTATTTGAAGGTACTCAGAATGGAAATTGGTAGTCCATTGAATATTTTTATATAGATTATTTTGATGACTCAAGTTTAATTTGTAGAGAGAATAAAGAGAAAAAATAGTTAAATATGTTTACTCTCGTGTAAAAGGTAATCTCAAGAAAGTTACTAATGAATTTTTTTTATTATATTCTTGGTTTTATAATGGAATAATTTGATGAAAAATCATAGCTAGATGAAGAATCTAATGCCATGTAGAATTAATTGGATAAATATTTCATAATATGTCATAACATATCTAAACTGGTGAAATCTAAGGGAGAAATAAACTCAATTATAATGATAATATTTCATTTATTGATAAGATAGTGCAAAGAATAGTTATTGAGAAAATTTTGTTTAAGGATACAATAACTAAGTTATCCATTGGAAAAGACACACAATGTCATAGTTAATTTCAATGATTCACAACTTGATATGAAATCAAACATAATTAAATAACTTTATTGTTTTTTAAAGATAGAATTAAGATGCAGGATGAAAACTTTTATAAGATAAAATGTGGCTGAGAAGAGAGATTGAATTTTATTAAGGCTCGGAATTATTCCCCCAACATGAAGGGCTTAGATATGGAGGTAAATATAAATTATCTGGAATCATTACAAGTTGAAACATAATTAATAAATAAGAATATAAGTACTTAAAATAAAGTTTTAGAGATTATTTTTTACATTAAAGGAACCCTATCATGTAGTAAATATATATTTAGAAGTTTTGGGGAATCATATACCTTAAGTACATGGAATAAGAACCCACATAATTCTAAAAGTGATAAAAACAATGAATCTATGTTGTTAAAATCTTTTGAAAAAATTACATTTCAATACATATGTTGGTGAATAAAAATTTTGAAAATACTACAATATCATCAATGGTTAGAATGAAAAAGTGTAGGAAGAGTTGTTCTCAAACTGTAGCCTAAAAGAGTGATGAAATAACCCAAAAATAGCATGTAAAATCTATATAGATCAATAATACAATTAAAAGAAGTATATATTTTGTTAATTGTTGATACTAATGTAATTTTGGACAAATATCCATAGATTTTTTTTTCCAAAATGTTAACTCGTGATAGTTATGTCACACTTAAATCGAGGGGAGAATAACTAAAATTAAAAACAAACATTCTAGATGGAATACACAAAAAATAATTTTATCTTATAAAAATAGATGTCATAACTACTATGAATATTGTAATATTAATGCCCAAATATATAATGAGTGATGGTGTGTTCAATCCTTCTATAAATCTTATATTGATGTTGATAAAAGGCCATAACAACATATGGAAAATTAAAAAAAGAATTATTCCTTTATGAGTAAACAATTTAATAAATTTGAAAAGACCACTATCAAGAAGAAATCTAATAAGGATAATGAGAAATATATAACACCAAATTCAAGAAGATATTTTTACTATTGTAAAAGAGTCTGCATCATAGAATTTTTGTAAAAAAGCCATCAAAATAAAAGCTATCAGGAGAAATATGGGATTAAAAAAGAAGTCAATCAAGGAGATGAGCAAAAAGATTGTAATAGTGGAAGACATCAGTGATGATGATATTGAGAACATACCTAAAAGGGTGATCCAAAAGATAATAAAGTAAAATATGGAATGTTCAATAAATATAAACACACTTCCAAAAAGAGCATGGCCTAGATTCCTAGTCAAAAGGAGATGTCAAGCCATAAGTTAAAAGAACATATGACTCCCACTACCATAAAATATGCTAAAAATATAGTCAACAAAAAATTATAAGGTCAATAATAATCCTAAAAATATATTGATCATATGGAAATATAATCTAGAATAATTTAGGAAGATGGATCAAGTGTTAGAGAGTGAATCTACAATGCTATCTCAAGAAAATAAATTCATTCCGGATAAGATGGAAACTGAAAACAAGAATAAAACCATGTTACCAAAAAGTTTTAATATTTGAATAGATAAATTAGAAGATGACATAAATAATAATAAGACAACATACTTTATACCTTTAAGTAAAAATTAAACTTTGTTGAGAAAACAAGTCTCACCCCTAAAGTTACAACTAAATTATCATGAAATACCACCTTATTCCCACATATTTATGATTATTCGTTATATAGGGAATTAAAATTGAATTAAGGATAAATTTTTCCACCATTGTGTAATACATTTTTAGTTGGTATTCATCTTCATTTCGTATCTATTTTCAACTAGTACCAAAATTTCATGAAACTTATTCTTGGATGAAAATTACTTTAGTGAAGAAGTACAGATAGCATCCCTTAAGGGGAATAAATTTAAGAAGTTATGGATTTGATTAATAACATAATTTTACATATTAAATTATATAATTTAATTTTTTACTCATAAAAATTTAATGTTTTAAAGGTAGTTTCCAGAATTTTATGTTTTATTAATAATTTTTTCTTAATTGTGAAAGATGCTAAATTCTGAAATTTAAATATTTTTTTAAAATTTTTATTTTGGCCATAACTTATTTTCTAATAATATAAATTGATAAATTCATTTTTATAAGCATAAAAAATTTATGGGATATATTTAATTCAACTTAAACTTGAGTTGAATCCAACAATATAAACCCCAAAAGGAGTATGTGGTCGGGCCTTAGAATCCATGCCTGGATAGAACTAATTTGGAACATTGGTCTATATCTCACAAATGGGTATCCCAAATGAGATTAAATTTTACATAGATCTTGAGATGTTAATGGGTATAATTTTAAATGACTATTATCACTAGATATTCTGCCTCGCCAAATTCCACAAATTCTTGGTAATTTTGTGCTTTGGAATTTGAATAGTCACCGGTCCAAAAAATATTTTTAGAGTAAATATGTAATAAAATCAACTACAAATGACCAAAATGGATGAAATATGGTGGGTGTATGGGAAATATAGAAATGAAAAAAAATAGAATAAAAAAATTCACATTCATCCATTCATTATACCCACCATGTCGAAAAAATTGAACGATAGAATTAGTGCCAAAATTTTCCACTCCCCCCACTACAAAATGTATCTCCCCCTCCATTTGAAAGGATTTGAAACATTAATTAACCATTTTGTGTAGCTATATAGGTTTTATACTTCTATAATATATTTTTATATTATCAATACATATTAGTTTTATTTTCTTCCTCTCGACACCTTCTTTTTTCATTTTCTATTTTATTGTCCCCCATAGTGATACTTCTAATCTCCATGAAAATAGAGAACTAACCCTCGTTTTTGTTCAGGGGGAGTAGTTATTTTTTTATTTTTTTTATTCAATGTATTCTATTTATTTTATTATGATAATTTCAATAGTGGTGAAACTAGTTTTAGTGAAGTGTTCACCTCACATTTTCTATTATTGAATTATTATTCCTTCTCAACATTTATCCCCATACTTCTTCATCATAATGTTGTATATAGGGTGGAGTAAAATTTTGGTGATGTTGTGAGGGGGTATTTTCCTACATTTGGAGGGTAGGTTTAGGATAATAAAGATTCAATTGGAATGTGTTGTGTGATGGGTTGATCTCAATATTGAGTAGATTATTGGGAATTAATATTTAAGGGAAAATGATAGCATCGTTGTGAACTCCTAAGAATAGATATATATTCTCCTTGAAATCTTTGTGTGTGTGTTTTCTTTTTTTATTTTCCAAAATTCCTATATCATATATATATATCATTCATTTTGAACCCCCCTCCCCCCATAATTATATTATTTTATTATCATATTTTTTATTATATAAATAGTGATAATAGAAAATTGTTGTGTGTGGGAGGCCTCCATAAGAGATTAACCCTAAGGTGAACACTATGATCCTTTATTATGAAGATAAGAATTTATTAATTTGGGATTCATGACAAATATCTCTCATCACTTTGGTTCCCTTTTCAAGGAGTCCAAGTGCTTGTACACACTAATTTTCAAAAAAAATCCAAAAAGATAATAAATGTTAAAAAATAAAAAATTTTGATTCTTTGATTATTAATTGTCCACTTCTTTGAGTGAAATAGATGGAATTTTAGTAAGACAAGTACATGTTGATTTTATGACTAATGGAGAGGAATTCAAGGAGATAATATTGGACTTAAAGGAAGTCCTTTATTAAACAATTTTAGAATACCTGGCCAAGGATCATAAAAAATTCCCACACAACTTTTCGGAGTTCCTTCAAGATGAGGCATAGGTAAAAAAGATAATATATATCCAAATATTAAAAATACATAATTACGGTGTAAATTAAACTTCACAACCCTTATTTACCACAACAAAAATTTAGTCCTCTTAGAGGCAATTCAAGAATACAAAACACTTTAATCTTATTAGTTTATGAGAGTGTACATAATAATGGATTCCCTTATTTTTGATTTTAAACTATTGAAAAAACCAATTGACTACCCTCGTTTTTATTTTACAAAATCAAATCCTATTATTTACATGGATATTGATGATTATTAGAATGAAGTTTCCAATATCTATTAGAATTTTTTGTTAGTATTTTATGAATAAGAACAAGAAAAACTTGAGTAGCATATGATGATGAGACTACCTATTATGTATGATCTTTATTATCACATGGAGGAGGAAATAATGATAGTTTATTGGGAGAACCCCTAAATTATTTTACCTACCCTGATACACCAAAAATTATTTATTTTTTCTCTTCCTAATATTGGGTAATTTTTCTTTTTTATGGTGTTTCTCACTCTAGGAATCCCCTTATGGATGTTTATAGAAATAATATGTGATTATTTATAAGCAATAAATCTCATCCACCTTTATATTGGGGATAAATTTTTATAACTTCCTAACTAGGGGAAATAAAAACCTATCACCTACTTGGGGGTTTCACCCAAAATATATCCTCTTTTCCATTTTATTTTCTCTTTATGATTTTTTTAACTACAATAAATTTTTTATGTTTTGTTCTTTATTTATAGGTATAAAGTTATATAATCAAGTATATTAACTCAATAATACCACTAGAAAAATATATTCAGGTTGAATATTTCATTCTATTTGGTTTCTGTACCCTTATATTTTTATTTGGTTAACCTTAAATGAAGGGAAGTGAAATTTAAGTGTGGGGGAGTATCAACTTTCATTGGATTCTTTTCATCTTAATCTTTTGTTTTTAAATTTTTTTAGGAACATTGAGAATCATGAATATCTATTTTCATTTTTCTCACTTGAATTTATTTTTAGTGAGTTTAATTCAATTTGAATAAAATATATTTTAAATGATTTTTTATGTGTATACTTTTCCATAAATTTTAATTCCAATAATTATTATAAGTTTGATCAATATTTTAAATCAAACCCAATAAATACTAACCCAAATTATTTATTCAAATACATTGAGTTATTATGAACCATTTTGACATATTCGTCATAATACCCACACATTCTTGAGAGAAACATGGATTTTTTGTGCAAAATGAAACATTTGATTATTCTCTTTTAAATATTTGGAGTTTATAAAAAAATTGATATGATTAATGGATTTATACCACTATAATTATTTTAACTTAACACCCACATTTATATTTACCATTTTTAATCCCTTAAAATAAATGAATTTTTTTATAGGTTTAATATATATTATAATCTGATTATTCCTTACCTACCTTCACTCTTAATATCTTTTCATGAATAATTTAATTTTTCATATGGGGGAATGGAATTTCATGTTTGTTATTTGGGATATAGTTAATTTTTTGTTTTCTGAGGTGTATTTCATTATTCTAGACATTTAAAGAATGGTCATCAGCCACTTTAAATCATTGTGATACTTTTTTATCATTTGATTCTTCTAAAATTGAAAAATAAATAAATTAAAAAAATATATAAAATGAAAAAATATGAATATGAGATTGAATTGTTCATTGTGAATAATTTTATGAATCATGTACCTCTAAAAATATTGAGGTAATTATTATCATTTTTTCATTTTATTTTATTTTCATCTCATCCTCTATGAAAAAAATGAAAAAATTTAAAAACAAAAAAAGAAAGAGAAATAAAAAGGGGAGAATAAGGATGAAGTAATTCATTATATTCCCCTTTTGAATCATGGAAAATGTCATAGGGTGTTTGGTGTACATTTTTGTAGAAAATTTATTTATCTATATTTTATATTTTACACTTGAATATTCATGCATTTCTATTTAATAGTTTAACATACTCTTTCCAATCTTGAATTTTTAATTACTTTACCCATTGAACCTTAGCCATAGAATTCTCCAACAAAAATTCCTCATGATTGAGAATATTTTTTTATGTCTCACAATATAGAGATATGAGAATTTTTAAAAGACTATGGTGACACATGCATTTTCCAAGTATGAGCATAACTCCATATTTAATTACTCTTTAGTGAATAGTGACATGAATTTCAATGTGAGGTAGTGTGATTAGGCCATGGATGGATTTTTTAGGATGAATAAATTTAAATGAGAGATTTTAAAATGAAATGGAATTGTTTTTCGTAAATTATACATGATGAAATTCTATTTTTTAAAATATATTATAAATTTTCTCACTTTTGACTTTGGTGTGGATTATGATTCAGATATTTGATTATTGCCTAGGATTGTAATGTTTAAGTTTGGGGGGTTGATTAATCTCATAATTTCACATGTATAATTCTTTAATTTAATTTTTTAATTCCAATTATTTCTTATTTTAAGGTTAGTTGTCAACATTTTAGGTTTTATTAATAATTTGATCTTAATTTTAAAAATAGCCTAATTCTTTAATTTAAATATTTTTTATCAAATTTTTATTTCTTCCATAACTTCGTATACACTAATACAAATTGATAAATTTATTTTATTATTCAAAAAAATTGGGCCAAATTTCATGAAACTCGAACCAAATCTAAATCCAACATTATGAAGCCTAAAAGAAGCATGCAAGTTGGGCCTTAGAATATGTGTCTAGATTGAACTAATATTAAATATCGCCAAATATCATACAAATGGGAAGTTAAAATGAGATAAAATTTCATATGGTGACCTATAATATGGTTCTTAACATTTTCTTTGAATATTACCACTTGTTATTCTATCTTCTTCAAAGCCATAAATTCTTGGGAATTCGGTGCTTGGGAATTCAAAGAGTCTCCATGATAGGAAATATTTTATGAGTAAATATGTCACTATCTAGGTTTCACATGTATTAAAAGGATGAAATTTTTTGAGTGATTTTTAAAGACATAAATGAACAACTTTTTATAAGATCATAATTTCAAATTCATCCATCTACTATATACATCACATGGAAACCTTAGAAGGATTAAATTGGAGCCAAAATTTTCTACTCCCCCCACTATAAAAATTAATCTCCCTATCCATTTCAAAAGTTTGGATAATTTTTGTTAACCGTTTTTTATATATTTATTGGTTATACTACTATAATATATTTCTATATTATCAATACACATTAATTTTATTTTCTACCTCTCTACCCCTTCTCTTTTCATTTTCTAGTTTTTCCCCCACCATAGTCCTTATAATCACTGAGAAAATAGAGAACTAACCCTATTTTTTTCAAGGCGAGTAGGTAATGTTTTGATTTTTTTGTGATTCAATTTAATCTCTTTATTTTATTTTGGGGAATTTTAGTAGTGGTGAAATCATTTTATGCTTCAAAAATAGATTTTCTTTAAAAATGTTTTTTATTATTTTTTATATTCTAATTAATTTATAGAAATTTTATAAATTTTATTTTATAGAAAGGATATTTTTTGTATTAAACATATCAAAATTATTTTAAGGTGGATTTTCTTTATTTTTTCTAAAAAGATTTATTTATTAGTGAATAGTGAAAAATACTGATTTTTTATAAAATTGCCCTTTCTTTTCCTTAAATAAAGTAATTAAAAAGAACCGTTATACTTTGAAATTGATATCAAAGTAACATAATTATTATTTAGTTATATACAATCTAATTAATTACATTTTAATCATCATTATACTTGATTTTAGTATAAGTTCATTTTTGGGCTTAAAAATGCATTTTTTCTAAAAAAATGTTCTTCATTGTGTTTTATGTTGTTATATAAAATTAATTTCTTCCCATTATAGATATTTAATCTTGAAATTTTGATTCCATATTTGGAATCATTAATTCAAAAATTGGTAAATATTTCCCATTTATTTTTTGTAATTATGAATAGTAACCATAGTAAATTTTTGTTACCTCAATAAAGGTAAAATATGTTAATTAAGGTTAAAACTAATGAGATAAGGCATCAAATTCATTAAAAAACCCTATCTAGTTTAATTTTATTAGAATATTTATTGCATAATCATCCAAACTTATGAAATATCACCTTTTTCATTAATTTTTATTTTTACCTTTATAATATTTTAGGTAAAGATAAAGTCAAAAATATCACTTTATTGATTTTAATATTTATAATATTTTGTGAAATGGGTAAAAAAACTTATGAAAATTAATTAATTTTATTTTTATTGTGTAAATTTTTTAAAAAAAATTATTGTTGAAATGATTATCTTAAATTATTAGGAAATGTCAATACAATTTTAGAGAAAGTAGTAGAAAAATAAAGTAAATGATTTTAAAAACTCAGGTAATATATATTTGGTGATTCATAGTGTACCATGAATTTTATGGATCAATATAACATATTAGGGATTTTTTTTAAAGTTTTATATTTTAAATAAATATCTATCGTTGTGTAATTAAAGTCAAACTAAATGAATAGTGTCAAAAATGAAATTAATGATATTTTATGTTAAATAATAATTTATTAATTTGTTTGAAAAATAATAAAATAATGAAATATGGAAATTAGGATGATAAATGGCCTAAATTTTCCCTTATACATTTTTTATACAATTTACACATTATAAGTAAAATTATAATCCTTTAATATTGAAAAATTCATTGCCACATTTTAGGTTAAAATTGGTTAACCAAGAGGTTAAACAAAAAGATAAGTTTTAAAAAAATACAGACATATATAAAATTTATTGGATGATTAAATTAATATAATATCCCCCTTATATTTTAATCAATGTCATGTTGGAACCATTTGACATGATTTAAAAACAAGTTAGATATATTTCCAAAAATGACATTAATGATATTTAAAATAAGTAATATTTTATAAAATGATTTAAAATTAATAAAAAACAAATATTCATACAATTTAATGGAATATGTTATAAAAGTTAAAAAATTATCCATTTATGTGTCATTTTTTCTTTTATAGTAACTTATTTTACCCCTAAGGAGTACAAAACATTAATATCATGATACTTTTCAAAAGGGTTAACATGGGAATAAATCAAAGAAATAGTGGTAAAAACATAATCTAAACATTGAAAAAAAATTATTGGATGAGATTTATTTGACTAATACTTATAATATGTTATAAATATATAATTTTGCCTCCATTTTTCAGGAAAATTAATTTATATTAACTTAATACTTTATGAAAATCCAAAAGTTCCCCTCCCCTAACTTCTAAAAGGGAACCTCCTCTCCTATCTTCCTCATAAATTTTGAGAACTCTAGTTTAGAAAATACCTACCCAAATCCCTTAATAACATCCCTTACCATATCCTACAGTCCCTTGTTTGATCATAAAACCATCCTAGGAAGGTTTTAGTAATATAACTAAGTATTTTTTCTAATGATGATGTATAACTCTTAACCTAGAATTTTTATTTTATTTCTTCTTTTACCTCCATAAAATCATCATAAAACATGCTGATATAATAACATAAGTATCTTCCATATACCTAAATGTAATTATGTTAATTTTATAACTTATATTTATCTCCTTCTTCCATAAAATGTGAAATTAAACAATCATTCATGTGTACGATGGACTACCACCCCACGAACTAATATAATTAATTTCCCATCACTGCCTCTAAAATATTGTTATAATTATGAATTTAATATATATATATATATATATATATATGATATTAATGAAATGTTATCATTATTTAAAGATAATATATCTTCTACTTTCTTATCTATTCGTCCATTGAAAAATGACAACACAATTCATGTGTATGTGTGGATTACCACCTCCACAACGTGATGTGATTCATTTTTCATGAACACATCATATGCATAATATATATGAGTATATAAAAAATAAATAATATTATATTTATTATATAATAATAATTCTAGAAAGATAAAATGATACTTACTTAATTTCCATCATGTTATTTGAAAAATGGAAATGTTTCACATGCATATGTACAGCTCACCATCTCCATGATTGTAATGTAATTCGTTTTTTAAAACCATCCACTACTAAAAAAATGGGTTTTAACATGTTCTAGTAAAGGGAATTTAACAGCACATATAAAGAACTATCTACATAGGTTCTATTAAAATGAATTATTTAATAGTTCTCGCAAAAAGTGATGTTAAAGGGGTCCTTTAACAGTGCTAAAAAATCATTGTTAAAGACCCCATTTAACAGTGCTTTTTGTTAGCATTGTCAAAGGACCATTTTAAGAATGTTTTTTTAGCACTATTAAAGAGGGTAAATTTTTTTTTTTTTTTTGGACTACTATGAGCCTGACCATATCAGTGCTTCCATGAACCCTTTAACAGTTCTTCACCCCCCCCCCCCCATCAGCAGTTTTCACCCCACCACCCCTTTATATGCACTTTGAAAATTTCTCAGCCTCATGCGCCAGCTTAGATTCGAACCATGTGCCTCTCCTTTGAAGATGAAACACCTTTACCATGGTACCATATTGTTTTATTGTATGTATACTGACATTTCTATTTATATATATATACACACACACACAGATATATATATATTTATTATAATATTTTTATAATTATTTTCAAATAAGATTATAAATATATTATGTATTATATTCATTTACATATACTAAAATATAATATAAATATATATTCAATTATTAATACAAACATATATGTTTATATAAATAATATATATATTTGCATAATATAAAAAAAAATTGAAATTGTTTTTAATACATTTTGAGAATATGTATTTATTTACATATATTAGAATATATATATATTTCTTAATTATTGACACACACATGTTTATATATAAACATTAATTTTTTAGGTAAATATATATACATATTAATGAATTTTTATAAGGTAAATAGAATGGATAATGTTTTACTTTAAATTAAATGAATAATAAATATTTAATTGTATATTTAAAAATGTATTTCTATAAAAATAGGTTCATATGTGTATTTATACAAGTGATTTATTATAAATAAATAAAGTAAAGTATGCTTATATTTAATTATATATAAAACTAAATTCTGAAAAATGATAAAATTTTAGAACCATAATATCAATATGAATGTAAGTACAGGGAATAAATTTAGTCCCCACTAAAAATGGACAGAATGAAACCTTTAAATGAGGCTGAAATTCCATCAAATGTTAAAAACATTTAGGTACCCTGACTAAAAACTCATTTTTGGAGGACTTATGGGCCTTTTAGCATAAAAATATATGGTTGTGGGTTCTCTGAAATAAATATGGCATAGATGTTTTTATGGGACTCAATTTGATATGTGGTAGAGCCCAATGGGATACTAATATCAAAAGTTATGGTCGTTTGAATTTCAAATAATATTTTCAACTTATTTTAGATATTTTATTGATTTTTTGATTTTTTTCCTTCAAATTTTTATTAAATTATTATTACTTGGTAATAATTATAAAATGATTAATTAAAAAAATTAATCATTTTATATCCCATTTTCACTAAATATCTTATATATTAAGTGAAAAAACCTATTTATCCTTACATAAACCCTATTTAAAAAATATTTATTTTATTTATTTCAATATAAATATATTTATATATCAATATATTGTTTTTAATGAAATATAATTTTTTAAATATACCCTTTATTAGTGATTTTTTACAAGCTCTGATAAAGGGCCCCCTCTAACAGTTCTTTTTTAACACTGTTAAAGACCCCCTTTAATAATGCTTTTTATAATGTTGTTAAAGCCATTGTGGTGGATAAACCCAATTTTATATTAGTGATATTTTATATTTGGTTTTAAAAGTATAATTTATATATAAAAATAATAATTATTTCATGATTATTATTCTATATATGATGTAATAATTAACACTTTGACCATAATGAATCTACCAAATTCATTTTGGACATATGAGCTGAATATCGTCAAAACGTATGACATGATTTTAATTGATTAAGTAATTATATATAACATGATAATAAATAAAATAAAAGGAATAATAAGATTGAAAATGGTTATTAAGAAATTAAATAATTTTCATAATTTAATTAAAATCATATTATTGATGTATTTATATAGAAATAAATTAATTATAAAGGAAATTTTATATCACTTTTGAGTTCCTTTCAAATGTTTTAAAAATGAATATTTTATTTGTATTTTAAATTTAATTTTTTTATAATAAAGAAAAAAATGAATGTACTATTTTAATGTATACAGTGTAAATTATTTTTCCCACCTCCATAACTACAACTTTATGTTTAGCTTTATTTACAAGATTTCGTGTTTTCTTCAAAGAAAAACCCTCTTTCCCATTTTTCTGAACATTTTCCCAATGGGTTTTAAATGGAATTGATATTTAGATATCCAGAAATGTTTTTATTATGGGTGAAAAGAATATTTTTATAGAATATTTCATTTTTTATGATTATTTTATTATTTTTGATAATTTTTTAGGATGACAGGTGGTTCTGTTATAAATCAAGGATAGTTGGTTCCAATATAAACCAACTATGTGTTGTTATATTATCAACCAAGGATGCTTGGATCCGTTTTATCCCTCTAATGTGTTGGGTAATGATTATGTTCTCTAAATAATTATGATCAAATTTGATTATATTGCTTATTACACTTATAATAGTTCTTGTAAGGATTCTGTGAAGTTGATTTCCCAAGTCATTTACTTGAATTTTCTATGATTTCTAATGAGTTTTCATGAAAATAATGTGATTTTAAAATGGTAAGTTAATAATATTTTCTTTCAAAGGAATTATTATGCCCTTTTAAGTTAAAAATGAATTTTTTTAAGAAAAAAAATCAAGGGTTCTCACGTTTTCAGAAAAACAATTGTGACTATGATTTTCCATTTCTGTTTTCTTATAATATGTTTTATCAAAAAATATTGTCAATAAAATTGATTTCATGTATAAGTAAATAATTATTTAATCTCAAAGTTTATTATGTTAAAGTCAAAAATCACTTATATGGACCCATATTTCTTAAATAAACTAATAATTTTCCTCTATTTATATATATGACCTTTATTGAGCTTTTTTTCTCATCCTATATTTTTAAATGATTTTTCTTGGGTATTAAGGATGAGTGGAAAAGTTAATAAAGTCAGGGTTTTAGATATAGAGGTTACATTGAATGAATCAAGCATGTATTTATAAAGAAATTGTTTTGTGGTAAAATTGAAACTATATATAAATGTTCACCTTGTAGGATCATTTCCTATTATATAAAACTATAAAGCTAAAAGGTCCTTGAGTATGTATGTGATCCAATATTTCATTTTTATGATATATGTTTTGAAGGGTTAAATTGAGTCACTTCATGTGATGTTTACTTAAAATTTATGGATATCATCATGAGTTAATAAGTATAAGGTTGGTCATAAGTTCAAATTCTTATCGATCCCTTTTGAGGTTTTAAGGGATAAAATTTTATAGTGACTGGTGATATTTTCAGAGACATTTTATTAGGTTGAAGTATATGTAACCCTTTGGTTTAACATGAAGTATTACTTAACAAGGATGCTATTACATTTTTGGGATGTAAGATTAAGGGTATTATATAACCTTTGAGGTTTAAACATTATTTAATATTAAGGTTGTTGAGCTAATCTGGGATAAAAAGGTTATTACATTTTGGGAACATTATAGGATCAAGGATTATTTTGAATATGATTATCGAATATGTTTTTCTATTTATAATTGAATTATATTAGTATAGTTTTATAAATAGTACAACCCATAGATAGGGAGAAATCTCATTACATCCAGTAAGGTCATGAGGATTGAACCCAAACCTGAAGGGAAATAAAGGTACAGTGCCTTCCACTAGCCTACATTATTTCCTTGTTAGTATGATATTATTTTTTACTTAAACTATTTGAAAGATAAATATTAATTTTATCTTGGGGATGTATGTTTTATTTTATAGATTACCATGGTATTGAAAAGCGATTTTTTGATTAAGTGATTAATGTTATTTTAGAAGAATATTAGTATATTTTTTGGGAATATTATATGATTAAGGTAAATATAATATTATTAGATAAGATGATATTTTTTTAAGGATAAATTTTTAATTATATTTTTGAAGAATATATGATTTTTAATGTGGATTTCTGTTAATTCGGGTTATTTATGGAAATAATTATCATATTTTAGAGATTATATGATTAGGGCATATATATTTTAGGTATGTGACTTTATAAGTAAATAATTTTGAATCTAGGTAAATGGTAAATTAATCTCAAAATAATATGTGATCAAATCCTTCATATTGTTGGGTTTTGAACTTGCTTGGGAATATTTGGATAATTTAAAGGTTTATTATTTATCAAATGATCTAATTTAAACTTTGGGTATTATTGTTGAGGCGTTGGTGAGTAATGTTTTATTTCTTTATATTAAAGCTTGTTCATTTTGGGAATTATCTTAACTTATGCTAACCATTTTTTATTTATTTAATGTATAAAAATAAGAGTAATAGATTATTATCCTTTTATAGACTAATTTTATCCATTATAAGCTTATTTTAGTGTTTCAAGTATGAAAAATCATATTGAATACTCTCTATTTGGAGTCAAAAATAAGATATTGGTTGAAATTGACTAAAACACCAACCAAAGGATGAAAATTTAATTTACGTATTTGAAGAAAATAAAGTAAGAATATTTCCTTATGTTATTAGTATAGATGGTGAAAGAATTAATCAAATATAAAAAAGTATATTGAAACAAAAAATTTATCCTCTTACCTTAATTTCTAATGAATTGATAATCATTTTCACAACTCTTTGGTTTATAGTATTTTGGTAATTAAATTTCTCATGATCATTCATTTTTTTGTGATCAGCAATCTTTTTCAATGTTTATAATTTTTTAGACATTAGTTTATTTCATCATGTACATATTTTCACTTCCCATTAATTTTTTCCTATTTTAAAATTTTATTAAGTGTTATTCTAGATGACCTTTATATTTTTATTTCCTTCTTTTCAAGTGGAAGTTTTCTTAACCATTTTTACAATGTGAATTTTCAATAAATAAACTTTCATATGTTAAACCATTGATTACCAAGATGAAGTTGAAATTTTAGGATGTGATTTATTAAAGAAGTTATAATTAAATATACCTATATTTTCAAAGAATATAATACCATATAAGAAATGAAATACCGACCATAAACGAACCCTTAAATAATATTATATGACACATAAAACTTAATCATTCAATTGGATTATATAAAAATAATTAACCATATTATGAAATATATATAAAAATCTATTAAATTTATATTTATTGATTTATTATTTGGAAATAAACACCCAATTTGTAGTAAAATCATTTTATTCTTCAAGAATATGCTTTATTTAAAAAATAATTCTTATTGATTTTTGAATTATAATTAATTTCTAGAACATTCAGAATTTTTATTTTATAAAAATTATATCATTATTTAATTCCTAAATTAAAATTTATCTTAAGGTTAATTTTTTTAATTTTTTGTTAAAAAATTTATTTTTTTAGTAAATAGTGAAAAATACCAATTTTTGTAAAACTATCATTTATTTTTATTAAATAAAGTAAATTAAAACAACTATTATGATTTGAAATTTACATCAAAGAAAAATAAGTACTATTTAGTTAATTATAATACAATTAATTTCATTTTAATCATTATTATATCTGATTTTTGTATAAGTTCATTTTTTTGGGCTAACAAATGCATTTTTCTTAAACAAATCGTTGTATTTTTCATTTTTATCAAAAATTAATTTCTTCTAGTCATATAAATTGAATATTAAACAATGGAATAAATATTTGGAATTAGGAAGTCTAAATTTGGTAAATATTTCCCTTTTATTTTTTGTCATTATGTATAGTAACCATAGTAAATTTGTGTTACCACGATAAAGGTAATGTTGTTAATTAAGGTTAAAACGAATGTGATAAAAATTAAAATTCCTTAAAATAATTGAATTAATTTCACTAGATGATTCCATTTCATCTATTATAATAAAAACTTTGAAAATATGACCTTTTAATTTAGTTTGGATTTTTAACTTTATAACATTTTAAGTAAAGGCAAAGTCAAAAATGTCACTTTCTTGCTTTTAATATTTATAATATTTTTTGAAATGAAAAAAAAACTTATATTCATAGATAAATGGTTATTTTAAATATGAATGATTTTTTAAAATTATTTTTATTTATTTTTATTTTTTATTGGTGAAATAATTACCTTAAATTCTTACTCGAAGCTCACATAGTGCATGTGCAGGTAGTAGAAAAATCAAGTAAATGGTTTTAAAAATACTAATAGTAAAACTTGGGGGGATATTTAAAGTATAATAAGAATTTTATAGATCAATATAACATATTATGGGATTTTTTAAAGGTTATGTTCAAAATGAATTACTATCTTCTTTTATTTAAAGTCAAACTAAATGAATAGTGAAAAATGTCATTAATGATATTTTATGTTAAATAATATTTTATCAAATTACTTAAAAATAAAAACAAATATTTATAGGGGGATTTTAGGAGTCTAAAAAATAATATTTAATCCATCTGACATTTATGATACAATATTCATCTTGTAAGTAAAATTAAAATCTTTTAATATTGAAATATGCATTACCACTATTATGGTTTAAATTGGTTGACTAAGGGGTTAAACCAAAATATAAGGTTTAAAAGAATTACGAACCTATATAAAATTTATTTTATGATTATATGAAAACCATATCCCCCTTATATTAGAATAAATTTAATTTTTAAACCATTTTACATTATTTAAACACATAATAAATATATTTCCAAAAATGACATTAATGAAATTTTTTAATAAACAATATTTTATTAAATAATTTAGACTTCATAAAAATACTATATTCTGAAAATTAAATGGTATATGGTTGAAAATATTAACCATAATCCATTTATGGGTAATTTTTTCTTTAATATAAACTTTCTTGACCTCTAAAGAGTAAAAAAATATTGACATCATAATAATTGTCAAAAGGGTTAATGAGGATTAATAAAACGAAATATGTGTCAAAACATAATCTAAACCTGAAAAAAATTTATTAGATGAAATTATTCTGACTCATAATAATAATACATTCTAAATATATCAATTTTCTCTATTTTCCCTTAAAAATAAATTTAAATTAATTTAATACTTTAAGAAACCCATAGAGTGCCCCTCCCCTCACTTATAAAAGGGAACCTCATATCCTCTCTTCATCATACATTTTAAGAAACCTAGTTTGGATAATAAATACTTGAATACTTTAATATAATCATTTACATATCCTAGATTCCATTTTTAATTAGTAAGAAAACCTAGAAATCCCTTAGATATAAACCTAAAGAGGTTTTCTGAAGAAGAGATATAGTTCTTAACCTAGCATTTTTATTTTATTTCTTCTTCCACCTCCTTAAAATCTTCTTCAATAATGAGTATATAATAAATTAATTATAATATATATAATTAAATTTCATTATGTTAATTTCATAACCTATATTTGTAGCACCCCAAGTTTTTCTAAAAATAAATAGAAATGCATGGAACATTGTTTTAAGTAGATATTTTTAACTAGCCTTTAAAATATAACTTTCCCACTTCTATGTTTTGAATTTCAAGAAACTTTTATCTATAATTGTTTTTAGTATGTTATTTGGAGTCTATTGGAACCAACTTGTTTTTTTGGTGAATAGTAACATACCCTTATGAATAGTAACATGAATAGTAATCTGACCCTAATGAATAGTAAACTTTATTATTATTTTACTTTATTAAGGCTTTAAGATAATAACATCTTGGTTAATTTTTCATTGTGATATAGAAGTAGTTATAGAATTAGAATTGTTAATTTTTGAATTAAGTACGCTTTTATTTAAAAATTAAATTAATAATATTTAGAAAATTATTTTCAGAAAATGGACTTCATTTTTGTATTCTACACGTCGAAAAATGGTTAGTGTAAATTTTTGGTTTTTTCTGAAATTCTTTATTTTTTGGTGAATAGTGAAATACGATAAAATACTGTATAATCAAATTATCAGTAAAATACACTATTTATGACATCATAAGTGATTCAAGGACACTTGGTTCGAATTCACATGCCATTATTACTATTTTAGGTCACATGAACTAATACTATTCATAATCTTTGGCAAAAATATTATATTAATGATTTAAATAATGAAAAATACCCCCTCTCCTCCACTATAAATACCACCCTCACTCCCCTCCTCTTCCCATACCTCTCAAGCCTTGAGCCATTCCTAAGTTCTACCCAATAATCCTCCGAAGGCTCTTCCCCACGTCCTAGAGCTACTGGTCTAACCAAAAGACCAAAACCAAAACCCTTAAGAAGGATCTCAAGGAGAAGAGATCAAGAGTAAGTTTAAACAGGTTTGAAGTAAGACACACCTGAGGTAATGGAATTCTTAACCCGATTTCCATTCTTTGGGTTAACCTTCTAATTCTTCATTTATGTGCTATTTAAATTTTTGGTGTGATGGGTTCTGTTTATATTATGTTTTATTATGTGTATTTACAGTATATATACATACTCCACCCACTCTATTAAGTCTCTCTTCAATTGTATGATATTTATAAGGGGATTTTTTTTAAAATCCTCTTTTTAAATTCAGTTTTACGAAATTCCAAAGTAATGTTTTTATGGAATTATTCATGTTGTATGATTATGTTTTGGTTCTTGGGAATTATTTATGATGAAGAGTGGGACCTATATCTCCCTCTAATGCATTGGGTATGAGTAAGTTGGAGGTTAGCCGTATGGTTACTCCAAGTGTAACTGCGATCGTTACACAAAGTAAGGTAGCCGTGAGGGTTACAAATTATAAGGTAGCCAAGAATGGTTACAATATTATGTAAGTAATTCCCCCAAGATACCTTTATGGATATATTTATGTTCTCATGTTTTGTGTGGATCTTGTGTAAATCTCATGTTACACAAAGTAAGTATATATGGGTGACAAGAATGTCATTTGAAAATGCTTTCATACGTTATGAGTATTCATAGAATAATGTGATCTTTCCTTTTTTCCATCCCTTATTGAGCTTTTGTGCTCATCCCAAGTTTTTAATTGATTTTCACAGGTTAATGGATGTGTAAGACAAGGAAGGAATCCATGTTAAATGTTGAAGAATTGTCAGAGTCTTGTTTTAAGTTTTAATGTTTTATATTTTGAAAAAAAATGGAAACTATTTTTATGGTATCCAATCTGTAATAATGTGTAATGTTATGAATGTATTTTCCTAATTCTCTAAATCTCTAAACTTGGAAAGATCCTCAATTTAAAAGGAATTTTTTTTTCTTGACTAAATTCAAGATTATGTATGTAATAAGGTCAGGTCCATATAGTTGGTATCAGAGGATGGTTTAGATAACTTTAGGGGTTAGGGTGATGTTAATAGATTACCATAAATTATTTTCACTCTATGTTTAATTTGAAATGTTTTAGCATTTAAATATTACCATGTTGCTTCATCTAAGACATGTTTTTTTCAGAATGGTTGTCTACAGAAGGAACAAGGATGCTGAAGAGGAGTGGCACAGACAGAATGACATCCTTCCGGAACTACAGCCCGGAATAGTAGGGATTAGAACTGAGCAGTTTTTGATAGTAATGGCTTAGCTAACTCATTAAATAAATGGTGGTGGAATCCATTCAAGAGAACCAATATAGGTACCACAATGGAACATGACAATACTGGAACATTTTAAGAGACAACATCCTCCTGCATTCAATGGATCTTTGGACCCAATAGTATATGAAGGATGGATCAAATCCCTTGAAAAGATATTCGATGTTATGGGATGTTCAGACAATCAAAAGTTAAGTATTTCTATTTATAATTTTGAAGGGTAAGATGATCAGTGGTGGTCAATGGTAAGGAATATCAAGGGTAGATAGGATTTTGATGCCTTAGAGTGGGATGAATTTAAAATTATTTTCCTTGAAAAATATTTTCCTAAGGTGGTGCGACTTAGAATAGAGAAGATATTCCATGAATTGAAACATAAGGAGGAATATTCAGTGGTTGTGTATGAAGAGAACTTCACCCGACTGGTGAGGTATTCCCCAAATCCTATTCTGGATCCTGATAGAAAAATCAACTGCTTTTACTCAGGATTGAAGCCAAGGTATCAAAGGGCGTTGGCCTCCTGTAAATTCAAAATTTATGAGAAACTTGTCTGATGTGCTGAGAGGGTGGAGATGGATTTTGTTGATGATCATGTGCATTTTGGAAACAAAGATAAGAAGAGGTCCAGTTGTCAAGAAATGGGTAAGAATAAACCAAAGAAATATGATGGTAAGAAAATCCAATTTCCAGTTTGTGAAAAGTGTGGCAAGAAAACCCAAGGAAATGTCTTAGAAAAACTGGGAAGTGTTTTAAATGTGGTAAGTTTGGATATATAGCCCAGGATTTCAATGAAAATGAACCTAAGACTAATCCTGAAAAGCAGACTGTAAATTTTTTTAAATGTGGTGAGATGGGTCATTATGAAAATGTCTTCCCAAAGAGAGATCTGAATGATGAAAAAAATCCAGACTACAAGCAGAAAGGTGTAGTGAGATCTTTTGTGACTATGTCAATAGATTTCAAGCCATCCAATGAAGTTGTATCAGGTACATTGTTTGTTCACTCAAATTTTTCTAAAGTTTTGTGTTAGGGCCAATAGGGGCCTATATACCCTGAGAGGGGGGGTGAATCAGGGTATGGATATTCTTTTTCAAAGTTCTTCCTGCCCCGCTGGATCTTGACCTCTTTGTTACAAGGGTCACTTTTTTTGCACTTGTGTGTATGTTATGATCACTTACTTTCTTCTTTATCTGATGATGATGCTTTAAATGCAATGCAGGAAAATTAGCAGGTAGACGCAGAGATTTTTACTTGGTTCACCGCAAAGGGCTACGTCCAAGGAGCATACACCGACAAGTTGTCGGTCGTACCAATTCCACTAGACTTCACTAGATGTGGATTACAATGTTCGGGGTAGATCACTTCTATGCCCAGGCTCACTGCCTATACAATGTTTAGGGTCAGCTCACTGCTTTCCCAAGGGTCACTCCCTGTTTCTCTCTCTCTGGCTCACTGCCGGTGGAGCTGATCACCTTTTTCCTCTTCCTAAGCTCACAGCTCTTGGAAGGGAATCCAATCACAGTTTATAGACCTGTAGGTCTCTTCATTTCCATTAATGAATGCATCTTTCTCTGTATTTAGATGCTCTTTTGAAGTTCAAATTTCATCCACTGATGAATAGCACTTTGTCTCTGACCACTGGGCAACAACCTTTGGAAAGTACCTTCGCAAACCACCCTACTTCGCGAAGCTCCTAATTTCGCGAAGCTCAAACAAGCCTTCGCGAAGCTCCTGCCTTTTCGCAAAGTTCTCTCCCAAAGCTCGGTCGCGAAGCTCTCTCGCGATGCTCAAGTCGTCGCAGAGCAATGACCCTCGCGAAGCTTAGTAAGCCAACTCGGAGCTCGCAGGTTTCACGGAGCTACAATATCCGCCGCGAAGTTCCTCTTTCGCGAAGCACACTGGCTCCGCGAACCACCTTCGCAAATCGAGAGCGAATGATCTTCTATGAAAATGCTCTCTCTACTTCACTCGAAGGGGTCGGACTCTATTTATAAGAAATTCCACCAACCCTCGTCCCTTCCACGTGAAGTCAACGCCACGTCATCTCAAATCGCGAAGCTCCAAAGTTTCTGCCGGAATTCTGTCCAAATCGCGAAGCTCCACGGAAATTTTCCGTTCGCGGAGCTTGACGTAGTCACGAAGAATCACCGTCAACATACCTTCGCGACTTCGCCGCGAGTCTCCCTCGCGAAGCCCAACATTCCTCCGCGCCTTCGCCGCGAAGCTCCCTCGCAAAGCCCTTCACCACCGCAATGCGCTTCAGCCTCTGCCGTTCGCGAAGCTTGACATAATCGCGAAGCATCACCGCCTCCATTCTTCTGGTCTTCACGATTTCCAAACCATTCATCCTATCTTTGCGAAATTCATGCCTTTTCCATATGAAATTATTCTCTTCATGGAAATCCACTTTTCGCGATGCTCACCAAACTCCAAATTTTGGACCCCAAAAATTTGGCAAACACTGGGAAACGGCGCCACCTTGTACTGCTCTTTTTGTACCGCCTCCAGATCGTCCTTTCCTTTGTCATCGTTCTTTGTCAACAAGGATTGTCAAGAAATTCTTGGGAACTCGACAAATATCCATGGAAACCTGCTTTGTCAACAAACACAATCAACCCAAAAATGCTGCAATGTTACCTTGAGGGATTTTTTCCCAACAATCTCCCCCTTTGGGTTTGTTGACAACTCTTCACAACTCTGCTCAGAATGATTTTCTGCACTTTGATACCTCACTGAGTCTTATTCCAGCCGCTACCACCATTCGCCTCTTGCGATTCTGATAGCATTCATGGATTCACTTAACATGTACTCTAAGCCCACATGAGCAATGCTCGGCGTGAGAAACAAGAGTAGTATGAAAAGTTCATCAATGAATCACTTCATGTCAGACCCCAGTTGTTGATTCCACCCTGATACCAATTCTTAAATTGATACCAATTGTTGAACCACGCTGATACCAATTGGTGAATTCTTAAGTTGATACCAATTGTTGATAGTTGGAAACCATCTCATAGTATTCCAACACCACTGTTCTTCTTTTATCACGATCCTCAGTTGTCGTGATTTCTATGCTTTGATCGATCACTTCTAGCATCGTCAGATTTTAAAATACTCTCCCCCTTTCTCATTGCTCCCCCTTTTTGGCTTCTCCACCTGTCAGCTTCTCCCCGTATCAATTATGATTTATCAACTCTCTGCACTGTCTCCCCCTTGAACAATCACTATTTTCTCCCCCTTTAACAAACACTTTTCTCCCCCTTTGTCAAAGAACCCAAAGGTCACTCCTTTGTAGTCTGTAACATAGTAGAGAACACATATAGCACAGTAGGGAAAACACAGCATACCTCGGGGGGAGGGGGGAGGCCCACCTCCACACTATTTCAAGTGCGGGGAATCGAATGAACTCCCAGAGCCAGTCGATTCCTTTCAAATGCTTCGTTGGGTAAGGCCTTTGTCAGGATGTCTGCAACCTGTAGTTCTGTAGGCACATACTCCAACTTCATGATTCCCTGATCAACTTTCTCCTTAATAAAATGATACTTTATCTCAATGTGCTTTGTCCTTGAGTGATGGACGGGATTTTTGCTGAGATTTATAGCACTTGAGTTGTCGCACTGGATTCCGATCGGAGAATTCACTTCAACTCCCATATCTTCAAGCTGCTGCTTCATCTGATCTTCCAAATATTATGTCTTCTTCCTTGACAAGCCTCACCATCCTTTGATTACTATTTTTGTTGAAATAAATATTGTAATCAAATCCCCCACGCTGAAAACCAATCTTCTTCAAATACTGATATAGCCTTCAGTAACATGCTCTTGGGGAGTATGCTTTGCACACCAGTCGTGCTTTGTTTCGAATCATTGTACCATCTTCGTTCATCTTATTGTGAAAGACCCATTTAGTCCCGATGACGTTCTTATCCACTAGCCTCGAAACAATCTTCCACTTCTGATTCTTCTCAATCTGATCTATCTCTTCGTTCATGGATGAACCCAGTTTTCATCATTAGATGCATCAGCAATGCATTTCAGCTCAACCTAAGATAGAAAAGATGCATGCTGCAGTGATTTCATTTCCCTTGTCTGAACTGGAGCTTCCTGATCACCAATGATATTTTGTCTATCAATTTCAGCTCATCTTCTTTGGCATCCTTGTAGACACACACTTGAAACTTTCATGTTAATCATCAGTGTCTTCTTCTGAATTAGCATCATCCACTTCTTCTCCCCCTGTGTTGCTTTCTTCCTCAACACTTTCATCGGTAAATTGTTCACTGACTCATTTTTCAGTGGCTTCATTTCTTTCAGCTACGTTTCTCAGATTTTTGTTGAGACGCCTTTGATTTTCTCTTGCATCTTCTTGGTATCCTGAAAATAGTCAGCTGATACCATATTGTTAGAGAAAATAGATAAGCATGAAATGCATTGTTACTGCTGCTTCTCCCTGTGTTTCTTTCTTCCCTCAATAGGAAACACCTGAACTGAGTCATCCAATTATTGCATTGATGGCTCTTGAATCTGATTTGAATTTAGAATGCTCCCCCTATGTTACACAACACTTCTATCTGGTATGTCCAACGGTAGAGACCCATAACCATTCTTCTCCACGTGCACAATTTATACTAATCTGACACTCAGCATCGAGCCATTAACCAAATCTCTAAGCATACTGAGTTGGAACTCGGTGTAGGAAACAAGAGACAAAGTTAACAACACAATCATATTCTATTGTGCTCTGTTTCTCCCTTTCTTCTTCAACTCTGGTACCTGATATGAATCAATTGAAACTGTAGAGCATATCACTTCTCCACTTCACATCCTTAGATGCCACTTCCCCATGGATCGTATCTCCCTAGAACCTGAAACATATTAATCATCAGTTAATAGCATTTATATACATAGGGAGAGGGGTATTCCTTCTGGACTCCTCAAGATGAGGATTGTGGTTGATCCTGATGGGTCAACCCTTTGATTCTTTCTTACAGGGCATCACACTCATTTCTTGCTTCCTCCAGCTGCCTAGCCAACTTCAACTGTTCTGGCAATATGACTAGGCATTCATTGCCTACATTTTGAGCCTTTTTCTGATATGTAGATTTGGTAGGCTCGGCATTTCTAACTACTTGGGGTATAAACCCACTAGTACACATTTCCTTCTTTGTGGTTCTACCAAAATTCCATTTTCCTTGATTATTTCTCTGAGTAGGAACCTCTCTGTTTGGCATCTTCCCTTTCTTCTTCTCCCATCTTAGGGGTCTTCCTCTTTCCTTCACTTCTCGCTGAGAAACACGAAATGTGTATTTTTCGATGCATTCTTTGTTCATCTTTCTTTTATCAGATGTATGAGTCACCACACACTTTATCGCTGGTGGTGATTACTCCATTGAACATTCATTCTTCTTTATCACAGCTGGAGTAGATCTCCCCTTAATCTTCCAGGTTTGTTCACATTCTCTCCTTGAGAGCGGTTGTGAGTACGACAGGGGAGGTGATTGATACACCTTTTGTTCACCTCTATGTGATTCCCCTGAGGCTCTAAGAATATTTTTCACCTTACCACTTTGTCTCCTAGTGTATAATTTATCATTATGAACCACTGGAGTTGGTAATCTCTTTCTCGGGTCTTTTTCCTTCCCCGCTTTCTTCTTGCTGCACTGTTTGGCCAAATGCCCATGATCAGAACATATGAAACATTTTCTATTAAAGGCATACCTCATTTCATCACTTCTCTGCTGAGATGTTGATGCAACTTGTTTTCTTCTTCTGGCATCGATCTCCTGAGCTTCCTGACACATACGCATGGTGTGTCCCATCCTTCCACAGTAATAGAATCTGATGAATGTTCTCCTCTGAGAAACTCTTCTCTCTGATTTATCATGATTCTTCTTCTTATTCTCAGATTTAGTAATGTATCTATTTTCATAGCCTGAAATGTATTCCAGAGCCTCTGAACAGAAGCTTGATGTGTGGCCATGAATCCCACAGAAATAGCACATTTCATCAGTACTTTTTGTAACTGTCCTTTTAGGCCTATCTCCAGCACCTATAGGATTTCTTTCACATCTGGAACTGTTCACAGCTCTCTTTCTATCTTGCATGGGAGGTGATTCATCAAATCTGATACCAACTTTTCCGAAACTTACTGGTCTTTGAGCTGAGACAATATTCTGTTGTTTCTCTTCTGAAATAGAATATTTTTTCATCATTTTATCGTCACTTGTCGAGGGATGATCAAATAGAAAGTGTAAGGTATCCTTCATTTTTGGCATTCCTTTAGCATTGGATTTCTCCACTTCCTTCTTTACTGATTCTAGCTCCTCTTCCAACTTTTGAATCTTCGTCTCCCTTGATTCAAGTTGGACGTCAAGTTATCTCTTGATAAGCTTCCCTCTACTCATCTCATCTTCCAATTCATGTGTCATCTTTTCCACCATGTCACTTTTCTCTTTCACTTTCAATTTTTCTTCTTCAATAGAATCAGAGAAACATGCATTCTCTTATTTTAGTATTTGATTCTTATGAACTTCTTCAGACAACTGCGTTGCTAGATCACCATTTCTAGCTTTCAGATTCCGAACATCATATGACTTTTGATTCTCTTCAAAATCACCATCATTCTGTTTTCCTTTCATTTTATCCCTCTTTTGTAGTTCTTCGGCATGAGAATCATTCTTCTCTGTTAGGTCAGTAACTATGTCAATAAGCCTTTGATTTAATCCTCTTAGCTTGTTGACCTCAATCTCCAATACTTTGATCCAGATATCTTTAGATTTGACTTCTTCGGTGTTTCCAATGTCACTTGGAATATCAGGTTCTTCGATGCACTTGACTTGATATTTCACTTTTCTATTCAAGCCATCGATCTCCCTTTTCTGTTCTTCAATCTTAATCTTATACTCACTAACTGATTCTGAGTTCTCTTGTGTTGATAACTTGAGTTTCTCAATTTCTTCCATCAACTTAGACTTCTCTTCTTCCTGCTGCTGCATATAGAGTTTGGCATCATGAACAACTTTGTTGGATTTCTTTGTTTTTGCTCTCCAAACATCTATCTCCTCAAGAGCAGCCTCTAACTCAGCTCGCATATCTATTCTTCCTTAAATTTCTTCTTCTGTTTCAGTATCACTCTGATGCTCATGTACTTCACTCATTCCAACATCATGATTGAGTAAATCAATCTTTTCCCTATCAGATTCATCAAGACCTTCCTTCAGTAATCTGTTTGATTCTTTTAGTTGAATCACACTTTTTTCCAAAAACACTTCCACACTGAGGGAAATTACCTGACTTCTGATTCTTCTTTGATGCTTTTCTTTTTCCCATGGCAGATTGTGATAAGAGAAAACTGTATCTTCAACCACACAGATCGACTACACCAAGTCGATGCAAACAAATCTAATAAAAGAAACCTATCGCTCTGATACCAATTGTTAGGGTCAATAGGGGCCTATATACCCTGAGAGGGGGGTGAATCAGGGTATGGATATTCTTTTTCAAAGTTCTTCCTGCCCCGCTGGATCTTGACCTCTTTGTTACAAGGGTCACTTTGTTTGCACTTGTGTGTATGTTATGATCACTTACTTTCTTCTTTATCTGATGATAATGCTTTAAATGCAATGCAGGAAAATTAGCAGGCAGACGCAGAGATTTTTACTTGGTTCACCGCAAAGGGCTACGTCCAAGGAGCATACGCCGACAAGTTGCCGGTCGTACCAATTCCACTATACTTCACTAGTTGTGGATTATAATGTTTGGGCTAGATCACTTCTATGCCCAGGCTCACTGCCTATACAATGTTTAGGGTCAGCTCACTGCTTTCCCAAGGGTCACTCCCTGTTTCTCTCTCTCTGGCTCACTGCCGGTGGAGAGGATCACCTTCTTCCTCTTCCTAAGCTCACTGCTCTTGGAAGGGAATCCAATCACAGTTTATAGACCTGTAGGTCTCTTCATTTCCATTAAGGAATTCATCTTTCTCTGTATTTAGATGCTCTGTTGAAGTTCAACTTTCATCCACTGATGAATAGCACTTTGCCTCTGACCACTGGGCAACAACCTTTGGAAAGTACCTTCGCAAAGCACCCTACTTCACGAAGCTCCCAATTTCGCGAAGCTCAAACAAGCCTTCGCGAAGCTCCTGCCTTTTTGCGAAGCTCTCTCGCGATGCTCAAGCCGTCGCAAAGAAACGACCCTCGCGAAGCTTAGTAAGCCAACGTGGAGCTCGCAGGTTCCGCGGAGCTACAATAGCCGCCGCGAAGCTCCTCTTTTGCGAAGCACACTGGCTCCGCGAACCACCTTCGCAAATCGAGAGAGAATGATCTTCTATGAAAATGATCTCTCTACTTCGCTCGAAGGGGTAGGCCTCTATTTATAGGCGATTCCACCGACCCTCATCCCTTCCACGCGAAGTCAACACCACGTCATCTCAAATCGCGAATCTCCAAAGTTTCTTCCGGAATTCTGTCCAAATCGCGAAGCTCCACAGAAATGTTCCGTTCGCAGAGCTTGACGTAGTCGCGAAGAATCACCATCAACATACCTTCGCGACTTCGCTGCGAAGCTCCCTCGCGAAGCCCAACATTCCTCCACACCTTCGCCGCGAAGCTCCCTCGCAAATCCCTTCACCACCGCGATGCGCTTCAGCCTATGCCGTTCGCGAAGCTTGACGTAATCGTGAAGCATCACCGCCTCCATTCTTCTGATCTTCGCGATTTCCAAACCATGCATCCTATCTTCGCGAAATTCATGCCTTTGCCAAAAGAAATTATGCTCTTCATGGAAATCCAATTTTCGCGATGCTCACCAAACTCCAAATTTTGGACCCCAAAAATTTGGAAAACACTGGGAAACGGCGCCACCTTGTACTGCTCTTTTTGTACCGCCTCCAGATCGTCCTTTCCTTTGTCATCGTTCTTTGTCAACAAGGATTGTCAAAAACTTCTTGGGAACTCGACAAATATCCATGGAAACCTACTTTGTCAACAAACACAATCAACCCAGAAATGCTGCAATGTTACCTTGAGGGATTTTTTCCCAACATTTTATTTGATACGGGGTCTATACATTCCTTCATCTCTGAGAAATTTTCTGTTCAATTGGAAATATCACCTCAAAAAATGAGACCCTAACTTGTTGTTAAAACACCAGGGGGAAATATTATAGCAAAGAGGAATTATAAGAATCTTTATATTGTGGTCTGTGGAAAGACTTTACCGGCAAACCTTGTAGTTTTACCCTTACTCGAGTTTGATGTTATTCTGGGGATGGATTGGCTTTCTGATTATCATGCTAAGATTTACTGTAGAGCTAAAGAAGTTGTTTTCAGAAAGAGTTTCAGTTTGTATACAAGAATGATCCCATACAATTGATAACATATCAGGAAGCTGAGAAACTATTGAAAGATGGAAATGAAAGTTATCTTTCTCATATTTTAGAAAATAAGGGAACTATTCAAATTAATGATGTGCCAGTAGTAAATTAATACCTTGATGTTTTTCCTAATGGGTTAACCGGTGTCATACCTGATCGATAAGTTGAATTCAAAATTTACTTAGTTCTTGGTGCTAAGCCAATTTCAAAACGCCCATATCATATGGCTCCAATAGAACTTCTTGAATTTAAAAATCAGTTGCAGGATTTGCTTGACAAAGGCTTCATTCATCCTATGACTTCACCATGGGGAGCCCCTGTTTTGTTTGTTAAAAAGAAAGATGGTTCTATGTGACTTTGCATTTATTATAGAGATTTGAATAACATCACTGTTAAAAACAAGTATCCTTTGCCTCATATCGATGACTTGTTTGATCAGCTTCAGGGAGCTCAATACTTTTCCAAGATTGACTTGAGATCTGGATACCATCAGTTGAAGGTGAAGGAGGATGACATCCCAAAAACAGACTTTCGTACTAGATATGATCATTATGAATTTTTTGTTATACTGTTTAGATTAACTAATACACCTGCTATATTCATGAATCTTATGAATAGAGTATTTCATGAGTTCTTGGATAAGTTTGTGGTTTTATTTATTGATGAAATTCTGGGATTTTCTAAAAATAAATAGAGGCATAAAAAATATCTAAGGGTTGTTTTGAAAACTTTAAAAAAAAAGAAACTATATGGAAAATTCAGCAAGTGTGATTGTTGGTTGAAACAGATTTATTTTCTTGGGAACATTATAAATAAGGATGGAATAAAAGTTGATCCAACCAAAACAAAAGTAGTTGATGAATGGCCAAGACCCACAAATTTTATAGAGATTTGTAGTTTTCTTGGGTTAGAAGGCTATTATAGATGGTTTGTTAATAACTTTGTACGGTTATCTAGTCTAATAACTAAGTTAACATGGAAAGGGGTTAAATTTTTTTAGACAGAGGAATGTGATGTTTGTTTTCAGGAATTGAAGAAGAGATTGGTGAATGCTCCAGTTTTGGCCTTACCTTCCCGAAATGGTGAATTTGTCATCTACAGTGATGCTTCTTTGAAGGGACTTGGTTGTGTTTTGATGCAAAATGATCTGGTAATTTCCTATGCTTCGAGACAACTTAAACCTCATGAGATAAATTATCCGACACATGATTTGGAATTGGAATCTGTGGTTTTTTCATTGAAAATTTGGAGGTATCATCTATACAGAACCAAGTGCCAAATATATACTGACCATAAAAGTATAAAAAATATATTCTCTCAGAAGGAATTAAACATGAGGAAGATAAGATGGCTAGAACTGATAAATTATTATGATTGCACGATCCATTACCATCCTTAAAAAGCAAACAAAGTATCGGATTCCTTAAGTCAGAAACATCATGCATCATTAACCATGTTACATTTAGAACATGATCCCTTGATTAATTATTTGATGAATTTTGGATTAGAAGTTGTTGGTGCAGGGAATACCTCTGTTTTATTTCAAGTTTTAGTGCAGTCTTTGTTGTCAGACAGAATTAAAAAAGAACAGAAGGAAGACCGTGAGCTACAGAAAAAGGTAGAATTGGTTAAAATGGGTAAGTTTCCAGAATTTAACCTTGTCAAAGATTGTGTTTTAAGATTTAGAAAAAGGTTGTGTGTGCCTAGTGATTCTCAGTTGAAGAAAGATTTGTTTTACGAAGCTCATAGTTCTCCATTTTCTATTCATCCAGGAAGTACTAAGATGTACAGAGACCTTCGGGAGTATTATTGGTGGGAAGGAATGAAAAGAGATATTGTTGATTTTACAATGAAATGTTTGACGTGTCAATAGGTTAAAGAAGAGTGGAAGTTACCGAAGGGGGTGCTTCAGCCTTTTCCAATGCCAGAGTGGAAATCGGATAATGTATCCATGGACTTTGTGGTAGGACTAAGAAATAATTCTCGAGGTAACAATGTGATTTGGGTTATTGTTGATCGGCTAACAAAGTCTGCACATTTTCTTTCTATTTGAGATACAATGACTTAGGATCAGCTTTCTCGATTGTACCTTAAGAAGATTGTCAGGTTACATGGAGTTACTCTTTCTATTGTATTTAACCGAGATAACAGGTTCACTTCTAACTTTTGTAAGGGACTTCAGAAGTCGTTGGTCACAGAGTTAAATTTTAGTATAGCTTTTCATCCTCAATAAAATGGGCAGTTAGAATGAAGGATTCAAACATTGGAGGATATGATTCAAGCTTGTTCAATGGACTATCCGGGAAGTTGGGATCAGTATCTTTATTTAGTTCAGTTTTCTTATAATAATAGTTTTCATTCCAGTATTTAGATGGCACCTTTTAAGTCCTTGTATGGGAAGAAGTGTCAGACTCCGGCGTTTTGGGATGAAGTCGGTGAAAGAAAGTTGATGGGGCCAGAATTATTAGAAGAAGTGGCTGAGAAAGTGAGGATGATCCAGCAGCATATGAGGACATCTCAGAGCAGGTAGAAAAGTTATGCAGATAATAGAAGGAAAGACTTCTCTTTCGAGGTAGGTGACCATGTTTTCCTTAAAATCTCTCCTTGGAAAAGTGTGATGCGTTTCGGTAAGAAAGGGAAGCTAAGTCCATGGTTCATTGGTCCATTTGAAATCTTGGAGAAAGTTGGAATAGTTTCATACCGCGTAACTTTGCCTCTGAGCTTGTTTCAGGTACACAATGTTTTTCACGTTTCGATGTTGAGAAATTATATGTCAGATTCATCACATGTCTTGAGCCCAGAAGTAGTTCAGCTGGAATAGAACCTTTCTTATGAAGAGAAACCAGTTCATATTCTTGATCGAAGGGAATAGGTATTATAGAATAAGGTAATCCACTAGGTAAAGGTTTTGTGGAGAAACCACATGGTTGAAGAAGAAACATGGGAGTCTGAAAATTCTATGAGGGAAAAGTACCCTCAGTTGTCTAATAAGTAAATAAAATTGTGAGGACGCAATTTCCAGAAGGTTGGGATAATGTAACACCACAAGTTTTTCTAAAAATAAATAGAAATGCATGGAACTTTGTTTTAAGTAGATATTTTTAACTAGCCTTTAAAACATATCTTTTCCATTTTTATGTTTTGAATTTCAAGAAACTGTCATCTACAATTGTGTTCAGTATGTTATTTGGAGTCTATTGGAACCAAATTGTTTTTTTGGTGAATAGTAACATACCCTTATGAATAGTAATATGAATAGTAATATGATCATAATGAATAGTAAATTTTATTATTATTTAATTTTCTTAAGGATTTAAGATAATAACATCTTGGTTAATTTTTCATCGTAATGTAGAAGTAGTTATCGAATTAGAATTGTTAATTTTTGAATTAAGTATGATTTTATTTAAAAGTTATTTTAATAATATTTAGAAAATTATTTTCAAAAAATGGACTTAATTTTTTAATTCTAGACGTCGAAAAATGGTTGGAAAATTTTTGGGTTTTTTCTAAAATTCTTGATTTTTTGGTGAATAGTGAAATACGATAAAAACTCGTATAATCAAATTATCAGTAAAATCCACTATTTATGACATCATAAGTGATTCAAGGCCACTTGGTTCCAATTTACATGCCATTATTACTATTTGAGGTCACATGAACTAAGACTATTCATAATCTTGGGCAAAAATATTATTTTAATGATTTAAATAATGAAAAATACCCCCTCTCCACTATAAATACCACCCTCACTCCCCTCTTCTTCCCACACCTCTCAATCCTTGATTCATGCCTAATTTCTACCCAATAATCCTCCCAAGTCTCTTCCCCATGTCCTAGAGATTTTGGTCTCACCAAAAGACCAAAACCAAAGCTGTCACATACAAGATATATTTTAAAGGTATTTTTCACTTAATTTACATCCTTTCTTTGTTTTGGGGGTTTCCCTAGGTTTTAGGGAGGAATAGATGAGTATTCATGAATTGGGCCAAATCGTGAGCCCAATTCCAGATTAGAAAATAAATTTTGTATCTTTTATAACTTTTTCATTTTTCAACATTTTTCATCCATTCAAATTCCTACATGACCTCCTCTTACCTATTAACACCACCAAGGTAATTTGGATCTTTTAGAAATCCATAACCAGGGTTTATTTGGGTTTTTATCTAAGGGGTTGGGCCTGCCTGAAAGCTCAATTCCTGTTTTAAAAATAAAATTTGACTTTGTTATAACGTATTCAATATTTGGGATTTTTTGGTGATTCCAAGTCTCACCCAACCCCAATTAACCCATCCACACGTCTGAACTTTCTCCCCCCTCTTTGCAGCTTCGTAAATCTCGATTTGCTGCTGAACTTCAGAGGGTTCCTCAAATTTCCCAGATTTGAAGAGATAAAGTCTTTCTTTCATAACTCTCTCAATTATCAATATTTTTCCTCCATTCTAGTTTCTAAATTACCTAATACATCGTTTTCTAACGAACCCTAAATTTTTTCTCTTTTAAATTTCATATACTAGTTTTTTGGAGTGAATACTTCAAGATACTTCAAGTAAATGAGCCATTTTCTTTCCTCTTTCAAATTACTTTGGGTTTAACTTATTGTTCTTAGGGTTTCTTAGGTTATAATTGAGTTTACTAATGTCCAGAAACTAGGTTTTAGAACCTAGGGTTTAACTTTGGGATTTCTTGGCCAATTTATGTGGTTTCAGGTTTGATCTAGTTCTCTCTTGGTGCGGCAGGGGTGCGATTTGATTTTTACATGGAGATTCAAGGGTTTTTGTTACTTTGGTAGGTGATTCCATTGTGTGTGAAATTTTTGTGAATTAGCTTTCTGTTTTAATTGTACCTTAATGTTTATTTCACTTGAATGTTTCTGTAAGAATTGGTTTTAGTTGCATTTATAATGCAAATGAATTTTAAGTTCCAATTTTTGGTGAAATTGGGGGTTTTTCATTCAAATCTTTTATTGCTTCATTTTGGGCTGCCCCATAACTGAATTGTTGGTTTCATTAAAGGGTATTGACATGAAATTTTGTTTTAATGACATAAAAGTGTTAACATATTGTGCAAAGTGGATATTTTAAAGAGATTTGGGTGCAAAACAATGTGATGTTTTGAGAGGTTGTTTTATTGAAAATAAAATTATTTTATTGTGTGTTTTAAATGGTATAAAATGTGTGTAGCTACTGTAAAATTTCTTTGTGACCAGTAGTGATATTTTAAATGCAAAATTATGTGTGTTGTTTTCTGAAATTGTTTTAACACAAAAAGGGGAAGCCCGGGTACCTAGGTGGGGCGGATTTGTACTAGTACGGCTAGTGGATCGGATGGGTTTTGTCCCTGTTCCACTTAGCATCTGGATAACGACAACTCTAACTAAACTATTTGGATGATGATTTGGGACCACTAGGTTATGGGTATGTTCACTACTAGTGGCTCGTGCACGAGAATGGATTTTTCTATGGTTACTCTACACCGAGGTATGAGGTACATAGGGCCCGAGACGACCTAGTGCTTAGGGGTGTTCCCGATTTTGATGCTCATTGGATTTGTGGTATTTACCCTTGTTGTGGGGTGTTTTTGGTAGTAATTTAAAGTATCTCACATGTCTATTTAATGTTCTAACATTCTGAAATTCTTGGATTGAAAACTGTTTTCATTTGAAAGTTGCATTTCTTTGAATTTTAACACTGTTTCACCTTGTGTATTAAAATTGCTTGTTTTGTTCACATTGTATTGCATGATATTTGGAATCATCGGGTGGTATCTTATTGGGCTTAGGCTCACACCCTACTTACACCACTTGGGTGTAAGTAGACCTTCTTATGCTTGACTCAGGTAAATGGAAGGCTAAGGGTGATGGCGGTTCGGGATGTTAGTCCCCATCGTTGGGGCGGAGTTGCGGAGACGGCTTGCGGGTGATGATCCCCTTGTCGTGTGGAGTCCATAGGGATGTCTTTATGTTGACATTATTTTTTTTTAGACCCCTTGTAGTTTCTTTAAACATATTTATTTAGATCTGGTTTTGTTAAGAATTGTTTAGCATGAAAATTTCAGATTCTAATAATTGATTGTTTTTTTATGATTTATGCTTTCATCCTCGGGTAAATCGTTCCTAAACCAGATTTGTTTGATACCTGAGCACTTGTGCCAGCCCGTGGGGATAGGGAACGCCCTTCGGGCCTTGCCACGGTCTGGGTTTGGTTCCGTTAATGGTGGCGACCAGATCCAGTTCGTGACAAAATGGTATCAGAGCAGGTTAATGTTTTTGGGTTATATTGTTATTTTGGGATGAGTTGCGATAGACAGGAGCTAGGACTGTCGAGGCTCGGGGTATTGGTTATGAGTAGGGTGCCTAGCTAGTACCTCTCATGTCAGACCTTAAGTCACCAGGGGATGTTGGAATTTACGGATTGACTTCACTTCCAGGTGAGACGTGTGGGCTGCAGACCACATGTGGACATCAGGCAGATGTGGAGTAGTTATTTCTTTTATTACAGGAATGTGTTTAGTTTATTTATATTTGATGTATTTGATTAAAATTTTCAGAATTGTGGTATTGAGTATTGTTTTGTGACTGTTGCATTTTGTAGAAACATGCCTCCCTGGAAAGCTCCCACGCACCCACAGGAGGAAGCTGGAGAGAGTTCTCCCACCCCGATTGATCAGAGGCTCGTGGAGGCTGTGGTTCGAGAAATCCAAGCTTTGGGATAGGGACCATCTCCTGCTCCTTTTCCTGTTAGGGCAGAAGAGATAGGTCCTAGAAAAGATAAAGCACAAGAGTTTCTGTAAAACAAGCCTCCTACCTTCCGAGGTAGCACAGAACCCCAGTAAGCAGAAGAATGACTCGAGAAGATCGAGCGTATGTTTGAGTTCCTGGAAACACCCGAGGAGATCAGGGTGAAGTGTGCCTCATTTCTGTTGGAGGGTCCCAGTCGTAAATGGTGGGAGTCAGTGCTTTAGGCTGGGAAGAATGAGCAGATGTGCTGGGGAGATTTCAAGGCTGTCTTCAATGAACAGTACTGCCCTGAGGTGTTGGCTTATTCCAGGTCTAGATAGTTCATGGAACTTGTTCAGCGGAATCTATCTATGATGGAGTATGCCAACCGTTTCACTGAGTTGGTTCGGTATGCTCCAAAAATTGTCTCTAATGAGCAAGAGAAGGCCCAGAGGTTTGAGAAAGTCCTGCGACCAGAGATACACTCTCAGGTGTTCTTGTTTAAGCTGAGGGCCTATGATGAGGTTGTTGATCGGGCGTGCATGGTGGAGATTGATAGGAAAGGCAGGGATGGTTTCTATGGTTCAGTATCAGCAGTGGGCAATGGCAGCTCCTCAGAGAAGAAAAGGAAGCGGAAGGATCATGTGAAGAAAGGAGGGGGCAGTTCAGGCCACTCTTCCAGGCAGTTTTATTCTGCGGCTTCTAATGCGAGATCAGTCGTGTGCCACCAATGTGGGAGGCCTGGTCATATCTGACCAGCATGTCCAATTCCTCTGAAGCCTTTTTACCAGTGTGGAGGTATAGGGCATTTGTAGCGCTTCTGTAGTGTGGCACGTCCACTCCCAAGTGGGGCAGGGTCAGTGGCTTCAAGAGGAGTGTCAGCACAGTCCGAGTCGTCGAGGACTGGGGGATCTCGATTTGGTGGTCGTGGTGGTAGGGATGGATCATCTTCTGGGAAGATCCAGTTCAGGGCATATCCACAGACTAGCGGTCGTCCTCAGGCAGATACTGGACATCTCCATGTAGTGGATCAGTCACCAGCAGGATCAGAGGCGGGACCGTCGATAGTTCGAGGTACCATTCTGATCGCATCTTTTATATCTACTGCTCTTTTTGATACTGGTGCCTCTATTTCATTCATTTCTGGACATTTTGTGGACATGCTGAATTTACCAACTGATTTGATGTCTTTTGCAATGGAGTTGGTGACACCATTGGGAAGGAAGAAGGAGCAGGGCCTCAGGTGCCCCTCGTGTGCACTTTCTGTGTCAGGGGTCGAGATGGAGTGGGACCTCTTGGTCTTAGATATGGGCCTTTTTGATGTCATACTCGGGATGGATTGGCTACTACACTTCCAGGAACACATCGATTGCTACAGATGGTGTGTGAGTTTCACGGCACCTGATGGGAGTCGTCAGGTTTTTCATGGAGAATGGGATCCACAATCAGGTCGCGCAGGGCCTCCCCTCCCAGAGTTGGGAAGTTTTATCTTCTAGTTATCTTCGCTTATGCTAGAGGATGGTATTTCCCCTGAAGGTTCAATACCTCATGTAGTGAATAAATTTCCCGAGGTATTCCCATATGATTTTTCAGGTTTTCCCCCGGAGCGGGATGTGGAGTTTTCGATTGATCTGGAACCGGGAACATAGCTAATATCTCTTCCCTATTATCGCATGGCCCCCACCGAGTTGAGGGAATTAAAGATACAGCTGGATGACATAGAATCCAAAGGATTCATTCGCCCGAGCATCTCTCCTTGGTCCGCTCCTGTGTTGTTTGCAAAAAAGGCTGATGGATCCCTCCGGTTGTGCATTGACTACCGGAAGCTGAATAAGGTAACAATTAAAAACAAATAACCTTTGCCCATAATAGATGATTTGTTTGATCAGTTGAAGGGGGAAAAGTGGTTCTCAAAGATAGACCTGTGTTCAGGGTATCATCAACTCAGGGTGAAGGAGTCATATATCCCTAAGACGGCCTTCCGAAGCAGGTACAGCCACTTTGAGTATTTGGTCATGCCTTTCGGATTGACCAATTCTCCAATGGTATTTATGGCACTTATGAATAGGGTGTTCCATCAGTATCTTGATTCCTTTGTTGTGGTTTTCATGGATGACATTTTGGTATACTCTTGCTCTGAGGAGGAACATGAACATCACTTGAGGATCGTTTTGGTTACATTACGAGATCACCGCCTCTATGCAAAGTTGTAAAAGTGCACTTTCTGGATCAGAGAGGTGAGATTTATGGGGCATGTGATCTTAGATCATGGAGTTTCAGTGGACCCTGATAAAATTAGTGCAGTCATGTCGTGGGAGAAACCGAAGAATGTGTTCGAGATCAGGAGTTTTCTTCGCTTGGCTGGTTATTACAGGCGATTTGTTTGGGATTTCTCTCGGCTTTCTTCACCGATTACTTCCCTCGCCCGGAAAGGGGTGAAGTTTGTATGGGGTCCAGAATGTCAGGCTTCATTCGAGGAGCTGAAGAGGCGGCTGACTACCGCCCCCGTGCTGATTTTTCCAGAGGCTGGAAAGGGATATGTGGTCTATTGTGATGCTTCAGGTATGGGTCTTGGGTGCATGCTTATGCAGGATGATCATGTGGTCGCGTATGGCTCTCGCCAACTTCGACCACATGAAAATAACTACCCGACCCATGACTTGGAGTTGGCAGCGGTGATGCATTCTTTGAAGACATGGCATCACTACCTATTTGGGGAAAAGTTTGTGGTATACTCTGATCACAAAATCTTGGCTTATATCTTCTCGCAGAAGGACCTCAACTTGAGGCAACGTCGCTGGATCGAGTACATGCAGGGGTTTGACTTTGACATTATCTATACCCCAGGAAAGGGTAATTTAGTGGCCGATGCTTTGAGCAGAAGAGTTCCAGTGCAGGCTTTGAGGAAGTCTAGTGATGAGTGGACATTAATGGGTCTCTTTTCTCAGATGCATGTGGAGACCAGGGAACATAGTGGAGGGGAATTCTTGGCAAGCGTCTAGTTGACTCCTTCTCTATTGGAGTTTATTCAGCAGGAACAACCCAGTGATGATCTTTTTCAGTGGTCGAAACAGTTCCTTTATGGTGGGGAGACATCCTCTGATTGGTCGTCGTCTCCCGAGGGCATCTTGTGCTTCAAGGGCCATTCAGTAGTGTCATTATCTCTGCGGAAGGTGGTGATGCAAGATAGCTACCAGTCTTAGTGGGGTGTCCATCCGGGTTCCACTAAGATGTATTATGATGTTCTTCGGCAGTTTTGCTGGCCTGGTATGAGACGGGACATAGCAGAATTTGTTTTGAGATGCTACACATGTCAGCAGGTGAAAGCAGAGCACCAAAGGTCATCCCGTTTTCTCCAACCACTACCCATTCCTACCTGGAAGTGGGAATAGGTCTCCCTGGACTTTATTTTTGGCTTACCTCGTACACCTTGGGGTAAGAATGCTATTTGGGTGGTGATTGATCGTCTGACCAAGTCAACCCACTTCATTCCGATAAAAGATACAACTAAAGTAGATGAGTTGGGCCATTTGTATCTTCAGGAAGTGTTGAGAATCCATGGTGTACCATCATCTATTGTCTCATATAGAGACCCCCGCTTCACTTCTCGATTTTGGTAAGGCCTTCAGAAGGCCTTGGGGTCTCAGATTAAGATGAGCACGGCATACCACCCTCAGACGGATGGTCAGACAGAGCGGGCGAATCAGATTTTGGAGGACATGCTTCGTGCATGTGTCCTGGACTTTGGAGGTTCTTGGGATAGCCATTTGGGATTGGTTGAGTTTTCTTATAATAATAGTTACCAATCCACGATTCGAATGGCCCCTTTTGAGGCGCTCTATGGTCAGCCTTGTCAGTCCCCCCTATGTTGTGCTGAGGTAGGAGAGACTTCACTGTTGGGGTCAAGCCTTGTGTAGGAGACTTCAGAGAAGGTCAAGTTGATCAGGCAGCGCTTATTGTCAGCTCAGATTCGTCATAAATCTTATGCTGACCGGAGGCGTTGAGACCTAGAGTTTTCTGTGGGTGACAGGGTATTCTTAAAAGTGGCCCCTCGTTTGTGCCATCGTCGATTGGGGAAGCAAGGTAAGCTGATGCCAAGGTATGTCAGTCCCTTTGAGATCACCGAGCATATTGGAATGGTGGAATATTGGTTGTCCTTACCTTCTCAGTTAACGTCTATCCATGATGTCTTCCACGTCTCTCAGTTGAAGAAATACAATCCGGATCCATCACATATGTTGAGTTGGGAAGAACTAGAGATAGAGCCTGACTTGTCTATTTTTGAGAGGCCGGTGAAAATAGTGGACTCCCAAGAGAATATACTTAGAGGTAATTCTATTCCTTTTGTCCGGGTTTTATGGCAGCATGGGAATGATACACATGAGACATGGGAGCGAAAGTCATGGGTCGAGGAAGAGTACCCATTCTTGTTTTCCAACCGAGATTCATGTTGACTTTCCGGGGCGGAAAGTCCTTCATGGTGGAGAGAATTGTCACATAAAAGATATATTTTAAAGTTATTTTCACTTAATTTACATCCTTTCTTTGTTTTGGGGGTTTCCCTAGGTTTTAGGGAGGAATAGATGAATATTCATGAATGGGGCCAAACCGTGAGCCCAATTCCAGATTAGAAAATAAATATTTTATCTTTTATAACTTTTTTATTTTTAAATATTTTTCATCCATTAAAATTCCTACATGACCTCCTCTTACCTATTAACAACACCAAGGTAATTTGGATCTTTTAGAAATCTATAACTAGGGTTTATTTGGGTTTTTATCTAAGGGGTTGGGCCTGCCCGAAAGCCTAATTCCTGTTTTAAAAATAAAATTTGATTTTGTTATAACTTATTCAATATTTGGGATTTTTCGGTGATTCCAAGTCTCACCCAAGCCCAATTAACCCAGCCGCGCGTCTTAGATATCTCCCCCCTCTTTGGATCTCTGGTAAATCTCGATTTGGTGCCGAACTTCAGAGGGTTCCTCAAATTTCCCAGGTTTGAAGAGGTAAAGTCTTTCTTTCATAAATCTCTCAATTATCAATATTTTTCCTCCATTCCAGTTTCTAAATTACCTAATACATCGTTTTAGAACTAACCCTAAATTTTGGCTCCTTTAAATTTCATATACTGGTGTTTTGGAGTGAATACTTCAAGATACTGCAAGTAAATGAGCCATTTTCTTTCCTCTTTCAAATTACTTTGGGTTTAACTCATTGTTATTAGTGTTAATTCGGTTATAATTGAGTTTACTAATGTCCAAAAACAAGGTTTTAGAACCTAGGGTTTAAATTTGGGATTTCTTGGCCAATTTATGTGGTTTTAGGTTTGATCTAGTTCTCTCTTGGTGCGGCGGGGGTGCGATTTGATTTTCGCACGGAGATTCAAGGGTTTTTGTTACTTTGTTAGGTGATTCCATTGTGTGTGCAATTTTTGTGAATTAGATTGTTGTTTTAATGGTACCTTAATGTTTATTTCACTTTAATGTTTCTGTAAGAATTGTTTTTAGTTGCATTTATAATGCAAATGAATTTTATGTTCCAATTTTTGGTGAAATTGGGGGTTTTTCATTCAAATTTTTTATTGGTTCATTTTGGGATGCCCCATAACTGAATTGTTGGTTTCATTAAAGGGTATTGAAATAAAATTTTGTTTTAATTACATAAAAGTGTTAACATAGTGTGAAAAGTGGATATTTTAAAGAGATTTGGGTGCAAAATAATGTGATGTTTTGAGAGGTTGTTTTATTGAAAATAAAATTATTTTATTGTGTGTTTTAAATGGTATAGAATGTGTGTAGCTACTGTAAAATTTGTTTGTGACCAGTAGTGATATTTTATATGCAAAATGATGTGTGTTTTTTGCTTAAATTGTTTGAGCACAAAAAGGGGAAGCCCGGGTACCTAGGTGGGGCGGATTTGTACTAGTACGACTAGTGGATCGGATGGGTTTTGTCCCTGTTCCACTTAGCATCTGGATAACGACAACTCTAACTAAACTATTTGGATGATGATTGGGGACCACTAGGTTATGGGTATGTTCCCTACTAGTGGCTCATGCACGAGAATGGATTTTTCTATGGTTACTCTACACTGAGGTACGAGGTACATAGGGCCCGAGACGACCTAGTGCTTAGGGGTGTTCCCGATTTTGATGCTCATTGGATTTGTGGTATTTAACCTTGTTGTGGGGTGTTTTTGGAAGTAATTTAAAGTATATCACATGTATTTTTAATGTTCTAACATTCTGAAATTCTCGGATTGAAAACTGTTTTCATTTGAAAGTTTCATTTCTTTGAATTTTAACACTGTTTCACCTTGTGTATTAAAATTGCTTGTTTTGTTCACATTGTATTGCATGCTATTTGGAATCATCGGGTGGTATATTATTGGGCTTAGGCTCACACCCTACTTACACCCCTTGGGTGTAAGTAGACCTTCTTATGCTTGACTCAGGTAAATGAAAGGCTAAGGGTGATGGCGGTTCGGGATGTTAGTCCCCATCGTTGGGGCGGAGTTACGGAGACGGCTTGCGGGTGATGATCCCCTTGTCGTGTGGAGTCCATGGGGATGTCTTTATGTTGTTATTATTTGTTTTTAGACACCTTGTAGTGTATTTAAACATATGTATTCAGATATGGTTTTTTTAAGAATTGTTTAGCATGAAAATTTTAGATTCTAATAATTGATTGTTTTTTTATGATTTATGCTTTCATCCTCGGGTAAATCATTCCCAAACCAGATTTGTTTGATACCCGGGCACTTGTGCCTGCCCGTGGGGATAGGGAACGCCCTTCGGGCCTTGCCACGGTCCAGGTTTGGTGCTGTTAATGGTGGCGACCAGATCTGGTTCGTGACAAAAGCCCTTAAGAAGGATCTCAAGGAGAAGAGATCAAGAGGAAGTTTAAACATGTTTTAAGTAAGACAGAGCTGAGGTAAGGGAATTCTTAACCCGATTTCCATTCTTTGGGTTAACCTTATACTTCATCATTTATATGCTATTTAAATTTTTTGTGTGATGGGTTCTGTTTATATTATGTTTTATTATGTGTATTTACAGTATATATATATACTCCATCCACTCTATTAAGTCTATATTCAATTGTATGATATTTATAAGGGGCTTTTCTATAAAAATCCTCTTTTTATATTTGGTTTTATGAAATTCCAAAGTAATGTTTTTATGGAATTATTCATGTTGTATGATTATGTTTTGGTTCTTGGAAATTATTTATGATGAAGGGTGGGACCTATATCTCCCTCTAATTCATTGGGTATCAGTAAGTTGGAGGTCGGACGTATGGTTACTCCAAGTGTAACTGTGATGGTTACAAAAAGTAAGGTAGTCGTGACAGTTACAAATTATAAGGTATCCAAGAATGGTTACAAGATTATGTAAGTAATTCCCCAAGATACCTTTATGATTATATTTATGTGCTCATGTTTTTTGTGGATCTTGTGTAAATCTCGTGTTACACAAAGTAAGTATATATGGGTGACAAGAATTTCTTTTGAAAATGCTTTCATACATTACGAGTATTCATGGAGTAATGTGATATTTCCTTCTTTTCCATCCCTTACTGAGCTTCTGTGCTCATCCCTAGTTTTTAAATTATTTTCACAGGTTAATGGATGTGTAATACAAGGAATGAATTCATGTTAAATGTTGAATAATTGTCAAGGAGTCTTGTTTTAAGTTTTAATGTTTTATATTTTGAAAAAAATGGAAACTGTTTTTATGGTATCCACTCTGTAATAATGTGTAATGTTATGAATGTATTGCCCTAATTCTCTAAAGCTCTAAACATTAAAAGATACTCAATGTAAAAGGATGTTTTTTTTCTTTGATAAATTCAAGATTATGTATGTAATAAGGTCAGGTCCTTATAATATCCATCTCTTTCTTCCATCAAATGGGACATGAAATCATATTCCATGTGTACGGTGAACTGCTGCCTTGTGGACCAATATAATTTTTGTTTACATCACCGCCTATCATGGATGGTTATAATGATGGATTTAATATATATATATATATATATGATATTAATTAAATATGCATCATTATTTAAATATAATATATCATCTAATTTCTTACCCTTCCATCCATTGAGAAATGGTAATGTTGTTTATGTGTATGGATGGATTACCGCCACCATGAAGCAATATGATTAATTTTTCAATACCACATCATATGGATACTATATATAATTATATTTAAATAAATTATATTATATTTATGATATAATAATAATTATATAAATATAAAATTATACTTACTTTATTTCCATCATGTTCTTTAAAAAATGGAAATGTTACTCAAGCGTACATATGGTCTACCATCCCCCTGATTGTAACACAATTCATTTTTTATAACCATGTTTCATGGTTGGTTTTAAAATTAAAATTAATTTATAAAAATTATAATTATCACATGATTATAATATGGATATTATGGTATAATTACCTATTTGTTCATAGTTAACCTACCGAAGTCATTTTGGACATATGAGATGAATATCATCAAAACATCATATGTGAACTTAATTGATTAAGAAATTTTGTATAACATTGGTAATAAAAAATATAAATTAAATTATTAAATAATTAAATAATATAATATAATATTATTATTAAAAACTTAATAAATAATTTTCATTAAATTAATAAATTAAATAATTAATATAATTTTATTATTCAGGAAAATAAATAATGTGTGTGATGATTCAGACACAAGGTAAGGCACATTTTACTTTAAAAGACTTATTTAAAATGTTTTCAATGTTTATATAAAAGAAATTATTACATTAACATATTATTAAAATTATTTTATTTATTTATTTATACATAAATTTTATGTCATTTTGAATTCATTTCAAATGTTTTCAAATGGAATATTTTTACATATTTTATATGAAAAATTTTGAAAAAAAAGGAAAAGGAATTTTCTATTTTAATTTATACAGAATCAGTGGTTTTTTCTACCACCATAACCATTATTTTATGTTTATATTCCTTTATAATATTTCATTTATTCCTCAAAGAAAAACATTATTTCTCATTTTCTTAATTATTTTCAAAATTAGATTTAAATGGAATGGAAATTTTCATATCCGGAAATGTTTTTCATACAGGTGTTAAGAATATTTTTATGAAATATTTCAAGTGTTATGATTATGTTATGGTTTTGTGGAATTATTTATGGTTATGGGTAGTTTTATTATAAACCAAGGATGGGTGGTTCCATTATAAACCAAGGATAATTGGTTATCTTATAAACCAGGTATGGTTAGGTTTATTTTATCACTTCAATGCATTGGGTAATAATTATGTTCTTTAGATAATTATAATGAAAGTTGACCATATTGGTAATTACACTTATAAGGGTTCTTTTAAAGGTTCTATGAAGATTATTTCCCAAGACACCTACATGAATTTTCTATTCTTTCTAATGGGTTTTTATTGAAATCAATTTATTTAATTTAATGAACTTTTGTTTTAATGGAATGATTATTCCCTTTTAGGGTAAGAAGGAATATTTTTAATGAAATTATTTTCAAGGATTATCATATTGTCTAAAAAACCCTCCGGACTATGATTTTTCCTTCACGTTTTTCTGATAAAATGTTTTATCTAAAATTTTGGATACTAAAGCTGGTTTAATGTGTAATTAAATGATTATTTGAGCTCAAACATTTTTATGTTAAAGGAAAAAAATATCTTATATGACCTCATGATTTTGAAATAAACTAATAGTTTTTATACATTTTTTTATATGTCCCTTACTATGATTTATTTTTCTCTTCCCATGTTTTTAAATTATTTTTCCCAAGTATTTAAGATGAGTGGAAAAGTTAATAAATCCAGGGTTTCAGATATGCAAGTTACCTTGAGTGGAGTAACCATGTCTTTATAAAGAAATTTTTTTGTGGGGAAAATGGATTCTATGTGTAAATTTAAACTTTTATAGAGTATTTCCTAATTTTATAAAACTCTATACCTAAAAGGTCCTTGGGTATGTAAGTACTATGATATTTCAGTTTGATTTTATATGTTCTGAAGGGTTAAAATTAGGATATGTTTATCATTATCCAAGCCATAAATCATAAGATTATATTTTTATCACTATATATGGGAGTGAAAATTCAAAAATATTATAAGAAATGTTATCTCCCAACTCATCTCATCCACTATGGTGTCAAATTGTATACTATTGTGAACAGCGTAATCTATCCCTCCATCACTGGAATCAATCGCAATATAGAACCAAGAAATCTCACCCATTATTCAACAAACATTATAACCATACTATGTTATCTATAAATCAAATCAAGGCTCTAATTTCCTCCAGGATATATTCCTGAAAAAAACTATGTTCAACAATAAACAAGTAAAATACCCATTTTTATCAAGAATCCAAGCCTCTACAATAAGAATGGGCCCATTCAACCCCAGTCACTATTCTTAAACAAACAATTATTTTCATTGTTTAATTTAATTAACTAATTCATTATGAATGGGTTCTTTTTAAGAAGAAACCTAATATAGTAAGCTATCAATAGTTAAACAAAATCCATATACATACTTCAACAATGTTTCCATATTTCATAAATATTCAATAAGGAGAGTAATAAATCATTCATTCCTCCTCTATTATATAATTTCATTATTTCATATCCATGTTATCTATGAATTCCCCAATAATATCAATATTCTACAAAACAATAATAACACATCCAATAGATATCCTACTATCCAATAAATCGTGAGGAAAGATCAATAATTTTACAAAACACATACGATCAGATATCTCCATTTCATGTAATATTTCTATTTAATTATTGAAAAATAATAATATAAATATTTATGTGACAGTATTCCTTATAATCAATTTATCTATTTCTCATATCATCGAATAATTAATTATCTTCTCCATAAGTCAATTCTACTATTTCAATTCCTTAAATTCTAAACAATTAATTAGTAATATACTATAAATATAAATATTACAAGAATTAATTCCATAGTATCATTATAAATTATTATATTTCTTCCATCTCTTAAGTTCCTATAATGGAAAGTATTATTAACTACTAAAAGTGATAAAAAATTATAGTAGAAAAAAGAACACTATATCATGTGACAAACTCCTATTTCAATTCTTACATTATCAAATAGTAATCATCAATTAAAAATTGTGATTTTTAGTACTTGACATAAGTATAAAAAATAATTTTCAAATTATTTCACTTCATCTCTATTTTATCACATTTCAGAGAATTAAAAATAATAAGTTAAACTAAATAACACAAATTATTTCAATTTCCATCATTTGAAAATATTAATGACAATATCAATATATTTCATTACATGTAATATTAAAAATTTTGATATCATATATTCACAACATAAAATTATCATCCTATTCTTATTATACTAAGTAGTTATTGAATATCATGAAATAATATTCATCATATACCATGGGTGATTTTATCATCCTCATTTAATTTCCAGATTCATTTTCTTTTTATCATTGAGTTAATCTATTTAAACACTAGAAACAAAATAATGATTCCCCACGTTTTACACATTAAATGATAGAGATGTTTAATATCCACAAACTAGAATATCATTGATCTTAATAGATAAATATAGTCTACACATGGTCTATAAATCACTACACACCATGGAATAAGGACAACGAATAAGGGGTTGCAAGTCCTGGAACTTTCTAAGGCTAAAGTCAAGAACCTCTCCTACTAGAAGGAACTTAAGATCCCCCCCCTCCCCTCTAGTTATGTAGAATTAAAATGAGAAATGGGAGGAAAAAATGAGATGGTGGGAGGGACAGTGTTCATGTATATTAAAATAAATGCACAAATGGTTCCAGCCACCTTCTCACTTAACACCCAATTAATTTAAAACTATTTCTATAAAAAAGAATAAGAGTAGAAGATCCAAATTAATTCTCATCTATTAATATAGTAATTTCATTTCAATGTAATTGTGGTATAATGTTAGGTGTGCAAATATTCATTCATTTTGGTATTTTATAACTTAATAAATAAACTTCCATTTTAAAAGTTTGTTTTAGTTTATATAATTCATATCATTATCATACCATGATTTAAGACAATAATTTTCATTATTTTTAGGATAATTTATCTATTTTACAACTTAAAATCATGTTTTAGTTGAAAAATATAAAAATATGGACTTAAATTTACCCTTATACATCAAAGGGTCTCTACATAAAGGTAAAATGGTGGACCCTTATGCATCACTCTATCAAGAAAACCTTCACAAAGAAAATGGGGCATGTTTATGGGTGATATTCTTTACACTCGTGAAAAGTTCAAAGTTACCATTATAAAAGACAAATCGCACACAATGCCTTTTGTAGTTATAAGATATTACCCTAATATAATGACTGGAGCTTATATTTAAGAAAAAAATCATAGTTACCCTTATATGGAAATGGAAATACCTTTGTAAAAGTAATCGACACCATAGTTGACCCTTGTGTGAAGATCATTTTACATTCATGTAATGAGTCTAACTTTATGTAAGGAAAGAAAAATCAAACTAACATTACATAGGCTATATAAAATTTGTCTGAAAATTATATAGGTCTATTTAAACAATGTTTTCATAAGAATTAAAACTGAAGGTGACCCTTTCACAAGGTATAAACCCATGATCAAAAATATAAATGTACTAAAGGTATTATTATTTCCAAAAATCATAAATCACTTATAAAAGAATTAAACCACTTTAAAATACTTTTCAAAAATTTTAAAACAATTTTAAATAAACTCTTTGAAAATTTAAAACTCTCTCAGGCCACTAAATACCCCAAAATAAAACAGTAAGGATCTAGAAAATTATGGACCTTTATAACAATTTTCCCTATTAATAAATTCATAATGGTTTACTCTGATTTAAATATCTTTTATAGAACCAAGTTATGAGTTTATCGATGTAAAAAAAATGTTCCCAATCCTATAGGTTTGGGTTTCCTTGTAGGTGGTGAAGTTGTGATTGCCTAAGAAACTCCCTACAAAAACCTATCAACTTCCTGATTTCACCAAGTAAATAAACTTTTAGAGTTTGAAACATAGTTTAATCTCCAATTAAGATTATTATCATTCCCATATCTCATTCTTGATAATTTTTTGAGAATTATATAATTGTATACATTCTCTAATTTGTGATCTAAAGGGTAAAGAACATATTGTTTCTGTGGATGGTGAACTACTGCCTCACGAAACGATGATTGTTCAAATATCTCCAACTTCCTATCATGGTGTCCATTATTATGGAACTGTATTTATATATAATATATATTATATTTATATTGTTTCTATTCCTCTATATTTTTCATTTATATAATACCTTTATAGTTTCCATTGTGGGTAAATACGATAATCTCATTTGAGGAAGTGTGGACTACCATCCCCTCGAAGTGATATGACTCATTCATGCCATAAGTGGAATGTATAAAGGATAGAGTTACTAAAATTATATATATGATATTATAATAGAATTATAATATACCTATGTATCATTAAGTTTTCATTCTATTAAATACAAAATAGAAAAGAAAGTAGCGTTTATGCGTACGTACGGCTTACCGTCTCCATGAACGGTGCATTTAATTTCTTACCTTAAAATGTTATATACTATTATAAATACATACATATATATATATATATATACTAGATATATATGATATATATCATATCTAAATCATGAATATCATTCTGTAGATAATGTACTTTTAACCACATGAACAACTTTTAATTATAAGTTCATTTTTACTCAAGTACCAAATATCGACAAAATGACCATTATTAACTTAAATGGTTAAATAATGTTTATAACATGTTAATAAGTGATATAAAAGGAATAATAAACTTGAAAAAGGTTCTTATGAAATTCTAAATAAATTTTAGTTTATTATTTAGCAGATTAAAGAATGAACAGGTCAAGTCGGACACGAGGTAAGGGACTTCATCTCAATCTCCTTTCATTGAGGAATATTTTGTTTTATACATGACTTTCTTTTATATTGTGTATAAACACCTTTGAATTTTCATTTCATTCAAAGGGAATCTTTTTCTACGATTCGTTCTACTAAACAACAACAAAAAAGAATGTTTCTTTTTAACGTAAGTGCTGACAACAACCTTTTCCACCATCCCGAGTATTATTTGATCTTTGGCTTCCTTAACAATCCGTAATATTTTTAAAAGGAAAATAAATACCATATACTCTTTTATGTATTTTGGTATTGAAATTTTTTTTGATAATGGATTTTTTATGTCAATATATTTAAATGATATATTTTTACTGAAATGTGGAAATGTTATCTTTCCACTCTATTTGTTTTATGTGTTATGAATAGGATATAGTTCTTGGGCATTGTTAATGTATATGGGTGGTTCTATGATAAAACTAGGGTGGGTGAGCCCGAGACATCTCTCCAATGCATTGGGTATCTTGATAGAGGTAAATGTGAATGTTTCTCCTAAGAGAATTAGGGAATATACTGTGATGGGTATTCCAAATGTAAATCCCTACGTGGCTGTGAAATATACAACATAAGTATGTTATGGATTCCACAAGTTACCTTTATGATTTATGTTTCCTATGTGTTATTCATAAATCTTATGATTTCATGGGGTATGTTAAAAATATTATGTTTTTATGGACTAATGTTGTCTTTCTTTATTTTATAACCCTTGATGAGATTTTTATGCTCATCCCAAGTTTTAAAATGTTTTTCACAGGACTTAAAGATGAATAGGGTCAAGGATGGGATCAAGTAAAATTCATGTTTTCTAAAACATGGAACTAGACATGACTCTTTTTTGAAAGAGTTTTTATTTTATAAAAAAATGGAAACTGGGAAGAAGTGTCTACTTTGTAATTTTTTGAGATATAATGTAATAGTTATGGCCTAATTCTCTAAAACTCTAAACATGAAAAGATCCTAAATGTGAATTATCCATTTAATTCAATATTATGTAATGTTTAAAGGTTGGGTCCTTATAGAAGTCCATGTATTATATAAGATAAAACTATTTGCGATAGAAAAGGTGAATATTAAGATCATAGGGGAAAACGTGTATAGAAAATAAATTATAATCATGGGCACTGAAATTTTTTGAGGATATTCTATATTTCATATAGAGAATATAATATTCAAGTGACCTATATTTAAAAAGAAAAAGAATAAAGAGATTGAAAAGTTTTTGAGAGGATGAATCTGAGAGCTTTTATTATATTGTAAAAAATATTGAAGGGAACTGTCAAGGAAGGATATGGGGATATTGATCATCTACTAGAGACGTTAAGGTATTGAAGCTGAAGAACAAAAATAAGAAAACTTTTGTAGAGACCTTATTTTTTCCTTGTAAACCTTTTAAATATATATATATATATATATATATATATCTAGAGACAGGTGCTGAGACGGCGTGCAATTACAAGGGATTGTGTTATCGGAATTAATTTTATAAAAATATTAAATATATTTTATATTACGCACAAACAGTTTCTTAAAAAAATGGGATAACTATTAAATAGAATCTTGGATTAGAAATTCGAGACCATGGTTGAGTCTAAAACCTATTTTTTTATACTAGCCATGTCCTAAAATAGTTTAGTGTGGGGTGTTTGGACATCTCTCTCATTGGAAGTGTGTTGAGTGGATTAATTAATTATTTAATTCATTCATTCATTCATTTTTACCTAATGAAATATTCTATAAGAGTAATTTCATGGAGTATTCTCTATGTTTATCCACATAAAGCTTGGGATAATTCCAGTGCTTCCCTTCCTCCTTCCATTGGCGGATCACATCAAACAGTGAAGAAACATTGGGTCTGAGCATATCGGAGTGTAGCGAATGCAATGAAGTCATTCAATCATTAGAAATAATGTTCATAGATTATTAATGATATTATATCTTGTTAGGACTCTCCAATTTATTCTTTACACACTTGTTTATTAAATTTATTGAGTTGATCAACCTAATCTATTGATCTGTTCCAATTGCAGCCTTAGCATGCTCCTACGTTCCAAATTAAATTGGTTGTTTCAATGTTTTCTAACCCCGGATACCAATTCTTGATCATTATCCAAGAACTCTTGTAAATGATCATTTAAAAGTTTGGTCCTATTATTTTCCCCCTTTATTATTTCATTCTCATCACTAGTTGGACTATGTTGTCCTGATTTTACATTGTTGGGCGGTATCGAGCCTGATTGGACCCCCAAAATCATAGCAGATTCACGAACAAGGGATGAATCGATGAAATAAGTATCTATTTGGGTTTTTATGGATTTTTTATGATAATTTTGATGATCTAAGACTAAATCAATGAATATTTAAGGATTGGGGCATGCACTATGTGAGATGTGTGTATGGGGTCACCTGGAATCACTTTAGATTTGAGTTTCTGGTCACCAGAGGACTAGAATCCACTGGTTGACGCTAGATCCACAAACTATGGGGAAAAATAGGCAACATTTGAAGTGGAAAATCCATATTCAATGCACCGGAATTGGATCTAGGAAACTATGAAAACTCAACTACACTCCATGTATCATGATGAAAACATGACATGTATCCCCATGGCTACGACATTTAGGATTTCGGATGATTAGAAGGATGGAATGACATTTAGCCCTACTACCCACCACTTACCTCATCCCTAGGTGGATGATCTATGTGATAGATCACATGGGGGTAACTCTGGGTAGGAGTACACATCCAAGAACATGGACATGTAGAAAAATACATATACATGAGGTTCAGTACATGAATGTGGCTAGAAGGACACGGCCTGGTCCCAAGTAGTTTGGACAGGCTATGTAGACCACCTACATGGAATGTAATCCAACATAGATGGGGATTAATGTGTTATATAGGGACATGTCTAGGTGGTGGAGAGGGACCACAAGATGTGTGGGTCTCCTCACACATTGTGTTCCCCTTGGTTCCTTTTGAGGAAACTTCAAGGCCCCGTATCTCTTTCGTTTGAACTCAAATTTTATCCAGTGAGAAGACTATGTGAGGTTTTTTCGGTGTAGAATGTGATGGTTCCCTTTATTATGTATTTCAAGATATTATGAGGAATGGTCTGGTCATGATTCTTTTTTAGGAAACACTCAATAATGATAGAGATCAAAAATAATCACCAGAGGTATTCTATAGAGTAGAACCCCCCATCAGCATGGGTGAGGGTCCTCTATGGCTATCTTCTTAGTGGAAACCCCTATCGGATAGGGTGATGGTCCTCAATGACTATACTGAAACCCCTCTCTAGTACTAGTTCATGGTTCCTCGAATTCCAACCAGAATTCCCCTATCTGATAGGGTGAGGGTCATCGATGACTAGATGGAACACCCTGTTGTACCAAGGCATGGGTCCTTGACTTCTGAGTGGAACCCCCTATCAAATAGAACGTAGTTCCTTGATGGATATAGTGGAACCCCCTATTGTTCTAGGTCTCTATTCCTTGAATTCCTAGTGTAACCCTCTATCGTATAGGGAGCAGGTCCTCAATGACTAGAGTAGAACCCCCATGTCTCACCAAGGTGCAGGTCCTTGAAACCCAATCCACCACAACTAGGGGGCTACACATCGTGTGTTCGTCATGGTACACATCATTTAGTCATGTTTTTCATAGTTTCCCAGATCTACTTCCTGCATATTTAATCTGGTTTTTCCACTTCAAATCTGGCCTCATTCCACCAATGATTTTTGGATCTAGAATCGGAAAGAATATTTCAGTCCTCTGGTGGCTAGAAACTCAAATCTGGGGAGATTTCGAGCAATCTCATAGGTACCTCTCAAACGTTTCATGTCCCGATACTTACGTCTTTAATTATTTGTTCCCCAATCATCAAAATGATCATCTATAACCTGTAAAAATTCCAAATCTAACCTTGTTTCATATATCCATCCCCTGTTCGTGAATCCATTGTGATTTTAGGGGTTCTATCAGGTTCGGTACAACCCAAAAATGTCAAAAAGGGAATACAGGGTCCAAATAGTGATAAACGTGAAGAAATAGAAGTGGAAAAGAATATAAAAAAATGTTTAAATGGTCATTTCCAAGCATTCTTGGTCAAAAATCAAGAACATGCATCCGATGTTAGAAAACATTAAAATAACCAATTTAATCTGATACGTAGGATCATTACAAGGCCACAATTAGCACAGATCAATAGAAGAGTTTGATCTACCCAATAAATTTAATCAATAAGGTCATAAAACACAAATTGATAAGTCCTACCTGAAGATTGGAATGTTCATCATCGACGAACATGCTTTCTAATTATTTAAGGACATCATTGCATTCACTCCACTCCAATATACTCTAATCTAGTGTTTCTTCATCATCTAATGTGATCCACCAACAAAATGAGGAATGAAAGATCTAGAATTATTCAATGGTTTATGTGGATAAACCTAGAGAATCCACCATGGAAGTATTCTTATAAAACATTTTGTTAGGTCGGAATGAATTAAATAATTAATTAATCCACTGAATGCACCACCAATGAGCGAGATGTTTGAATTCCTGGCACTGACCTATTTTAGGTCACGACTAGGGTAAAAAATGTATTCTAGACTCGACCATGGTCTTATGTTTCTGATCTAATATTTCATTTAAGAGTTATACCATTTTATGTAAGAAACTACACAAAAGTAATATAAAATATATTTAATATTTTTATAAAATTAATTCTAAGAACACCAGGCCTCCAAATTGCATTCCATCTCAATACCGAGATTTTTAAATATATATAGAAATATTTCAGTCTTGAAAGGAAAAAAATGGGTTATGTAAAAACACTCTCTTATTCTTATTCATTAGATTCAATACCCTATAAGCTCCAGCACAATATTGATATTACCATCTATTTCCTTGACAGTGTACTTATTTAGGTGATTCTCGATGATGACAGTGGTTATAGAGAATCACCAAAGGCATACTGTATATTTGAACCCCCCCCCACCCCCCATCAGCATAGGTTTGGGTTCTCTACAGTATCTTCTGAGTGGAACCTCCTATCAGATAGAGTGTGAGTCTTTGATGACTAGAGTGGAACCCCTCTATGGTATTAAGGTTTGAGTTCTCAACTTTGGAGTGGAACCCCAAAATCGAATAGGGTGTGGTTCCTCGATGACTATAGTGGAACCCCCATGTTGTACTAGGGTGCGGGTCCTCAACATCCGAGTGAAACCCCCTATCAGATAGGGAACAAGTCCTCAATGACTAGAGTGGAACACCCAATTTTACCAGAGCACGAGTCCTCAATTTCCAAGTGGAAACCCCTATCAGATAGGGCGTAAGTACTTTATGATTTGATTGAAACCCCCTATCACACCAGGGCATGGGTCCTCGACCTATAGAGTGGAACCCCCTATCAGCTTGACCACAGGTCATCTACCCACTGAGTGGAACCCCCTATTGGATAGGGTGTGGTCCCCATGACACTAGAGTGGAACCCCTCATTAGTATGGTAGTAGGTACTTTATAGATACATATATAGTGGAACCACCCTGACACACTAGGGAATGAGTACTCTACTTAGAGATTGTGGCCCCTCGACTATGTGGCATAATGACGAGACATTGATTGACTTTCGTAGTTACTTCTGGGAAAACATGGGAGATGTTGGGCATCATGGATGGACTTTTGGAACTATTGGAGACTCTTATTCTTGGGTTGAGCTATAATATGGAGATCCCATTTCTCTCTTGTTTAGGCTTATTTGGACTGAGCATATGTATATACTTCTATATCCATAACTTTATATTTGGTTACTATCCATCCATGGGATGCGAAGAAGTCTGGGGTATTCCACATTCTTTCTATTTTTAACTTACCATGGTTGTATGAGTCTACTCTCTCACTATATGTGGAAAATACTCGACTTGTAGTTCATCTAAACACCGTGTTGAGCCCCCTGTGTTTGGACAAGGTTACTCTCTATTGGTTTGGGTTGAATTTTTTTATTTCACTATATCTTGCATCCTATGTATTATATATTGTCTTTCGATCAATGTTGTATCTCTTACTACTTCCCCTTTAGCTTTTAGAGCATCCTAATGGGTATGTATATACTCACCCATATATGGCCTCTATCCTCATGTGTCATATCTTATACAAATGACAAATAGGTCAGTGGTGAATTCATAGGTTCTTAGGGATACCTAGGTGTTGTGGACCATGCACTACGGGAAAAATGAGCAATTGCGACGGGTTATTTGCGACGGGAATAAATCCCGTCGCAAATAGTCATGTTAAAAACTTATTTGCGACGGGGAAATACCCCGTCGCAAATAAGGAGGCTTTTGCGACGGGATTGCTTTCCCCGTCGCAAATAGTTTTCCCGCGATGCGCGCCAAATCGCGGGAAACTTATTTGCGACGGGGAAATATTCTCGTCGCAAATAACCGGCGGCGGTAAAAGGTATTTGCGACGGGAATATTCCCCCGTCGCAAATACTATGTCGGCAGAGGATTTTTTACGACGGGACCCGTCGCAAATAACTATTTACCGGTTGACCGTAATAAATGTTGGCTAAGGTATTTGCGACGGGTCCCGTCGTAAATAATACTATTTGCGACGGGAATCCCGTCGCAAATGGTCCCGTCGCAAATAATCTAACCTATAAATACCCCCATCCGTTTTTTTCATTTCATTCTCATTCCTTATCTTCTCTCTCTCTCAGAATCATATTTCTAGAGTTGAGTTTTTCTCCAGTTTAAGTTTTTTCTCTGGAGCTGATATTAAAGTTTTGAAGAACGATCAGAACAGATCAATTTTCAAGGTATTTATCTTCATTTTAATTTTTTATTTATTTTTAATTTCTTATTAGTTTCTATTATTATTAATTAGTTGTAATTTAATTATGTTTACATTGTTTTATTACTTAATTAATTTAAATTATAAGTATTGTTTATATGGTAATTAGGAATAATTAGTAATAATTTTTAGTAATTAAGAATAAATATTAATAACTAGTAATAAATACCAATAATTAGGAATAAGAACATTATTACATTATTAGTTTATTTTATTATTAATATTAAAATAATATAATTTTTTATATATATACAGTTCTTTTTTCATCTGTGTGTTTGCAGTCTTCACATGTATTATTTGTATGTGGAGATAGAAAACGCACAGATGAAAAAAGAACTGTATATAAATTAGAAAATTATATTATTTTAATATTAATAATAAAATATATTAATAATGTTATTATTTGTAATTATTGGTAATTATTTCTAATTATTGATAATTATTCATTTAATTACTAATAATTATCAATAATTAAGAATAATTAGTAATAATTACCAATAATTAACAATAATTAGTATTAATTACCTATAATTAGTATTAATTACCAATAATTAGTATTAATTACCAATAATTAGTATTAATTACCAATAATTCGTAAAAATTAGGAATAATTAACAATAATTAGTAATAATTAGGAATAATTAACAATAATTAGGAATAATTAACAATAATTAGTAATAATTAGGAATAATTAGGAATAATTAGTATTAATTAGGAATAATTAGTAATAATTACCAATAATTAGTATTAATTAGGAATAATTAGTATTAATTACAAATAATTAGTATTAATTAGGAATAATTAGTATTAATTACAAATAATTAGTATTAATTAGAAATAATTAGTATTAATTACCAATAATTAGTATTAATTACCAATAATTAGTATTAATTACCAATAATTAGTATTAATTACCAATAATTAGTATTAATTAGGAATACTTAACAATAATTAGTAATAATTAGGAATAATTAACAATAATTAGTAATAATTAGGAATAATTAGTATTAATTAGGAATAATTAGTAATAATTACCAATAATTAGTATTAATTAGGAATAATTAGTATTAATTACCAATAATTAGTATTAATTACCAATAATTAGTATTAATTACCCATAATTAGTAATAATTAGGAATAATTAACAATAATTAGTAATAATTAGGAATAATTAACAATAATTAGTAATAATTAGGAATAATTAACAATAATTAGTAATAATTAGGAATAATTAACAATAATTAGTAATAATTAGGAATAATTAGTATTAATTAGGAATAATTAGTAATAATTACCAATAATTAGTATTAATTAGGAATAATTAGTATTAATTACCAATAATTAGTATTAATTACCAATAATTAGTATTAATTACCAATAATTAGTATTAATTACCAATAATTAGTATTAATTACCAATAATTAGTATTAATTAGGAATAATTAACAATAATTAGTAATAATTAGGAATAATTAACAATAATTAGTAATAATTAGGAATAATTAGTATTAATTAGAAATAATTAGTATTAATTAGGAATAATTAGTATTAATTAGGAATAATTAGTATTAATTAGGAATAATTAGTATTAATTAGGAATAATTAGTATTAATTACCAATAATTAGTATTAATTACCAATAATTAGTATTAATTAGGAATAATTAACAATAATTAGTAATAATTAGGAATAATTAACAATAATTAGTAATAATTAGGAATAATTAGTATTAATTAGGAATAATTAGTAATAATTACCAATAATTAGTATTAATTAGGAATAATTAGTATTAATTACAAATAATTAGTATTAATTAGGAATAATTAGTATTAATTACAAATAATTAGTATTAATTAGAAATAATTAGTATTAATTACCAATAATTAGTATTAATTACCAATAATTAGTATTAATTACCAATAATTAGTATTAATTACCAATAATTAGTATTAATTACCAATAATTAGTATTAATTAGGAATACTTAACAATAATTAGTAATAATTAGGAATAATTAACAATAATTAGTAATAATTAGGAATAATTAGTATTAATTAGGAATAATTAGTAATAATTACCAATAATTAGTATTAATTAGGAATAATTAGTATTAATTAGGAATAATTAGTATTAATTACCAATAATTAGTATTAATTACCAAAAATTAGTATTAATTACCCATAATTAGTAATAATTAGGAATAATTAACAATAATTAGTAATAATTAGGAATAATTAACAATAATTAGTAATAATTAGGAATAATTAACAATAATTAGGAATAATTAGGAATAATTAGTATTAATTAGGATTAATTAGGAATAATTAGGAATAATTAGTAATAATTAGGATTACTCAGGAATACTCAGGAATACTCACGAAAACTCACGAATACTCACGAATACTCACGAATAATCACGAATACTCACGAATAATCACGAATACTCACGAATACTCACGAATAATCAGGAATACTCAGGAATACTCAGGAATACTCAAGAACACTTAGCAAAAAAATTATATTATCAATATTTATGAAAAAAATATTAATATTATTAAAATAATAAAAATTTATAAAATATTAAAATTATCAATATTTACAACAGATTTTGCTCTATTCTTAACATGTTCAAATCTTAAAGGGTCGCTAATTGTCAGGTCATGCGCAATAAAAAGTTTCTGTCAGCCATGTCCAATGTAAACTCTATAATTGTCCTTGCATGGTCGATCACCTCAAAAGTAATGTTGCAATCAGACAAACCAAGTCATTCCCTTCTTATCTATAAGAATCATCTCACATGAACCTTTACATAGATCATTCTTCCTTGAAAATTTAAGGGAAAAATAATGATAACTCCTCAAATTTTTAAGGAAGAATGATCTATGTAAAGGTTCATGTGAGATAATTCTTATAGTTAAGAAGGGAATGACTTGGTTTGTCTGATTGCAACATTACTTGCGAAGTGATCCACCATGCAAGGACAATTATAGAGTTTACATTAGACATGGCTGACACAAACTTTTTATTGCGCATGACCTGACAATTGACGACCCTTTAAGATTTGAACATGTTAATAATAGAACAAAGTTTGTTCTGAATATTGATAATTTTAATATTTTTTAATTTTTTTTATTATTTTAATAATATTAATATTGTTTTTTCGTAAATATTGATAATATTTTTTTTATTACTAATAATTAGTAAACGAAATCTGCTTGGATAATGAAGGGAAAATTTATAACCATCTCCACAACGATGATTATCAAATTTCCTTTCATTATTCAAGCAGTTTTCCTTTTGCTAAGTATTGCTAAGTATTGCTAAGTATTGCTAAATTAGTAATAAATAGTAATAATTAGCAATAAATTGTAATAATTAGTAATAAATTGTAATAATTAGTAATCCTTGCTTGAGTGTTTTTTCTAACAAATTATTCAAAACCAGTAATGCTTTTATATTTTATAGAAAAATATGGAACAACGAGGTCGTCAACAGTCATTATTAGATGACCACATATGGATAAATCAACGTAGAAATCTAAATGGTTATGGTTTAAATCCAGTATATATAGAGGGTGTGGAGATTTTTTTATCATTTGCGGCATCAAATTCAGAATTTGTTTCAGAAGGAAAGATAAAATGCCCTTGTAGAAAATGTGCATTGAGAACGTTTGACACGTTTGAAAAAGTGGGGGAACATCTCTTGCGTTTTGGTTTTCAAGCAGATTATGTTTTTTGGTATCAACACGGTGAACGCAGTTCCAGAGCAGATGATACCAACTTGATTCCGGATCCATCCCAGTTTCAAGATTTAGTACATGATGTTGCAGGTTCATCTGTTCAACATACAGAAACTCCGGCTGATATAGCTTCAAATCCTGAGTTGGGACCGTCTGAATTTTATGAGTTGTTGAAGTCTGCTGAGGATGCATTATATCCTGGCTGCAAGATGAGAAAATTAGAAGCAGTTGCAAAATTTATGGCTATCAAATCAGATAACGGAATGTCAAACACATGTTTTGACCAGATATTTTCTTTTCTGAAAACACTGTTACCCGAAGGAAATGTTTTACCTGCAAATTACTATGAAAGTAAGAGGTTGGTTCGAAATTTGGGACTTACTTGTCAGAAGATTCATGCATGTTCAAATGACTGCATTTTATATTCAGGAGAAAATGAGTCGTTGGATAGTTGTCCCACATGTGGGCAACAGAGATATAAAGAAGGACAACACGGGAAGTCTGGTTTGATTCCTGTAAAACAGTTTAGATATTTTCCGCTTACATCCAGACTTCAGCGTTTATTCATGTCTAAGAATACAGCGACAATGATGTCATGGCATAAAGAGAATATTTCAACCGATAAAAGCTTGAATCATCCAGCCGATGGTGATTCATGGAAACATTTTGATAGAGTGCATCCATCATTTGCTTTAGAAGCTAGAAATGTTCGACTGGGCCTTTCCACTGATGGTTTCTGTCCGTTTGGATCTTATGGTAGTCAATATTCATGTTGGCCTGTTTTTTTAACTCCGTATAATTTACCTCCATGGATGTTGATGAAGGAGCCATATATCTTTTTGACTTTACTAATTCCAGGACATCCGAAGAAAAATATTGATGTTTATTTGAAGCCATTGATTGATGAATTAAATTTATTGTGGAGTACTGGTGTCAGTACATATGATGTTGCAACGAAACAGAATTTCATACTGAGAGCAGCATTGATGTGGACAATAAGTGACTTCCCGGCTTATGGGATGTTATCTGGCTGGAGTACACATGGTCAGAAATCATGTCCTTACTGTATGGGAGCTCGTGCATCTTCTTCTACACAGTATGAGGAGCAGTTGCGATCTCAGACTGCACAGATAGAGAGTCTCCGACAGGAGCAGGAGCAGATACGTCAGCAGCATGAGGAGGAGCGTCGACGCCAGCAGCAGCTGTACGAGGAGCAGACGAGTCGGTGACAGCAGCAGCATCAGGAGCAGATGGAGTACATGCGCCGACTCACTCATGCTTTAGGGATGGAGTTTCCTCCACCACCATCTGCAGATCCCCCACCTCCCCCCCCCCCTCCTACAGATTAGAGTTTGTATTTCTGTTATAAAATTTGTGAAATCAAAATATTTTTTTTTTCTATTCGTAGTTTCTGTCTCATTATAAAATATTAATAATATTATATTTTTAAATAACAATATTAATATGAATAATAATAATATTTATATTTTATAATATTAAATTTTATATATATATTAAAATTTTATATATATATTAAAATTTTATAATATTATAATTTAATTATTTTTTTGTAATACTTGAATTATTTTAATATTTGAATGTAAAATAATTCTATTATTTTTATATTAATTAAAATAACTTATTAATATTTTTTTTATTTATGAATTATAATTATAATATTATTATATTAATTAAATTATTTATTAATATTCAATTATTTTTATTTTTGAATTATAATTCTACTATTATTATAGTAATTAAAATAATTTATTATTTTCATTTGTAAATTATAATTCTATTATTATATTAATTAAAATAATTTATTAATAATTTATTTTTTTTATTTTTTTTATAGTATTTGCGACGGGATACTATGCCCGTCGCAAATACTAGTATTATTAATAATTTTTTATTTTTTTTTAAAAAGAGTATTTGCGACGGGTCCCGTCGCAATTACTATGAATAGTATTTGCGACGGGTCCCGGTTCCCGTCGCAAATACTAGTATTATTAATTTTTTTATTTTTAAAAAAAAACGTTATTGCGACGGTCCCGTCGCAAAAACTATTTGCGACGGGTCCCGTCGCAAAAGGTATTTGCGACGGGCCCGTCGCAATAACTGTTTAAAAAGCTTTTTACAAAAAAATACGAAATACTATTTGCGACGGGGAGAATGCCCGTCGTAAAAAAAGGCTTTAGCGACGGTCCCGTCGCAAATAAGTTTAGTTGCGACGGCGTTTTCCGCAACGGGCTATTTGCGACGGGACCCCGTCGCAAATGGCTATTTGCGACGGGATCCCGTCGCAAATAGCCCGTCGCAAATACCTGTTTTTTCAGTAGTGATGTACAGTGGTTGTATCTTAGATATCAGGAGCTAGTATCTCTTAGAAGTTTACTTTCCCAGTTTTTTTTCTTGGGACGTATTTTTGGTTGGGTATGTATGTTCCCCTTTACTTTCAGTTTACACTATTTTACTCTTGTACACCCTATAGGTTTTTAATGCTTAGTTTACTTTCTAGTTGTTGCATCTTTTATTATTTTTCCTCTACACTTCTATGTTGAGATTTTCAGGTGTGTTCATATAGGTACTTAGGAAAAATCCTCCCACTTAGGTTACACCTTTCAGAACTTGTCACCACCCCTTATCCAATGGAGGTAGGCATGGAGTAGTTTCCGCTTGAGTCGCGTCTTAGATCATTTTGTGACTATGTTCGCCACCATTACACATGTGTTTTTATTCTTATTAGTTGTTCTGATCCTTTCAAAATATAAGGAGTTACTAGGTATGAAGATCATAAGATCTCATTGGGTTGAAAAAGCAAGTGATTATATTCTAAATAATTATTTGAAGATTAACTATGATAATTGATCAATTTTCTTAGTATTATTGAAGACTTAATTGAATTTAAACTATTTTTTACTAAGAATAAGGACATTTATCTTATTGATATAGAAGAAAACTATGCAGATATTCTGATTAACTTCTAATAAATGTTTATAATGAAACACTTGAATATACATGATTCAAAACCAAAGAACATGTGGGACTTTGGGTATGAAAAGAAATCATGGTGTGATGCTATGATAATAGTGTGAAGCTTTAGAGATAGTTATAGTTTCATTTTTTTCATGATAATTCATGTGATACATAGAAAGTGTATACACATTGATACTTAGTTTACGTGTGATAAGTTCCATCCATTATGTTCAATGATTGATTATAGTATAGAAACCATGATTGGAGTGTACAAATAATAATGTAAAGGAGTAGGCCTTTGAGCTGAATCTTGTAAAAATATTGTTTTCCACTTTATTTTCTTAACTTTAATTGGTTAGTGTGGATGGTTGATAGGTTAGTATTAAAATATATTTATATACATTACTTAGAAATAGTGGATATATTCTAAAGGTTGTGAATGTTTCCAAGAACAATTGTAAGTTAGTAAAAATATAAAACACTTCATTCACCCATTCCCCTTATGTGTCTACATCGATTCTAAGGGTCATTTCAATTCATATCAAAGCAAGGTTATCTTGTGATTGGATTTAATTTCAATACCCATTTAATTTCATTTAAATTAATGATGTATAGATTTGAGATATTTTAAGATCTTAAAAATGAAAAATAAGAATCTATTATTGTTATAACATGTGTGGGAGTCTCTACTAATACTATGGAAAATGGGAAAAATAAAGAGGCCAAGAAGCTAATAAAAGTCTCAAGGAAAAATTGATGAATTATTATCTAAAGGAACTCAGAATGTGGAGTGATCAACTATTGAATCTATTGATAGAGATCCTTTTGATGTCTCTAGTTCTTATTGTAGAGAGAATAAAGAGAAAAAAAATAGTGAAATACTTTTACTCTTATGAAAAAGGTAATCTAAACAAATTTCCTGATGAATTTTTTTCTTATATTCTTGGTTTTATCATGGAATAGTTTGATGAAAATTGTAGTTAGGGGGAGAAGCATCTTCCCTAGATAATTCATTAGCTAAATAGTTTGAAAGATAAAACATACTATCCCAACATATGAAATATAAAAAAGAAATAGCCTCACTTTTCAATGATAATATGTTATTAATTGATGAAAAATTTTAAAGGTTATTGAGAAATAAGTGTTTAAGGTTATGGTAACTAAGCTTTCCATGCATTGGATAAGCCACACGAATTCAAAGAGAATTTCAAGTATGCACAGCTAGATGTGAAAGGAGAAAAATAATTAAATAACATGCAAGTTTTCTTCAATATATAATCAAGATGAATTATGGATAAGTTCATAATATTTAAAGTCATTAGGAATATATATTGAAGTTTATTGAGGCTTATAAATATTCCCTCAAAATTAATTACTTGGAGTTGGAGGTAAATATAAAAGATTTGGAATCTTTACAAGTTTAACCCTACTAAATAACTGAGAATAGAAGTACTACTACACATGTATCAGAGATGAGTTTTTCCTCAAAAATAACTTATGCATGTGGTAAAGTGATCATAAGATGTTTTTTTAGATTATATACCTTAAGAATATGGAAGAAGACCCCACATAGTTATAAAAGTAAAGAAAAAATTGAATCATTTGTGTTAAACTGTGCAGAAAAAATTCAATTTCTATAAATATCTGGATGAATAATAATTTTTAAAGTAATACCATATCAAAAAGGGTGGGGGTGAGAAAGTGTAGTAATATTTTTTCCCTAGTTGTAGCCTAAAAGAGTGATGAAATAACCAAAAAACTAAACGAAAAAAATCTAGATAGATTGGTCTTATAAGTAAAAGAAGAATATTTGTGGGTCATTTTTTGTATTGCTATAAGTTTAGACATGTAGCCATTTATTTATTTCCCAATATGTCAACTCAAGAAAGTCAGAGAAGGTTTGAAGCAAGGGGGAGTATAGATGAAATTAGAAACAAACCTACTAGATATAATACACAAAAAATATATTATAAGAACCAATTTTATAACTAATTTGAATATTGAAATATTCATGTCTAATAATATAATGAATTTTGGTATATCCCAACCAGCAATAACTCTTATATTGATGTGAATAAAAGGACACAATAGTAGATAGAAAAGAAAAAAAGTATTCCTTAAAAAGTGAAAAAGTAAATAAAGTTGATGCAACCACTCTCAATAAGTCATTTAAGAAGGCTGATGAAGAATATATAACATCATATAGAATAATATGTTTCAATTGAGATAATAGAGGCCACACCATGGAATTTTTTTAAGTAATCCTTCGAAATTAAAGCTATCATGAGTAATATGGAATCAAAAAAATTCAATCAAGGAGATTAATAAGATTATTAGCATGGTGGAAGACATAGATGATGATGATATTGAGAGGATACCCAATAAGGTTAATACAAAAGCTAATAAAGTTATATGCGGATGGATAAATCAAGATAAACACATTAACAACAAGTTTATGACATCACTTCCTGGTCAAAATGAGTTATCAAGTGATAAGGGAAAGCACCAATGATTCCTACTACAAATAAAGATGCTAAAAAGTGGTATTCCCAAAAAAGAGAAGGGTGATCATGAGCCTAATAATATATTTATCGTATGGATAGATCATCTATAAGAATATAAGAAGTTGAATCAAATATCATTGAGTGAATCTATAATGTTAACTCAAGAATATAAATTCATTCCAACTAAGATAGAAAATTAAAATAAGAAGAAAACAATGTTTCCCAAAATTGTTCATATTTGGATAGTAAAAAGGGAAGCATTTAGGTAGAAGAAAATTCATTGTATATCTTTAAAAAAATGAATCTAGGTTGAGAAACAAGTCTCACCCTTATAGATACAATTGAAGAGTGGTGAATGACCACTATATTACCACATATTTATGATTGTCCTTTTGAAGAGGGAATTAACAGTGAATCTAAAATATAGTGTTCCACTATGGATTACTACAATTTTAGTTTTTATTCATTTTAAAATTGGTATCATGTCTCAACCAGTACCATAATTTCTTGAAACCTATTCTTAGATGAAAATTACCATAGTGATAAAGTATGGAGAGAATCCCTTGAGGGGGAGAAACTCAAGAAGTATATAATTTTATTTAGATCATTTTTTCACATATTTAATTCTATAATTAAATGTTTTAATACCACCAATTACATAGTTTAAGGGTAGTTGTCACAATTTTAGGTTTCATTAATAATTTGAAGTTAATTTTTAAAATCACCTAATTTTGGAATTTAAATATTTCTTTATAAGATTTCTCTTTTGGAAATGAATTCTTATATAATGCTATAAATTACTAAATTCCTTTTTTTAGGCTTTAGGGATTTATGGGATGCATTTAATTCAACTATACCCACATTCGAATCACACATTATGAAGCCTAAAAGGGGTATCCAAGTCGAGCATTGGAATATGGGTCTAGATTGAACTAATTTTGAAGATAGACCTATATCTCACCAATGGGAATCCAAAATGAGCTTAAATTTCACATAAAGGTCATGAAGTTTATGGTTAACATTTTTATTGATTTTTATCTCTCAATATCCCACCACTTATAAAGCTATTAATTATTGGGTATTAAGTGCTTTATAATTTGAACTATCTCAAGGGTAGAAAATATTTTCAATGTAAATAAATCACAAAATTAGCTACACATGTCCAAAAAGATTTAACTTTCTTGGTTTTATGGGTAACACATAAATGAAAAACTTTTTAGAAGAAAAAAATTCAAATTATGAGATTTAATATGACCAAAGCATGGAAGAATTTGAGGGATGTAATTGAAGCCAAGATTTTCCACTCCCCTCACTATAAAAACGTATCCTAACCATTTTAAAGGGTTGGAATCTTTGGTTAAGAATTTTGTGTAGATATGTAGGATTTATACTTCTATAATAGAGTTATATATTATCAATAAATATTAGCTTGGTTTTATTCCTCTCTTACCATTCTCTTTTTATTTTCTATTTTGTTTTCTCCCATCAGGATCCTTTTAATCCCCGTGAAAATAGAAAACTAACCCTCACTATTCCAGGGATGAATGTTGATGTTTTGAGATCATTTTGATTCAATTTATTCTTATTATTTTATTATGAAAATTTCAGAAGTGGTGAAACCAGTTTTGGTAAAGTTTTCAGCCCATTTTTTCTATTGATTTCTTCTTCCTGTTTGATTTTTATTCCTCTCCTATTTCATCATAATGATACATACAAGATGAAGTAGAATTATAGTGATAATGTGTGGGGGTATTTTCCCATATATGGATGGTCAGTTTCAGATAATAAAAATTAAATAGTAATTTTTTGAGTGATATTTTTGTTCTCAATATTGAATAGAACATTGAGATTAAATATTTAAATAACTGTGATAGCATCATCATGAAATCGTAAGAATTACAACATCTTTACACTAAAATATTTGTGAATTTTTTCTTTTATATTTCAAAATATTTTTATTATATGTATATTTATATTTATATAATTCATTTTTCAACCCCCCCCCCCACATCATTATATTACTTTATTTTTATATTAATTATTATATAAATATTGATAGTAAAAAATGATGTGTGTGGGTGGACTCCTTGATAAACCTATAGGGTGAACACTATTCTGCATTCTTAAGTAAATAAGAATTTATTGACTTTATATTTATGATAAAACCATCTCATCAATTTGGAATCATTTCTAAGGAGGCTGATATCTTGTGCACATTATTATTCACAAAAATATCTTAAAAAATATAAATTTAAAAAAAGGATTTTTTAATGATGATTTGCCCACTAATTTGAGTTAAATAGTTGAAATTTTAGAAATAAAATCACATGGAATTTTTAGGTCTAAAATTGAGGTATTCAAGGATCTAATAGGGGACATGAAGGAAGACCTTGAGAAATAAATTTTTGGAGTCTTGTCCAAGGATCTCAAATAATTCTCACACTACTTTTTAGAGTTATGCCAAGATGAGATAGAGGTTAAAAAAGATATTATCTTTCCAAATTTTTAAGAATACATCAGGAAGGTGGAAAATAAACATCACAACCCTTCATTACCACAAAATTTTACAATCCTCCTAGAGGTATTGTAATAAGAGACCACACTTGAAGTTGATCTGTTGAAGGGAGTGGACTTAACATTGTATTCTCTTGTTTTTTTTACACTATTTTCATAGCTAATTTACCAGCCTCATTTTTCTTCTACTGAATCAATTAATATTCTTTACCTATAGATTGATGATTTTTAGGATGAAGTGTTCACCACTAAGGATAATATGGTGTTCGTATTTGATGAATATGAGGAATAAAATATTGAGGAGCATGTGATGATTATATTTCCTACTATGTATCATATTTCATATCACATGGAAGAGGAAACAATGATAGTTGATAAGTATCACCCCTAAATTCATTTCCCTCCCATCATACACCATAAATTCTTTCTTTTTTCACTTCTTGGGGTTGCGATTTTTTTATTTTCCATGGAGGTTCTCACTCTTATCATCCCCTTATGTATGTTGAGAGAAATAAAATTTGGTGATTTCTAAGTAAGAAACCCCATCCACCATCTAATTGGGGATAATGTTTTGAAACTACCTAACTAAGGGTAGTAAACCCCAAGAACCACTTTGGGGGGGTTCACCCAACAAATCATATTTTCCATTTTATTTTATTTTTATATATTGTGTTCTCCCAATAAATTTTTTCGTTTTCTTCTTGGTTTCTAGGTATAAAGTTGTAGCAACTGCAATCTTAAATCAAAGATACCACTATAAAAAAATCATGTTGTATCTTTCATTATCTTCTTTTTTATACCATTATATTTTTATTTTGTTGACCATAAAAGAAGTGTAATGAAATTTAATTATGGGGGAGTTTCAACATTCTTTGGAGTATTTGTGTCTTTTATTTTGTTTTTTCATTATTTTAATAACTTTTAACATTATGAATATCAATATTGTTTTTTCACCCTTGAATTTATTTTGAGTGAGTTTTCTTAATTTTGAATTAAATATATTTTAAATGTTTTTTTATGTGTAAAATTTTCCTTAAATTTTATTTCTAATAATTTTTATGAGTTTAACCAATTTTTGAAATCCATTCCCATGAATAACTAACTCAAATTATTTTTTTACTATCATGTGAGGTGTTATGAACACTTTTTAAATATTATTACTGATACCCACACTTTATATAAGTAAATATGGATTTGTTTTTCAAAATAGAACTTATGATTATTCTTCTTCAAATATTTTTGGTGTTTATAAATTTTTTGGAAGTGATTGAGCCATTTCATTGGAAATCCATATTTTAAATTGAGACCCAAATTTACAATTATCTTTGTTTAATCCTTAAAATACATGAATTTCTTTATAGTTTCAAGACACATTACAGGATAATTAATCCTTACATACCATCACTCTTACTATTTTTTCAGGAATATTTCAATTTTGAGTATGGAATAATGGATTTTCATGAGTGTTCTTTGGGATGTAGCTCTTTTTTGTGTGTGTGAGGGGTGATTAATTATTTTGGGCATTTGAAGAATGGTAATGAGCCATTATAATTTATTTTTCTTCATTTTTATCATCTGGTTATCTCAAAAAAAGAAAAAAAAGAAAAAAATTTAAAAAAATATATGAGATTGAATTGTTTATTGTGTTTAATTTTATGAGTGATGTAGCTCTAAAAAATTATTAAGAGAATTATTGTCATTATATCATTATATTTTATTTTCATATTATCCTCCATGAAAAAATACAAAGAAAAAAATGAAAAGGGGATAATTTTTATGAAATCATTCATTTTATTCGCTTTTAGAATCACGGAAAATGTCAAAGGGTTTGTGGTGTACATTTATAAAGGGAATTGATTGATCTATATTTCTTGGTTTTAACTTGAATACCCATGCATTGGTATTTAATATTTTAACCTCATCTTTCAATCTGTTATTTTTTAAAATATTTTTTCTATCGACATTTAGCATTAGAATTCACCTTGAGAAAATCCTCATGATTGAAAATATTTTTTTATGTCTCATGGTGTGGAGAGATGATAATTTTTACAAGCCTATTGTGACACTTGTAGTTTTCAGGTATGAAAATAAATCTATATTTAATTTCTCTTGATTGAAGGGTTTTCCCACCCCTTCCCATCTCTCTAGCTCCCGGTGAACTAATCATCCATGGTTGATACCTCACCCCTCCCCCATCTACGGGGTAGGGGTCATGTGCCCCCTTCCCGACTCTTACCCATCTTGAAGATAATTCCTTTAACTCACATTAGCTTTTTCTTCTCAATATTTCCTTTTTTCCTAAGGTTTTAGGTTTCTAAAAGGGGATCTATCCCTGCCAAATTCTTCCTTATAATTTTTTGTGGCTTCTTCTCTCCTTGAAAACTCCTTAGTGCATAGATTCGGTAGTCCTCATACTCTGGTAGGTTCTTTCAACAAATTCATCAAAATATCTTGTGGATTATTAAGTCTAGTGATTTTTGGCTTTCTCTATGCATGACACCTCTTCATTTACTTTAGGGATGAAGGTGGTATGTCTTGAGCGTGGTCCAAGGCTCCCTAATTTTTTAATTCCATGCAGTTATATCTATTTCTTTGGTCAATGGAATCTCACCTACATCATGATCTAGCCTCTTTGATCATTTTGGTACATCATTCTAGATTACCCATTCCCATTCATAATCTCTTCATCCTTAGTTTTATAGGAAATTCTCTTGGGATTTTTCTCTATGTAGACTATCAAACTCAAGACCTTTTTCATCCCGTAACACCTCAAATATTTGTGGAGGTGGATGTTTGAAAACCTCTAGTGGATTTCTTATAGATTTAAATAAAAGGGGAATATCTATTTTGTAAAGTGGTTTCTTATGAATCAAGGATTGACTTTTGGGGTAATTTCTTCCAATTGGGACATATGGTTCATCATTTTTAGTGTTCTAGCATTGTGGATCAGCGGACTAGTAAAGATTGTAATGGAAATAAGGATGTGGAGTCTCTTCCATCAGGGGATCCTTGGGTCTCCTATCCTATGCCAAGATCTACTGAGGATATTGAGGTAGCCCATGATGAATATCATGGCTAGATAATGGAATCTAGAATTCATAATCTCAGGTCTATGTAGGGACCTATGGATAAGTCAAACATTACAGTTTCTACTGATGTTTCTTCTATTTCCTTTCCACAAGTGGTGAATCAGATAGTAGTGAAGGCCCCCAAAAATATTATGGTAGATCCTATTAATCCTCTATCCAATCTGGTTCTAGTTTCATCTAACTCCAATCGGGCCTAGGGAGAGCACTAGTAGGAAGTGTTGACATGGAATCAAGGGTGGCCTTACCATTATAGAACCAGTTTCCCTACTTTAGTGATATCTCCAATATTCCCATTACGGAGGGTGGACGATAGTTGGTTCCAAGAAGAAAAAATATTATAGTAAACTTATTAGCGAGAGGGAAGACAGTGAGAAAATAGTACTGGAATCAACACCAACATCATTACAATGAGTTGAACTGGATAGGCTGATTATATAGATCTCTGGGAGTATTAATGAATATGAGGAGGAAGGGGAGAATACCCATATTTCACTAATACATTATGATCTTCAAGCAGTTTAGTATTACCTTAGAACAAGTGCGGGTAGAAGAAATAAGGGAATTTATAAATTAGGATATTTCCCAGTGTCAGCTAAGAAGAAATCTAATCCTCGAAAAGACTACTCTTATCTTCCCAAGCCAATGACCAATAGATATTCAGGGAGAAAATTAGGATCCAAGACCCATAAAGGATCCCCTAAAAAAGGAAAAGGGGTGAAGGAGGTGAATCATCCTGATATTGGTGCAACTCAAGATCTTATTGATGAACATATATCTTCAAAGAAGAAATGAAAGTCTAGTGTGTCACAACAAACTGAGATTGAATGTTAAGATCATGCTTATATTACTATTCTTATTCAACTAGACCCAATATCCCAGAATTCCTTAATGGAAGTGGTTAAAAAGGACACGGTGGCCCCTAAAAGATTAGATCTTACCCAATTCTCCTTTCCCAAATATTTTTCTGAGAAGATTAAGAATGATCTTATCTCTGCTAATATTTCATGGAAATATCAATGAGAACCCTTGGTCTAGAGACTAGTTGTTTCACTGTATTGATTTCTCTAGGGTGTCTTTTCAAGCTAAGTAAATGGAGAAAGTGTTCTTGGACTTCAGAAGCTCATACAGGTCCCATATTTAAATTATAAGATATATTGGTTTCTCATTTCTCTAAGATGTTTTGTTTTTTTATCTATTTACATGTTGGCTTTCTTTTATGGCTCCTACTCCACCACAAAGATGATTTTTTGAAAATTAAAAAAGGTAAGTTTGAGAGAGATTTCTCTTGAGTAAATAATGACATGAATTTCAATGTGGGTAGATATGATTAGGATAGGGATGTATTTTTTAGGATGAATAAATTTAAATTAGAGGCATGAAAATAAAAGGAAATTTTTTTCATAAATTATACATTATGAAATTATATTTTGTAAAAGACCTTAGAAATTTTCTCATGTTTGATTTTGATGTGGATTCTGATTTGGATATTTAAATACTTTCTATGAGTGAAATGTTTAAGTGTGGAGGATTAATTAAGCTCATAATTTCACATATATAATTATTTAATTATATTATTTAATCCTACTAATTTCTTATTTTATGGTACTTGTCACAATTATAGGTTTTATTAACAATTTGAGCTTAATTGTGAAAATCATCTAATTTTGGAATTTAAATATTTATTTATTAGATTTTTTTTTTCCATAACTTCTTCTAATCTAATCCAATTTGATAAATAAATTTTTTTATACTTTATAAAATATTTTTCAACATTTCATTAAAATGGACCAAAATTTCAATCCAAAATTATGAAGACTAGATGGAGCATACAAGTCGGCCCTTGGAATCTAAACTATATTGAATGAATTTTAAATATATCCCTATATATCCCAAATGGGAATCCCAAATGATCTAAAATTTTACATGGTTATTGGGAATGTGATGGGGAACATTTTCATTGACTATTACAACTATATATTCTACCATCTTCAATGTGATAATTTCTTGAGAATTTGGTGTTTTGGAATTAAAATAGTCTCCAAGATAAGAAATGTTTTCTGATTAAATATGTCATAACCTTGGTTAAAAATGGCTAAAAAGGTTTAAAAAAAATTTGGGATCATGGTAAATACATAAATTAACAAATTTTTAGATTAAAATTTTAAATTATTCCATTTACTTTGTACACCATATGAAAACATTCAACGAACTAAATTGGAGAAAATATTTCCACTCCCTCACTATAAAAATGTATCTCTCTATCCATTTCAAAGGGTTGGAGACTTTGGTTAGCCATTTTATATAGATATGTAGAGTTTTTACTATTTTAATATATTTTTATAGTAACAATACATATTATTTTTTTATTATTATCTACTCCTTCTATTTTAATTTTTTCATTTATTTTCCCCCACCACACTCCTTCTAGTCACCATGAAAATGAAGAAATAACCTTTTTTTATTCAAGGAGGGGAGTGGTAATGATTTTTTATTATTTTTTTGTTCTTAAATGTGTTCTATTTATTGTATTTTTATAATTTATGTAGTGGTGAAATTTATTTTGGTGAATGGTTCACCCCTCTTTCTCTACTATTTATTTATTTATTATGTTCAATATTTATTCCTATCCTTCATCATTATATTGTTTCATACGGACTAGAGTAGACTTATGATGATGGTGTGGGGGATTATTTTCCAAATTTTAGAGGGTTTATGTGGGATAATAAAAATTAAATATGTTGGTTTTTAGTGATAGGGTTGATCTTAAAAATGAGTATAATATTAAGAAATTTTTTTAAATAACAATGATATCATCTTCATGAACTCCTAAGAATGATAACATCTTATCACTAATATATTTTTGTTTTTTTTGTAATGACCCAAACATTCATTAATGAAAATTCATCTTGATGTAATTAAATATATTATTATGGATATATAAAACTTATTCACTTCATTGGTTTTATGTTTTTTGTATTTCAAAATACCATTATTAATTGTGACCGTTGCTAATATAGTCGTTAAACAGTGATCACATGATTAGTATAAATAAAAGGCTTTAACAAATCCAATTTACTCAGAAAAAGGAATTGATGGCCTCATCTAGTAGAATTTATCCATATGAAGCCCATTTTTTAGAGCTCAGAAAGGATGTGGCGTCATCGGGCTTCACTCTTGACCAAAACCAAGTCAATATTCAATAAGTTAAGCTCGAACAGAACTGGCTACGGAAGAAGTGGAAGTTGATAGAGATTACCACCCGAGCGATGTTATCCGAGCCACCCCAAGATTCTATCACCATCACACACCTTACCCTTCGGTCTTATATGGGTGTTATAAGGGGTTATGTAATAAGACCCTATCACTATGATTATGTACATTATTTTTTTGTATAGATAATATACATTTATTTTATTATTGTTACTTTGTAAATAGTTTTTAAAGAAAAAATAGTATTTTTAGTTATTATTCAATTAAGAAACCTGTTTTGATGAATTAATGTATTTTTGAATTAAATAATATTTTAATTAAATATTATTAATAAATTACTTTTTATTAAATATAAACTATCGTATAATTTTTATGAATACAATTTTGATTTTTATTAAGGTTTGAAAGCCGTTTTTTTTTCAAAACCCATGAATTTCCGATAAATGTAGGTTTTTATTTTAAAAGTAAAAATTCACATATCTATAAAATTATTTATATAAAATTAATATTATTTTTGGAATCCGGACTTTGAAATTATCCAACCATGAATATTTCATAATTTTTTGAGATAGTCTAACTTTTAGGTAAAAATTAAGTATTGTTTAAATATATAATGTTTTTTATGACATCATAATGACTTAATAGTGATGTAATAAAATACAATAAACATTATGTTAGTCCAATATATTTTTTACCATTAAAATAATATGATTTTTTATTTCTTTGATTTATTTTACAAAACTTTTGTGGACCCTCCAAGAGTTATAAAATATTTTAACTTTTTAAATTGATTTCTTTGAGAGTGTGACTCACCTCCACATAATCAAGCCTAATATTTTATGAAGTTATTCCATTTTCCTTATAAAATAATTTTTTCCACTCCCCTTTGGAAAACCCATGGGCAAAAACCATGGGTTGGTTTGTGGTTTTGATTAGTTTAATGTGTGGTGTCCCAAACCTAAATAATAAAGAATTCCCTCTCTTTTCTTATATAAACTCACCCAATATCTCACTTCCTCTTCACTAAAATCCTTTGTATATTCACCAAACTCTACTCTAAACTCTTTATAATCCTCCAAATGTTCCTAAAGCTCCCAAGAATCCTCTATCAAGCCTCTCCCAAGCCTTTGGGATCACACTTCCAAGTAAGGGATTCCTACCTTTCTTATTTTTATCCAAGTTTCCTTACGTTGTAATACCCTTTTACTTTAAATTAAAAATGTTGGGGTTTGATTTTTCACAAACCTTATATTCCCCTACCTGTGTTTTAAATGACGATATACCTCTTTATCTCTCATTAATTCCTTCTATGTACACCCATTACCATGCTGAAATTCTGTAAGGAATTTCTCTATTCTCATTTACATTCAAGCAATTATTTTGTATTATGAATCTAATTTCCATAAACATTTATGGGAAATGTATCTATATGACCCCCTTACTTTCCATTTAATTTATATATTATGATACACCCCTTTCTCTCTCATAAACCATTTCTATGAATTCTTATGTCACATCGTTATGTTACTGAAATTGCACTGTGATTTTCCAAGCCAAAATCATTGTGTTGTAAATACCATTCTCATTTCTCTATCAAGGGTATTCACCTTTATAAACGATTACTTATTTATTATAGAGTTTCATGTATGAATTCTACATTCCTTTAACTTGGAATAATATATTATCTTTAATGATTCCATGTTTTATGATCCATGTGGCACACTTATTCATGAAATGAAATGTTTAAGAAGGGTGTGCCCTGATATCACTCCAATGCATTGGGTAAATATTGGTATCATGATACGTCAAGGGAAATGAGGGTTTACTCATGATAATTCAAGCTCAATGAGGGTTTACTCATGATCCATGTGCAATGATCCTTGGCTCATGCTAATACCATGTTAAGTATTGTTTCCACATTTCCATGTTATGATAATCATACTATATCATGCCTTTATTTTCATGTTTCTCTTATGATACATTGATATGAATATTACCTAAAATGTATTGTATTATTCATTTTATTCCTTGTTTACTCCTTTACTTGGCTTTATAGCTCACCATTTTCTTATGCATGTCCTCAGGTTATCCAATGCAATGCTAAGTATGAGGTAATGTAGTGGTCATGTAAATGAATTTTTCAATAAAGATGTTGTGTTTAATGTTTTAAGTCATTATGTAATGCTTATAAGCCCCAAAGACACTATACATATTTATAATTTATGTTATATCAAGTGAATATTTTATGTAATAAATCATGTTTAAGTGTGTAATAAAAATAAAGGTTGTCATAGCTGGTATCAGAGGATAGGTTTAGTTATTTTTGGGATTAGGATTAGAAAACCCTAGTGGAAGCCTTTGGGATAAGACTAAGTATAATAAAAACATCCCTAAATTTTGTTGAGTATTGAGTAAATGGTTTATCAAGAAAATACATCCCTATCTGGATACGATCAGTTTGAGGAAGCTCTGGCACAGATGTACCTAGGAGTGAAAACTCAGACTAGGAGTTTTAGGCTTGACCTCAGGTTTCTTGGTACATGACAATAGGACTTGTTGCACTCTTGGTTACGACACTCCTAAGGGATATGATTTGGTAAATTCACAAGCTTAGTATGAACCATTATTAAGGGAATAAAAAAATTCCCATAAGAATAAATGTTGGGAAGTAGATCATGGATAACATAGATTGAATCCTATATATTTATAAGTTAAGGAAATAATGGTTATTTATAATTACTCCATTTTTACCTTGGATAACCATTTACGTGTTACCCCTAACTTTCCTTTTATTCCTGCCAATGGATGGTAATAGGAGGACTCGGGCTAACAACCGATGTGAAGATCAATGTTACGACTATTCTAATTAGATACCCAATCCAATGGGATCGGGAATCGCATAATTTTTCATGATACTCCCTCAGTTAACTAAAGATTTGAATAGAAAAATAGTTCAAGAGGAAATTTCAACCCCCCCCCCAGAAAGAACATGTCTCAATCGAAAGCTTTATGAGACAAAGGCCTTGTACTTTTAATGGATCATTTGATCCCTCAATTGTCGAACAATGGATCAACTCCATTGAAAAGATCTTCTCCATCCTTCAATGTACCGAACAAGAGAAGGTTCTTATGGATTCTTATCGTATATAGGGTGAATCTGATCATTGGTGGACATTGATCAAAAATACGAAACCTGGGGAGGAGATCAAATCGTTAGAATGGAAGGATTTCTGGAAAATGTTTTTTGATAAATATTTTCCTCACACCCTCTGACTTATGATGGAAAGGGACTTCTTTTCCCTCAAGATAAAATACAAAAAATCCATCAGAGAATATGAGGAAAACTTCAAAAGGCTTGCATGATACACCTTTGTCTTTGTCGTTACCCCTGAATGCAAGGTTGACTGCTTATTTGGTGGGCTAAAACCTAGCCTATAGAAATCCCTTGTGATCCGTGACTTCAATGGCTATGAGAAAATTGTCTGATGTGCCCTAAAAGTCAAAATGGAGATTGGAGAATCTCAGGGGTATCATGGGGATAAGAAGCATAAGGTGGAATTCAATTCTGGTGGCCTGATGGATAAATCCAATGGTGTTAAGAAAATCCAGCAGCCCACTTACCAAAGGTGCAGAAAGAAGTACCCTGGAAATTTCCTGAAGGGGACAAGGAAATGAATTAGGTGTGGAATGGAAGGGCACATAGCCGTGAACAGTCGATAAGAAAAACATGTTGTTGTGATATAATAGAGGAATGCTCTATTCGACCCCCAATGCTTTGTTCTTTGATTCAACTGCAATGACCCAGGGAACCTTGAAAATTAGTGCCCTAAGCTAAGGGTTTTCAGAGGCAACCAACAACCTCCAAGGAAGTAAGGGTGAGATTTTGACATCACTACTGCTAAAGTGAACTCCAACAATGAAGTGGTGACAGGTACACTAGTTATTCATTCAAGAATAGAGAATGTACTTTTTGATTCTGGTTCTACACATTCTTTTAAATCCTGAATGTTTATTAGAAGAATCCCAGCACCACCACAAATCATGGAAGTAAATATGTCAGTGAGTTAGGAAAATGGGGAAATCATTGCATCCTATGAATATAAATCCTCCTCTGTCATAATTTTTGGATTGAACTTCTTAACAAACCTCGTCATACTCTCTATGGTGGAATTTGATACAATTATCGACATGGATTGAATTTCCTTATATAGATCCAACATAAATTTCTATGTGAGGGAAATCACTCTCCATATGAAGAATTGACGCTCGATTCTATACAAGTGAAAGGAGGAATATGAATCTTATTTAGCACCATCATCTCAAACATGGATATTACTGCTATATGAGAATGTGTATTTGGATCAGATGATTAAGTATAAGGAATCAACCATCCTTGAAGACATTCCTATCGAGAGGGAATTTGCTGAAGTGTTTCCTAAGGAATTTCATGGTCCTCCTCCTAGAAGAGTTGTTGAATTCTCAATTGACCTTATACCAGGGGAGTTTCCAATATCCAAGACCCTATATAGAATTTTTATTTTGGAGCTAGAGGAGTTAAAGAAACAACTATAGGAGAATCTAGATAAAGGGTTTATACACCCAAGTGATTCACCATGGGGTGGACCAGTCCTCTTAGTCAAGAAAAAGGATGGGTCAATGCGCCTTTTCATTGATTATCATGAGCTCAACAAAATCATGATAAAGAATAAGTATACTCTACCACAAATTGATGACTTTTCAATCATCTATGTGGAGCACAATACTTTTCCAAGGTGGATTTTCAGTCAAATATTACCAAGTAAGGGTGAAGAAGGAGGATATCCCTAATACCTCTTTTCATACAAGGTACGGGCACTACGAATTCATATTAATTCCTTTCAAAGTCACTAATTCTCCAGAAATATTCATGGACTTGATGAATAGAGTCTTTATAGATTACCTCTACAAATTTGTGGTAGTATTTATAGATGATATTCTAATATACTCTAAAACCAAGGAGGAGCATGAGAAGCATCTAAGAACTATACTAGAGACCTTGTGAAGGGAGAATCCATATGAAAAGTACATCAAGTGTGAGTTTTGGTAAAATGAGGTCTCATTCTTCGGTCATATCATCACAAGCAATGGGGTATCTGTGGATCCCTCCAAGATAGCTACAATTGAGGGATCATCAAGGCCAACATTGGTAATAGATATTCATAGCTTCATGGGGTTAGCTGGATATTATCTCCTATTTGTGAGGAATTTCTCATGATTTTACAACCCTCTTACTAAGCTAACTTAAAAGGGAGTAAATGTTTCTTGGAGTGATGAATGCGAAGAGAGCTTCAAATAGTTGAAAAAGAGGCTTATCACTGCACCAGTACTCACACTCCCAATAAGTGGAGAACTATTTGTGGTGTATAATGATGCTTCAAAGAGGGGTTTAGGTTATGTGCTAATGAAAAATGATAAAGTGATAGCCTACACATCAAGGAAACTAAAAATCCATGAGAAAAAACTATCCCACACATGATCTGGAGTTGGTGGTTGTGATCTTTGCATTGAAAATCTGGCGGCATTATCTCTATGGGGAGAAGTATGTGATATATATTGATCACAAGAGCCTAAAATATATATTCACACTAAAAGAGATTAATATGTTCCAATGAATATGGATAGAGATCATCAAGGATCATGACTGCTCAATCCACTACTATTCTATTAAGGAAAACAAGGTGGCAGATTCTCTAAGTAGAAAGGATATTGCATCTTTATCAATAATGAGAATTGAAAAGGATCCAATATTCTTAAATTTTCAGAGGATGGACATGGGAATCATTAAGGGAGGAACATCATCAATCCTTTCTTAAATGATTACTCAACCATCCCTCATGGAGAAAATAAAGGATGATTAAAGGAAGGATGTGGAAATTCTAAAAAGGTTGGAAGCTATCAGAAATGGGAAATCCTCAGAGTTTGTGGTTGAAAAGGATGGAATTGTGAGATTTGGGCCATGATTATATGTACCATCTGATACATAGATAAAGAAGGAGCGTTTGGATGATGCACATATCTCAACCCTCTCTATTCACCCAAGGAGAACAAAGATATATCGAGATCTCCGAGAAAAAATTTGGTGGGACAATATAAAAAGGGAGATTACTGAATATACATAAAAGTGCCTGGTCTATCAGAAAGTGAAGGGTGAGAGCCAAAATTCTAAGGGGATGATGAAACCATTACCCATACCAACATGTAAGTGGGTGAACATTACCATGGACTTTGTCACTAGACTTCCAAGGACATCTGGATGAAACAATGATATATGGGTCATTATGGATCATCTTACAAAGACAACTCACTTTATCACAATTTGAGAGGACTTCCCATTGTATCAACTTGCACATATTTACATCAAAGAAGTGGTAAGGCTACATGGATTACCACTATCTATTGTATCTGATCATGATCTAAGGTTTAACTCTAAATTCTAGAAAAGTCTCCAACATTATCTAAGCACTAAACTGAACTTCAGTATGGTCTATCAGCCTAAAACTGATGGCCAATCTGAGTGAACTATTCAGACACTAGAAGATATGTTAAGATCATGTTCTATGGACTTCAAAGGAGGATGGGACCAACATCTTCCACTGGTTGAATTATTCTACAATAATAGTTTCCACTCGAGAATCTGAATGGAACCATATGAAGCCCTTTATGGGAAAAGGTGCAGAACACTAGTTTGTTGGGATGAAGTCGGTGAGTTTAAGCTACTAGGACCTGAAATTGTTGAAGAAATGGTGGAGAAGGTGAAAACCATTCAGCCGCATATCAAGGCATCCCAATGTTAACAGAAGAGTTATGTAGATAACCGTCGATGATACCTTGAGTTCAAAGTTTTATACATGGTATTTCTACTCATATCTCCACGGAAGATGGTCATGATGTTTGGAAATAAAGGGAAGTTAAGTCCTAGGTACATTAGCCCCTTCGAGTTTATTGATCGTGTTAGTGTTGTGGCCTATCTATAACACCCCAAGGATTTCCAAAAATGAATTGAAATGAATGAAATTTTTTTTTAATTAGATATTTAAAACTATCCTTTAGAAATAATTTTTCCACTTCTATGTTTTGAATTTTGAAAAATGATCATCTTCATTATGGTTTAGTTTGTTATTTGGATTCTAATGGAACCAACTTGTTTTTTTTTGTGAATATTAACATACCCTTAAAAATAGTAATATGACCCTAATTAATAGTAAATTGTGTTATTATTTTATTTTCTTAAGGCTTTAAGATAATGACATCTTGGTTAATTTTTCAATGTGATTTAAAAGCAGTTATAGTTTTTAAATTATTAATTTTTGAATTAAGTATGATTTTATTTAAAAATTAAATTAATAATATTTAGAAAATTATTTTCAAAAATGGAGTTCATTTTTGAATTCTAAACATCGAGAAATGGTAAGGATAGATTTTTGTGAATTTTCTAAAATTCTAGAATTTTTGATGAATAGTAAAATACAATAAAATATGATAAATTCTAAATACCTGATTTACTACATCATAGGTGATGAAAGGATGATGTAATACCACTTGGTTCGAACTCAAATGCCATTATTACTATTTTGGGTCACATTAATTAGGATAATTCATAGTCTTGAGAAAAAATATTAGAGTAATGAATAAAATAATGAAAAATACCCCCTCTCCTCCATTATAAATACCACCCCCATTCCCCTCTTCCTCCCACACCTCTCAAGACTTGAGTCTTACCTAAGTTCTGCCCAATACTCTCCCCAAAGATCTTCCCCACTTCCTAGAGCTGATGGTCTCACCAAAAGGCCAAAACTAAAGGCCTTAAAAAGGATCTAAAGGAGAAGAGATCAAGAGGTAAACATCCTCTTTTATTTTATTTCTTTTCATTCATTTTATGTTATTCTTTTTCATTACCATTGGATTATATTTGGATACTTCATTAAATATCCCCCTTACTTCCCATATTATTTAATAATTATGAGAGACCCATTTTCTCTCATCAAATTATTTTATGAAATTTTAAACGACGTTGTTAGGCTACCAAATTTTTGTGAGAGCTTTTTCAATTTTTCTTTTATTTAGAGTTTCTTTCTTCTTATTTCCTAACCTCCTCTTATACAAGAGGAATAAAAGATACAGAATATTTTATATTCTATATTTTCTCATGTTCATGGAAAATTCCTCATCAATATTCTACTCCTCCCCCACTTATTCATGGAATTAAAAATATTGTCAGGGATGTTTCGAATTACCGACATCGTGGACAATTTGATTTAAATTTGCTTTAATTCCTTCAAGGCTGGTCATGAAACCATTTTTATTGTCGAACCAGGTTATAATATATGTATAATTTCTCATTCATGGTTCTGGAATTCTTTTGTACACATGGTTTTAATTTATAAAACAAAATGAGTTCGTTATTATCAAAGAACCACTAAATTGATCTAAATGAACATCATTAATGTTTTAACTTATGAATAATCCTCATGTAAGGATTAAAAATGATAAATGGTATAATTTATGGTTCTAGAAATATTTAAATACTACTCCATTCCAATTATATATTTTCACTTCCAATCAACATGAACAATCCATCATGAATCAATCATGAAAAACATGTAAAGAACTCACCCAAAACAGTGCAAGGAACAAAACCCTAACAATTAAAGGGTGAAACGATGTAATGAAATGATCATATAAGGTATTATAAATATGGATATGATTATTTAATATATTAATAACACTCTTTTAATTATTATACAAGAGGTTTAAATGAGTTAGAAGTAAGACAAATCTGAGGTAAGGGAATTCTTAACCTGATTTCCACTCTTTGGGTTAACATTCTAATTCATTATTTATGTGGTATTCAAATTGTTTGTGTGATGATTTTTGTTTATACTATGTTGAATTATGTTTATTTAAATTCTTATACATATTCCATATACTCTATTAAGTATCACTTCAATTATATGATTTTTGTAAGGAGTTTTACTTTTAAAATCCTCACTTAAAAATTATGTTTTACAAGATTCAAAAATAATGTTTTTATGCACTTATTCATGTTGTATGATTGTGTTATGGTTCTAGGGAATTGTTTATAATGAAAGGTGGGACATATATCTCCCTCAAATTCATTGGTTATTTGTAATTTTGAGGTCGAACATATGGTTACTCCATGTGTAACTGCGATGGTTACACAAATTGTAAGGTAGTCGTGAGGGTTAAAAAATTATAAGGTAGTAGTGAGGGTTACAATATTATGTAAGTAATTACCCAATATACCTTTATGGTTCCATTTATGTTCTTATGTTTTGAATAGATATTGTTTAAATATCATGTTCCACAAAGTAAGTATATATGGGTGACAAGTATGTCTTTTGAAAATAATTTCACATGTTACAAGTGTTCATAGACTAATGTGTTCTTTCCTTCTTTTTATATCCCTTACTGAGATTTTGTGATCATCCCAAGTTTTTAAATTATTTTCAAAGGTTATAAGTATGTGTAAGAAAAATAATTATTCCAAGTTAAATGTTTTGAGATTAGTCAAAGAAATAATTTTTTAATCTTTAATGTTTTAAATTTTGAAAAAAATTGGAAACTGATTTTATGGTATACACTCTGTAACAATGTGTAATGTTAGGAATTTATTTTTTCCCAATTATCAAAAGATATAAACTTTAAAATATTATCAATTTAAAAGGAAGTTACTTCTTGACTAAAATCAATATTATGTAATTTAATAAGGTCAGGTCCTTATAGTTGGTATCATAGGATGGTTTAGATAACTTTAGGGGTTAGGATGATGTTAAAAGAATACCATAAATGATTTTTACACTATGATTAATTTGAAATGTTATAAAATTTAAATATTATCATGTTTATTAGTCTAAGATATGTTTGTTCAGAATGGATTTCTGTATAATAAACAGGGAACATAAACAGGAGAGGCACTGACAGAACGACATCCTTCGGAATCTGCAGCCCGGAATGGTAGGGATTGGAACCGAGCAGTTTGTGAGGTAATGTCTTAGCTAACGTTGGAAATAAATGGTGGTGGAATCCATGCAAGTGAACAACCAGAGGTACCACAATGAAACATGATGATAGTGGAACATTTTAGGAGACAACACCCTCCTGATTTCAATGGATCTTATAACCCAGTAGCAGCTGAAGGATGGATTAAAGACCTTGAAAAGTTATTCGATATTATGGGATGTTCAGACAATCAAAAGGTAAGTCTTTCCATTTATCATTTTAAAGGTGAATCTGATCAGTGGTGGTAAATGGTAAAGAATATCAAGGATAGAGAGGATATTTATGCCTTATAGTGGGATTAATTTAAAAGTTTTTTCCTTGGAAAATATTTTCCTAAGGTGGTGTGACTTAGGATGGAGAAGCAATTCCTTGAATTGAAGCCAAAGGAGGAAGATTTAGTGGCTATGTACGAATCAAAATTCACCCAACGGGTGAGGTATGCTCTAAATCTTATTCTGGATATTGATAGAAAAATCAACCACTTTTACTCAGGACCGAAGCTGTAACACCCCAAGATTTCATAGTATGTTATCTCATTAAAGTAATTCAATAGCTTGCGCTACACGCAACACCGAGTTCGAGTGCACCACAACTTACCACACTAACCGTTCAAAAAGAAGTTATGAATAGTATTAACCGAATTTTGAATCTTATATACTCTATATAATTTTAACATTTATATTATTTGTTTCTTAGACATAATATAATAATAAATTCATTTTTCAGATAAAAGAAGTATTTCTCAAAAAATGCAATTTTACCACCTTTTAATGGTGAACCCTTTTTAAAACCAATATTTGACACTTTTATTTATTAAATTTAATGAAATTAAATTTTTATTTAGAATTGGGACATAAAAATTTATTTTAGATAAATTTTTTTACTTTTCTGATAACTTTCATAATTTGATGAATAGTGAAAAATACTATGTTTTAATTGAAAACAACTTTTTTTAATCGAAATAATTTATAGTGATAAATTATTCATTTTAATGGTTTGGAAGTATAATTAGATTATATTTTTATCATTTAATACAATGTATGTAATTATAAGTAATTTCACATTTAAATTTGACATAAACACATGTCAATCTTTTGATAGTTTTTACTTTTTAAAAACCCGCTTTTTGGTTTTGACAACGGGAATTAATTTTAAATTAATAAATGCAACTTATATGTTTTGAATTTAGTAAAATAGACTTCATTTTTGAATTTGTAATATCAAAATTATCTTCAGGTAAATTTTTTGGTATTTTTCTGAAAACTTTCATTTTTTTTATGAATAGTGAAAAATATTGCGTTATTATATAAAACTGAAATTTTATTTAAATAATTGGTTATTTTATTTTATTTTATTTTAGGTAAAAATAGATACATAATACCTATATATGTTCAACTTAATTCATTGGAGTCATTTTATAATAAGTTTATATATATATAATTTTATCGAACATTTTACCATCTTTTACCTACCTTCTAGGAGCATTTGCAAATTTGTATAAAACTTAATTTTACCGCTTCTGTGAGTTGAATTTCAAAAATCAAAGAGACGCGGTTAATATTAGTAAGTAAAATTTGGTTCAATAAGATGAAAATAATTTTGGTGAATAGTAACTTTTGACTTTTATTTACCACGGTTAAAAGTAAATAGGGTAATTAAGGGTAAAAGTGATATCATAATTACCCTAACACATGTACTCATTCTATTGTATAAGTATAATTAGACTAAAAAAACCTTAGGAATAAAATATGATCCTCTTTAGTCCACTTGGATTAGATTAGAACATTTATTATTATTTTATTTAAAGAAGAGTTAAAAGAGTTAAATTCAAAGCTTAATAACTAAAACATTTTTAATATAGGGTTATACATAATATAAATTCCACTATAAATATTCATTATAAATCTAAAAATATTTCCTACATAATTATATTTTATTTATAATTTTTATAAATTAAATAATTTAATTTATTTATGACACAATGATGACGCAGTAATTACCTTAATAATGAAATATTAAAATAATTGATATTATAAATACCCAAATAAATGTAATTTGATACTTTTGATGAATTCCACTAATTTTATAGGTTAATATGACATGTTATTATGGAACATGTGAATTTTTTTTAAGTAATAAAGTTTTTAAAACTTTAACAAAAATCATTTATTAAATAATGTCAAAATTGACATAATTGAGTTCTTAAAACAAATACTATATTATTGGTTGAAATAATATTCTTAAAAATCCAAGGTTCATCCAAAGGGAATTAATAATATTTTATATGTCATTAATGAACATATTGGAGTTCTCTTAGAAGTTTATAGTATGTTTATTAACCATATAATATAAAAATACAAAGAGACATGGTAAATGTCAAACTATTTAACTAAGAGTTAAATCTAAAAGATATGGTTAATATTATGGATTAACCTATCTAAAACCTACTGGTTGAGAGGTTTTTAACCCATACCTACCTTATCCTTTAAATAATTCATTTTTTATCCATTAGAAACCGAAAATAATTTTATTATAAAATAATATTTCAATCTTTTCCTAAAGTGAACCTCACCTCTCTTATAAAAGGGAACTTCCCCTTCTCTTAATTTCACACCTACAAAGCCTTTTGTCTCAGCCAAAACCTACCAAAATATCCTCCCAAATTTTCTATATTCGTCCTAGAGTCCTTCCTTTGGTCATAAAGCCAACCTAGGGAGCCCTTTTGATCAAATCAAAAGGAATAACCCGAAGAAGAGGTAAATATTTCACCACCTCTTTCAAGTTCTTTTCTTCTTCCACTTCCTATTTCTTTGTTGTTTACATTATAAAATAATAAATCCAGTGTATTTTATATAATATGATGTTATTATAAAAATTGTACAACCATATTCATTATTTTATCCATCCTATAAATGACAAAGTCACCATATGTGCCTACATACAGGTTACCGTCTCCACATCGTGGTGTAGTTTGTTATTCAAACACTTCATTATTTGGATTGGTATAATAATGATTATAACTGATTTAAATAATAAATATAACATGTTAATTATTCTTTATATATGATATACCATCCAATTACATACAATTTCTCCATCAATATAATGATATTGTCACTCGTGCATACGTACGGATTATCGTCTCCACGACACGATGAGATTCATTTCCACGTTCATCATTCAACGATGATTATAAAATATATATCATTAATAAGTATGTAATATATGAAATAATAATGCTACTGGATATATATATATATATATGTACTTACATATATCTTATTCACTTAATTCTGTTCAATACAATATGAAAACGGAAACAGCATTTATGCGTACGTACGGCCTACCGTCTCCATAAACAGTGTTTTCCATTTCATATATATGTCTATTATAAATATTTATATTCTAAATATATATGATATATAAATCATGTTTTATAATTTTTAATTATTTAAATCATGATCTATGTGATACAATAAAGATTAACAAGTTAAAACGCATACGATAAAGAAAGCGATTATTACCCGAAATGTTAATTTAACATGGAAATTATTATTAAATGGGTAGTAAAGTCATAAATGAATCATGTATGATATCATAAATATTAAAATGGTTATGTTATAATTTAATAACATACTTCAGACTTTATAAAGGAGGTTAAACGTACCCTTGACTAAAGGAAAGTGCAAGGTAAGGGTTAATTCCTCAATCTCATTATTATCCAAGATTGTTTATGTGTAAGTTTTTACTGGGAGATATTTATTATCCATGTCCATGTTTCATTAAAGAGTTTTCAAAGGGATTATTTTAAGGGAATTTTTACTAAAATATCATTTTAAATGTTTTAAATATTTATTCTTCTAAACCTTTCTCATTAATGTCCATGATTTCAAAATGATTTTAAGGATTTATTTATATGGACATGAATGTTTTAAAATTTTAATTACTTTCAAAAGTTTAAAAGTGGTATGGGACACTTTGATTCAAAAATATCTTTTAAATGACTTCTTTTATAAATTCTGTGACTTTTAAAATGATTTCATGAAAAAGGGATATTTCTCTAGAAGAGTTTTACTGATCATTTTCAACTATGTGAACATCCTTTACTGGATATTATTCTTGATCGAGATTGATTTATTATGATAAAAATATTCCATATTTTATTGAAGGTTTTTTGATATGTTTGAATGTGGATGTGTTATTTTTATACCATTCATGGCTTATGGATAAAGTATTGACATTTTGTATTCTAGTTTTAATATGAATGTTTATGTTAGGTTTAAACCTTTTCATATAAGGAATGCATTGGACTTAGTAAGTGATGTATAGAGACCTCTATAACTCCTCGATGCATCAGTAGGTCTCATGAGACAAACTAGTGTCCTAGCACAAGGCCTTGAAAAAATCTTATTTGTAGTCTTGGCACAAGGCCTTGACTATGTGGTTATGAAGTTTGGCATTATGTATTCCATCATTATAAAAGTGTATATTGATATTTCATGTGATTATTCGACTAGTAGAATATCCATGTGAATAAGTGAATGGAATTATTTGATTTTATCTTTTCCATATTATGCTGAAGTTTAATTTTAAAAGGCTTTTGTTTTAGTCTAATACATTTCCTTAAATGTTTATGATTATTTATGAAATTTTCCACTATATTGTTATCCTTACTGAGTATCTGAGATCACCCCTTTATATGTTTTATTTTTTCTAGGATGTGAAGAAGTATTTTATGATTGATAATCAGGGTTAAGCTAATGGATTAATGGCATTCTAAAAGGATCATTTATGTTGTGTTTTATTTTCAAACGTGTAATGTAATGTTCATGTATGTAATCTATTTACCTAGACTGCTAAACTGATCGGTCTTTCGGGACTTGATTCCTTATAATCATGCTAATGTATTAAAATAATGCACTAACTCCCATAACTGGGGTCGGGGTGTTATAGTTGGTATCAGAGGAAGTTTAGCAATAACCTTGGTAGCTAGATTTAGAAAAACTCTGATTAGAGAACACAACCCTAAGATAGACTTTGAGGATTATTATAGAAGAACTTCCTATAATTTTGGTAATGTAGATATTTTGTGAGTTTTCCAAGAAATACATCCCTATCTGAATATGAGTAGGTAGAGGCAGCTCTAGAACAGATGTACCTAGGGGTAAAACCCTAAAACACTGCTTTGAGCTAGACTCAAACGGGGACTGGTGCATGAAAATGGGCCTTGTTGCACTCTTGGTTATGACACTCCCAGGGGATATTCTTCGGATAATTTTCATTTTCTTTACAAACCACAATAAAGGGTTTATAAGTATATACCTCCTCAAAGAAAACATTTTTATGATTATGTATTATATCCATTAACAGTTCAATTTGTGTTAACTATTTTACAAGTTTGTAATTATGCAATGTGATTCATAAACTAACCTAGTGTATGCCATTGTTTAGAAATGGTGCCTAGTAGATGGAATGACACCTCCAACAATACACATGATCCAAAGAGTAAGAAGTATCATATATTTCATAGAATTAAGAAAAAATTTAGAAAGGAAATAGTCTCTCATTTATTATTGTCATATGAAGAAATAGTATCATGTGTTAATAAGATAAGTAAAGAATTTTCTGAGTCATATGGCTTTGAAGGGAAGCCGGAGAAGAAAAATATGGTAGAGAGAAAGATGGATAAAGGGAATAAGGGAAAGAAAAATTTTCCCATATGTGATAACTATGGAAAGAATCACCTTGGTAAATACTTGAAGGGAATGGTAGTTTATTATAAGTGTGGAGAAAAAGGACACCAAGTACGTGATTGCAAGGGTGAGAAAAAAAATTTGAATGTAAAATGCTTCATCTGCAAGGAGTTGTGACACTATGTGAATCAATTTCCAAATCATCAGAGTATACCCCAAATGCTGCTATTGGATAATAGTAAAGTTATGATACAACCGAAGATGAAGAGGAATGAGTAAGAGTTCTTATGTTGTTAAGTATTGTGTCATTTAAGTATTGTATTAATGATGTACATGTTATAAGAATTATAGAGTATATAAGGATTGTACTGCAATAATATTTCATTAAGGACTTGAGATTAGTAGAACCAAGAAAAGTGACTCAATGGAAAGTTAAACTTCTTGGAAAATACATGGTTGAAGGAAATATAAAACTTTAATATGGTACGGATATTGAGGTATTGATTTTGGAATAAGAGATGATTGATTTGGATAAATTATATTGGATATTATTGGCATCCTTAGAACTGGTTAATGACTTTTTTTATTCCATAATTGTTGGAGTTTACAACATTTTTGGATATAAGGAGTATATCCAGTATTCTATAAGGAATAAGGGAGCATGAATGTAATAAATATGGTTATATGATAATTCAGTGTGTTATCGTGTTTTAAAAGAATACATTATTAACGTATTCACATGTTATTACGTGGCAAAAAGGATCTTCATTGTGTTTACCTTCCTTATAAATTTTAGACTGTGAGTTTGGACAGAAGTATTTTGGATAAGTCTAAAGGTTGGAATCGATTAAGTTTAAAATTGGATACTATTGTTAAGGTTAAATCATTTCTTGAGATTATTTTTTTATTGTCATAAAAAGGAAAACCCAGAGGTCAGACGACAACCCGTCGCATCCTGCAAGGCCGCGAGACTTGAACCCACAACATGAAGGGTGACAAGGGTGAATCAGCTACCACTAACCTATGTGATGTCCTAGTTTGTATAATGTAGTTTTTTTAAATAGTCTGAAAAATGAATTATAAATTCATTATTTTTGGAACCCTATACGATTAGAATAAATAGAATATTTTTGAATTCTATTATCATTTGGAGTGAAAGATGAGTTTGTGGTAGGAATTAGTTGAAGGATGAAACTCTACTTGTCAAGTGTATATATATATATATATTCCTCTTATTCTATGAATAAATTAATTCTTAAACTTTAGGGAAGGGATCTTAAAACCAAAAATGTGTTACCCTAATACCATATGTTTTGTTGAACCAATGATATTTTACATCATCTTAGATTGATGGATTTGAGGTCCTCAATTTTACAATTGTTTGTGATTGATGAGCTCAATCACTCCCTATAAATATTTACATTTTCCTCCAATTATGTGTCTCTAATTTTCACCAATGTTCTCCTAATTGAGATCATAATTTGGTTGTGACTTTTTCATTTCCCTTTCCCTCTTATTAAGAATAAATTTTATTAACCCAATTTCCGATATGGGTTTTCCACAAAGGTAATTTTCTATTTTAAACAATTTATTTTTGAAGAACAATTTCAAATTTTGAGGACACAATTTAATAAAGTAGGGGAGAATGTAACACCCCAAGATTTAATAGTATGTTATCTCATTAAAGTAATTCAATAGCTTGTGCTACACGCAACACCGAGTTCGAGCGCATCACAACTTACCACACTTACCGTTGAAAATGAAGTTATGAATAGTATTAACTAAATTTTGAATCTTATATAATCTATATAATTTTAACATACATATTATGTGTTTCTTAAACATAATATAAGAACAAATTCATTTTTCAGATAAAAGAAGTATTTTTCAAAAAATGCAATTTTACCGACTTTTAATAGAGAACCCTTTTAAAACCAATATTTGACACTTTTACATATTCAATTTAATGAAATAAAAAAAATATAATTGGGACATAAAAATCATGTTTAAATAAATTTTTTCTACTTTTCAGATAACTTTCATATTTTGATGAATAGTGAAAAATACTATGTTTCAATTGAAAACAACTTTTTTTAATCGAAATAATTTATAGTGATAAATTATTAATTTGAATGGTTTGGAAGTATAATTAGATTATATTTTTATCATTTAATACAATTTAGTTTATTATAAGTAATTTCACATTTAAATTTGACATAAAAACATGTCAATCTTTTGATAGTTTTTACTTTTTAAAAACCCGCTTTTTGGTTTTGAAAAAGAGAATTAATTTGAAATTAATAAATTCAAATTATATGTTTTGAATTTGGTAAAATAGACTTCATTTTTGAATTCGGAATATCAAAATTAGATTATGGTAAATTTTTGGTATTTTTCTGAAAACTTTCAATTTTTTATAAATAGTGAAAAACACTACGTTATTATATAAAACCGACTATTTATTTAAATAATTTGTTATTTTATTTTATTTTATTTTATTTTATTTTAGGTAAAAATAGATACATAATACATATATATGTTCAACTTAATTCATTGGATTCATTTTATAATAAGTTTATATATATATATAATTTTATCGAACATTTTAACGTCCTTTACCCACCTTCTAGGAGCATTTGTAAATTTGTATAAAACTTAATTTTACCGCTTCTGTGAGTTGAATTTCAAAAATACAAGAGACATGGTTAATATCAGTAAGTAAAATGTGGTTCAATAAGATGGAAATAATTTTTGGTGAATAGAAACTTTTGACTTTTATTTACCACGGTTAAAAGTAAACAGGGTAATTAAGGGTAAAAATAATATCATAATTACCCTAACACATATCTTGATTCTATTGGATTAGTATAATCTGACAAAAACAACCTTATTAATAAAATATGATCCTCTTTGGTCCACTTGTATTAGATTAGGACATTTATTATTATTTTATTTAAAGAAGAGTTAAAATAGTTAAATTCAAATTTTAATAACTAAACCATTTTTAATATAGGGTTATAAATAATATAAATTCGACTATAAATATTCATTAGAAATATAAAAATATTTCCTACATAATTATATTTTATTTATAATATTTAGACATTAAATAATTTATTTTATTTATGACACAATGATGATGCAGTAATTACCTTAATAATGAAATATTAAAAAAATTGATATTATAAATATCCAAATAAATTTAATTCGAGTCATTTTATGACTTAAAATAATTTTATAGGTTAATATGACATGTTATAATTGAACATATGAATTTATTTCTAAGTAATAAAGTTTTTAGGACTTTAACAAAAATCATTTATTAAATAATGTAAAAATTGACATAATTGAGTTTTTCAAACAAATACTATATTATTGGTTGATATAATATTCCTAAAAATATAAGGCACGGTCAAAGGGCCTTAATAATATTATATATTTCATTAATGAACCTATTGGGGTTCTCTTGGAATTTTATATTAAGTTTATTAACCATATAATATAAAAATACAAAGAGACATGGTAAATGTCAAACTATTTAACTAAGAGTTAAATCTAAAAGATAAGGTTAATATGATGACCTAAACATGTCTAAAACCAATTGGTTGATATGTTTTCGACTCATAACCACCTTATCCTTTAAATAATTCATTTTAGATCCATTATAAAACAAAAATTATTTTATTATAAAATAATATTTCAAGCTTTTCCTAAAGTGACCCTCACCTCTCTTATAAAAGGGCACTTCCCCTTCTCTTAATTTCACACCTCCAAAGCCTTTTTTCTTGGCCAACCCCTACCCAAATATCCTCCCAACTTTTATCCCTTAATCCTAGAGGTCTTCCTTTTGTCATAAAGCCAACCTAGGGAGCGCTTTTTATCAAATCAAAAGGAAGAACCTGAAAAAGAGGTAAATATTTCATCTCTTCTTTCAAGTTCTTTTCTTCTTCCACTTCCTCTTTATTTGTTGTTTCTATTCTAAAATAATAATTCTAGTATATTATATATACTGTGATGTTATTATAAAAATGGTACAACCATATTCATTATTCTATCCATCCTATAAATGACAAAGTCACCATACGTGCATACGTACGGGTTACCGTCTCCACGTCGTGGTTTAATTTGTTATTCAAACACTTCATTACATGGATGGGTATAATAATGATTATAACTGATGTAAATAATAAATACAACATGTTAATTATTCTGTATATATGATATACCATCCAATTACATACTATTTCTCCATCAATATAATGATATCGTCGCTCGTGCGTACGTACGGATTACCGTCTCCCCAACACGATGGGATTCATTTCCACGTTCACCATTCAATGATGATTATAAAATATATATCATTAATAAGTATGTAATATATGACATAATAATTCTACGAAATATATATATATTTATATATATATATATATATATTTACTTACATATATCTTATTCACTTAGTTCCGTTCAATACGATATGAAAACGGAAACCGCGTTTATGCATACGTACGGCATACCGTCTCCATAAATGGTGTTTTCGATTTCATATATATGTCTATTATACATATTTATATTATAAATATATATGATATATAAATAATTTTTTATATTCTGGAAGTATTTAAATCATGATCTATGTGATACAATCAAGAGTAACAAGTTAAAACACCTACGATAAAGAAAGTCATTATTACCTGAAATGTTAATTTAACATGGAAATAATTATTTAATGGGTAGTATAAAGTCATAAATGAATCATGTATGATATCATAAATGTTAATATGGTTCTGTTATAATTTAATAACATACTACGGTCTTTATACATGAGGTTAAACATACCCTCGACTAAAGGAAAGTGCAAGGTAAGGGTTAATTCCTCAATCTCATTATTATCCGAGATTGTTTATGTATAAGTTTTTACTGGGAAATATTTATTATCCATGTCCATGCTTCATGAAAGAGTTTTCAAAGGGATTTTTTTAAGGTAATTTTTACTAAAACATCATTTTAAATGTTTTAAAATTTTATTCTTCTATACCTTTCTCATTAATGTCCATGTTTTCAAAATGATTTTAAGGATTTATTTATATAGACATGAATGTTTTAAAATGTTAATTCCTTTCAAAAGTTTCAAAGTGGTATGGGACACTTTGATTCAAAAATATCTTTTAAATGAATTATTTTATAAATTTTGTGGCTTGTAAAATGATTTCATGAAAAAGGGGTATTTCTCTCAAAGAGTTTTACTGATCATTTTCAACTATGTCAACATCCTTTACTGGATATAATTTTTGATCGAGGTTGATTTATTATGATAAAAATATTACATATTGTATTGAAGGTTTTGTGATATGTTTGACTTTGGATGTGTTATTTTTCTACCATTCATGGTTTATGGATAAATTATTGACATTTCATATGCTAGTTTTAATACGAATGTTTATGTTAGGTTTAAACCTTTTCATATGAGGAATGTATTGGACTTAGTAAGTGATGAGTGGAGCCCTCTATAGCTCATTGATCCATTGGTAGGTCTCATTAAACAAACTAGTGTCTTGGAACAAGGCCTTGACAAAATCTTATTTATAGTCTTGGCACAAGGCCTTGACTATGTGATTATGAAGTCTGGAAATATTCATTCCATCATTATGAAAGTGGCTATTAATATTTCATGTGATTATTCGACTAGTAGAATATCCATGCGAATAAGTAAATAGAATTATTTGATTTTATCATTTCCATATTATGCTGGAATTTAATTTTAAAAGGATTTTGTTTTATTCTAATACATTGCCTTAAATATTTATGCTTATTTATAAAATTTTCTGCTATATTTTTATCCTTATTGAGCATCTAAGCTCACCCCTTTATATGTTTTATTTTTTTCAGGATGTGAAGAAATATTTTATGATTGATAAGAAGGGTTAAGCTAATGGATTAATGCAGTTCTCAAAGGATCATTTATGTTGTGTTTTATTTTATAATGTGTAATGTAATGTTCATGTATGTAATCTATTTTCCAAGAATGCTAAACTGATTGGTCTTTTGGGACTTGATTCCTTATAATCATGCCAATGTATTAAAATAATTCACCGACTCCCATAACTGGGGTCGGGGCGTTATAGAAGCCAAGGTATCGAAGGGCATTGGTCTCCCATGAATTCAAAAGTTATGAGAAACTTATATGATGTGCTGAGAGGGTAGAGATAGAGTTTGATGATGATCATGTGAATTTTGGAAATAAGGAGAAGAAGAGGTCTATATGGAAAGTGATGGGTAAGAATCAACAAAATAAATCTGATAGTAAGAAAATCCAGTTTCCAGCATGTGAAAAGTGTGGCAAGAAGCACCCTAAGGAATGTCTTAGAAAAACTGGGAAGTGTTCTAAATGTGGTAAGTTTGGACATATGGCCCAAGATTGTAACGAAAATGATCCTAAGACTAATCTTGATAAGAAAACTGTTAAGTGTTTTAAATGTGGTGAGATGGGTCATTATGCAAATGCTTGCCCAAAGAGAGATCCAAATGATAAAAACAAGCCAAACTATATTCATAAAGGTGTAGTGAGATCCTTTGATACTATGTCAGCAGATGTCGATCAATCCAATGAAGTGTTATTAGGTACTCTATTCATTTACTCAGATTTTGCTGAAGTTTTTTTTTTATATTGGGTCTACACATTCCTTTATCTCTGAGAAATTTTCTTGTAAATTTGAAATATCACCTCAAAAAATGAGACCAGAACTTTTTGTTAAAACTCATGGGGGAAATATTATAGCAAAGAGGAATTATAAGAATCTTTCTATTGTGATCTATAGAAAGACATTACCTGCAAACCTTATTGTTTTACCCTTAGTCGGTTTTGATGTTATTTTGGGAATGGATTGGATTTCTATTTATCATGCTAAGGTTGACTGTAGAGCTAAAGAATTTGTTTTTTAGAAAGCTTTTCAGTTTGTATACAAGAACGAAACCATACAATTGATAACATATTAAGAATCTAAAAAAATTTTGAAATATGGAAATGAAAGTTATCTTGCTCATATTGTTGAAAACAAGGGAAATGTTCAGATTAATGATGTGCCAGTGTTAAATGAATACCTTGATGTTTTTTCTAATGAGTTACCTAGTTTCATACCTAGTTGGGAAGTCTAATTCAAAATTTTCCTAGTTATTGATGCTAATCTAATTTCAAAACCCCCATATCCTATGGCTAAAATAGAACTTCTTAAGTTGAAAAATCAGTTTCATGATTTACTTGATAAAGGATTCATTTTTCCTAACACTTCACCATGGGGAGCTGCTGTTTTTTTGTTAAAAATAAAGATGGTTCCATGAGACTTTACATTTATTATAGATCTTTTAATAACATCACTATTAAAAACAAGTATCCTTTTCCTTATATCAATGACTTGTTTGATCAGCTCTAGGGAGCTTAGTACTTTTCCAAGATTGACTTGATATTCGGATACCATCAGCTGAAGGTGAAGAAGGATGACATCCCAATAATAGCCTTTCTTACTAGATATGGTCATTATGAATTTGTTGTTATGTTGTTTGGGTTAACTAATGAACCCACTATATTCATTAATCTTATGAATAGAGTATTTCATGAGTTCTTGGATAAGTTTTTGGTTGTGTTTATTGATGAAATTCTGGTATTTTCTAAAAATAAAGAGGACCATGAAAAACATATAAGGGTTGTTTTACAAACATTAAAAGAAAATAAATTGTATGGAAAATTCAAAAAATGTGATTTTTGGTTGCAATATATTTCCTTTATTGGGAACATTGTAAATAAGGATGGAATGACAATTGATACTGCCAAAAAAAAGTGGTTGATGAATGGCCAAGACCCAAAAATGTTACAGACATTCGTAGTTTTCTTGGATTAACAGGTTATTACCGATGGTTTGTTAACAACTTTGCACAGTTATCTAGCCCGAAAACTAAGTTAACACAAAAAGGGGTTAAATTTATTTGGACAGAAGAATGTGATATTTGTTTTCAGGAACTAAAGAATAGATTGGTGAATGATCCAGTTTTGGCCTTACCTTCCTGAAATGGTGCGTTTTTCATCTACAATGATGCTTCTTTGAAAGGACTTGGTTGTGTTTTGATGCCGAATGATCAGGTAATTTCTTATGATTCAAGACAACTTAAACCTCATGAGTTAAATTATCTCACACATGATTTGGAAGTGATAGCTATGGTTTTTTATTTGAAAATTTGGAGGCACCATTTATACAGAGCCAAATTTCAAATATATACTGACCATAAAAGTATGAAGTATATATTCACACAGAAGGAATTAAACATGAGGTAGATAAGATGGATTGAACTGATAAAGGATTGTGATTTCATGATTAATTATCATCTAGGAAAAGAAAACAAATTGGTAGATGCCTTGATTCAAAAATATCGCATATCATTGACCATGTTATGTTTGGTACATGATCCCTTGATTAATGATTTGATGAATTTTGGCTTAGAATTTGTTGGTGTAGGGAATACATCTGTTTTGTTTATGGTTTCAGTATAATCATAATTATGAGACAGAATTAAGAAAGCATAGAAGGAAGACCATGAGCTATAGAAAAAGGTATACTTGGTTAAAATGGGTAAGTTTCTAGAATTTAATCTTGATAAAGATTGTGTTTTAAGATTTGGAAAAAGGTTGTGCATGCCTTGTGATTCCCAGTTGAAGAAATACTTGTTGTGTGAAGCTCATAGTTTTCCATTTTTAGTTTATCATGGCAGTACTAAGGTGTACAGAGACCTTCGGGAGTATTATTGGTGGGATGGAATGAAAAGATATATTGCTAATTTTACCATGAAATGTTTGACATGTCAACAGGTTAAAGCAGAGCAGCAGTTACCGAAGGGTATGCTTCAGCCTTTTCCAATGCTAGAGTGGAAGTGGGAGAATGTATCCATGGACTTTGTGGTGGTACTACCTAGTACATCTCCAGGTAACAATGCAATTTGGGTTATTTTTGATCGGATGAAAAAATCTTCACATTTTCTTTCAATTCGAGATACAATGCCTTTGGTTCAGCTTTCTAGACTATACCTCAAAAATATTTTCAGGTTACATGGAGTTCCTCTTTCCAATTTATCTGACCAGGATCCCAGGTTCACTTTTAACTTTTGGAAGGGACTTCAGAAGCTTTTGGGAACAAAATTAAACTTCAGTACATCTTTTTATCCTCAATCAGATGGGCAGTAGTAATGAATGATTCAAACTTTGGAGGATATTCTTCGAGTTTGTTCAATGGACTATCAAGGAATTTGGGATCAGCATCTTTCTTTAGTTGAGTTTTCTTATAATAGTAGTTTTAATTCCAGTATACAAATGGCACCTTTTTAGGCATTTTATGGGAAGGGGTGTCGGACTCTAGCGTTTTGGGATGAAGTCGGTGAAAGAAAGTTTATGGGGCCAGAATTAGTAGAGGAAGTGGCTGAGAAAGTGAACATGATCCAGCAGCACATGAGGACAGCACAGAGTAGGCAAAAAATTTATGCAGATAATAAAAGGAAAGAATTATCTTTCGAGGTAGGTGGCCATGTTTTCCTTAAAATCTCTCCTTGGAAAAGTGTGATTTGTTTCGGTAAGAAAGGGAAGTTAAATCCATGGTTCATTAGTCCTTTTGAAATCCTGGAGAAAGTAGAAATAGTTTCATACCGAGTAGATTTTCCTCTGAGTTTTTCTAAGCTTCACAATGTTTTTATGTTTCGATGTTGAGGAAGTATGTTCTAGATTCATCACATGTCTTGAGCCCAGAAGCAGTTCAGCTGGAAGAGAACCTTTCTTATAAATAGAAACCAGTTCAGATTCTTGATCGAAGGTAACAGTTATTTCTAAATAAGGTAAACCTCTAGGTAAAGGTTTTTTGGAGAAACCACATGATAGAAGAAGCAACATGGGAGAATGAGAATGATATGAGGGAAAAATACCCTCATTTGTTTAATAAGTAAATAAAATTGCGTGGACACAATTTCTAGAAGGTGGGGATAATGTAACACCTAAACATTTTCCAAAAATAAATTAAAATGCATGAAATTTTTTTTAAGTAGATTTTTATAACTATCCTTTAAAAATAATTTTTCCACTTCTATGTTTTGAATTTTGAAAAAAGATCATCTATAATTGTGTTCAGTATGTTATTATGAGTCTAGTGGAACCAACTTGTTTTTTTGTGAATAGTAACATACCCTTATGAATAGTAATATGACCCAAATGAATAGTAAATTGTGTTATTATTTTATTTTATTAAGGCTTTAAGATAATGACATCTTGGTTAATTTTTCAATGTGATTAAAAAGCAGTTATAGTTTTTAAATTATTAATTTTTGAATTAAGTGAGATTTTATTTAAAAATTAAATTAATAATATTTAGAAAATTATTTTCAAAATGGAGTTCATTTTTGAATTCTAAAAATCTAGAAATGGTAAGGATGAATTTTTGGGAATTTTCTAAAATTTTAGAATTTTTGATGAATAGTAAAATACAATAAAATATGATAAATGAAAAATACTTGATTTACTGCATCATAGGTGATGCAAGGATGATGTAATCCCACTTGGTTCACACTAAAATTCCATTATTACTATTTGGGGTCACATGAATTAAGATTATTCATAGTCTTGAGAAAAATTATTATAATAATTATTAAAATAATGAAAAATACCCCCTCTCCTCCACTATAAATACCACCTTCATTCCCTTCTTCCTCCCACACCTCTCAAGCCTTGATCCTTACCTAAGTTCTGCCCAATACTCCCTCCAAGTATCTTCCCCGCTTCCTAGAGATTCTGGTCCCACCAAAAGGCCAAAACCAAAGGCCTTAAGAAGGATCTCAAGGAGAAGAGATCAAGAGGTAAACATCCTCTTTTATTTTCTTTCTTTTCTTTCATTTTATGTTGTTATTTTTCATTCCATTTGGATTATGTTGGGATAATTCATTCCATATCCCCCTTACTTCCCATATTATTTAATAATTATGATATAACCCTTTTTCTCATCCAATAATTTTATTAAATTTTAAACAACGTCATTAGGCTGCCGAATTTTCGTGAGATCTTTTTCAATTTTTCTTTTATTTTGAGTTTCTTCCTTCTTATTTCCTCACCTCCTCTTATACAAGAGGCATGAAAGCTCCAAAATATTTTATATTCTTTATTTTCTCATGTTCATGGAAAATTCAGCATCAATCTTCTACTCCTCCCCCACTTATTCAAGGAATTAAAAACATTGTCCGTGATGTGTCGAATTACCGACATCGTGGACTATGTGGTTTCAATTTGATTTAATTCCTTCAAGGCTGATCATGAAACCATTTTTATGGTTGAAATGGGTTATAATATATTTATTATGTATCATTCATGGTTTTGTAATTCTTTTTTACACATGGTTTTAATTTATAAAACAAAATTAGGTCGTTATTATCAAAGAACCACTAAAATGATCTAAACAAACAACATTAATGTTTTAACTTATAAATCATCCTCATTTAAGGATTCAAAATGATAAATGGAATAATTTATATTTCATTAAATATATAAATACTACTTTATTCCAATTCTTTATTTTCACTTCTAATCAACAAGAAAAATCCATCATGAACTGATCATGAAAATCATTTAAAGAACTCACCCAAAATAGTGCAAGGAACAAAATACTAACAATTAAAGGGTGAAATGATGTAATGAAATGATCATATAAGCTATTATAAATATGTATAATATTATTTAATATATTAATAACACTCTTTTAACTGTTATACTAGATGTTTAAATGAGTTGTAAGTAAGACAAATCTGAGGTAAGGGAATTCTTAACCCGATTTCCATTCTTTGGGTTAACATTCTACTTCAATATTTATGTGGTATTAAAATTGTTTATCAGATGAGTTTTGTTTATAATATATTCAATTATGTTTTTTTTCATTCTATATACATATTCTATCCACTCTATTAAGTCTCACTTCAATTATATGATTTTTGTAAGTAGTTTTACTTTTAAAATCCTATTTTAAAAATTCTGTTTTACAATATTTAAAAGCAATGTTTTTATGCACTTATTCATGTAGTATGATTATGTTCTGGTTCTAGTGAATTGTTTATGATAAAGGGTGATACCTATATCTCCCTAAAATTCATTGGGTATGTGTAAGTTGGAGGTTGGTTGTATGTTTACTCCAAGTGTAACTGCGATGGTTACAGAAATTGTAAGGTAGTTGTGAGGGTTACAAATTATAAGGTAGTCTTGAGGGTTACAATATTATGTAAGTAATGCCCCAAGATACCTTTATGGTTCCATTTATTTATTTTTTTTGATCTTGTGTAAATATCATGTTTCACAAAGTAAGTATATATGGGTGATAAGTAAGTTTTTTGAAAATGATTTCATACCTTACAAGTGTTCATGGACTAATGTGTTCTTTCCTTATTTTGATATCCCTTACTGAGCTTTTGTTCTCATACAAAGTTTTTAAATGATTTTTCACAGGTTATAAATATTTTTGAGGAAAATAAGGATTCCAAGTTAAATGTTTTAAGATTAATCAAAGAAATAATTCTTTAAGATTTAATGTTTTATATTTTGAAAAAAAATTGGAAACTATTTTTATGGTATCCACTCTGTAACAATGTATAATGTTATGAATGTATTTTTTCCTAATTATCTAAAGCTATAAACTTGAAAAGATCGTCATTGTAAAAGGAAGTTATCTCTTGACTAAAATCAAGATTATGTAATGTTATAAGGTTGGGTCCTTATACTATCGACTAGCACTTCCACCTACCATGGCCAAAGTACATGATGTATTTTATGTATGCCTCTTAAGGAAATACATACCAGACCGTTCACATGTACTGTCTTTAGAGATAGTATAGTTCGGGGATGATCATTTTTACGAGGAACATCCAGTGAAGATCTTGGATCGTAGAGATAAAGTTCTATGTAACAATACTACCCACCTTGTCAAGGTACACTAGAGAAACCATAAGTATGAAGAGGCAAGATGGGAACTGGAGGAGGTAGTGAAGGAAAATTACCCACACCTGTTTTCGGCATAGAATGTAAAATGAAATTTTGAGGGTGAAATTTCATAAGGGGGGACGATTGTAATGACCCAAACTTTCATTAATTAAAATTCCTCTTAATCTAATTAAATGTATTATTATAGATATATAAAACATATGAACTTCCTTTGTTTTATGTTTTTGGATTTTAAAATACCGTTATGAATAGTGACCATTGCTAATATAGTCGTTAAATAGTGATCACATGATTAGTATAAATATAGGGCTTTAATAAATCCAATTTACTCAAAAAAAGGAAGTGATGACCTCATCTAGTAGAATTGCTCCATATGAAGCCCATTTTTCAGGCTCAGAAAGGAGGTGGAATCATTGGGCTTCGCCCTTGACCAAGCCCAAGACAAGCTTTAACATGTTAAGCTCGAGAGGAAACGCCTATGGGAGAAGTGGAAGTTGGTAGATATTACCACCTGAGTGATGTTATCCGAGCCACCCCAAGATTCTTTCACCATCGCACACCTTACCCTTCAGTATTATGTGGGTGTTATAAGGGGTTATGTAACAAGACACTAGCACTATGATTATGTACATTATTTTTTGTATAGAGAATATACATTTATTTTATTATTGTTACTTTGTAAATAGTTTTTAAAGAAAAAATAGTATTTTTAGTTATTATTCAATTAAGAAATATATTTTGATGAATTAATGGATTTTTGAATTAAATAATATTTTAATGAAATATTATTACTAAATTAATTTTTATTAAATATAAATGATCATATATTTTTTAGGAATACAATTTTCATTTTTATTAAGGTTTTGAATACTGTTTTTGTGAAAACCCATGAATTTTCGATAAATATCGATTTTTATTTTAAAAGTAAAAATTCACATATTTAGAAAATTATTTAGATAAAATTAATATTATTTTTCTAATCAGGATGTCGAAATTATCCAATGATGAATTTTTTATAATTTTCTGAGACAATTGAATTTTTGGATAAAAATTATGTATCGTTTAAATATATAATGTGTTTTATGACATCATAATGACCCAATAATGATGTAATAAAATACAATAAATATTGTTTTTGGACAATATACATTTTAACATTAAAATAATGTGATTTCGGGTTTCTTTGATTTATCTTAGAAAACTTTAATGGACCCTCCAGGAGTTATAAAACATTTTAATTTTTTAAATTGATTTCCTTGAGAGTGTGACTCGCCTACACATAATCAAGCCTAATAATTTAAGAAGTTCGGCAATTGTCCTTATAATATAATGTTTTCCACTCCCCTTACGAAAAAACCATGGGAAAAAACCATGGTCTGGTTTGTGGTTTTGATTAGTTTAATGTGTGGTGTCCCAAACCTAAAAAATAAATAATTCCCTCTCTTTTCCTATATAAACCCACCCAAGATCCCACTTCCTCTTCACTCAAAGCCTTTGGAGATGGAACAACCTATTCCCTAATCTCTCTATAATCCTCACAAGGCACCCCAAGCTCCCAAGAATCCTCTCTCAATCCTCTCCCAAGTCTTTGGGATCACACTTCCAAGTAAGGGATTTACAACTTTCTTATTTTTATCCAAGTTTCTTTATGTTGTAATACCCTTTTACTTTCAATTAAAAATTTTGGGGTATGATTTCTCACCTCCCTTATATTCCCATACCTATGTTTTAAATTATTATATACCTCTTTATATATCATTATGTAGCGACTCAGGTTTTATCCCTATAAGAATTTGGAATATTCCTATGAATATTACCAGAGCTAGGTGTGAAGACGGTGTGCGATTCTGAGGCCTGGTGTGCCCGAAATAAATTTTATAAAAATATTAATTATTTTTATACTATGTGCAAGGCGAGAATGAGTTATCTCTTAAAAGGTAGCTCAGAACTGGAATCTGAGGGCAGTTTTGCGTCCAGAGTGTGTTATTTACCTTAGGTGGGGTGTAAAAGTTGCGGGCGCAGGCCTGCTGTGAGAGATGTCACCCAGGGGAAAAATCATCATTTTGAAATAATGACTTAGTGATTTTTATCAATGGAATTATTTTCAAATAACTTTTGAACAAGTATCTGAATTGAAATCTGAGACTTCCTTCGAGTTTAAAATGGGGTGTTTTTCCTAGGCGTGATATAAAATAGGCGGGCATGGAGGTTTCTGAATCTGCACCCATCGGCAGAGTCTCAGAGAGTTTATAAATTCAACTTAAGTGTTGGAATTAAGGGGAGAACCCATTTTCCCTTCTCACTATCTCTCTCTCTCTCTCTATAAAACGTTCTTCGGCGTTCTTCATCACTCTTCTCCGGATTGAGGAGCGAACTCTGGCGGATCGAAGCGGGATCGCAGCGGGCGCGTCGCCAACGACGAACGGCCGGATTGAGGAAGGATTTCTGTTGATTTTCCGCTCCTTCATCGATTTCTTGAGTTTTTGTCAAATCTGTCATTTTAATTCTATAATTTTAGAATTAGGATGATGGCTGAATGAACACAGACAACGTCTGAGCCCCATTTTAAATTGTTGTTCTTGGTCGTTATTCGTCCAAAATTTCAGACACGCCAAAACCATGATGGATCGTCGATCGGGGGTAGGCGTTGTGAAGGCCTCATCCCGAGGATTCCAAATCCACCTACGGATTTGAAATCGGGTTTCCGGAGTGGTTGTGGCGGCCAACAGAAGTACCGACTCCGGAAAGGGAAGTGGCTGGAGATCGAGGTGGCGTAGTGGTGGAGTCGGCTAGAGGCGTTCGTTGCGGCGCGTTAGGCCATGGTGGAGCTCGGAGAGCCGGCGTGCGGCGGCCAAAAGATGAGCAAAGTCCGGAGGGTTCGGGCGTCACAAGGAGTGTCCAAGAGAGTGGTGCTCAAGATAGGAGCAATCGGGGCTTTGGAGCGGGGATGGAGGCGTCGGGTGTGACCGGTGCGGCGAGCTCAGGTGCGGCCGGTGAGGACGGTGGCTGCGGCGTCAGGTGTAGCAGGTGCGGTGGGTCATCCGGAAGCGGAGCAGGGAGCCCAGGTGGCCGGTGTCACAGTAGTGTGCTCGGACGGCGGGGGGGGGGGGGGGGGGGGGGCTTCGCCCTCAGCCCATCGTGGTCAGGGGGAAACCCTGAGGTCAGCGCCTCGGGGGGTTTTGCGGACAAAGACCAGCAACACGCGGGTCCTGCTGGTGTAGCGTGCGGACAATGACCGGCCACTCGGCCAGTCTGTTTGGAGGAACTGGACCCTAGGGTACAGTGGTGTTGGGATGGGCTACGTCCAGCAGGCCATGGTGAGATGGTCCGGACCCGCGGCTGCGCCATGGGCTGGCAGTCTGGACCGGGCCGGCCCCGTTGGGCCCCCTTGTGTTCAAAGGGGCATAACTTTTAAACAGCGTGTCTTTTTGACGCGCCGTCTACGGCCATGAGTTCATGTCAGCAAGAAGGAATTTTTTATGTGGGTTTCAAGGTTTTTTAGTTCTGTGCTCGAAGGTGGGTGACCCGAAATGCATTACTTTAATAATATTAAATTATTATTAAAGCTTGCAATGGACGTACCTCGCGAACCGGACGTCCGATTGACACGCTATCAGTGGAAGCATGATCTTAGTTCTCATGAGGAATTTTTGAGATTCTCCTTTCAGTGTTTGGGCTGAACACAGGGTGCGGGCCCCACAGGTCTTGGTTTGCACGTTTTACAATGAAATGTCACTTTTTCACTCGACATCTGTTTGTAGTGTTTGAACACTCGTTTATTCATGTTTTTATGAGGGTATTGTAATGGTGAAATCTGCCCGCCTAAATTTGGGTTTGAGGTGTGGGCCCCATGAGGCAGCTACCAGGCGTATGCTGCATTTTTACGATTTATGCTTCGAAAGTCTGTTCGGGGAAAATGAATCGCCTACCTTGTGTGTTTTTTCGCGTAGATCGCAATGGTGGCCTCGGTATAGGCCTAGAAGTTTCACAATGTGGAGATGATGTCGGTCGCTCGGGTTAGCGATGTTTGGACTAGTAGTGGTTGAGTGTACTCCCTTGGTTCATTTCTATGAGGGTTCGTGTGGAATTACTCCCTCAGTATAGGTTTGTGATCCCCTCAATAGGATGAATTTCTATTAGAGTTGTGGCATCCCTCCAGTAGGTTCAGAGTGGGATCCTCTAGCTTCGCTTCCCTAGATTGGGTTCTTGGTATCACTGTGACCGCTTATCCACGGGTGGAAATCCCCTATCTAGCAGGTTAATCCCGTAGGGTTTGAGGCATCATCGTGAAGATGATCCCCTACATTTTGGGCCATGCATAGTAGGGTAGTGGTATCGTTGGTTATACAATACCCTACTCAGCATGTGGTTTATAGTAGGGTTGAGGCATTGTTGGTTATACGATCCCCTACTTAGCATATGGTTTTGGTAGGGTTTGTGCATCTTCGGTTTGATCCCCTACATTGTGAGTTATACTAGAGAGGGTTCCAGTATCGTTGTGACCACCTTTACATGGGCAAATATCCTCTATCTAAGTGATTTGATCTGTGGAGCACCAGATCGGGTTGCGGTATCCCCCAGCGGATCCTAGGAGTGATCCCCTATCTGCGAGATCTATGAGTTACCAGAGTGGGTTTTTGTATCCCCTAGTGGAACCTAGGTGTGATCCCCTATCTGAGGAGTTTGGTATTTCTATTGTTTCAGAGTGAGGTTCTCAGTGATGATATTCGATGAGTGTATATCTCTAGGACGAGTGTCATCTGAGATGACAGAGCTCGTGGAGTGTGTTCTCCTAGTTATGTACATGCCGCAGGTTACGAGGTCGGAACCTCATGAGGATTGGTGCGTGTTTGAGTATATCTGGTTTTCTCATGGTATATGTATGGGAATATACTTTAGTGGATGTTCATGGTGTATGTATGGTCATACACCTGAACGGTGCTGACTTGTCGTGTTTAGATGAGGATGGTCTCGAGGTGGATTTTCTGTCTCATTTGGGTTCCCTCTAGCTGGGACAAGCTGATTGTTTCCTTTTAGTTTCTCCTTTTTTATTTTGGGGTTGTTGGGGTTCCTACAGGGTATTTTATATACTCACCCCTGCATGGGATTTTCCCGCACATGTTTGTGTCTTGTGCAGACCACAGGCCTTTCGACGAAGTTCTAGAGGACCCGGAGCAGGCAGAGCTTAGTGTGCATGACTGACCAGGGGGTTTACTAGAGCTGCGCTAAGGAGATTACTAGCAGGTGATTTTGGCGGCGTACTTCCTCCTTCTGAGCAGGTTGGACGCTTTTGTAGTTTTTATTTGGTGGGCCCTGTTTTTTCCTTTGTACTTTTGTTGGACTCTGGTTGTGGGTTAGATGTATGCATGCATTTCTTTCCAGTTTTTATATATATCTTTGAACTATTTCTTGGAGGTGTATGTGGGTGCGTGTGTATAGGTACCTTAGGATAATGTATCCCATGTGTGTGATATCCTACTCGGTGCTAGTCTCCAGCCCCTGGGCTATTGGAGGCAGGCTTGGGGAGTCACGGCTCGAGCCCCGTTGGGTCGGGTCATGACAGAGTGGTATCAGAGGAGGTTCCACCTTTGGGATCTCATAGCGTAGCTGGTCTAACTGTGAGTTTGGTTTGGGTTGTATAGTGGCAGTGTCAAGATGTTTCGAGTTCGGCTTTGAGGCTAGGGACTCCAGGGTTGGTGCGGGGGCTGACGTATCCATTCACTTGTACTTTGATAATATACCTTTTGACTCGGGACATTTGGACACTAGTTGTAGGGACATAACGGTACATTCATCATATAGGACTGGGTTTTTGGGTTTCCCTTGTTCTTCTTGATTCAGCTCTCCAGATATGCTCTTTGACTATGAAGCGTCTTGATTGTATTTCAGGATGCCTCCACGACGACAGCCGGTGAGGGTTCCGTAGTGGGATTGTGGTGATTATCCACCCAGTGTAGAGTATGTAGACCAGGGTGCAGGTTCTGAGGCTGCACCTCCAGGTGGTCCACCTGTTGATCCACCACCTTTAAAGTAAATGGTTGTGCCGGTAGTTCAGGAAGAGGTTGTGCGCCGGCTGAGTGCACTGCACAAGTTCCAGAGGCCGCGACCTTTGAGGTTCTAGGGTGATCCAGACCCTCAGGCAGCTGATAACTAGCTCGAAGCAGTCACCCAAGTTTTCCACCTGGTGAGGACACCCCCAGATAATATGGTGGTCCTAGCAATGAGCCTTCTCCATGGTTCGGTCGGGCGATGGTGGAGTTTGGTGATGCAGTCCCACGATGAGGAGACGCTCACGTGGGTAGAGTTTGAGTAGCTCTTCAGGGAAGATTTTTATCTGGGGATGCTGAGGTCAGTGTGGATTCAGGAGCTTTTTTAGCTTCGGTAGGATGGAATTACTGTGTTGGAGTACTCAGTGAGGTTTAAAAAAATGTCGCTCTACTCCCTTGATATGGTTTGAGACCCGTTCTTTAGGTCTCAGACCTTCGAGCAGGGCCTACGCAGATACTTCTGGGCAGGTGTGGTTTCCTTGTGTCTGCCCACCTATGTTGAAGTGCTGGAGCGAGCCTTGGTGGTGGAGAGATTTCTGGCTGAGCAGATTCAGCCAATCAGTGTTGGGCGCGTGGCAGCTGAGACGTCGGCAACTGGTAGTCGGAGGCAGGCGCAAGTGTCTGGACATGGCCGACATTTTAGGAGGCAATCCCAGGATGGAGGATCTGAGGCTCAGGGCTCACAGGGATTGCAGGCCAGTTTTGGTCAGCCATAGGAGAGGTGGTGTTACACTTGCGACGGTTGGGGACATCTTTCTAGAGATTGTCCGACCCATCGTGCTGCTGAGAGAAATTCGGTTGATAGGTCGTCTTGGCAGCGGCAACGTCTTGAGTTTGGAGGTCCGCAGGGCGGCAGACGTGGCGATGGAGCTGGTGCAGTAGTGGGAGGTGGTAGGCGGTATCAGATGCCACCACCACCACCCCCAAGTGGTCCACACCAAGCTCAGGGAGCTGGAGGGCATGGGCGAGGATAGCTGCATTCCCTAGAGGCTATTAACCCAGAGGCTCTGCGGATGGATAGAGGTATTCCTTTTGGCCTTTCTAATTTCTACAGTAGTTTTGATAGACACTATTTAGCGATACTCTACCCTTTCCATTGCTTTCTCAAGTTTTGTTCAGGGTGATGGTAAGACCCTGTGTGGGTGTGGTTCGGTGTGCTTCGAATGTGTGACGAAGAGGGATTCTTCCCCCACCGAGACGCATTTTTGTGACGCGATCAAAACTATGTGGGAAAGTCAGTGCCACCCAAAGCGTATAGTGTTGAGGTGTGGTGAATGAGTCCCTATGACTTATGTATTCGAGCATGGGTGTTTGTTGGAGAACTCACTGGCATGGGAGACCCAGTTGAGAGTCCATCTTCTTTCCTTGTGCTTATGGCTTTTCAGGGACGAAAAGCTCTAAGGTGGGCAGGATATAGCGACTCAGGTTTTGGCCCTATCAGACTTTGGAAAATTCCTACGAATGTTTTCAGAGATAGGCATGAAGACGGCGTGCGATTATGAGGCCTGGTGCGCCCGAAATAAATTTTATAAAAAAATTAAGTATTTTTATAATATGCACGAGGTGAGAACGAGTTATCTCTTAAATGGTAGCTCATAACATGAAACTGAGGGCACAGTTGCATCCATAGAGTGTCATTTTCCTTAGGCGGGGTGTAAAAGTTGCGGTCGCAGGCCTACTGTGAGAGATGTCACCCAAGGGAAAAATCGTCATTTTGAAATAATGATTTAGTGATTTTTATCACTCGCGTTATTTTCAAATAAATTTCGAACGAAGTCTCAGAATGGAAATCCGAAACTTCCATCGAGTTCAAAATGGGGTGTTTCTCCTAGGCGTGATATAAAATAGTCGGGGCGCGGAGGTTTCGGAATTCTCGCCCATCAGCAGAGTCTCAGAGAGTTTATAAATTACACTTAAGTGTTGGAATTAAGGGGAGAACCCATTTTCCCTTCTTTCTCTCTATCTTTATCTCTCTCGAACGTTCTTCAAAGTTCTTCACCATTCTTCTCCAAATTGATGAGCGAACTCTAGTGAATCGATGTGGGATCGCAACGGGCGCGTCGCCAACGACGAACGGCCGAATCGAAGTAGGCTTTCTGTTGATTTTCTGCTCCTTATATTTCTTGAGTTTTTGTTAAATCTATCATTTTAATTCTATAATTTCAGAATTAAGATGATGGCTGAATGAACAAATCCAACGTATGAGCCCCGTTTTAATTTTTTGTTATTGGGCGTTCTTCGTCCAAAATTTCAGACGCGCCAAAACCTTGATGGATCGTCGATCGGGGGCAGGTGTTGTGAAGGCCTCGTCCCGAGGATTCCAAATCCACCTAGGGATTTGAAATCGGGTCGCCGGAGTGGTTGTGGCGGTCGACTAAAGTAACGAATCCGGCAAGGGTAGTGGCCGGAGATCAAGGTGGCACAGCGGTGGAGCCGTCCGGAGGTGTTTTTTGCGGCGCGGTAGGCTGAGGTGGATCTCGGAGGGTCGGCGTGCGGTGTTCAGCGGACAAGCGGAGTCCGGAGGGTTTGGCTGTCACGCGGAGCGTCCGGGAGTGCGGCGCTCAATCAAAAAGCTGCTGGGGATTTGGAGCGGGAACGGTAGCGTCGGTTGTGACCGGTGCGGCGAGCATGGGTGCGTCTGGTGAGGATGGCAGCTACGGTGTCAGGTGTAGCAGGTGCGGCGGGCTATCCGGAAGTGGAGCAGGGAGCCCAGGCGGTCGCGGCGTGGGCGGTTGGTGTCGTCGTGGTGCGCTCAGCCAGCGGGGGGGGGGGGGGGGGGGGGGGGGGTCGCCCTCGGCCCATCGTGGTCAGGGGGAAACCCCGATGTCAGCGCCTCGGGGGGTGCTGCGAACAAGGACCCGCAACACGTGGGGCCTACTGGTGCGGCGCGCAGACAAAGACCGGTCGCTCGGCCGTTCTGTTTGGAGGAACCAAACCCTAGGGTCTGGTGGTGTTGGGACAGGCCACGGCTAGTGGGCCATGGAGAGCTGGTTCGGACCCGTGGCTGGGCTGGGGGCCGGCGATCTGGGTCGGGCCGGCCGAGATGGACCGGCCCAATTGGGGCCCCTTGTGTTCAAAGGGGCGTAACTTTTAAACGGCGTGTCCGTTTGACGTGCTATCTACAGCCACAGGTTCGTGTCACCGAGATAGAATTTTTGAAGTGGGTTTTGGTGTTTTTGAGTTCTGCGCTTGAAGGTGGGTCACCCGAAATGCTTTACTTTAATAATATTAAATTGTTATTAAAGCTTGCAATGGATGTACCTCGTGAACCGGACATCAGATTGATGCTCCGTTAGTGGTAGCGTGATCCTAGTTCTCATGTGGACTTTTTGAGATACTCCTTTTAGTGTTCAGGCTGAAGGCATGGTGCGAGCCCCACAGGTCCCGGTTTTCATGTTTTACAATGAAATTTCTCTTTTTCACTCGACATCCATTTGGAGTGTTTAAACACTAGTTTCTACATGTTTTTCTGAGGGGATTGCAATGGTGCAATCTACCTACCTAAATTTGGGGTCGAGGCGTGGGCCCCACGAGTTGGCTACCAGGTGTATGCTGCATTTTTACGACTTATGCTTCGAAAGTCTGTTCCGGGAAAATAAATAGCCAACCTTGCGTGTTTTCTTCGTGTAGATCACGATGGTGGACTCGGTAAAGGCCTAGGAGGTGTGCAATGTGGCGACAATGTAGTTCGCTCGGGTTAGCGACGTTTGGACCAGTAGTGGTTGAGTGTACTCCCTTGGTTCATTCCTATGAGGTTTCGGGTGGCATTACTACCTCAGTATAGGTTTGTGATCCCCTCAATATGATGAATTTCTGTTAGAGTTATGGCATCCCTCCGGCAGGATCGGAGCGGGATCCTCTAGCTTTGATTCCCTAGATCGGGTTCTTGGTATCATTGTGACCGCTTATCCATGGGCGGCAATCCCCAATCTAGCAGGTTAATCCCGTAGGGTTTGAGGAATCATTGATAAGATGATCCCCTGCGTTGTGGGACATGCATAGTAGGGTTGTGGTATTGTTGGTTATATGATCCCCTACTTAGCATGTGGTTTATAGTAGGGTTGCGGAATGGTTGGTTATACGATCCCCTACTTAGCTTATGGTTTCAGTAAGGTTGGTGCATCGTCGGTTCGATCCCCTACATCGCGAGTCATACCAGATAGGGTTTCGGTATCATCGTGATCACCTTTACACAGTCGAAGATCCTCTATCTGAGTGACGTGATCTGTGGAGCACCAGATCGGGTTGTGGTATCCCCCAGTGGATCCTGGGAGTGATCTCCTATCTATGAGATCTACGAGTTACCAGAGTGGGTTTTTGTATCCCCTAGTGGACCCTAGGTATGATCCTATGTCTGAGGAGTTTGGTATTTCCACTATTTCAGTGTGAGGTTCTCATAGACGATATTCTATGGGCGTATATCTCTCAGACGAGTGTCATCTGGGATGACAGAGCTCATGGAGTGTGTTCTCCTAGTTATGTACTTGTCGCAGGTTGCGAGGTTAGAACCTCGTGAGGCTTGGTGCTTGTTTGAGTATATCTGGTTTGCTCATGGTATATGTATGGGCATATACCTGATTGGATTTTCATGGTGTATGTATGGGCATACACCTGAGCTATGCTGACTAGTCAGGTTTAGCCGATGATGGTCTCGAGGTGGAGTTTCTCCCTCATTTGGGTTCCCTCTGGCTGGGACGAGCTGACTATTGCCTTTAAGTTGCACCCTTTTTATTTTGGGGTTTTTAAGGTGACTTCTGGGTATTTTATATACTCACCCCTTCACGGGCTTTACCCACACATGTTTGTGTCTTGTGCAAACCATAGGCCTTTCGATGGAGTCTAGGAGGACCCGGAGTAGGCAGAGCTTAGTGTGCGTGACCGACCAAGGGGTTTACTGGAGCTGTGTTGAGGAGCTTACCAGCAGGTGCCTTTGGCGGCGTACTTCCTCCTTCTGAGCATGTTGGATGCTTTTTTAGTTTCCCTTTGGTGAGCCCTAGTTTTCCCTTTGAACTTCTGTTGCACTCTGGTTGTGGGTTAGATGTATGCATGCATTTCTTTCCAGTTTTTATATATATCTTTGCACTGTTTCTTGGAGGTGTATGTGGGTGCATGTGTATAGGTACTTTAGGCTAATGCCTCCCATGTTTGTGATAGCCTACTCGACACTAGTTGCCAGCCCCTGTCCTATTGGAGGCGTTCTTGGGGATTCACGGCTTGAGCCCCATTGGTTCAGGTCATGACACATTAATTCCCTCCATGTACACCTTTTACCATGCTAAAATTTCGTAAGGAATTTCTCTATTCTCATTTACATTCAAGAAATTATTTTGTATTATGAATCCAATTGTCATTAAATTTGTTGGGAAATATATCTATATTACACCCTTATTGTCCATTTAATTTACATATTATGATACACCCCTTTCTCTCTCATCAACCATGTTTATGAATTCTTATGTCACGTCGTTGTGCAGCCGAAATTGCACCGCGATTTTCCAATCCAAAATCTTTGTGTCGTAAATACCATGCACATTTATCTATCAAGGGTATTCACCTTTATGAATTATTACTTATTGATTATAGAGTTTAATTTATTAATTCTACATTCCTTTATCATGGATTAAATAATTATCTTTAATGATTCCATGTTGTATGATCCATGTGACTCGTTTATTCATGAAATGAAATGTTTAAGAATGGTGTGCCCCGATAGCGCTTCAATGCATTGGGTAAAGATTAGTATCATGATACGTAAAGTGAAATGAGGGTTTACTAATTCTAATTCAAGTGAAATTATGGTTTACTCATGCTCCATGTGCAATGATCCTTGTCTCATGCTAATACCATGTTAAGTGTTGTTTCCACATTTCCATGTTATGATAATAAAGCTATATCATGCCTTTATGTTCATGTTTCTCTGTTGATCCTTTGATATGTCTATTTCCTAACATGTATTGTATTCTTCGTGTTATTCCTTTTTTACTCCCTTACTGGGCTTTATATCTCACTCTTTTCTTATGCATGTCCTCAGGTTATCCCATGCAATGCTAAGTACAAGGGAATGTAGTGGTTATATAAAGGAATTTTTCAATAAAGATATTGTGTTTCATGTTTTAAGTTGTTATGTAATGTTCCTAATCCCAAAATACATTATACCTCTCAATATTCTATGTTTTATCAAGTGAATATTTTATGTAATAAAACTTTTTTAAGTGTTTAATAAAAATCAAGTTTGTTTTAGTTTTATTTTCATTTGTATTTTCTTATATTTTTATATCTTATATATATATATATTTATATCATTAATTTTGACCCCCCATACAATCATTGTATTATTTTATTATTATATTATTTATTATATAAATAGTGTTAATAGAAAAATGGTGTGTGTTAGTGGCCTACTCAAGAGATCAACCCTAGGGTGTTCACTATGATGCATTATTAAAAAAATAACTTATTTATTTGGGATTTTTGATAAATACATCTCATCAAGATTCTAAATATATATCACATTACATGAATCTTGAATCTAGAAAAACCCTATAAATATAGATGGTTGAGGATCAATCTCATTTTGGAAATCAATTTTATAATCCTAAAGATATGAAATTTTAAGTTGGAATTACATTGATATATATATATCTTTGATTTATTGTTTAGATCACTCTTTTTCTACACCAGGCTTTCCTACTTAGACTTAGAGCGGACTTACTCATTTCTCATGTCTAAGAAATTTTTGGTGCCTTCCTTCACTTAAGAAGGTGGAAGATCGTGGGGACAATAAATTGGGGTTTCAAGTGGATATTAGATCCCTTAATTTAAGGGGTAGAAAAAAATTCCCTCTTTGCATTAATTTTCAATGATGGAGAGTAAAGAAAATTTTTCTTAATCAGTTCAATTGGTATTTACAAAAAAACCAAAGGGGGAGATTAAATTTCCCTTGAATATTATTTGATTATGTTTTTGTATATGATGACAATGTGTAATGTGGAATTCAATGTGTTCTTGGAGTAAATTGGGTAATGGATTGAGTATTAAACATTTACATGGATATTTAAGGTGTTTACCATATGTTTTGTTTAAAGATTAAAATTTGGTACTACTATTGAAAATATAAATAGAGTCTCATATATTGGAAAAACAAGTCTGGAAAAGCTATCTGTTGTGCGAGAAACCCCTTATCATTATATGATTATTTAATGAGAACGAATATTAAATACATGTGAGAAGGTGTCTAAAAGATATATATATAATATTTCCACTATAATTAAAGTGAAATTTTTTTGGATAAGTTCATCCTGGTGTTTATTGATATTTAAGGATAATTTTATAGTAATAAATTTCACTTAGATAAACTCTTAAAAAGGATGGAGTGAAGATTAGAGTGATGAAGGTAGTGGATATCTCTTTAATTAATAAATTTTGAGTATATATACTTCAAGGGACTTTGAGATATAGTTTAGGAACTTTGAAATTTTTATTATAATTTCCCATGTAATTTTAAGTCATTTGAAAGTGCTTGAGAATGGTTGTTGGTAGTTTGTAGAATTTTTGAAGTTGATATGAAAATTCTTAAGAGTATGAAAAATATAATAAAATATAAAAATTAACCAGTATAAGCCTTTAAGTTAAAATCATAAGCCTTTTAAATTGAGCATAATTCTCAAGTATCTATCATATATCTTGTGTGTTGGGAATAAATATTCTAAATCATAACATAAGCCTTTGATCCAAACCATAAGTATCCATCGTTTGACTTTACCCGGCATATGTTGGAGTTGGTTAACTTGAACAAAATTATATGTACTTTATGATAACATGTATTCATAGTTTTTAATATTAATAAATTCCTTATCATGTCATGACTGTTCTTTTTCTTAACATAGTATGTGATAATGTCCTAAGAGAAGTTTTCACACTAAAAGGTCAAAGAAGTTCTCTGGTATGATGAGAACCTAGAAGTTTTATGACACTATTCTCAAATATAGGTTTTATAGCGGGATGATATAATTTTCAGGACACAAATGACATAGGCTATCAGGGGTGGATACATATAGGTCTTTGAGATACCTTATCACGGTGTATGCCCTTAGTAATATATAGTGTAGGATATTATGAGAACAAGACCCGCCAGTAGGAAATACGCATTCATATGTTTCATTGTATATTTCTATCTACATATGTGTGTATTGATACTTAGACTTTAAGATTATTTTTAATGAATACTATAAGTCATGTACTTCTATGTATTTATGAAAATAGTGATGAAATATATTCATGGTGAGGTGGGATACATTCAATTAATCATGAGTAATATTGAATTAATGAATAATCTGAAAAAGGATTTCCCCTTCTATTATTTAATGGAAGTTAATATATTAGGCCCTTTTATGGAAATGATATAGCCTAAATAAATCCAAGGCCATGGTGTTCTATGGTCAAGTTCTATTTTCATAAATTTAAATAAAGAGACATCGAGCACATAGGTTAGTAGCACCAGCATGCAACTTTCTTAATTAGATATATCAGGATAAAAGGATTATATTACACAGTGAGTGTCTGTATGAGGTATTATGTCATTGAGACATTAAATTCTTTCTTTATGGGTGATTGGTGTGTTTCTAGATGCTAAAATTGGACTTTAGGTTGTTGTGCCTAATGCCACTGAGAAATAGGCCTGGAGGGTCACACACTAAGGGTATCCAGAATCTTAGTTAAATAATATATTATTATTTATTATTTAACATATTTAATAAGTATTATGCTAACACTTGGTTAAATAGTTATTCATTTTTTTATCGCATATATTTTATCATGAGTTATTCGAGATAATTTTATGCGATTGGAATATTTAATAAATATTTATTTTCAATTTAGTGAATATAATATTGATTTATTTATTAGAGAATAATAAATATATATTTATTTAATAAATAAATAAACATTATTCAATGGATGACCGGTTTTTTAGGTCTTGTGAGAAATAATATATATTGAATATTATTTTATTAAATAATATTTAATTTAATTCAAAAGTTAAGCACAAGTAAATGAAATAATATTTTTATTATTATTTTAGACATGGGGTTCCACAAGGGATTAAATAAATATTGAAGGGAACATGTGAAAATATTTATTTCTAAACTCTAGTGGTATTTAAACCTAATTATATTATTTTTCAAGATATAAAATTCATTTGTGTTGCACAATGACAGTCGGAGAATCCTCTCAATCCCTATAGAGCTTCCTTCTCCAACAACACTCCCAAGAATAGAGAGTGATATTACTACACATCCCACTCTCAAGACTAGAGAGATCAAGGATTGAACAACACAAGCATTAAGATCTACCATACAAGTACCCTACAACGATGTTCAGAGATTTGAGGAACATGTATAGATCACTGCTAGGGGGATCTTCTCTTGATTTCTAAAACACAACAATGGTACAATACAGATCTAATTTTAGATCCATCGATGAAGAAATAATTCTAGTAAGGTAATTTTTTTAAGTACATAGATTAATTATAAATAATTTGTGATGATCCTACACTTGGTTCCAACATTATATCTCTTTTTTGTTTTCTTTGATTCAATTATTTTGATCGTAACATTTCTCATTGTGTAAATCTTGGATTGATCATCGATCGTGACAAAAAGAAAAGTTGGGAATGACCCATTTCATTCTTGTGCTACACTCAAAACCATCAAGTGTTATAATAGTGGTCACATACTTATTTATAATTATTTAAATATCATTTATTGATTTACTCTTTTTTCATTTAGTTTTCAATTCAATTTTAATCATTCTTTAAACTTAATTGTGAGATAGGGTTATTTCTCTTTTGTTTATCTTAGATATAACCAAATAGACTAATTTTATGAAAAAAATAAATATTAATAACTCATCTAGACATACTGAGGATTCTGACTAGATAACACAAGAGTACACTCTGTATACCTAGAGTTGTACGTTGTGTACTAGTGTTCAATGCACTCAGAATTAATTCATAATTAATTCAACCCATGTGAATTGAATACACACGATGCATTTAATTTATTGCAAGGAATGTTGATCAGGACAGCCTGAAGCATGGTCATCTATAGTACACACCATGTAGCCCATGTACTTAGTGTATAGTCCTTTAAGTCACAAACTAGCTGTGCATTTTCATACAAGACCTACCTCACTGGTGATTTTGTAACTTGGATACCGCATGCCATGTAACACTTATACATGATGTGTACTCTGATGTTTTTGAGTCATAGTTTACACACTAGATCCCTAGCTATGTTCCTCGTATAGATAGTGAGAGACATACATGCCATGTAGCTCACTTGTAAACACCTTGTACTTATACCAAATTACATAGAATTAAAATTCATTTATTATATTGTGTAAATCGTATTGACATATGCTTTTGAGTGATCATTAAGTTTATAGGACACTCCATGTGATGGGTTTTAATTTTTATATATATATATATATATATATATATATATATCAATGTTTAATTCATTTCTACATAATTTTTAGATCTGCAAATCATGTGTGAGTTGTATGATAGATTTTACTATACATTCGTTAAAGCATAACACATTGTAGAAAAATCATGTAACTCATGTAATAATTAAGTTTATAATACACATCATGAAAGTATATGATAAGTAATGTATTCCATATGTCATAAGAGTAAACATTATATGAGTATAATACATGTTGGGTATATTTGGATGGTTATTCACCGTGTTGCCTCCAGGGTACAATTATGCACACAGTTAATTTCAAATAAATTTATTTGATTTTTTTTAAATTATGATGGATGATAATATCAAATAAATTTGGATGAGAATTAATATAAATGAATTGAATAATTAGATATGATAATTAATTTATTTGATAACAATTTACCTTAAATAAAAATGATTAATAATCTAATTCTAGTTTTATTAAATGTGTAATTCATTGCATGTGGATGATCATGATCATATACTAGACCTTTGTATCTGATTGGTTTCATTTAATTTATTATTAAATTAAATTATTGACATTTGTGCCTTCTCTCATCTTATTATGTAAGGGCCTACATGCCCTTGGTTTCTTTTATGTAAACACGTTTCCCCTCACCTGCATGTGAGTAAATTCATATGTAATGGATAGAGCACCCAAGATAATGGAGGCGGTTCAAGTTTGGAGCCGATCTGAAAGCAATTCAAGAGAGATACATTGGTGGATAGGTGGAAATATGTAACACGAACCTTAATTGGTTCAAGGTGTTTTTCTCCAAGGTAAATGGTTAGTTTATCAACTACTACATAAACTAACCATTAGTAATATCTCAATATCATACCAATTTATTATTTTATTTCAATAAAGTTGCATGTTTATTTCATTATGGATGTTTTTTTGTGATCACATGAATTAATGAATTAACAAGAATTCAAGATATAACTAAAATAAATTATCTTATGCGTAAATATTATTTAAGACGTAGTTAATCACATAAGTAAATACACTTAATATTAACAAGAATGTGATAAAGATAATAATTTTAAATTTATGCACAAAATAATAAATCCATCAATAATATATATTAATTCATTATAGCCTTCCACTAATTTAGTTTAAATCAAACCACATTTCAAAGTGCTAGACTAGCCAAAGTTGGGGTGATTTTTTATTATAGGGGAATTATAACTTGAATTTTTTGTTTGAATTAACTTAGTTGACATAAAGGGTTGACTTAAAATGTATTAATTGGTGTAAATAATAGGAAAAGTGTTCAATAAATCCAATTTAAGGATTTTAGGATTGGGGAGTCCACTCAACAGATCAAGGAACTATGATTTAATGCAGTTGGCATTTAGAATGCCTACCTAAAACCATTCATGTTGCTTGACCAACCAAAATTAGGGTAATGAGAAGGGGAATATGTATCATTTCAACTAGAATTTCCAATAAATAGGATATTCTGAAGCCAATGGTGAGGGTTATTGGGTTTCGATAAAATAGTGAGAGATAAATAAATAAAATATTTATTTATTTGTCTAAATTTTATCAGATAAAGTACTAAATATCTACTCATCTTATTTTTAGAATAACTAATAAAATAACATCAAACATATCACTATGATCCATACTTGAGAAAGATAACCTTCTCACCATCACAAATTTCCAAGAGTAGAAAAGGTGCTTACGCGTTATCCTACATCATGAAGGGAAAGTATATGTGTTGGAAGAACCTATTCCCAATGTTCCTAGTAATAAGGCTAGTGAGGAATAGTTTTCTCACTATGAGAAACATTTAAATGATTCTATAGATTTTTAGTGTTTCATGTTATCATCCATGACTAAGGATGTTTTGAAGCAACATGAGGACATAGATGTGTATAGCATGATGTATCACCTTCACGATCTATATCAAGAGAAGGTGAGACAAAGGAGATATGAGATCTAAAATTATTTATTTAAAACTAATCTTGGAGATTATATGGCAGTTATGCCTCATGTATTAAAACTTATTGGATATATTGAATACTTATACATCTTAGGGATTAAATTACCAGATGTGTTGCATACAGATCCCATACTTTCCTCGCTACCCAAGGCCTTCTTTTGTTTTATTTTTAATTATAATATGAGCAATAATGATAAGAGTATTTCATAACTTCTTACTCTAATTATTCAAGTGGATAAGGACATGGGGTGTGACAAACCCACTGTCCTTATGGTGAATAAGAAAAGGAAGAAAAATACAAAGGGTTCCAAGACTCACAATAAGTATAAAGCTCTTGAGAACCATCCTTCCAAGAAGAGAAAGATCTATAGGCAAGGAAAGTAAAAGGATGGAGTTGTTTTACATGTGGAAATCAAGGCCACTGGAATAAGAACTGTACCCAGAAGAAAGGGGAAGGTAAAGGTTCATTTTATATCAAATGTAATATTTCAATATCTATACATTGGGTATTCGATATATCTTTTGGTTCTCATATCTGTATCTAAATACAGGAACCAAGTAGATTCTAAAAGTTTTCTAGATGAGAGGTAGATTTACGAGCCACTAATGGCATGAGGTTAGATGCTCTGGCCATTGGTGACTACCACATTTCATTCCCAATGAGAATTATTTTGGTTTCAAAATATTGTTATTATGTATCAACTATTATCAAGAACATAATATATATATCATTCCAAGATGTAGATGAGTTAATTTTCAAGTTTTTAAATAAAATTATTTATTTTATAAATAAAACTTATTTTATGGTATGGAAAATTTACATAACATTCTTTTTTTTTGAATTACAAAAACCAAGTGTTGGAAATTGATAATGAATATTTTTCATACAAATCATATGACACTCAACTATGGCATCACCGTATTGGTGAAAAATCTCTATCAAGATGGTTATTTAGACTCTTTAGAGCTAAAACCACTTGAAATATTTCATGATTTTTTATAAGGGAAAATGAACAAAATACTAATTTGGTGGATAGGGTTAAAGGACAACAAATATTCTAGGATTTTTACACACAGATGTGTACAGACCATTTCTAGTAGAAGTTAAAGTTCGGTATTCTTACTTTATAAATTTTACTGATGACTTGATTATATATGGTTATGTATAATTGATGAGGTATAATTATGAGTCCTTTGAGAAATTCAAGGAAGTAAAGAATAAAATATAGAATAAACTTGGAAATAAGATAAAGAAGCTTCAATCATATCGAGGTGATTAATATCTTAACTAATAGTTTATTGACTTTTCATGAGAGTTTGGGATTCTGTCTCAACACACTCCACCTTATAAACCATAGTGTAATGGTGTTAGTGAAAGGAGTAACCATACCTTGATAGAAATGTTAAGGTCATTGATGATTCATGTTGACCTTCGATTTTCCTTTTGGGGATATGCATTAAAAACTACGACATACACACAAAAATGAGCACCAAATAAAGAGGAAAATATAATTCCCTTCGAGTTATGGCGTGGAAAGAAATTTGTTTTAAATAATACATGTGTATGGGGTTTTGTGGAATTTGTTAAGCCCTTCTCATGAAACAAACTAGAACCCCAAGGAAAAAATTGTATCTTTGTAGGGGTATCCCAAAGGAAAAAAGGGATACAACTTATACATAACCTGATACAAAGAAGTGATTGTCACCAGATAAGTCATATTTCTTGAGAGGTTTCACATCCTCAAAAAGGGTAGTGGGGGAAAGATTGACTTCAATGAAGTTGATGGTCGAGATACATAAGAGTTGGTACAAGAACAGATTCTACAGGTCCCTATGGAAGAAGTATTTCCTGAAACACAAGTACTACATAAGAACACAAGATAGGTAAGAGAACCAGAGAGATATGGCTTTCTAGTCACCAAATATGGTGACTCATTATTAGCTGATATTGATGAACCTATCTCCTATAAAGAGGAAGTAGAGAGCTCAAAAGTTGTAAGATGGAAAGAAACCAAGAAATCTGAAATGGATTCCGTATATTATAACTAATTTTGGGTTCTAGTCGATGCTCTAGTAGATGTAAATCCTATAGGGTTAAAATTTATATTCAATATAAAAATGAAATTTTAAGGTAAATTAAATACCTATAAATCAAGGTTAGTGTATAAAGGGTTTAAATAGCATCGTGAAATTGACTATGATGTAACCTTTTCCCCAGTTTACATGTTTAAATATATCATAATTCTAATTGCTATATCATCTTACCATGACTATGAAATTTGGAAAATGGATATCAAAACAACTATTTTTAATGGGAGCCTTCATCAAGATGCCTATATGACAAAAACAGAAGGTTTTGTGACTCCAAGTGATGCCAAAAGGATTTTCAAGTTGTAAAGATCCATTTATGGATTGAAGCAAGCATCCAAGTCATGGATTATTTGATTTGATGAAGCTATAAAATAATTTGGTTTAATAAAGAATGAATGGGTGACTTTTGTTTACAAGAGGTCTAGTGGGAATGAATTCGTTATCCTAGTATTATATGTTTATGACATATTACTTATTGGAAATGACATAATAGTCTTATAGTCAATTAAGGACTGGTTAAACAAGTGTTTATCCATGAAGTAATTAGGTGAAGTGGCATATATTCTAGGGATCAAGATCATTTGTGATAGATTTAAAAGGATATTTGGACTAAGTCAGAGTACATATACTGACTATATATTAAAGATATTTAGTATGGAACAATTCAATAGGGGATTGGTTATAGTGTCACATGGTTTACATCTTTCAAATAAAATATGTCCTCAAAAACAACATGATAAAGAGAAAATAATAAATATATCATATTCTTCAGTGATAGGATCAATAATTTATGTCATGTTATGTAATATACTTGATTTTTACTATGCATTGAGCATGGTAGGTAGATACAAAGAAGATCCAGAAGAGCAATATTGGTCCACTTTTAAGGTTGTTCTCAAGTATCTAAGAAGAACTAAGGATATCTTCATGGTGTATGGAGGAGACTATGAGCTAGTTATCAAGGGTTATACTGAATTTGGTTTTCAAATATATCAGAATGATCTGAAATCATAGTTAGGATATGTTTTCTATCTCAATGGAAGAGTTATGAGATAGAAGAGTTCAATGAAGCCAGTTGTCACTGATTCTATAGTGGATTCCAAGTATATAATAGGTTTTGTTGAAACCAAGGAAGTTTTTTGGATACAAAACTTTTTTTAGGAGCTTGATGTGGTAACTATAAGTAAATACCCTATAACTTTTTATTATGATAATACTATAATGGTGGCTCTTTCAAAAGAGTCAAGGTCACAGAAACGGACAAAAAATATACTCTAAAAGTATCACCTATTGAGGGTTTTTTATCAAAGGGGTGAAGTTGCAATGAGAATAGTTCCCGAAAAAGATAATTTGGTGGACCCCTTGAATAAAATCCTATCTTGGTAGAATCATGAGTATCATGTGAGAGATATCAGACTGAAGGTTGTTAGTAGTTGGATCTAGTGCAAGTGGGATTATTTTGGATTTGGTTCCCTATAACCAACTTCTATTTACTTTCTAATAACATTTATTCATAGTTTTGAATATTAATAAACTCTTTATCACATCATGATTGTTATTCTATATAACATATTATGTAATAATGTCCTAAGAGTATCTGTCACACTAAAAGGTAATAGCAGTTCCCCGCTATGATGAGAACCCAAAAGTGCTATGATTCTATTCTTAAATATATGTACTATAGCGAGATGATATAATTTTTAAGACACAACTAATATATGATATCAGGGGTGCAGACTCATAGTAATTTAAGTCTCCTTCTCATGGTGTACTCCCTTGGTAATATCCAATGCAGGATATTATGAGAATGAGACCCACTGGTAGGAAATCCGCATTCATATATGACATTGGATGTTCCTATCTACAGACATGTGTATTGATCTTTAGACTTTAATATTATTATTAATGAATATTATAAGTCATATACTTTCATGTATTAAAAAAAACTGTGATGAAATATGTTTGCAGAGAGTAAAGTTATGTAGGGTGCATCATGAGTAATATTGTATTAATGAATAGTACGAGAAAGGATTATTCCATTCTCTTATTTAAAGGAAGTTTATATCTTAGTCCCTCTGGAATTGATTATTTTTTAGATCAAAATTTAATGACACAAGTGTTAGTATCTACCATTCTATCACCCGAAGATTCCTACAGTGATTTTTGGAGATTTTTGGAACATGTATGGTTCACCGCGAGCGGGAATCTGCTCTTGATTCAAATAATTAAAAGATGGTAAAACACATGTTTATTTTTAGATCCATAAATGAAGAAATAATTCTTATAAGATAATAATTTTAATTTCTTAAATTAAATATAAATAATTTTTGATGATCTTGTGCTTGGTTCTGGAATTTTGTCCCTTGTTTATTTTCTTTTATTCAATTTTATTGATTATAATGTTTATCATTGTGTAAATATCATATTGATCATTGATCATGAAAAAAATAAAATTAGTTTATAACCCATCACATGCTTCTATTATTCCCATAACCTTCATCAGAATCCTCTTTTACTGAGTAAGTATTTTTTTTTTATTGTAAACCTTTGAGTCACCAACCAAGTGTTAATATCTATGATCATAAGTCATCAAATACTTATGATTTGAATTTCATAGTGCATGTCTTACATACAAATAGAAATTTGCATACTGTTGCTGGATAAAAATTGAGATTTCCATATTTAATATTTAAATATTAAAATAAATAGTTCATGTTGGAGCTAGTTTCTTTTGTTCTAAATATCGTAATGGTTTATTATTCAATATTAGTTTACTATATAAAGATAAATCTGGTTCAAATGTAAAAAAGAGGATCACCACACTGTAGTGAACTATGAAATGAAGACTTGACCATGTCATAGTTTATTTTCTGGGTTCATTTTATTAGGCATTTTCATCATCATGTAAGGGTTACAAATAAAAATAAAAAATAGGAATGTGATAAGTGATATAATTAAAATGGTAAGATAAATAAGACCACATCATAGTAAATTCAATGGTGACTATATGAGATTACAAATATTCACTAAGTGAACACCACACCATATCAAAGCACCAAAAATTTTGAGAATCACTAATCACTAAAGGTTTAACATAGTGTTCTCTATGCCATAGAAAAAATCATGAGCTATAGTGTTATGTGAATATATTTAAAATTGTGACCTTGATCTAGCTCAAAGAGATATGTGAGATGGGTTGTTTTATATGAATATGATAAAGAAGAGATATTTAGGCCTACTACTAGATGACTCTAGAAGATTTGTGGTCAGGATGGATGAGAGAAAAAAGAAAGGGTGATCTAGATATTTAATAGGAGATAGTCATTTGAGGAAAAAATGGAAACTGAGAAAATTTAGACTCATCCATGTGGTCTTTTCAAGAGAAAATAAGATAAGGGAACTATTTTAATTATATTGGAGAAAACCATTTGTTAGAGAAAAAGAGGTTATTGAGATCATAAGGTGAAACCACATACATAAAATAAATGAGGATTCTAGGAACTGAATAATTTGGAATATATTATATATTTAATATATAGAAGATAATATTTAGTTGATATATATATAAAAAGAAAATGAATAAATAGAGTTAGAAGTGTTTGAGAGGTTAAATCTGAGGTCTTGTGTTGTGCTATGAAAAATAGTGAAGAGTACTCTCAAGGAAAAATATGAGAATGAATGGAATGTGTTGAATTTGATTATCATTTGGGTATCAAAGATTAAGAAGAAGAGGATTTCCTTCACCATTCAATGATTCGTGTTCCAAAGTTAAGAATAAGAAGTTGAGTGAGAGATAGATTATTCTAATGTTCTTATCAATTGTTCTAAGATTTTCAAAATATGAGGTTTTTTTAGGTTTGAAGATAATAAGAGATCATTAAGTTGAAAAATCCATTGAGTAGATTCTATAGAAGCATATAAATTTTAGTTTTGATAAATGAAAATGTTTTAGAGTATTATTTAATTCTTGCTATTATTCTAAGTATCTACTTCTAAGAAGAATGGGATCTATCTTATTGATATAGAATCATCCTATGTAGATATGTTGATCATCTTCTAATAAGGACATAAAAGGAAACACTTGCATATACTTGGTGTGAATCCCTATAACATATGGTACATGGGGTATACAGGGAGATCATAGTGTGAAGATGTGACAATAGTGTGAATATAATAAGATAATTCTGGTGTGATTTTGGAAAGATAAGTCTTATGAGACACAGGAAAGTGTATACATGGTGATACACAGTGTAGGTGTAAGAAGCATCATCAAATGTATTTAGAAATTTATTATAGTAGAGAAACCATTATTGAAGAGAATAACCAATTATGGAAAGGATTGGATCTTTAAGATGAACCTTGTAAAAATATTATATGCCTATTTATTTTCTTTACTTTCATTACATGTATTTGATAATTTTACAGGTGTGGGAAGTAAATATAGGGTTTAAAAAGAATTAAAAAAGTGATAATATTTACCTCCTTACTCAATAATTTAACTATAAATTTTGAGAATAAATAATAAACAAATTATGGAAATATATTTCATAAAGAGTGGAAATATATAACTAGATATACTCCCTCGAAAAAAAACTAATAGTTAGCCAACCATGTAAAGAGGCGATTACAAATGAATAAAAATAGTTAAATACAAAGAATTTTTTTATTAAAATATAGAAATTAAAGATATAAAATTAATGGTATGGGTTCCATAGAATTTTTATAGGTTTTTTGGTTTATTTATAAGATTCATTATTTAATTTTTAGAAAATAGGATCACTCCTCACAGATTGTGTTTCTTCATTTTATTCCTTCATGTGGAATTAAAAGATTTGGTCATTCTTTTATTCCAAGAAAATCATGTGATCTGGTACCCATGTCATATTATTTATTCCTCCCTCACTCTAAGATCAATCTCTAAGTTTCTATATAGTTGATCTATTTCCAAATTTTGTTATAAAACTTATATATGGATTCTTTTTTCCCTCGGTTGTATGTATATTCCGTATGTGGAACTCTTTTTCTATCAATGTCTATGGATTCACTCAAGCTTTTGTTTCCTCTATTTTTATAATAAACATGATTATTATTGATATGAGGATATGTATCGTCATTCATAATTTGTTAGTGATGGGATACTGTGTTCAATGATTAAGTTTTTATATTTTTATGATTTTCATATATCATAATATTGATAAGTTATAGTTTGGTTTATCTAACCGATCATATTTTATTATTTAGATAAATTGTATGTAATAACATGGTATTTTATAGTTCTAACTTTGATAACATAATCCTCTAAAAGAGTAAGATAGGTCAATCCCCTTGATCTGCCGTTAGACCAAATATCATATCGTATTGATTACTAGATATCATCATCTCTTATTGACTTACATCTGTTAGTCATTTACATTAATAAGGCAGCATCATAAGTAACAATAAGATATATGGTATTTTTCCCCAACCCCTTAATAAAATTTCATTTTTTGGGTAATTATATAGAAATATCATAACCAATGATCATTTCATCATTGTCGATATCCTAATATTATAGAGGGAAACAACTGATTATTCATTTTTATTTTCCCTACCATATATTATATATATATATCATAAATGGAAACATAAATCATCTCTAGAACTATCCTGATATCACAAAAACTTCCTTAATCACAGGTAGTGACATGAGGTTATTTCTACCTATGATATGAATATCCTTCAAATATTAAAGTATATCACTAACTATGACATCCTTTAATCACCTAATACAATATCCTAGAACATATGTATATGAAATATTTTTGTTCTTACATGACTTAATCATAAAGGGTGATATCTTTATATCTCTAAATACAAAAAGAAAATTTCTCAATGACCCAAATGATTTTAAATTCTTTTATAGCCTGGATTATCTTTTAATAACCAATTCAACATCTAAAAACATGAATTAAGGTTAATCTATATCATTTTAATGTAATAATATTAATTAATTTATTGAATTTAATAATCAGTCAATTTTCATGATTATATTCAAAATTTACCAAAATATTAAAATATTGTGTAAATGCCTATAAATTGTGAAAATGGTTAGGATATGAACAATGGATTACATGATAAAAATTTTAAAAACAAAATCATCAATCCCCCACATTTATCCATTTCACTCTTAGGAAAATACTATCAATAAATACTCTGAAAATGATATATAACCAATCCAAGTTCAATATCATCATGTTATACCTTTTCAAATTTAATAATTTTTACTCCTATCATGCTTCATTTATGAACTCAATTCCTACATTTTTTTGTACTCATAAAAGATAAATCCCACCTCTTTTTACCACCCATTCACACTTACACTTATCTTTCTCGATATTTTTCCTTCATTACTCAAGGAATTATTTAAAAAAATTATTCTCATATTGAAGGAAATTCATTTTTTCCATTGGCTTATAGTTCCTCCTGTATATTTACTTATAGAATCAAGAGTTTATCTCAATCTGAATGACACTTTATGGTAGCTCTATGGGTTGAGGTTAGTGGGTATCATTTTATAAAACAAAGGCTAAAATGAGAATTTTAATTTATTTAATCAAAATAAAAGACTAATAGTTGAATACTAAATGGATGTATCCTATTATTCCCCTCACATATAATTTTCCCAACACAAATTCTTCCCTTGATAACATGGAGGCTCACACAACAATGAGTACAAAAAATGAGTTTTTCTTATTTAAATATTTTTTATTCTTTTTTATTTCATTTTAAAAAATAATTTTTTTCATATATAATTATTCTTTGTAAAGTAATAAAGTAATATTTTCATTTCAAAATAGAATTAGTGTACTCTTATTCCAAAAAAATTATTCTCCATCAACATCATTCCTAAACATGTGTACCTTTACACTTGATTCTCATAAAACTACCATCCCCCTCACATGTTGTTAATAATAACCATGAAAATTACTCAAAAGCTAGGTAGGTGAAAGAATTAGGCTTATATTGCATCTACCTACCAGTTTGTTCATGTATTATAGAGGTTTAAGTAAAAATGATCAAATGTGAGGGAATTTTTAGGGGAGTTAAAGAAAATTATATTGAAAAATTGTTCCTTTAATCATTTTGAAACATCTCTCAACTTTTAAAAAAAATAGAAATAAAAAAATAGAAATTTACAATTTCCATGATAAATATTGAGACTCTTAAATAATATCAATATGTAAGAATTGTTAAAAAAAGGTTTATAAACATCTTAGGATAGTAATACATGACATTTAATAGTAATTATAGCATGGTTTTCTTTATTTTTTGGAATTAACATGAATGCTAAAAAAATTTAGATTAGTGAATAAGAAAATAAAACATCATTCATTTCTAGATTGTATGTCCAAATTGAATAAATCCATCACAATTCACTAAATGAATTAAATATATTTGGGTTCTGAATTTAGCTCATTTTTTATTTTATTTTTTATTTTCTAGAAAAAAAATAAAAAATTAGATCTTAATATATTATTTTACACCCCCCACCACCACCATGAATAATAAAATATTGTAAAAATATAGAATCCAAAAACCTGGTGCTTGTAGTTATATTACATTATTAGTATAGAATAAAATAGTTCCCAAATTATTCAACAACTTAGTGGCCTTGGAAGACTGGATACATACATACTTTCACATTACACTTGAGAACATAAAGTAAAACATAAAAACTACATGATAATATTATTATATGTTATAGAATATCATTGAAAATTACTCATGGTCCTCTTCTAAATGTCCTGGGGAAAGGAAAATAAAATAAGGGTGAGCTCAGATTCTTATTAAGTATTAGTGTACAATGAAAGTTGTCATAATATAAGAATGGCATAAATAGTATGGAAAAAATTTTATGATCAGAACAATTCCATAATCCAATAAAACTAAGGGCATACTATATATAGGAAAATAAATAAAAACATGGATGAAAATTAAGGATCTCATAAAAATAGAATGCATAATACAGGACAATATAAATATACCATCAAGGCCTTGTTCCAAGACATCGTACATAAATGGGTAAGGAATATACTAATACTGTAACACCCTGAGATTTTGTGAATTATTTTTTTTAATTTAATTAATTCTTTTTTATATTTTTTATTTCACACAACATTGAAAATGTTTTATTTTATATTAACATGCTATGTTTGGCTTACGATATACGCAACACCAAGTTAATCATGCACTATATACAACATAAATTTTATATTTCTCTACATGTAATACTGAGGTTATCTTGCATTACAGGAAACAATGACTTTCCTCGATAGCTTGCGTAACACGCATGACTAGTTTTTACCAAACAATAGTATATCATTAAAATGTTATTATTTAAAATAATAAGATATATCCTAGCCATTAACTTAGATTTTATGAATATTATTATCTAATTTATGAAAATATCTGTTTTAAAAAAATATAAGATAAATTCCAAGGTTACCAATTAATTTTAAATGAATGTTAAAACCGATTGAATATAAAGGAATATATTATTATTATTTTTTGTCACAAAGTTGTTTTAACCTAATAAATTAAATTAATTAAAATTACTGAGTGATATTAATTTAATATATATGTTATATATTCAATAAAATATTTTTTATATTCATCCAATAGATTTTATAGACATAACACAAGAACAATCCCAATTTTATGCATAAAAAAATATTTTTTTATAAAGGTAGTTTTATCATCTTTTAAAGGAAACCCCATTTAAAATAAAAATTTTTGGAACTTTTATATATTTAATATGTAAAAATAAAATTCATATTTTTAATTAAAATATATATATTAGGTTAGGATAAATTTTTGGTGTTTTTCTATGAGGTTTCATTTTTTAATGAATAGTTAAAATGCTAGATTTTAATTCAAAATTGTTGTTTCATTTAATTTATTTATAAGGTTAAATTATATTTTAAATTGATTTAAAAGTTTAATTAGTTAATAATTTTATAAATTAATCTAATTTAGGTCATTTGAATCAATTTCACCTTGAAATTGGATATAAAAACTTATCAAACGTTTGATCATTTTTACTTTAAAAACCCGCAGTGTCGTCCTATCAGCAGGATTAATTTTAAATTAATTTATGTCACTTAAATGATTAAAATTTGAAAAAATGATTTCCATATTTGAAATCATCATAATTTATAATTTTTAATAAGGTCAATTAAGTTTTTGAACAAAAATATTAGTGAATATAATTAAAATTAATTATATCGATTAAGGTAAAATTAAGCTTGACTAAGGACTAAACCATAAATTTAAGACTCAAAATGACCTATAAAATTGTCCAAGATCCATTTTATGTCCATATTTAGAACCTATACTCCATTTTATCAACTTTTTTCCATTATTATATCTACTTGAAAAATGAAAAACGTGGGTGGAATTCTCTCTTCAAATATTTACAATAGTATCACTCCTCCTTCATAATAAAAAGGACTCCTTTACTCCCACTTCCACACACCTCTAAAGGCCCTTGGATCACCCAAAATCTAATAAAATAAGCTTATAATGTCATGACCCATCCCTAGAAGATCATGTCGTGACTACCCCAAGCCTGCCTTCCATAGGCCAAGGGTTGGAGACTAGCATCGGAAAGGTGTATCCCTTAACGGGAAGGCATTGTCTTTAAACCTGTACAAACATAGAAATCCAAGAGCACAACAAGATACAACCAAGAAGTAAACTATTGTAGTAAAAGTGTGATAAAATTAAAGGGTCCAGAATACAAGCCCAACTAAAAAGTACAAGTATAACTGAAAAGTACAAAAAACAGCTCCTAGATCATCCACCAAGGATCCTACCTGAAGGGTAGGTATAGCTCACGATCAGTAGTCCCTACGTCACATCACGCCAAATGGTCCACCTCTGAGCACCGTCTATTCCTGACTCTCTCACCCTTGATCAAATTTTTACGTCATCTGCACAAGACACAATAAGGTGCAGGCATAGCCCATGCGGGGGTGAGTATAACAATACTCAGTAGGGACCCCGAGACCTCCGTAGGTCTCCCAGATTTCCACAAAGGAAAAACCACAAAACAAGACCTCTATCTCAAAGCACAAAGTGATAGACATCATCTCTACTTAGGTATATTCCCATACATATACCGAAGTTATCAAGATATAATCATACCATACATGAGAGAAGAATACCACAAAGGTAACACCATGAAGGTAGAAGTAGCACACAGGTAACACCACGAAGATAGAAGTACCACACTAGTAACACCATGAAGGTAGAAGCACCACATAGAAAACACCGCGAAGACAACACCAAGAAGGTAGAAGTACCACACAGGTAACACCACAAAGATATAACCACGAAGGTAAGAGTACCACATAGGTATCACCATGAAGTTATCACCACAATGGTAAAAGTACCACACAGGTATCACCACAAAGTTAAAAGACTTAGCTCACACCAGGTATATAAGTAAGGAACAGAAGTACAGATGATTAGTCAAGAAGCTAGATCATCTTATTATGTCAAGAGGTACTGCTGTTGATTATATGGAGTTTGACCCACACTTGATCGATAAGTACTAACCCCCATAATGACCCACACAGGATCGGTATGCGATGACCCCCACAGGATCACTGAGTGCTAACCCACACAGGATCTAACCCACATAGGATCGGTATGTGATGACCCACATAGGATCATTGAGCGTTGACCCACACAGGATCTGATTCACACAGGATCGGTACTGACCCACACAGGATCACTCTGTACTAACCTCCGTATGATCTTTCTCCAACCTCCGCCTCACTGCCAGCCACTGGATTCCTGCTCATAGTACACTTGATTCTGGGAGAACCTCTCCTCAATCCATTGGTTTTACCTCAACCACTATTAATCTCCTATAATAAGTATTACAATTCACTGCCATGTCGTAAGGGTTCCAACGTGACAGACAGTGCATCAATCGGACGCCAGGTCTGTGACTTATAAGCATTTTAGTTCCGAGGGCCCGGTTGGATTCGGATTTGATCCAACCCGGGCGTACTCTAGCTTTACTCAAATCTTAGATGGAGTATACCAAAAAGACTATCTCACTCCAAGGGTCCCAGCGCCATAGACAGTTCGTCAAACGGGCACCCGGATTTTATGTTATGGTCCATTAGGTGGAAATTGACCTGGAAGGGCCTGGGTCCAGTCCGACCCAATCAGTCCGACCCAACCTGACCCGGTCTAGGCCAACCCGACCCATCCTCCTGAGCTCGCATTTCCCAGCCTGCGGAGGTGCGTCCCGCTGGGCTTGCGTGGCCCGGTCCACGGTGGCACGGCCCGCTGGACTCGCGCGGCTAGGCCCGCGGTGGGGCATGGCCCGCTGGGTGCACGCAGCCTGGCCCACGGTGAGGCGCGGCCCGTTGGCCCAACCAACAATGGGTTCCAACCTAATGGGAATGGGGGGGTTCAGCTCCCCCCTGATATTCTTGAATGGCCGAACGGCCATTTGGTTTGTGAAGCAGCGGCGCCACGTGGCACCGCCTGGTCTTTCGATGGGACCCGAAGGGTGTGGGCCCCTGCTGTTGTGACTTCGAAGTCGCGGATTCTTCCACCGGTGGCACACGATGGCGTGCCACATCCTCTTATGGTCGGCTGGTGTCATCCTCCCTGCTCGACCGCTATGATTGAAATTTTGCGACCCCTTCTCCGTTGGCAGCACACGACGGCGCGCCGCATTACTTCTACAGTCGGCCAGTGTCGGATGCTCCACTGACAACCGCAACATAGTGTCGCAGCCTCCTCCTGCGGCACATGATGGTGTGCTGCCTCCATCACGATCAATTGGTGTTGGCCGCTGCCATCATCTGCCGGTGCCAGTCGCTGGTCACCAGTGTCGCGCCAGTCATCGGTGTCGCGCCAATCATCGGAGCCATGTCAGTGGTCTTCCGCGGAGAACACAAAGGTAAAACAAGGTAGTGGAGCGTTCGGGTCATGTTAGTTTGGCATGTTCCCTCTGCGTTAGCTTGAAAATATTAGGAATGAAAATATGATTCAACAATAACTTGAAATTATAACAAAAATAAATCCCTACCTCAAGAGAACGCTGGGTTCGAGGAAGATTTGGCGTTCATCGTCCCCAAAACAAGCCACCAACGATGCCACTCAATCATTGTTCTTCGGTTTGGGTATTGATGTCGCTCACCACCACTCACTAGAACCAGCTCCATCCTCTAAGTGTTGGGCATCAGGGCACTTTACCAGAGCTTCGTCTCTTAGTGAATTCATTCCAATACCTCCACCAAGCTCCATATAAATAGGAGAGGGTAGGGTAAGTAATGATCATGGAATTTATGGGGGTTCATTTAATAGGAACCTTCCTAAATTCTAATGATGTTGTTACTTAAGATTTTAAGGTTCAATACATTTAATGGCTTAACACATCACTGGTCCCACACTACCGCTTTTCCGTTGGTGGAAAAGAAAGAAATAAATAAAATAACAAAGTTATTTTATTATTCTTTTAAAAGGTCCCAAAATCTAACTTTTTCTCCAGACTCGCTGTGGATAAAGTGAAGCCTCCCTTAAGAAAATATTGGCGATGCAGATTCACTAGTGACCTCAGATTTTTAATCCAAGCACTAGTTCAAAAGATAGAAAATTCCACCCGTGCTTTTACTGGACGTACCTAAAAAAGTTCAGAAATTTATTCTGGGCACACCAGGCCTCAGAATCACGCACTGTTAGTTTTCACAGACTTGTAATAATTCCATACAATTAAAAATATTACATGGAAAATCTGGGTATTTACATATAAAATCCCTCCCTTCATCCTATAATCCTATCCTTGGCCAGAAAATCTTCCAAGTAATCTTTTTGGCACAAACCAAAAAGAGTTACCCGATTAAGAGGTAAAGCCTTCTCTCAAGCTCCTTTCTTTTATTTTCCTTCTCCACCCCATCTAATATATTTATTCCATGCTTGTATAACAACACCAGTATTATATATATTCTAGGATATTTTTATGATATGGTTTCAACCTACACTTATAAACAACTCCATCTAATGGGTAGCGAACATATTGTTTACGTGTACCGTGAACTACCGCCTCAATAAATGATAATTGTTCATTTTTCCTTTAGCGCATATCATGGTGGACATTATGATGGAAACTATGTTTATATATGATATATATTGTATTTTTTATATCTTTAATATTTTTTATTCCTTTTAAAACGCATATCTTTTTACTTTCTATTTGGTGTAAATATGATAATTTAGTTTGAGGAAGTGTGGACTACCACCCCCTCAAAGTAGTGTTATTCGTTTACACGCTATATGGAATGAATTAAGGATGTTTTTAGTGAAATTATATGATATATATAACTTTATAATGCTACTTTAATGATATTATATACATATATACATATATGTCATTTTCATTCTTTCTTTCAATATGACAATAAAAATGGAAACAATGTTCATGCATATGTACGGCTTACCGTCTCCATTAACAGTGTATTCTATTTCATAATTATATATTATATAGATTATTATAATACACATATAATGAATACATATTATATTTATATCATGGTTTAAATTCTTGAATCATGATATAATTATAAGGATTGAAGATATAAAAAATTAAGACACATGCGAAGAACAAATAGAATATTACCTAAAGTGAAACCTTAACATAGTATTTTTAATAAGAGGGTAATATAAGGTCATAATAAAACCATATATGGTAATAGATATAACAATATTATTATGTAAAAGTTGTATAATAAACTTACATTTATTATACAGAAATATTTCATGAGTACAAAGAGATTCAAGACACAAGGTAAGGGGATTTCATCTCACTTTTTATTTCTGTGAGATACATGATATGTTTTCCACTCTTTACTTTTGTGCGGTGTAGGTACTTCCAATGATTAAATTATATGTATCTTATACTTAAATTTATGGGTATTCACATATCCATTTTATTATCATTCTTTCTTCAGTTTAAGTTTCAAAAGTTACCAAATATGTAAAATAGTTTTGTCTTAGTGTTCCTTCTTTGAGACTCATGTTTTGTTATTCACCTAAATTATCTTTAGAGGTGTATATAATTCCATTTTACATGTTATGTCATGATTTTAATTCCTTTAATGATATTGTATTCTTCATTTAATTCCCTTTTCTTACATGGATGGTATGATCCCAAGTTACTAGGTTATAAGAGTTTATTGAGACAATCTCATCACTTTTTTAGATTGTTTATGTTTATGCTTCCTTTGGTGAAATATTATGATCCATATCTCATGAAAATTCATGAATTTTATTATACTCTAGTTATTAATGATTTATTCATATATTGGTATTATTTCTTATACTCTTTGGAATATAATATAGTTAAGAAAGTCTTTTTAAGAAAGTATGACTTTACACTCTCTTCGATCAGAAATTTGGGTTTCTTAAAAACAATCTTTTCTAAAAAGGGTTTCCAAGAATATTGTACCATTATCCTATAATATTTAAAATAAATTTTTACCATTTTTTTCTTTTACCAATTTATTAAAATGAATATTCTTGTCACTTTCTAAACAATGTATGTTTCTAACCATTTTACCATGAAAAAATAATGTTCTTTTTACCTCGTACAACATGTATAGATTTACCCATCATCCTTACTTTAAAGCTTCCATTACATTTTTAAAAGGTTAATTTTTAAGAAATTTTTTTTTAAGATTATTTTAAAAGAAATTTTTTTCAAAAAAATTTCAAGATCATTTATATTTTCTCAAAGTGTTTTCAAAGAAAAGGGTTTTTAAATTGTTTTGAAGATTAATTTATATGTTTTGAAGGAAAAAGTATTTCAAAATGTTTTCAAGATTCTTTTACAAGTTTTCAAGGAAAAAGGTTTTTATAATGATTTGAAGCCTTATTTCTATGTTTTAAAAGTATTTTTAAATAAAATAGATTTCAAAAATATTTTTTTCTTTAAAAAGAATTCTTCAAAGAAGAAAGGAAATTCTCCTCAAGAAATGTTTTCAAAATATATTTCCAATTTATTTTCCATTTAAAATGACATCTTTTGATGTTAATAAAGCCATTATGGTAAATGATCTAAAGTTTCCATTCATATTATTTTGTGAATGGTATATGTTTTGAATGAATAATGCTTATGACACGTGTTTCTCTTCCATAGGTAATAGGCTTTTGAAACCCACTTCTTTTCAAGGGTAATGCTTTGATGAAATGGTTATGAAACCTATATATTTTTCATAGATTATTATATGATGAAATGTTAATGATACCCATTTCATTTCATGGATTATGATTTTATGTTTATAGAACCTATGTCTTTTTATGGTTCAGGATATGATGAATGTTTTATTATATTTTTTCACATGTATAAATGATTTTATTATGAGATTTTTGGGACTTATATCTTCCTCCAATGCATTGGGTAAATATGGATAACTCATGAGTATAAATGTTATGTGTGAACCTGATTACATGTTCACAATGTTATTCATGGACCTGGTTTCACATCCACAAGATTATGCATGAACATAATTATATTTTCACAGTGTTATGTGTGAACCTTATTACATGTTCACAATGTTATGCATGAACCTGATTACATGTTCACATTGTTATTCATGGACCTAGTTTCATGTCCATAAGGTTATGTGTGAACCTGATTAAACATTCATAATTTTATGCACGGACCTAGTTGCATGTCCATAAGGATATGTGTGAACTTGATTACACATTCAAAATTTTATTCATGTACAAGTTTGCACATCTATAAGTTTATGCGTGAACCTGATTACATGTCTATAATGTTATGCATGAACCTGATTACATGTTTATGATGTTATTCATGGACCTGGTTTCATGTCCATAAGGTTATGTGTGAACCTAATTAAATGTTCATAATGTTATGAATGGACCTATTTTCATGTCCATAAATTGATTTGGGTGGCCAATTTCATGTCCTTAACTTAATGAGTGAACCTATTTCTACTTATAAATGTTTACAACATTATAAACCAATGTGCATGCCACAAATCCCATGTCTTATTCCTATGTTATTATTTAATTACTTATGCTCTTAATTATCTTATGATCCATATCTTATGAACTTAAAATCTTTATTAAGATCTCTAATATGTAGGTTGTGATCTTTAAACATTATTCTTGGGTTCCAAACCCTTTTGTTCATGTTATGTCTACACATTTCATTTATTTGCCCATACTGAGAATCTGAGCTCATCCCTTTCTTATGTTTCCTTTCCCCAGGTAATGAAGAAAGGTTTTAGGTAAAATTACTAAAGGTATAGATCTTTATGGGAGATTTTGAAGATCTTTTACCAGGATAGAAGATTTTTTTTCCAAGTTTCAAAAGACACAAAACTATTACAATCCTCAGGCATGTATTTTTTAATGTATCGAATATTCATCTAAAATGATGCAATATCCATGTATGTTAAACCTAGGTCATTATATTGGTATCAAAGGAAAGGTCTATCTAACCTTTGGAAACTGGAATGATAAAACTTTAGTGATATACCTAGGTATTTTTATAAGGATATGTTTTGGGATGTCTCTATGGATAAGCATAAGGATGAGTTAATGTATAGGAAAATGTTGGTAAAGGGTAGAGTGAGTGGTTTCCTAGAAATACATCCCTATATAGATACTACAAGTGGATGTGGATCTGGAATAGATGTACCCAGGGGTAACAACTTTGACAAGATGTTCCAGGCCTGACTCGGGGTAATATAGTACATGACAATGGGTCTTGCTGCACACCTGGTTTGACACTCCCAGGGGATATTCTTTGCGAATTCACAAAAATCTTCACAAACCATCATGAAATATTTAAATATAGGATTAATATTAATAATCTAGGATAAAACTAAGGTTTCATAGATTAAAGAAGTATGATCCAGGATTTAGGCACCATATAAGTAATTTTTCTTGATTATATGGTATCCTAATATGATAAATGTTTCTCACACTCTACTTTTTGGTTTTATTTAATGGAGAGAACTAGAAGGAACATGGTTAAAATTTAATGTTTCAGATTTTGAAATCATGGGAATTATTTGAATATATTTCCCAAGTGTAAATCTAAAAAATAGAATCAAGAAGTTAGTACGAGTATTGGTTATACTTCTGAAGACAATGAGACCGCAAACGACATGTGAAAGGTATGTGATGTTCTTCCATTATTGTTTACAATAAACATAAAAAGAATGATTATATTGAGGTTTATTAACCTTAATAAATGATTCATATTTCATATTCTAGGAATTAGGTATTTAGGAATAAATTAATGAATCTTGAGTAATGGTTCAAGAATAAAATTGGATGAATTAAGTACTTTTGTTTTAGAATTAAAATATTATGCTATATGAATCATGATATATATAGGTATTTTTAGTATAAGTTTTCATTAAGGATTGAGAAGGTTGTGTATAATGGTTATGAATACAAAGAAAAGTTATATTTTGATTAAGGGAAGGTAACCCTTAATTTAATCATGATTCTGAGAAAATTGTGTTTCGCTTACATAAAGGGATGATTGATTTGGATAAAGTGAATTGGATAGCATTGATTACCCTATATTTGATTATTTATTAGTTTGAAAAGTGGTCTAGGTCATCATGGATGAATTTTTCAAATTATTTGATTTAAGGAAAATATCCAGTAACCTTTGGAATAAGGAAGCATGCATGTTTTTCTAAAGTATATATAGTAATTTGGGTTATTACCATTTTTCAAGAGAATATATTATGACGGTATTCACATGTTTGTAATTTGAAAAAAAAGATATAAATTTTGATATAAAAGGGATCAATATTAAGTTGATTATGTGACTTCTTTACAAAGTTTTGTACTTTTATCTTTTGAAAGGGTTATAAGGTTAACCATTTATGGAAATATTAAGTTAAACTTTGGATGAAGTTTGTAAGAATAAAGTATTATATTACCACATGAGGATTTAATAATATTGGAAAACCTATTAAAAAACATGGTATTGATGATAACTAATGATAGATGAGATTTCATATCATAGATCTCATGATCTGTTAGTGCTTCGAGAATGAAAAATTCACCTTCCATTTTTGAAAAAAAGAGGTGAATTGGATCGAGGAACAACAAAGGGTGAAGTTGTCCTAAAATCATGAAAGTATATAATTTCATGAAAATTATTTAAATTTTTTAAAAAGGATCTTGAAACCAAAAAATTTATCCTAGTAACTCAATTTTTGATGAATCATATATTCCCTTAGTTCATCACAGATTTATAGCTTTCAGATTGTCAACTTTCTCCTGAACTTGTTCTCTATCACTCTCCATCAAAACATGATAGTTATATTTTTCTTCCATGTCCATTTTTTCACTTCCCATTTATGTTATACTTTGTGAAAATATAGTTATATGTTAGTTCGTGTAACCACTATGTTTCCAACTTCCCCTTTTTAAAGGAAGTTTTATTATTCATTTTTACAATGTGGGTTTTTATGAATAAAACTTTCCAGTATTAAACCTTTGATAACCCAGATGAATTTTGAGGGTGAAATTTATTTTAAGGGGGAAAAAATGTAACAACCTGAGATTTTTTTAATTTTTGTTTCAATTTCATTTTATCTTTTTGATATTTTTCATTTCACGCAACACTAAAAATAGTTTATTTATAATAAAGCACTATATTTGTATTTTGATATATGCAACACCAAGATAATTTTATAATACAATCAATATAAATTTTAGCTTTATATACATGGAATGTAGATTTTAGTTTGTTTTATATGCAAAAATGACTTTCCTTGCTAGATTGAATAACACGCATGACCAATTTTTACTGAACAAAAATATATCATTAAAATGTTATTATTTAAAATAATACGATATAACCTAGCCATTAAATTAGAGGTTATAAATAGTAGTAAATAATTTATGAAAATATATAGTTTACAAAAATATAATATAAATTCATATGTTACCAATTAATTAGAAATAAATATCAAAACTAATTAAATATAAAAAATATATATTATTATTTTTATAGTCACAAAGTTGTTTTAACCAAATAAATTAAATTAATTACAATTAGTGAGTGCTATTGATGTAATATATTTTTTATATATTCAATGAAATATTTTTTATATTTATACAATAGATTCTATATACATAATACAAGAACAAACCCAATTTTATACATAAAACCCTATTTTTTTATAAAGATAGGATTACTGCCTTTTAATAAAAATCCCATTTTAAATCCATTTTTTGGAATTTTTATAGATTTAATATGTAAAATTAAACTTTATATTTTTAATTTAATCATAAAAATTAGGTTTGGATAAAGTTTTGGTATTTTTTTGTAAGGTTTCATTTTTTTAATGAATACTTTAAAATACTGGATTTTAATTCAAAACTGCTTTTTCATTTAATTTATTTATAAGGTTCAATTGTACGTTAAATTTGATTAAATTTTTAATTAGATAATAATTTTATAAATTAATCCAATTCATTTCATTGGAACCAATTTCACATTGAAATTGGATATAAAAACTTAGGAAATGTTTGATCATTTTTACTTAAAAGCACGTAGTGTCGTCCCATCAATGAGATTAATTCTAAATTAATTTATGCCACTTCTGTAATTGGAATTTGTAAAAATGGATTAAATAATTATAATAATAATAATTTATAATTAATAATAATATAAACTTAGTTTTTGATGAAAAATATTATTGAATGTAATTAAAATTAATTACATCGATTAAGGTAAAATTAAGCTTGACTAAAGAATAAACCATAAATTTAAGACTCAAAAGGACCTATAAACTTGTCTAAAATCCATTATATCGCCATATTTAGAACCTATACTCCATTTTATTGATGTTTTTATACTATTGGATCCACTTTCAAAATGAAAACATGGGTAGAATTCTCTCTTCAAATATTTACAAGAGTGCCACTCCTCCACTATAAAAAGGCCTCCAATACTCCCACTTATACACACCTCTCAAGCCCCTTGTATCACCATAAATAATCTAATATAAGCTCCTAAAATCCATAAATTCTTCATATAAGTGTCTCCTTGGGAATAAAGTCTTCCAAGGATGAATTATGGAACAAACAAAAAGGAGTTACCCGATTAAGAGGCAGCGCCTTCTCTCAGGCTCCTTTTATTTATTTTCCTTCTACAACCCCTCCACTCTCTTTATTCCATGATAGTATAACAACACCAGTATCCTAAATATACTATTATGTTTTTATGATAAGTTTTCAATCTACACTTACAAAAACCTCTATCTAATGGGTAATGAACATATTGTTTATGTGTACGATAAACTACTGCCTCACTAAACAATTATTGTTCATTTTTTTCTTTACCGCCTATCATGGTGGAAATTATGATGGAAAATATATTTATAAATTTATATATTATATTTATTATTTATTTAACCTTATGTATTCATTTTAAAAAATATATCTTTTTACTTTCCATTTGGTTTAAATATCATAATTTTGTTTGAGGAAGTGTAGACTACTACCACCACAAAACGATGTGATTAGTTCACGCACTATATAGAATGTATTATGGATGGGTTTAGTGAAATTATATGATATATATAACATTATAATTCTACTATAATTAAATTATATACATAGATACATATATTTCATTTTCATTCTTTCTTTCAGTACGACAATAAAACTGGAAATGACATTCATGCATACGTATGGCTTACCCTCTCCATGAACGGTGTATTCCATTTCATAATTATATATTATATAGATTATTACAATACACATATACTGAATATTAATTAAATTATATTATTTTTTATATTATTTTATAATTATATAAGTATAAGGACTGAAGATATAACAAATTAATATACATGCAAGGAACAAAGCGAATATTACCCAAAGTGAAACCTTAACATAGGATTATTAACCAGAGGGAAATATAAGGTCATAATAAAACTACATATGGTATTATATATAAGAATATTCTTATTTAAAATATGTATAATAAACTTACATTTATTATACATGAATCTTGTATGAGTACAAAGAGAGTCAAGACACAAGGTAAGGGGATTTGATCTCACTTTTTATTTCTGTGAGATACATTCTATGTTATCAACTCTTTTGTTTTTTGTTCTATAGGTACTGTCCATTATTTTATTCTATGTATATTATACTTAAATATATTGGTATTAATGTATCCATTTTATGATCATTATTACATGGGTTTTAAGTTTCAAAAGTTACCAAATCAGTAAAATAGTTTTGTCTCAATTTTCCTTCTATGAGACTCATGTTTTTTTATGCACCTAAATTCTATTTCAAGGTGTATAAACATCAATTTTACATGTTATATCATGAATTTCCTTAATTTAATTATATTTTAAGCTTCATTTAATTTCCTTTTATTACATGTATGGTATGATCCCAAGTTACCAATTTATAAGATTTTATTGAGATAATCTCATTACTTTTTGAAGTCGTTTATGTTTAGGATTCCTTTGGTGAAATTTTATGATCCATATATCAAGAACATTCATGAATTTTATTATCCTATGATTATTAATTATTTATTCATATATTGGTACCATTTCTTCTACTCTTTGGTAAATAATGTATTTGAGAATGTTTTTTTAAGAAATCTCGACTTTACCCACTCTTTGGTCGATAATTTGTGTTCCTTAAAAATAATGTTTTCTAAAAAGGGTTTCCAATAATATTATACTATTCTATTATAATATTTAAAAGAAATTTTTACCATTTTTATCTTTTACTAATCTCTTAAAATTTATCTTCCTTTATCTTTATGAACAATTAATTTTTCTAACCTTTTTACCGTGCAAAAGGAATGATCTTTTTACCTTGTACAGCATGTATAGATTTACCTACCATCATTTCTTTGGAGCTTCCTTTGAATTTTTAAAAGGTTAATTTTTATGAAATTTTTTTAGGTATTTTGAAAGAAATGGTTTTAAAAAAATTTCATGCTTCTTTATAATTTTTCAAATTTTTTTCAATGAAATATTTTTTTAAAGTGTTTTGAAGTTTATTTTATAAAATCACAAGGAAAATTATTTTAAAAATGTTTTTAATATTTTTTTACAAGTATTAAAGGAAAAATATTTTCGAAATAATTTCAATACTTATTTTTATTTTTTCAAAGTATTTTCAAATAAAATGGATTTTAAAAGGGTTTTATGCTTTAAAATGATTCTTCAAAGAAGAAAGTATATTATTCTCAAGAAATGTTTTCAAAATATACTTCCAAGTTATTTTCCATCTAAGATGAAATTCGTTGATGTTAATAAAGACCTTATAAGAAATGATCCAAAGTTTCTATTCATAATCTTACATGAATGGTTTATGTTTTGAAAGAATAATTCTTACTAAACATGTTTCTCTTCCATGGGTTATAAAATTTTGAAACCAACTTCTTTTCACGGGTTATGCTTTAATGAAATTTTTATGAAACCTATCTTATTTCCATAGGATATGATGTGATGAAATGTTAGTGATGCCCATTTAATTTCATGGGTTATGATTTTATGTTTATAAGACCTATGACTTTTTATGGTTCATGATATGATTAATTTTTTATTATCTTCTTTCATATATATGAATGATTTTATTATGAGATGGGTGGGACCTATACCTCCCTCCAATAAATTGTGTAAAAATAGATGAATCAGGAGTATAGCTGTTATACATAAACCTAATTATATGTTCACAATGTTATTCATGGACCTAGTTACACATCCATAAGTTTATGTGTGAACCTGATTATATGTTCACAGTGTTATGTGTGAACCTGATTATATGTTCACAATGTTATGCATAAATCTAATTATGTGTTAAAAATGTAATGCATGGACCTAGTTTCATGTCCATAAGGTTATGTATAAACCTGGTTACATGTTCACAATATTATTCATAGACCTTGTTACACTTCCATAAGGATTTGCGTAAAACTAGTTACATGTTCACAATGTTATGAATGGATAAGGTTTCATATCCATTAGTTTATGCATGAACCTGATTACATATTCACAATGTTATGTGTGAACTTGATTACATGTTCAAAATGTTATGAATGGACCTGGTTTCATATCTATAAGGTTATGCATGAACCTGATTACATGTTCACAATGTTATGAATGGACCTGGTTTCATGTCCATAAGTTGATGTGGGTGGCCAATTTCGTGTCCTTAACTTAATGAGTGGACCTGTTTCTACTTATACATGTTTACAACATTATAAACCAATGTGCATACCAAAAATCGCATGTCTTATTCCTATATAATTCTTTTATGACTTATGCTCTTAATTATCTTATGATCTATGTCTTATGAACTTCCAATATTTATTATGATCTCTAATATGCAGGGTATGATCTTTAAACATTATGCTCAAGTTCTATACCATTTTTTAAAGTTATGCCTATGTATTTCCTTTATTTACCCTTATTGAGCATCTAAGCTCACCCCTTTCTTATGTTTCATTTCCCCAGGTTATAAATAAATGTTTTGTATAGAAGTACTAATGGTGTAGATCTTAATGGGATATGTTAAAAATCTTTGACTAGGATAGAATATTTTATTTCCAAGTTTCCAATGACACTAAACTAGTATGGTCCTCAGGCATGTATTTTTGTAATGTGCAAAATATTCATCTAAAATGATGTAATATCCATGTATTTTAAGCCTGGGTAATTATAAATACCCTAGATATTTTATCCCATTATACCTACCAATTCATCGATGGGTTATCTATATCAATCCTCAGTCATCGCTAATTAAGTCCAATGCATTCATCATATGAGTTAATAATACATTTCATAACATTCCATAAGGAAATTTTTACATAATCATAGAAAAATAGGACAATTATTATATATATTATGTAAATATATATAAAAATTATTTTCATTCAATGGAATAATTTTTATGACTAATAATATATCCTAAAAATCCACATAGAAACTATGGGGTATTCTTAATGTAACAGTAAGTACCCTTTCCCAAGAAATAATGATAAGGTGGTAAAGAAGGTGATTTCAAATTTTTAGGTTATAAATAGAAGATAGTAATTCATTTTAGTAGTTTGAAATGTTAGGAGACAAAATAAATGCTAGGAAAAATCCTTCATTAAGGTTTATAAATATCATGTGAGTTATATAAATCATATCCCCCAAGAGTGTCTCACTAGGGGTGCAGTCTTAAGGCCACTCATCTTACACCAAGTAAAGATTTTGTTGATACTAAATTATACTTTTTCAATTTTATTTCACATAGGTGAATATATTTCATATCAATATCCACTTTCTATTATCTAGATAGGTATATAATGGCTAGGAAAACCACACACACTTTACTTACCAAAATTTAATATTTTTCGGCATTGTGACATATTAGGTAACATCTCAATAAAAATACCTTGAATGGTATAATTTTAAATATAATATTAAATACCATGAATAATGATAGAATAATTATATAAAATATAAAATTTTTAGTATTTGAACTATACAATAGAAAACATGGTGAATAACATAACCATATATCAAGGAATTGAAATATGAGACAAAGAATCCTTACCTTAATTCCAAATTAACCTAATGTTCACTAATATTATGTATAACTAAAATAAATATATTAATTAAATATTTCAGAAAATTATTCATACATATAAACCTTTTTAAAATTTATTTATAATTATTCTCTATATTTATATTTTCTTGTAATTATCTATTCTTAATATCAGGTGTGAGTGATATTGATCTTTTTAAACTAGTTTCGTAATAGTGGTGTTGTTATTTGTTATTATCAAAAATTTATTCATTATCATATAATAAAAGTTACTAGAAATTATTATTTATAATTATTTATAATTTTATAATTTTATAATTTCAATATATGAAATTTTTTTATGATCGTTAAGATGAAATCAGTGATGAGCATGTTTTAGTAATTTTTAACAAACAAACATTGGTATCTTAACTAAGAAGTTTAATTTTAATGTTTATATATATAAAGTAAAATAAAATAATTATTAACTTATTTATATCATATATTACCAAAAAATAAATTTCCATAGTCATACATGATATAATTTTATATCATTTTTCAAGAAGGTGGTTAAACCAACCCAAACAAGAACATGCAAAAAATAATGGATGATTATGAAGTGAATTAGTTGTGATATCATCATACCATAAGAATAATGAAATTATTTAGTGTTTTTTAGTATATTATATCATAATTTTATAGAATTATAATAATTATAAGATAACCTATATGAATTTATTACATAGTATGAAGAAATCATTTTTTTCTCAAAGAATGCTTTTCTAGATAGTTGAATTTACCACGGCTATTTATTGATCATATTTCCCATAAGTTGTTGAATTTGTATTTTAAGAACATTAATAATTTCATAAAAATAATATTAATCCATTTAAATCGTTATCATAACTATACATGAAAGTATTTGATGAAAATAAAAATGAAAATCAATTGTTCCATGGAGGTAGTAGTCTACATGTACACATGATTGATGGTTTTATTTTCCATAGAATGGAAGAGATTTATAATATGTTTTATCATTTGAGAATATAAAATATGTTATAAATACCATAATTATTTATTAAATAAAACATTATTACCATAAATTTAAGGTTTTTAAGTAAGAAAAGAAACATGCCGCTTTGTGGAGGTGGTAGTCCGCACACACACACGAATGTCGTTTTTATTTTTCTTAATGAAAAAATGGAAAGGTGGTTAATAGTTATTACCTTAATAAAACAATTTTGTATAATAATGATAATTATTTCATTATTTATTACTTATAAAAATATATTTGTAAAATTAATGAACAAAATAAAAAAAATTGGTAAAATTAGTACTCACGTTGTGGACTTATGAATTACCTTGGACGACTCCTTGGAAAGAGAGTGATTATGCTAATATATTATGACCAAAAGATTAATATGGTGATAAATTATTCTATGGTAATTAATAATGGATTGTTTTCAAGATTAAATATAATTTTTTTAGTGGTATTTAAATGGTGGTGAGAGGTCCCTTTTATAAGTAGTGAGAATGACATTTTTTTGTAAATATTTCAACTTTATATAAATAGGGCACATGTTTCACATGTAAAGTGAATCCAAAATGGACAATAATTGATTGGGGTTGATATAAGGTTTATAAAATATTATACACTCAATTATAAACCTATTTTTAACATTTTTAAATCTTTTTAACCCAATATATATTACTTTTATGATTTTTAGTTTTACTATGGTAACTTGTTTTTACCTAAGTAAATAATTTTTTATGCCTAAAATTAAAATGTAACTTATTAAATAATTTAAACAATATGATTCAAAATATTAAATCCAATTTATAAAATAAAATTTATATATATAAGAAAAATAAATTTTAATATTAGCTCATGTATCAAGTAAAAAACCTGCTTTTAGAAAAAGTGTATTTTTAAGCTTAAAATTTATGTGTGGGTTAAAATTATAAAAATAATTGATTTTAATAATATAAATTGGTTTATCGTAAAATTTATTTGGATTTAAAATCAATTCAAAATAATACTATAATAATATTCAATTAAGAAAATGACCAAAAATATTTTTTATTGGAAAATATTACTTAAGTCCTCAAAATATTAATCATAGGACTTCCAAATTCAACATATTATTTTTAAAACATGTAGTTTTACATATTAAAAAAAATATTTTACCAATTAAAAGTTTTTATAAACTTCTTTTTATTTATTATAAAGTCATAAAATTCACATTTTTTTGTAAAAATTGTATTTTTCACTATTCACCTATGAATTCATTATTTCATAAAAATATGAAAAATTCATATTAGGATAATATTGAAATTATAAATAAAAAATTAAATTAAATTTTAAAATTAAATTTAAATTAAATTTTTACTTTAAATAAAATCTTGAATAAAGGATCTTTAGGGTGTGCCTTATGTAATAGTTTTGGGATATATTGTTTACTTATTAGAGTAGGGTATTTGGTATTACATATATGTTATGAGTATCTAATTAAATTTCAAGCATAATAATGTAAGATATACATAAATAAAGAGTATAATAATAAATAATAGTGAAATGGAGAGATATAACCTAACTTAGTCATCTGTATATAGCATAAAAATATTCTTCCAACTAGTTCTTCTACTGACCTATAAGAAAAATGAAATTATTTTAAAAAAATAATATAATAAAATTAAAATATAGGGAAAATAAAACCTAGATAAATACACTAAGATATTTTTCATTTTATCTATCAATAACTAGATAGTTGTAGAGGTTATCCTTAATCTAATAGGGGATTTAATTCATTGAAAGTAACCACCCCATCAGGGTGGCTCTATATATCTTCATAAAAATTTTATTATGGAATTACCCAAGTGTAATTAATTATATTTATTTCACTTTTTTAGTGATAAACTCATTACTTATTGAGGGTGTAAGAAGGTAAAGTTCATCCTCTTCTATATCGTGAAGTGTTTTTATGTCCACTAAGTGTTTTTTTTATCAAATTTAGGTAGTGTCTCATATGATTTTGTTAGATGTATTTTTTTCTTAGTTAATCATATAAATAACATATACCATTCATCATTAGTGGTAATATAAAGACTCCTCCATCCTATCTTCTAAATCAACCACCTCATTCTCTGTCACTTATTTTATCTTCTGGGTAATGTAACATTGGTAATGAATCTATCATATTAATAAAAGGGGGATAAATTTAAATCTATTATCTCAAAAAAAGGTGTTTCACAAGAAATTAAATAAAATAAAAAACAAATACAACTAAATATAAATTCATTTCAACTCTATTTAATTTTTTATTTGATAATTATTTTTATTTATGAAAATCCTATAAAATAAACTTGTTGCATCAGGTCATGGATAAACTTATTTTAATTTGGAATCTTCATCCTCAATATCAAATATTAGATGTTCTATTTTATCTTATTTATTGGTTACCTGATATTTTCCTTAAAAATTAAAATATATTAGAGATAATTTTTTCTAATTGTGCCTTAATTTTTTCATTATTTTTTTTAGTATCCAAACATCTTTCTCCTTTAATATTTCTTTCAACAATCCATCAGTACTTGTAAATGGTTCTAACTACTATAAGTGAATTTTATATCCATAGTTGTATCATTGTAAATCTTCCCATATCGAATGGAATACTTAATGATGTTGTGATTTTTGTTACTCTCAATAGTATAATTCATTGTAGTTATATTATTTTTGAATCTATGGGAATGATTTTTGATTAGTGTACTATGTTGAAATATATCCAACCAAAAATTTAAGATTATCCCAAGTAGTTTTTTTTATAGTCATACTTTCATAATATATCTTGGATTGTTAGTATTATGATCAGTAAAATAAAATTTAAATTTATAAAAGAAAGAATATATAAAGTAATTATTTTAAAATAACAAGTAACATTAAGTGAATAGAAATAATCCCTAACAGCATAACTAGATTTGATATATAAAGGCCTTATAAAAGGGACCTTATAATGGTTTGGACCCTTTACCATATTAATTTGTGGATTTTAGTATCTATAGGTATCAAGGGGTTTAATGGAATAGATGATTCGATAGATCTAAAATGTTATCTAGACACAGGAGGTTATGGAATGGTCATTTGGGTTGAAAATGAGAGGGTTGGATGAAGTGGAGGTCTTGGTCTATTTCTGGAGTGTTTTGGCATGGATGGGGGGTTATATATTTGATTCATGGACCACCATAGTTAGTGATGGTGTTGTAATATTGTTTACTTCATGATGAGGTTTCTCACGATGTGAAGTATTTGAAGAGAGAATTTGGATATGTCATTTATCATACACAAGGTTTTGATGATTATGTAGTTCACTCACAGTGAGATGTTACTTATTGTGTCACAGCATAAAATTGGAAATAATTTAATGACTCGTATAAAGTTTTCATTTTCTATTTTTTGGTGGTGGAATGGAAGGACAGTCCATTATTTGATGGATTTTTTTGTGTTTGTGATATTCTTGTTAAATGACCTTCAGAGTGAAACCTTGGATTTCATGATGTAGAGACCTAGGGGTTAACTTTCATGGTTCTACCTAGGTTTTTGTCATGGTGTGGTGATAAGGGTTATGTCATGACCCTTCTTTAGACATATCATATTTTAAAAGTTGAGAAAGCCTTTAATGAAGAAGATATTAAAGGATTTAGGATGTGATTTATGGAGGGTCGATGGACTCAACCCGCTATGATGTGATAAAGGTATATCATGATACAACACCCAATTTTTTTATTCAAATATAAAATTTTAAGCCCCTATGATTCATATTTATTTTATCTAATTTCTATTAGACTTTAGGAGACCATGGGTTCACCTTTGGAAGACTTTGGGCCCCCATTTAGGGGATTTATTCCTAAAAAATTAGATTGATTAGTAATGATATGAGGTGAGTTCCCAATTATTTATCTTGATTTTTATCCATACTCTTCATTCTATATGGTTGAGGTAGTGATGTTTGTTCGGTTTGGGACAAATATTTTAATGATTGTTGTTTTGAACTAGGTTGATTCAATATTCCCCTTTCATGGGATTGGTTTCATGGTTATCTCTTAAATTATTTATCACACAATAGATTTGGAAGCATTGGTTGAGGTAAGGGATTTAAGAACACTACATTTCTTTTTTGTATTATATGAATGTTTCATGCTTATTTTTTACTTGGGTGAATAGTGATAATTAACCTAACAAAGGAAATGAAAAGAATATAATTAAATTAAATGGGTAGGAGTATATCACATGAAGTTATTTTATTTATTTTTATTTCTCATATATTGATTCTTTTTTACTCTTATTATTGAAAATTTTTGGGATGCTAAGACTTCCGTTCCATGGTTATAATATTACTGTTGGAATCACCTTTAATAAAATTTTAATCACTTAAAGATGGTAATTTAATTTTTTACAAGGAATTTGATATATAATGATGTTTCTTTCAAAAGAAAGGGGTTTTATTAGTGGTTTTTTCTGGAATTATCTATTATATTCTTGTTGTGATTATGTGTCCTTGGTTGAGAATTTGTTATAGCTAGTTGAGATGGAATGTGTTGGGTAATGGATTTTGTGACAGATTCCATGGTTGGAATATTGAGATATAGTTTTGGATATGGATTATGTAGTGGAGATGTGATTTCATTTCCGCATTTAGAAAGAGGGAATATATAATTTATTATGATACAGTGGCATGGTTACATAATTATGGGATTTTTTTGTAGTTTCCTAGTAGTAGTAGTATATAACTGGTAATGATGAACATAGAATGGGTATAGTTGGAATTAAAGTAACTCATGGCTATAAATGAAATATTAATGCATGTAACAAATGGGTAATGGCTAGAAATAAATATGGGTATTGGATAGAGAATGGTTTTTCATTAAATAATCAAATAAATGGAATAATAAATGTAATGTGGTTGTTACATGTAAATATACAAATGGTGACATGATATGATTAAATAGTAAATGATATGGTTTTTTTATATAGGAAGTGGGGCTCATTTATGATGAAGTAGGTGGTAGTGGTGGCAGTATGTGGTGAAGGTTGTGATGATATTTGTTAGATATCCTAACACTTATTTGGTGCGAAACTATTATGTTAGGATTGGGTGTATTATTTATTTTATATATTTTATGATTTATTTATGCACCCCACCCATGTAAAATATCCTAATCGACACCTAGATTTTAGGGTTCTGTGTTTTTTTTATATATATAGGTTGGTGAGGGAATTGATGGTTTAATACTCCATCTTTTCCACTCTCACTTCAAGGTGTAGTATGAACTATTATGGATTGAGGTAGGTACGCTCATACTAGAATGGTATGTGGTCTGTTGATACCCCCTATGGGATATTTTTTTAATGATAAGTATGGTCATACAGATGGGGTATGTGATATACTGGAAGACTTGGGAAGGTATTGGTATGATGAGATATAGTGAGGATCATGCATGGTAGGAGGAGGGAATGATGTGGATATCCTTCATGTTCATGATACCCTATCATAATCGATACGTGATGTGTGGATGATATATGATATGTGGTGGTGGATATGGGATAATGAGGATGATATGGTTATGGAATGTGGTATGGTTTTGATATGATATGTTGTGTGTTATGGTATGAATTTGAAAGGGATTTGGAGCATAGGGAATTTGGTGTTGCGGTGTGGAAGTGAAAAACTAGTAGGGAAGTGATCTTGGGGTAACTTTTTATTATATTTTTAGATGTTGTATTATTATACTTGCATTCAATATTTGGTGAGTGTTCCTTGGTTAGGTCAGAGGATAGTTTACTTGGTAGGTTTTTTTGGTTCTATTATTTATTCACTCAAGTAATATCATGATTAATCCACATTTACATGAGATTTATAGAGTGTGATACTAATTATTATACACATTATAATCATCTATATATATAAATTGTTTTTCAAGTATCTAGGGAAATTTTAGAGATCGGGATGGATAATTCTAGCATGGATCTTGGAGTTGTGATCAAAATAACTACATAGGATTTTTTATTGGTATTTTATTTATAAACATGGGTTTTTATAATATATTCATGCATATAAGATTAATGTGGATCTTGTTTTATTTATATTATAGTGTTTATTGGTGGTTTTATTTATGTATTCTTAGGCTATATGAGGTTAATGTTTCCCATTTGCATGTTTTATGCACTCGATGCTAGTTTCCAACCTAGGGCCTATTGGAGGTAGGCCTTGAGGGTCACTCTTAACCTTCTTGTAAGCCTACAATGGGTTCCTAATATATATTATTTATGACTAAGTTGTGTAAGATGTTTTATTTTAGATATTGGATAGAGATTAAAGTAAGTCACCAGTAAGGAATGCATGGGATGGTAGAGAAACGGTACCATCTGAACTTGGTATGTGATATAAACAAGGTAAACCAGCTAAGACATTGGATTTTAGGGCCCCTCATTTTTTAACATAAGGACCTTTATTTTATCTAATGACCAAGTTAAATGGTTCTTATTATAAGTTATATACTTAGGAGAGGTACATAAACCATTCTTATTTTCACCTGTGTTTAAAATACTGTGATTTTGGGAAACTAAAATAAATTGAACTAAAGAAGTATTAAATAAATCCCATGTTACCATGATCAAGATAGTTTTCTTCTATTATATAAATTCATGTCAGTCATTTTCCACTTGTGTTTTAGGTTAGTGAGGTTCAGTAGGATGATCTAGTTGACTACATGAAGATTGATCTAGATAGGGTGGATAAGTCTTGAAGGAATAAATTATGTGAGTCCCAACATCAAGGTTTATCAAAATATATGGGTAGTGTCTCTGATATAAATATGTATCAATGGATATAATATATTAATTCATCCTTTATTTTGATCTGATACAAGTTAGAGTATTTAATTTCATTGGAATTTAGATAGATACACAAGGTGGAACACCAATGGTGGATATTATACCTGAAGGAGTGGAAGGAACTAGATGTTTTGTTGGATGATTTCTAGTGGTAGATCCATGAAAAGTTCATATCTTCAATGATTATGGGGAAAAAGTGTAAGAAGATACTCTCTATTTAAAAGGGTATCCTGGGTGTGAGGGAGCTCTAGGTCAAATTTAAATACCTTCTTAGTTGTTTCTTATCTTTTTTCTTCTTGAAGGGTATATAAAATAGTGTTTGGAGGAGGTGTTATTCCCAGTTATATGGCATGTGGTCACCCCATTTACATTTACTATATATTTATAAGAAGTGTAAGATCATTGATAGGATGCATGCTCTGTTAGGTTTATCTTAAGAGGGGATCCATCAGAGTTCTTTGTAGAGTAGGGTTGTTAGTGGAGGATTGTAGATGTTATGGTAGTTAAGGTTTTGGACGGATGGGATTTAGCCTCATAAATTTCCTAATTTTCATGTCTTTGGGAATATTAATTTCCTTTAATCTACTAGTAACTCTATTTAAGTGTGTTTTTATTATATTATTCATGGTCTTCAGTGGTTTTAGAGCCTGACTATCCTCTGGGATAAACATGGTGCACGGGGTCATTTTCAATTCCAACCTCATTAGAAGATTCCTTAGAGGTTGTATTAGTATAATGGAGATAATGACTTTATTATACCAAGAATATATGGATATATTATGGTATATACTCATGGTACTCCCTTCCCATAATGAAATATAGTTATGAATGGCTATGGAGGTGGTCTCTAGTGGTGAGGCTGGGAAGCCGGATGTGGGAAGCATCATGTTGAGGAGATTCTAGCACCATATGATCCAAAGATAGTCCAATGTACTATATATTTATCATCTACCTTGGCCTATTTTTTTTATTCTAGAGTGTCACAATCCTTTATTTCACCCCCTTAGTTCATTCCTAAGGAATCAAGGAAGAAAGTATTCCAATCCCCCTAGTGTTTATGACTCTAATTAGAGGTCAGATGAGTCTTCTTGATGTGAGTTAGGTATGTGAGATGGAAATAGGGAAATATAAATCATATAGGGATTTATTTATACTTCATATATAGATATATTATTTCATTCTTGTCATTTATTGGTTCTAATCTGTGCACATGGTCATTGATTTCTTTTAGATGAGGGTTGTGTTCAATGACAACGAGGGTAAAAATATATACTTCACTAGTCATTAAGATAATTGGGTGGGTCATAAATGTTCATAGACATTTCTATCTCAACTAGTTTCCCTCACCTTGGATTCAGTAGAGGTTTGGCTGGTAGAGTTCTTTAGGGTCATGGAGGAGTTTCAAGATGTTTTTTACAAAGTGGTTTTGAGCCTACCCCATTAACATGATATTGAGTTTGGGATAGAGTTGTGGTTGGGTGATTCTATTATTTTTATAGATAACTATAGGATTGAACCATATAAGTTTCAAGATCTATGGATTCATATTGATGATTTGATATTTAAGGGTTTCATTTGACCCATTGTATTATCATGGGGCGCTCTAGTTTTGTTGTCCAAGAAGGAAGATAGTGATCCAAGATTGTATATAGACTACTGGTGGCTAAATCAGTTAATGGCTAAGAACCATTACCATCTTTCCAAGATTATTAACATATTAAACCAATTGAGGGGTGGCAGTTCAAATATTAATTTTCAGTCAGGATATCACTAGGTGATGGTGAAAGAGGAAGATATCCCAAAAACTACTTTCATATGTCATTATGGGAACTTCAAGTTAATAGTTATTCCAATTAAAGTTATGAATACCCAATCTATTTTCCTTGGACTCATGAAATCCATATTTCATCAGTTCCTAGACTAGTTCATGGTAGTGTTCATTAATGACATACATGTATACTCAAGGTTGTATGAAGAGTATGGTGAGTATTTTAGGGCTATTTAATAGGTCCTCTGGCACCATTATATTTATGGGATGTTTTTTTATTGTAATTTTTAGACATGATAGGTTCATTTTCTAAATCATGTGGTTTCTTGGTGAGAAGTGTAATTAGAATCCTCAATGATGGGGTTTTTTATTGGGAATCACCCAATAACATTGTATAGTTTTCTATTTTCCTTGGTCTTGTGGGATGTTATTGGAGGTTTTTGTTTAAATTATCTTGGATCATATCCCCATTAATATACTTTACTATTAAAGAAAATAATTTCTTATGAATTAGTTAGTGTTAGGCATCTTTCAAATACTTGAAGGGGGGATTGATTAGTTCTCTTGTTCTTTAGTTTCTAGAGAATAGAGTGATGTTTAAGGTTTTCTATAACACTTCTTGTCTCATTTTAAGTTGAATATTGATGAAGTAGAGAGTAATTATATCATATAAATCTATGAAGTTACATCCCTATTAGTGAAACTATTTCACTCATGATCTAAAGTTAGTGGTGGTCGTATCTTTCCTGAAGTTGTGGTGACATTTCCTCATCAAATAGCACTATGCGATCTTCATTGATCATAAAATCTAGGGGAATATTTTATCTTAGTTGGGTATGAATCTAAAATAGTGTTGATGGGTGTAATTCTTGAAATATTATGACTTTGATATCTCATATTACTTGTAGAATTGGAATTTAGTTGTTGATTTACTAAGTATAAATTTGTGAGGTGATGTTTCTTGAATGTTTAGAGACACATGTATGGTGATAGAAGATCTAGTTGTGATGAATCTTAATGTAGAAGAGGTCATTGGTAGGGGTTTATTATTCCAAATGATAGTGAAATCGTCATTGATGTAGTATGTGGATGATTCTCATTAGGGAGACTCAAAATAAGAGGTCACGTAGGACCATTTTCTTTATGTTTATTCTCTATAGGGATGATCTAAGGATGATCAACACCAGATATTGATTCGAGGAAGATTGTTTGTTATGTTAGTGATGAATAAGTAGGTTCTCCAAGAGTTTCATGGATCAACAGTGAAAATTCATCCTAGTATATATAAGATGTATCATTCCTTGAGAGATCAGCTTTGGTGTCCCAAGATAAAGAGATCATTAGTGGAATTTGTTTCATGATGTTTGGTCTACCAATAGATGAGGAAAGATAATTTTTTTCCATATAGTTTTTTATAGACATTAGATATTCCCGAGTAGAAATGGGAAGATATTTCTATAGATTTCATAACCATGCTACCTTGATCCTAGGGAGGATTTTATATAATTTGGGTAATAATGGATTGTTTTTCAAATTAATCCCACTTCCTAGTCATCAAGGAGTCGAGTGATGTGATGTTTTTGGGGAGGAGTTATGTGGATGAAGTGGGGTGGATTTATAGGGTATCAAGGACCATAATTTATGATCAATAACCTCATTTTACCTCACAAATCTATATAGGATTATAGAATTATTATGGATCCCATTTTTACCTTATCACTTTTTCCCATCCTCGGATGAATGGGAATACTGAGAAGAACATCCAGACACCAGAAGATATGTTGTAGGCATGTGTTCTAGATTTCAATTAATCATGGTGAATAATTTTCCCCTAGTTAATTTTTCATATAACAATTATTATCAATATTACATTAGTGTAGCCTCGTTTAAGGTGTTGTATAGGTGTACTTTCTTATCTTAATTATGTTCTACAGGGGTTGGGAAGTTAGTGGTTCTTAAGCTAGATGTGGCACAAATCACTATGGAGAAGGTCTAGGTGATTTTTGAATGGATAAAGCTGGTATCGGATTGTAAAAAGTATTATGTTTATTAGAGGAGGAGGCCTTTGGAGTTATAGGCTAGTGATAATTTTCTTTTTTAGGGTTTCACCTTATCTAGGGTAGTGTAGGTTTTTCCAAATGAGTAAGCCCTCTCCTCGGTTTCTCAATCCTTTTAAGGTGTTGCAACATATTGGTGAGGTGGCATATAATTTGGTGAATCATCAACAGATGAACAAGATTCATGACAGGTTCTATGTGTCACAAATTTTTTGGTATATTCATTATGACTCTTATATCGTTGATTGGGAAGAATTGGATTTCGATTGTGGTGAAAATTTCATTGATTGGTCAGTCAATAGTCAAGATTTTCAAGAGATGGTATTTTTGGATGTGTTAGTATTATAGTTCATGTCTTGTGGAGGCATGATTTCCTAGAAGAATATAATTGAGAATGATATTCGTAGATATACCCTTAGTAACTTGATCTATTTTGATTTTGTTTTAATTATTGGTGAGATGTTTGATTTTGTATTGCATTAAAAGATGTAGTTTTTTGTGGATGATTACTAGATTTGTTTATCTAAGTGTTGTTTAATTATTTGGTGGTGGTTTCATTTCATTTGAGAAGTATCTCTAAGTGGTATTATAGTTTGTGGTGTTATGGTTTTTTCTTCTAAATTAGTTTTTATTATTAAGGATATGAATTATTTTAAAGGTATATTCTATAAGAGACAAGATAATTTTGTCTTGTTTTTAGATTTCGTAGTCTATAGGTGTTGAGGGGGATTTGGTGGAAGAGAGGTTCTATTATAGATGAAATTTTAGCTGGGATCAACAGTTCATGGTATGGTTTCTTGGGTCGTGGTATGAGAGGGTTGGGTCGTAAAATGAAGGGGTTGGGTCATGGAATGAGAGGGTTGGCTACAGTGGAGGTTTAGGTCTATTATTGTAGTTTCTTGTTTCCTAGAGGGAGTCTTTGTCTTGATGTGTGGCTTGTCATAGTTAGTTTTAGTGTTGGGATATTAGTTGAGATGTGAAGATATGTATCAAGGAATAAGGTAATCAAAGGGATAATTTTTCAAATTCATTTATCATACGCATGGTTTTGATTATTATGTAGTTCTATCATAGCATGAAGTCACTTATCATAGTGTGACATAAGAATACAAAGAAATAAATGAATCATACAAAGTTTTAATTTTCCATTTTTATGGTCACAGTGTGCAAGTATGGATCAAAACACAATGAAATTTTGGGAAGAATTTGAGATTCTCATGAAGTAGATTTTACATCATAGCCTTAGTCATCATGGTTTGGAGACCTATAGAGTAATTTTTATGGTTCTTCCTCAGTTGATTTCATCACATAGTGATAAGGTTCATGGCATGACCCTTATTTAGTCATATTGGATTTGTAAATTTGACTGAGTCTTGAATGAAAGACATGTGAGGAGATTTAAGTTGTTATTTTTGAAGGGTTAGTGGAATCAACACATCATGGCATGAAAATGGTATGGCATGTAATGAAACTATGTTTCTCTATAAAGGAATAAATATGGAATCCCTGCATATTTCCATTAATTTCCTTTGATTTTTCTTAAACCTTATAGGATTTGGGGTGTGTATTTAGAATATTTTAAGCCATCATTAAGTGTATTTAGCCCTTATATTCTAGAGGTCAGAAAATAATGATTCACGTTGAGTTCCCCTTATTTATCTTGAGTTTTATCCTTTCTATTCATCTAGAATGGTTGAGGTAGTGGTGTTCATTTGGTTTTGGAGATGGTTTTTTATGGGGATTGTTGTGATCTAGATTGATTTAGGATTTCCCTTGAATGGGATTGGTCTTGTGGTAATCTATTCCATTATTTATTATTCAATGGGTTTGGGAGCATTGGTTAAGGTAGGGGATTCAAGAACTCTCCCTCTATTTTGTTTATTATGCGGAAGTTTCATTTATATGTTTTCCTTGAGTAGATGGTGAGAATTAATTTAAAATATATAATGAAATAGATCAAATGAAATTGGAGATGTATGGTTGTAAGACATATAGTTACCAGGTTTCCTATTATTATCATGTGTTTGTGCTTGTTTTACGTTATTGCTAAAAAAATTGATGCTAAAATTTACATGTCATTTTTATGATTTTACTATTGGAATCACATTTCATAAAATGTTAATCACTTAAAGATGGTAATTTAACTGATTGTGATGAATTTGATATTTGATGATATTTATTGAAAAAAAGGGCCTTTATAGTGATTGTTACTGAAATTGGAGGTTATATTATTTTTTGGATTGTATGACCTTTGTTTCCCATTTTTGTGACTCATTTGGGATGGGATGTGTTGGGTCACAGGTGTTACAATAGATTCCATGGGTGGAATAGTGCAATACAGTTTTGGATTTGGAATGTACAATGGGGAAAAGGCTACCTTGTCACATTTGATAAGAGGGATTGTGAAGGTTTTTGTGGGAAGATGGAAAGGATGGATTGACATGGGATTGTTTTGTAGTTTCCTGATTATAGAAGAATATAACTATTAATTATGAACTTGGAATAGTAATGTATGGACTTGATTTAACTCATGTATGTAAATGAAATTTTAATGCATGGAATGAATAGGTAATGTATGGAAATAAATATAGGTATTATCTAGATAATGGTTTGTCATTAAATATTGAAATGAATGGTATAATAAATATAATGTGTCAAGTACATGTTAAATATAAAAATGGTGACATGATATGATTAAATGGAAAATTTTGTGGTTGTTTTGTATAGGAAATTGGGTTGGGTTCTCATCATATAGGTGTAAGTGATGGAAGTATGTAGCAGAGGTTGTGGTGATGTTTGTGAGTTATTTTATCACTACTTGAGTATAAACCTTCTAGGTTGGGATTATGTATGATAGTACTATATTTTTAATTTTTCATTTATTTATGAACCACTCCTGATATGGATATCCTTACCGATTCCTAGATGTTTGGGTTCTGGGTGTTTTCCCTAAACATCCAAGTCTATGAGGGAACGGATCGCTAACCACTCCCTCTTCCATGCTCTCCCTTCCAGTTGTAGTATGAGTTGTGATGGCTTGAGGAAGTTCTGATCATACTAAAACAATATGTGTCATGATAGAAACCCATGAAGGGTATTAGTGTGATGATAGGTATTATCATACAGATGGGGTATGTGATGTACTGGCAGACCCTACAAGGTATTAGTATAATGAGATATGGTGGGGGTCATTCATGGTAGGAGGTGGGTATGAGGTTGATTTCCTTCATTTTCATGATACCCAATTATATTATATATGTGATGTGTGAATGATATATGATATATGTAAGTGGATATGGGATGATGATAATGATATAGTTTCAATATGTAGTATGGTTATTGTATGAGATGTTGTGTGTTGTGACATGGATGAAAATGGGATTGGGAGAATAGGAAGTTTGATATTGGGGTGTGATACTGTCAAACCAATGTGGAATTGGTTATGGTGTAACTTCTTGTTATATTATTTAAAATAATATTATTATACATGGATGTGATATTTAGTGAGTGTGCCTTGGTGAGGATGATAGATAGTTAACATGGTAGGTTCTTATTGGTTTTTTTGTTTATTCGCTTAAACGTTAGCATGATTCTTCCATATTTTCATGAGAGATGTCAATTATGGAGTTATTTAATATAAATTTAATTATCACCATATATATAAACTATTTTAAGGTTTCCATGGTGATTTTGGAGGTCAGTAAATACATTACTAGCTCAGATGTTAGAGTAATGGTCGGAGTTGCCTCCTAGGAGCTTTACGTTGTATTTTATTTGGAGAGTTATGTTTTCCTAAAAAAAATCATGCATTATGGTATTATTATGGATGATTTTTATTTAAACCATGGTGTTGATTGGTGTTTGTATTTATCTATTATTGTGGTATATGAGGTTAATTCCCCCCATTTTTATGTTTTATACCCTTAGTGTTAGTTGTCAATCTAGGGCCAATTGGAGGTAGGCCTTGAGGGTCACTCTCATCCTCATTACAGGCCCATGTGGGGTTCCTAATGGGGGTAATTCATGATATAAGTCTCATAAAATAGTATTTTACATCCCCTATTTATATATCATAGAAGTAGATCACAATTTTATTGAAAGAGCGCTGTCGTGGGCGCCCTCAAATTATTAATGTGATTTGGGGTACTTAGGTGCAGCAGAGTGGCTGACCAAGGTCGTCTCTCAAAGGAGGAAGTGAATTAAAACAATTTTTAGAGTTATTATAGAAGTAAAATAAAAGAGAATAAAAACACTACTTTAAAGGATGGGGGTGTTTGTTTATAGTTTATTAATCTAGAAGAAGTTTGCTGGAAGAAGATTGCATTTTTTTTTGTTTTTAATTTTGAAATGAAGTTTGATTAAAATGACACAACAAAAAGATGTTTGTTTAGACAATATTTAAAAGACGTAATCGATATAACTCTACCTCTTCAATCATTTATTAATCATTATCATTTAAATTAATATTCACTTAATTATGATCCCTTAATTTGTTAAATCCTGAACCCTACGAGAATTAACTTTACCACGAAGATTGAAGTGAATTTAACCTTAGGCTTACTTTGGAACATGCAATCGCAGCACCCTGCTTTGATTGATGTTCTAAGATTAGCTTATGGTCAGTGGTAAATTAAGGCACATATCTACTCTAGAGATGAGGATGAATTGTGTTTAGGGATTATATTTGAACACTACAAATTTATCCCGTGTGGTCTTGTATTACCGATTAAGATCGCGCTCTCACAATTTACACAAAATCCCGACCTCGCGTGTTTTTGTGTACATTGTTCAATTGCTTGCTTAGTTTCTTACAATATAAAAACACAATTAATGGATCATATTAAGTGAATTACAGTAGCTCATTGATTCAAAATAATTAAATGAAGAGGGTAGAAGATAGATCGATTACTAAAAGACTACTCTTCCATGGGTGGCGTAATCATCGTAGAAGCGTTTTGCATGTGCAAAGGTTTAAAATGGGTATAACCCAATAACGCTTCTACTCAAGAATTCCAGCCCAATTAGGAATATTAAGAGAAGAAGAAATTTAAACAAAACAGAATAAAAGAGAAGAAATAAAAGAAGAACAAAGAAGTTTATTACATAAACAAAATCATTACAACATGAAGGAGAAGAAGAAGGCTTCGTCGAAGGGATCCTTGCTTCAAGAGCTACCCTTATTGAAATGGTTGGAGAATTGGAGTGGATCCACTTATCCTCTGCCTCTCAACTTCCTAATGCACGTCCCAACCCCTCCAAATTAGAAAAACTCCAATTTATAGAGGGGAGGGGAGGAGGGGTTACAAGTGGTTTCAAGTGTGAATGTGGAAATTCGGCCAAATATTTTATGCCAACTTTCACCGCCCATTTGACCACCAAAACGCGTGAATTGGCCGTCCTTCAAGAAGGATCAAATGTGCATATATGTGTCTTCTATCTCCTCCCAAAATATGGGCTCAATAAAGGCCCATATGAAGGAGTTATGGCCGAAATACAGAAGCTTCTCCATTCTGGCGAGCCCAGCCCAACTTTAACTTCATGTCCCAATTTCAACAACCAAATGAACTCTTTAGCTCTAGTGTCCTGAATAAAAGTTTTAGATAATTAAGTTAGGAACAATGTTACAAAATTTCAATTTAAAATAATAAATATAAAAATATTTATTCTCGAAATACTACAATGCACTATTAAGGGAAAAACTGGAATTTTCACCAAATTTTCAAATGAATGATCAAATCCCAAATATTTTATAAATAAACATATTTAACACAATGTGAGGAAATATTTTCATTTATTATCAATAAAATATTCAATAAAATAGTTTTTTATCAACTCCCCCACACTTACCCTTTTGCACACCTGGGCAAAACCTCATATCAAGTAAACATCAATATCAAATCAAAACCAATTTTAAAACACATATCCTTAAGATCAATCAATTTCACACCAAGAATCAAAAGATATCATGCCTCATAAAAAACCTTATTTCAAGTTCTCCATTTATATCATTCAATATATTTCCACTTCATTTATCCACCCATGCACAAAACACTTACCTTGCTTGAATTTTCTCTCATCACTCAAATATCAATTTTTTTTTGCAATGTCTTTCTCATCCAAACTCATACAAGGGTCACCATAGTCTTGATAGATTCCTACATCGCTACCCGATGTGAGTCAAGGACATATGTTTATCATGAGTACTTTTCAGGGTTGTTCTGTGGCTTTCGGTTGGTAGGATTAAGATGTGAAAAACTCTGAGGCTGAATGAGGAGGGCTTGACTCTTTTGAAGCAAAATTGCATTAATCTAATTTTCACTTAAATATGGTCTTCTCTTCAATCCCCATAGTATCAATTCAGCTCCATCATCATGAAAAGTCATGAAAGGTTTACACCATTCATCATTTCAGCATAAAAAATATCAATCTTCTCAAACATGATTTTCTTGAAAGCTCCAGATGGGCACAGCTTTCCACCTCAATTAGAAGCTCCAGAAAAGGCACAGCTTCACTTGTCATGAAAGCTCCAGAAAAGGAACAGCTTTCAATATAATGACTTTCTTTAGCAGCAAACACATCTCTTCAGAATTTAATTTTCCACCCAAAGTATCACAGAATGTGGTGGCAAAACCCAAGACAACTTCCCCCATACTTAAGATCAACTAGATTATGCAATTTCACTTCAAGAGTTGGTTGGATAGGGAAAATTGGCTTGTAATGTGGCTTAACCTAACAGGTTGTGCATGGATTCTAAGGGCTACAAGGATTAAATATTCAAGGTAGGCCATTATAAAAAAGGATTCTTTGAAATAGGGGTTTTAATACCAAACAAATGCCTCAATCATTTAAACACAAGTACCTCAAACCCTCAAGTTTTGATAGGAATAGATCAAATTCTGGTTAAATCAAGTATGGTTTGGTTCTCTCAAGACGTGAGGTGAATGTAAAGAATATGAAAATAATGGTTCAGAAGCCTCACAGGAAAGTGATTTCAAATTTAAAGACAGTGAGATGTGGCATGGGATTCAAAATTCGGTGTACTTTCCATGGAATTACTAAATATTTGAACTTGAAACAAAGTCATTTCAGCATTCATTTAATCTTAGTTTCAGGGGGTAAATTGTTTCACTTATTGATATGGATTTAAAAATGGTGATGAGAATCATTTCAGCTCAAAAGTTTCAAAAACACATAGAAAATTGTAAAATAAACACACAAATTTTGAAAAACATACAATTTTTTTTTGGTTTTTTTTTTAAACAGGAAAACAATTGAAATTACTAAACTAAAAGGTTCCCTCCCCCACACTTAAAATATTGCATTGTCCTCAATGTGAACCCATGAGATGATATATGCACATGAAATGCAGAATTTTTAAATAGGACAAATAATATAAAAGTGAAAGGGTTAGGAACAGCCTGATGTGATCAAGTGATGATGGGGTCATGCAGTGTGATAAAATCCACTGCATCAGTAGGATGTCCCTAAATGTATCTCTTAAAACGTTTCCCATTGACTGTAAAGCTCCTTCCAGTGTCCTCTTGTGTGATCTCCACTGCACCATAAGGAAAAACATTAGACACAATATAAGGACCTAACCATCTGGAACGCAACTTACCAGGCATCAACTTCAGTCGTGAACTATAGAGAAGGACTTTCTCTCCAACATGAAACTCCCTTTGTTGGATCATTTTGTCATGAGCTGATTTTGATCTTTCCTTGTAGAGCCTTGAGTTCTCATATGATGACAGTCAAATCTCCTCAAGCTCTTGAATTTGCAACTTCCTTTGAATTCCAGCTTGGGCCAAATCCATGTTGCATTTCTTTATAGCCCAATATGCCCGATGCTAGACTTCCACAGGGAGATGACACGCTTTCCCAAAAACAATCCGAAATGGGGACATACCAATGGGGGTCTTGTATGTTGTCCTATAAGCCCACAATGCATCATCCAAGCGCTTTCTCCAATCCTTCCTATTTGGCTGCACGGTTTTCTCCAAGATTTGTTTCAACTCACGATTTGAAACCTCAGCCTGGCCATTTGTTTGGGGGTGGTATGGTGTTGATGTTTTGTGTGTCACCCCATACTTTTGAAGGAGGGAAGAGAAATTCCTATTGCAAAAGTGTGTCCCTTGGTCACTGATGATGGCCTTTGGTACTCCAAACCTACAAAAAAACTGTGCTTTGACAAAGTCCACAACAACATGAGAATCGTCAGTCCTGGTGGCCTTGGCCTCCACCCATTTACTCACATAATCAACAGCAACCAAAATATACAAAAATCCAAATGAACTAGGAAAAGGACCCATAAAGTCGATGCCCCATACATCAAAAATCTCACAAAATAGTATGGGTTGTTGGGGCATCTCATGTCTCCTAGAAATGTTCCCAGTGTGTTGGCAACGAGGGCATGACTTACAAAACAAATGGGCATCATGGAACAAGCTAGGCCAATATAATCCAGAGTCTAAAACCTTCCTAGCTGTCCGTTGGGGTCCAAAGTGTCCACCACATGCAAGTGTATGACAGAATTACAAAACAGACTCAAACTCATGATCAGGAATACACCTCCTAATAACTTGGTCACTACACATGCGCCAGGGGTACGGATCATCCCACACATAATACCTAGACTCACTTTTTAATTTTTGGACTTGATGCTTCTTCAAATTTACTGGGATCTCAGAGCCAACAATGTAATTAACTAAATCAGCATACCAAGGATTCTTACCTGAGATGGTATAGAGATGCTCATCGGGGAAAGTGTCCCGAAGTGGTACCTGATCCAAGGTGTCATCCTCTAGTGTGTGAGTAAGCCTACTCATGTGGTCCGCCACCAAATTCTCTGATCCCTTCTTGTCCTTTATCTCAATATAAAATTCTTGAAGAAGGAGCATCCAACAGATAAGTCATGGCTTTGCATCTGGATTCTTTAGGAGGTACCTCAAAGCTGCATGGTCAGAAAAAACAACTACTTTAGAGCCCAATAAATATGAACGGAATTTATCTAAAGCAAATATGACAGCAAGAAACTCCTTTTCTGTGGTAGTGTAGTTTGATTGGGCTGAATCTAGCGTCCTCGATGCATAGGCGATCACATGTGAACGTCCCTCCACCCTCTGAGATAAGACAGCTCCAACCGCGAAGTTGGAGGCGTCACACATAAGCTCAAATGGAAGGTCCCACCGTGGGGGCTGTATGATTAGTGGAGTGGTCAGACACTTCTTCAGCTCATCAAATGATACCCTGCATGAATCATCAAAATTGAAGTCAATATCTTTTTGAAGCAATCGAGATAAGGGTAGAGAGATCTTACTAAAATCTCTGATGAAGCGTTGATAAAATCCAGCATGCCCAAGGAATGATCGAACATCACGCACACATGTAGGATATGGGAGGGATGAAATAATGTCTACCTTAGATTTATCAACTTCAATTCCATGTTGTGAGACTATATGACCTAAGACAATTCCCTTTTCGACCATGAAATGACATTTTTCAAAATTTAAGACCAGATTCTTCTCAATACAACGATGCAACACATCACCCAAACTAGAGAGACATTTATCAAATGAGGACCCATAAACTGTAAAATCATCCATAAATACCTCCATACAGGTCTCAATGAAATCTGAGAAAATACTCACCATGCATCTCTGGAAGGTACCTGGGGCGTTGCAAAGTCCAAATGGCATCCTCCGGTAAGCAAAGGTACCGAATGGGCAGGTGAATGTTGTCTTCTCCTGGTCCTCTGCTGCAATGGGAACCTGAAAATAGCCAGAAAATCCATCCAAGAAACAATAGTGTGTCTTCCCAGCTAGTCTCTCAAGCATCTATTCAATGAATGGAAGTGGGAAATGGTCCTTACGAGTGGATTGATTTTGTTTCCTATAATCGATACACACTCGCCAACTGTTTTGTACTCTCACAGGAACTAACTCATCATTTTCATTTTTTATAACAGTGAAACCAGTTTTCTTTGGTACAACCTGAACAGGGCTAACCCATTGTGAGTCAGAAATAGGGTAAATGATACCCGCCTCAAGTAATTTTTCAACTTCTTTCTTAACAACTTCTAGGAGGGTGGGATTAAGTCTCCTTTGTGGCTGTCTCACCGGTTTAGCCCCATCCTCCAAGAGAATCCTATGCATGAAAATGGAGGGGCTAATACCTGATATGTCTGCCAATGTCCAACCAATTTCCCTAATGTTATCTCTCAAAAGATTCAAAAGTTTTTCTTCATGTTCAAAAGAGAGATTGTTAGCAATTATGACAGGTAATCTATCACCACTGAGCAAGTATGCATATTTGAGATTTGGGGGCAATGGCTTGAGTTCCAATGTAGGTGGGTGATGTATGGATGGAGAAATTGATGAAACAGACATATCTGCACAATGAACATCAGTATCAGAATAAAAATCATCACAATCAGAGAATAAAGCACCAAATCCATCAGCATACTTAATAGCCATGTCATAATCAGAGTTCACATGATCAAAATCAGAATATGATTCCATTTCAAAATCAAATCTTAGAGAGTCTTGTTCCTTAAAAATGGGTTTAGAAGTATTCTTAGACATCAAACTAGAACCAATACTCATAATCTCCCTAAGCATAGGACAATCCAATTCCATGATGTTTTTACTTGGTGGTTCAAAATGGGAGATAACAAAAGCAGAATGGTCCTCTGAGGGGTACTTCATGGAATCCATAACATTAAATATCACAACTTCATCTCCAAACTCCATGGAAAGTGTACCCTCATTGACATTTATGATAGTTTTTGCAGTTTTGAGGAAGGGTCTACCTAAGATAATGGGGGCATGAGAACTTACCTGATCATCCTCCATGTTAAGAACATAGAAATCCGCTGGAAAGATCATGTCTCTTACCCGGACAAGTACATCCTCAAGGACTCCCACTGGATATGTCGTAGCTCTATTCGCCAATTGCACCACTACTCTTGTTGGCTTCAACTCACCAACCTGCAAGGAAGAGAATACAGAGTGAGGCATCACATTTATGGAATCTCCCAAATCACAAAGAGCATCAGAGAAGTGCAACTCCCCTATGGTGCATGGGATGGTGAATGTCCCAGGATCCTTGCACTTTGTTGGCATTGCTAGAGTTGGTGTAATGAGTGCTGAGACATTCCTTCCAAGGTTTATCCTCTCATTTCCCTTGAGCCCTCTTTGATTGGTACAAAGTTCTTTTAAGAATTTCGCATACCTTGGAATTTTCTTAATGGCTTCAAGTATAGGAATGTTGATCTCCACACGCTTGAATGTGTCCAAAACCTCCTTTTGCATTGCTTCTTCAGCCATCTTCTTGGTTTGAACAACCCTGTTTGGAAAAGGAAGGGGTTTAGGAGGAACATCATCAATCTTTTTCTTACCTTTATCTTTCTCCTTGGATTGTTCATCAGTTGGTATGGAATACGGCTTCTCTGAAGTTGAGGTGAATCCCGATGGAATGGTAGGTGTAGATGTATCGTTCATTTGCTTCCCACTTCTCAATGTTATGGCACTAACATTCCCCTTTGGATTTGGAGTGGGTTGGGAAGGTAGATTTCCGGAATTCTTACTCACAAGTTCATGGAGGGCGGTGGCAATCTGACTCATTTGAGTCTTCAACTCTCTCAGCTCCGAACCTTGACTCTTCAGCTCATTCTGTTGATTAAGAACAATTTGTTTCAAAAGATCATCAGTGTTAGAGTCTACCTTGTGTTGGATATTCCCTTGTTGCTGACTCGTTGATGTTTGAGCTTCGAATCTCCTTTGGGGTTGTTGGAAACCCTGTTGGTAAGGTGGAGGCTGCTGGAAGTTTGGTTGAAAAGGGGGCCTTTGTTGTTGTCCAGAGCCATACCTCATGTCCGCTAGATCTTTCCACCCTTGGTTGTATATTGTATCAAACTTCTTTTGGGGATATGGTTGTTGTTGTTGCTGCTGAAATGGTCTCCCAGGGAACACTGCTGCACAATCTTCTGTTTCTTGGAGTTGTGGGCAACAGTCAGTTGGGTGGCTTGTCTCAGTGCAAATACCACATGGCCTTGAAGGAGGGGGTAGAGATATCTTTTGTGCCAATGAAATCTTCCTCACCATAGTGGTCAATTCTTCCAACTTAGTATCAATCAAATGACTTTCAAGAGAAGAAGGACTTACCTGATGTACTCCCCTGACATGTGGTGTACCTCTATCACCAAATTGTTGGGAGTTTTGGGCCATCTTGTCAATCAACGCACGTGCAGCTACTGGTGTCTTGTCCACCAATGCTCCTCCAGCTGCAGCATCCACCATGCTCCTCTCCATGGGTGTGAGTCCTTCGTAGAAGTATTGGATGAGGAGTTTCTCACTGATTTGGTGATGTGGGCAGCTTGCACACAACTTCTTGAATCGCTCCCAGTATTCATACATTGACTCCCCTTGGGCTTGCTTGATCCCCGATATCTCCTTTCTAATGGATGTGGTCCTTGATTCTGGAAAAAATCTCTGCAAGAAAAGACGTTTCAAATCGTTCCAACAAGTTACATCTTCGGGTTGTAAATAATACATCCAATCTTTCGCAGCTCCATCAAGTGAGAATGGGAATGCTCTTAGTTTGATTTGATCTTCAGAGACATTTCTAGGTTTTAGGGTTGAGCAAACCACATTAAATTCTTTCAAATGTTTATTGGGATCCTCACCAGAGAGGCCATGAAACTTTGGAAGAAAGTGAATTAACCCAGATTTCAGTTCGAAGTCCGATTCGAGATTTGGGTATGCAATACAATTTGGTTGATAGTTAATATCAGGTGCAGCCAATTCTCGAATGGTTCTATTAAGTTCATTTCCATTATTTCCAGCCATTGGTTCTTGTTTTATGGTTGAATTTGAATTGCTTCCAATTTCAATGTTCTGATATTGGAGTAATTCTCCAACTGGTTGAATGTTGAAACTTCCCGTAGACTAAGAATGTCTGATTCGTGCCCTAAGGCTACGTTCAATCTCAGGGTCAAGATCTAAGAGATCTTCGGGATTAGTTCGTGTCATCAATCAATGAAAGATGAAAAGAAGGAATGTGGACCATAGTAAAATAAAAATTTGAAGTTTGATTTGATGGTCCAAAAAGAAGTAGAAAGAGATAAAAGAAGAAGAAAAAAAATCAGATTGGGTAAAGATGGAAGAAAGAAGAGAGGAAGAGAATTAAAATGTAAAATAAAATAAATACCTCTAATTGGTTGAAATAATTACTTGCCTCCCCGGAAACGGCGCCAATTTGAAAGAGCGATGTCGTGGGCGCCCTCAAATTATTAATGTGATTTGGGGTACTTAGGTGCAGCAGAGTGGCTGACCAAGGTCGTCTCTCAAAGGAGGAAGTGAATTAAAACAATTTTTAGAGGTATTATAGAAGTAAAATAAAAGAGAATAAAAACACTACTTGAAAGGATGGGGGTGGTTGTTTATAGTTTATTAATCTAGAAGAAGTTTGCTGGAAGAAGATTGCATTTTTTTTTGTTTTTAATTTTGAAATGAAGTTTGATTAAAATGACACAACAAAAAGATGTTTGTTTAGACAATATTTAAAAGACGTAATCGATCTAACTCTACCTCTTCAATCATTTATTAATCATTATCATTTAAATTAATATTTACTTAATTATGATCCCTTAATTTGTTAAATCCCGAACCCTACGAGAATTAACTTTACCACGAAGATTGAAGTGAATTTAACCTTAGGCTAACTTTGGAACATGCAATCGCAGCACCCTGCTTTGATTGATGTTCTAAGATTAGCTTATGGTCAGTGGTAAATTAAGGCACATATCCACTCTGGAAATGAGGATGAATTGTGTTTAGGGATTATATTTGAACTCTACAAATTTATCCCGTGTGGTCTTGTATTACCGATTAAGATCGCGCTCTCACAATTTACACAAAATCCCGACCTCGCGTGTTTTTGTGTACATTGTTCAATTGCTTGCTTAGTTTCTTAAAATATAAAAACAAAATTCATGGATCATATTAAGTGAATTACAGAAGATCATTGATTCAAAATAATTAAATGAAGAGGTTAGAAGATAGATCGGTTACTAAAAGACTACTCTTCCATGGGTGGCGTAATCATCGTAGAAGCGTTTTGCATGTGCAAAGGTTTAAAATGGGTATAACCCAATAACGCTTCTACTAAAGAATTCCAGCCCAATTAGGAAGATTAAGAGAAGAAGAAATTTAAACAAAACAGAAGAAAAGAGAAGAAATAAAATAAGAACAAAGAAGTTTATTACATAAACAAAATCATTACAACATGAAGGAGAAGAAGAAGGCTTCGTCGAAGGGATCCTTGCTTCAAGAGCTACCCTTATTGAAATGGTTGGAGAATTGGAGTGGATCTACTTCTCCTCTACCTCTCAACTTCCCAATTCACGTCCCAACCCCTCCAAATTAGAAAAACTCCAATTTATAGAGGGGAGGGGAGGAGGGGTTACAAGTGGTTTCAAGTGTGAATGTGGAAATTCGGCCAAATATTTTATTCCAACTTTCACCGCCCATTTGACCACCAAAACTCGTGAATTGGCCGGCCTTCCAGAAGGATAAAATGTGCGTATATGTGTCTTCTATCTCCTCCCCAAATGTGAGCTCAATACAGGACCATATGAAGGAGTTATGGCCGAAATACATAAGCTTCTCCATTCTGGAGAGCCCAGCCCAACTTTTACTTCATGTCCCAATTTCAACAAACAACTGAACTCTTTAGCTCTAGTGTCCTGAATAAAAGTTGTAGATAATTAAGTTAGGAACACTGTTACAAAATTTCAATTTCAAATAATAAATAAAAAAGTATTTATTCTCGAAATACTACAATGCACTATTAAGGGTAAAACTGGAATTTTCACCAAATTTTCAAATGAATGATCAAATCCCAAATATTTTATAAATAAACATATTTAACACAATGTGAGGAAATATTTTCATTTATTATAAATAAAATATTCAATAAAATAGTGTTTTATCATTTATCTCATAAGGATTATTGTAAAAACTCATTATTCTATTGTCACTTATATATATTTGAGGTTCTTTTTTAATAGTGAAAAATAAAAACAAGGACATGGAATGGGGAATTTATTTTAAAATAAAATTAAAATAGAAATGAATTTAAAATAAATCAAAATCTAGGGATAAATGGGTTTGATACTTAGGTAAATCCATAGATTTATTCATCTATTGTTCTATTGATGATCATTCAAGATAAATCACCACTCAGTGACCTAAATAAATATTTTTACTTTGAGTAACCCCTAAATGTTTATTTTATGTAAGGAACTATTAAATTATAATCACATATATACTATACCATCTATATTTCTTGTGTCCAAAGGTAGGAGGCATACCTCAAACAAGTTGATGAATCCTTGACCTCTCCTCTTATCTAGTCAAATGAGTGAGGTGAATCTCATTGTACATGGGTTGGGATCATTAAAATACTCCCTCTATATCCATACAAATGTTTTGATAACTAAAAAAAGGTTTTTAGTACAACTGTGGTGAGAAAATAAAATGTTTAGAAAGAATTATAGAGTATTAATCACCACATTATTAGTCAATAATTACACTATAAATTATTAGAATAAATAATAAATAGAAAATGGAAATATATTTTATAAATGTAAGAAATACATAACCCAACCATTGGATCAAAATAATGGTTATTAATTTATATAATTATATGATTACAGGGAAATAAGTATAGTTTAAATCAATGAAATAGATTATAGTAAAATATATAAATTAAATATAGTTAATTTGGGTCATGGGGTATAAATATTTATTCCTCAATGATTTACTTCTATTTATAGTCATAATAATTTCCTTCAAGAAATATGGGATCACTCCATATATCTTTTGTTTCTTCATATGATTCCTCTGTATTCCATTGGAAGCTTCAGATTTTTTTTTCTTCCAAACTAAGAATAGGACTCTGTACCCATGCCATCTTATTCATTCTTATATCACTCTAGGATCATTATCCACATGTCTAGTTGGTTTTTCAATTACCTAAATTGGTTAAGAAAATTTTAAAAGGGTTATTCATTTCCCTCAGTCCCATGAATGGTCTCTACATGGAACTCCTTTTGTATTGATGGTCAATTATTTACTCGTGATTTTATTTCTGCCATTTTCTTGAATAAACATGAATATTCATGATGGGATGACATCAATTTTCATTCATTATTTATTGTTGATGGGATATTATTCTCAGTGATTTAATTTTTGTATTATTATATTATTTATATATCATGATTTTGATATATTTTAGTTTGGTTCATCAATCCATTCATATTTCATAATTTAGCTAAATTATAGGATGCAACATGGTGTTTATTGGTGTCACCTTTGATAATATTTTCTTATTGTAGAGTATAGAAATCTCTTTACCTTATTTTTAGAAAACAAAAATATCATGTCACATTGATGACTAGATTTATTCATCTTTAATTAACTAATAACCCCAAGTCATTTATTCTAATGAGTTAGTATTATATGTAATGATAGTTTTCATATAATTATTCTTCAACCCCCTATAATAGAGTGTCATGGTTTAGTAATGATATTGAGATATCATAATTTATGATCATGTTATCTCCATCAATATCATAATCACATAGATGTGGATATATAATTCCTTCTTTTATTTTCCCAACCACATCTTATGAAATGAATATATTTTAATGCAAAACATCAATCATCTCTAGTGGTATCTTGATATCTCTAGTGTTGTAGAATCATGGGTAGCGACATGAGATTGTCTCAGCCTATGATATGAATTTCCTTCAAGATCATGGACTTTAACTAACTATGATTACTCTAATAACCAAATATAACACCCCATTTCACATGTAAATGGATCCTCATCATTATTACATGTTTCAATTGTAAAGAGAGAAAAATACACATCATTAAATATAGGAAACCTTCTCAATAGTAATTTTTTTCAATTCATTAATAGTCTGGATTGGATTCAAATCACTTATCCAATTTCCAAAAATATTAAATTATGGCTTTATTATATAATTTTAATATCATAATATTAATTAATTGATCAAATTACATTATTAATTGATTTTCAAAATTATGCCCAAAATTCACTAAAATATTAAAATGGTGGGGATATAAATAATGGGTTACAAAAAATATTTAAAAAAATATTTTTCATTAAATCTATATAACATAAATAATTGTTGATAAGTAGTAAATTAATTTAAATCTATATATATGGAAACTATGTTTTAAATCCAATAGGTTTATTGTGAAGGTCAATTTGAAGTTAAAATTCACCCAAAGGCAGTAAAGGTCACTTTAGAGTTTAAATCCATACAAGAAGGAACTATATGGTCTATAATTCCATAATTTAAGTTTGAAGGACATTTTAGGGTTTAAATCCATCCAAGAAGGTATTTTTTGGATTAAACCCCCATAGGGAAGATTATCAAGGACACTTTAGATTTTAAATCCATCCAAGAAGGCGCTCTATTGTTTAAAATCCCATAGAAGAATTATGAATATCAATTCAAAGTTTAATTTTTTCCAAGAATGGATTGTGTTGTTTATAATCACTTATAAGAATTATAAAGGAATATTTGGATATTAAATTCATCTAAGAAGTAGATCCATAGTTTATAAGCTCATGAGGAAAATTATTAAGTTAAATTTGGAATTTAAAGTTCTTAAAATGGTTCTATGTGGTTTAAATACCATATAAGACTTGTAAAGACCAATTTATAGTTTAAATTCATATAATAAGTGACTTTATGGTTTACAATCCTAGAGAACAATTATTAAGAACAATTTATAGTGTAATTTCATCTAAGGTGGTGGTTAGTGTTTTAAAACTTTATTAGAGAACTGTCAGTGATACTTTAGTGTTTAAAGTCATCTAAGAATAAACTTTGTGTCAAGAATACTATAAAAGAATTATAATGGTCTCTTTAGAGTTTAAAATTTTCTAAGAAGGAAATGATGAAATAATTTGGGGAGTGCTAGGAAGGAATGATGACCTTTGGGAGTGTAATGGAAATAAAAGGGTATTCTTTAGGGAAATTCCAAGTATAGTTTGAAAATTATAATAAATGTTAAATATGATATTGGCATTAAGCCATAGGGATGATTTATATATATCTAGATAAATAGGAATAAAAACCCATATAGTTTAAAAGGGTGTCATATAGATTAAATGAATGTTTGAGGGCATCATGCCCATCCTTGAGAAAGGATCCTCACAGTTTAAATCCATATAATAAGGGAATATCATGCAGTTTAAATCTTTGTGATAGAGGAATAATACTATCCATTAAGAAACAAGTCTTTTAGTTTAAATTTATATAAATAGGTAGTAAAACCATTAATAAAATTGGGATATATAGTTTATGTTCATAAAATAAGGTGTATAATGTAGTTTAACCTCTTAAGAAAATTATGAGAATATTTAGTTATGGGATGTGTGAGAAAGACCTTAAATTTATAGTTTAAGGTCATTTGTAAAAGTCCCTAGATATCGAACACTATATATAATTAATAGGAATATTAATTTCACATTATAGGCCTAAACTACACTAGAATTTATGAAATATAACATAGATGGATATGTACAGAAAGAGGAATGTGGGTAAAAATATTAGGCCTTATAAAAAGGCATCCTAGAATGTACCTAAATATTTGTGAGATTTTATACTCAAACCAAGTATATAATGAATAATTTGGGTGATATGACCTTAGGTAATAATAAATCTCTTAATATTGAGTGGCCTGTGGAAGTTCATGCATGGTAGGAACTTCACAAAGATAGTTCATGTTCACCAGCCCTTACATGAAATTAATTCATCGCGATCAATGAAATATTGTTGAGAATATTGTATTCCTTCATGGAGATATAAGGTTTTTTAAATTATGTGAGATTCAAGAATGTGCTAAACCTTTGGTGAAATATCTAAAAATTATTCGGATTCATTTAAGGGTTTCTGTTGTGTAATATATTTTAGGAATTTATTCTATAATTTGAACATATAAGGTATTTAAATTTAAATATATGTTAAGGGGCCTCTATCACAAGTCCAAGACATGGGAATTATAATGAACTCTTGTATGAATGTGTGCCTTTTTTTCTATTATAAAATTCACTTGTGGGAGTTTATCCTTCTTTGAGGAAGCATGAAGTTATAATTCATGAAAGTGTATTTTCAAATTCCTCTCATTGTCCTTCCTGAATTCCATGAAAACTAGTTTATTTATTATAAAAGTATTTAAGTGTGTGATCATAAAATATATTTGGTTACATTGGAATAATGAATATTTTAGGTTTGAATATATTTATAAAGGTAATGTATTTCACAACATATTAAAGGAAAGGATTTATCATTCTCTTTCATTTTCATCCAAAATTCTTCATATTTATTCTCCATATTGTTCTAAATGTTTTAAAAACTTTTTATGTTCCTATAATATGAAATGATCATAGACAATGTAAACTAAAAATACATGAATACATGTCATAATATCACATCTTTTAGAAAATAACAAAATACATGTAAAATATCATAATGAATAATTTATATAATGTAATATCCTAGAAAAAAATATAATCCAATATATAAATTAAAATAAAAATTAAAAAAAATCAACCAAAGGATATATTCATCTCTAATATTAACATTTTATGAGAACCACCAAACCACATCTATTTACCAACACTAACTACTTCATGACCCTTTTGATCTCTTGAAAAATTTTATAAGTTTTCACTACCACAAGTATATCACTACACAAAGAATCAATCTACAAATAACATGGTTCATGATGAGAGGTACCCAAAATTGGTGATAATAAACCATATCCTTATCTATGAAGGATCGATAAACCATTTTATGGTAAAGAGATAACCCACCCTATAAAACTAGATAATATAAAGGATTCATGTCATGTTATTTATAATAATAGTGGATGGGTAAATTTCCTTAACATATAGAGGATCTATGCTCTGATAAGATTTATTGGAAAAAAAAATTCCAAAAATAACCACTGGTATGTAGTACCATGTCCTTTTTTATGATGTAATGAAAAAATTTGGTTCTTAACTCATTTAAAATATAATCCTTACTAATGGTTATCAAAATCTCTTACCAATGTCACGGTCATGCCAAGATAAACTCATGGAAGTGTTCTACTTAATAACTATATAATAAGTAAGATAAAACCATCAAGGATCACACATCAATCCATTTATTAAAATTTTTCCAAGATAAACAAACTTATAGATTCATCTCCCAATATTTTTATTAAACGTAATAGAACATATCACCATGAACATAATCATATCTATAAATTGAATCCACAATCATCACCAATATATTCCATCCAAATAACTAAATAGGACACTCCATTAATGAAATCATTATATAAAGATATACAACCCACTAAGTCATCTTATATAGATAAATAGGTTGGTCAAAAAAACAACACATTGGCTCAATGTCATTCACAAGTCAATTATCAGATCATGATTGTATAAAGAACTTTTGTATAAATACCATATATCATAAAACCATAATTTGTGCATAAAACCCACCTATATTATAGAATAAAATAAATATGGGAATCATATCATTAAATTTTCAGGTCAAAACATTCTAAAAATATCATACTTTTACAATAATCATTTTTTAGATCATCAAGTTTGTAGCTCGTTAAACCCACTGAAGGTTATTAACTTCTCATCATCACTATAAAGGTTTTCAAAACCTAATTTCATATTGAATCACTAATATTAAAGATTATTCATGGTCTTTTTCAAGATCATGAGTTCCATTTGGGGATCCTCATGGGTCTTTGTTGCTAAAATAGTTATCAAATTACACTTGTGAACACCTGCATCCAAAATATACTTTTAAAAAATGTTTCCTTAAGACCTCCAATTGATATAAAGAAATATATTATTGTTTTATACTCAATATAAGTAATAAAATAGTACTATTATAACTTTCTTTAATATATCTATTTTTAATTTGGTTTATAAGTATTTAAATACTCAAAAATATATTTATATGATCTACAATGGTCTTACAAATATCTCCATTATGATCTATATGAAAAAAATGGTAACATTGACTATTAAACATCCCTTAAATGAAAAGTGGTAGGTTCAATAGAGGTAAAATTTATTCAAGGACAAGAATAGTCCATGTGGGGATCCCTTGGGATATACTATGTAACATGAGGTGGGATGAGGTTGTGTAGCTCCCATGCAATGACTTCACTATATGTGGACGCAAATTCACTTGAGTTGGGTGGGATCACTATCCTTCAAAGAATATATACATTCTCGAGCTATAATTTTATAACATTGTGGGTGATACACTATGTTTTTAAAAAATATTATATAAAAATATAACCTAAATAAACTACATAACAAAGGGTGTCTTCTTATCACCTAGTGTCTTGAATATCCTCATCTATATATTCCCCTAATAGTCTAACTTTAAACATTTATATAAATATATGTATATATTATATTTTTAAAAATAATTGGACTCATTAAAGATCCAACCCTTCCCAAGCTATTGATCCCAATTCCCATGGCAGAGGTTGTAAATCCAGGATAGATACAATGGCGGCCAATATCCCAAATGTATGAGGCTGGTTGGAGTTCTTGATTTTCAGGGCACCTGAATTCAAGTCCACACAAGGGGTAGTATACACATTTTAACCCTTTAATAAGGATCTCCATGTATACACTATACCACTTGGCCTCCTATAGTCATTACTCCACCAAATCCCCTGGGGAGACTCGAGACTAAGACATCCCTTTGGATGCCTTCAGGGGGAAACCAGTGGAAAACCACTAAGCCAAACCCTATTTACATACACACACACACACACACACACACACACACACACACACACACACACACACACATATATATATATATATATATTATAAAATAAATTTGTGTTTGTGTTTCCAAATTTATCTAATTAAAATATTGGTTGAAGTGAGTAACTCAATAGAAGGATGAATTGAGTTCCTAATAAAAAAATTGTTAAAAACAAGTTCATATAAAATCACCTAATTAAAATAAATTCACCTAGTTAACCAAAAAAGTACTTTAATATAAGTGTGATCTTTAAAATATTTATAAAAGATTGATTAGGTCTCGGTTAAAGCAATATATGAAATTAATTTTAACTTTTGAAATTGTTTTACTTAATAAATCCTTTATATATTCACTGGTTAAGATTAAATATCAAATAAAGTTTTATTTATAGTTTAAATAAAATGCAATTAAAGATTTGAAATAAAGGGAAAAAACACAAACACACAATATAATAAACAAGGGTTTTATTCTCAAGTAATTTCTTAATCCCCTCCATTTGGAGATCACCTACTGCAGAGCAGATTATATAAAAGAAATCTCATCCAGAACCTAGATTGGGTATACAAGAAACTGCATGAGCTATTCAGGCTCAAATCCTCTTTCACAGTTATACATGGGAGGAAAAACAACATAGGCTACACATGGACCTCTTCCAAAAATACCATGAGTAAATAGATAAAAATAGATATAATAGAATATCAGGTCCATTTCAAGCATATAAGTCATTATGTGTTAATAAAAAGAGAAAACAACACACTGCTTGAAAGTAAAATAAAACAATAGAGAGAAAAAGTAACAATATATTGAAAAATTAGTGTTTCTTGGTCTATAATTCTCCAAGTTCTTGAGAGCCATCATATTCAGATTGGTGAGGATCTCGAACTATTTCTCTAAAAGTTGTAGAAAAACTTATTGTCATGAAGTTCTCTTTACTATATATAGTAATGAGTCTAGATATTCATTGAACTCTACTCTTTCACAGTTGAATGTAACATCCTGTAATTTATCATGTGATTATCTATCATCATTCAACAAATGTCTCCCAAACTTGAAACATCCTCTGAATATTTAATATTTCATGTTTTAATTCCCATTGAAGAATAATCATCAAGATCTTCTAGATCCTCATACTGACACTGACTTTGTATTCAATGTGACTATGAAAAGGGTTATGAATAATCATTAATTAATCCCTCTACATTAACTTTTAAAATATAGGTGTTGAATTATTTAATTCAAATGTAGTAGGATAGAAATGGTGGAAAAGATGACAGTGGATCAATTTTGATGGTAGTAAAGATCAATGGTAGAAAGCTAATGGTAGAACCCCTAGTGGTATCTCATCAAGAAGTATCATGATTTTGGAAGTGAAACTTTTGGTGGTGGAATATTTTGGTAGTAGCTAAACATATTGATATATATTCCTAGTGGTGGAACAAGTCCAGCAATAGCACATTATGGCAGTAGCTAAACATAGAAGTAGCTAATCCTAGTGATGGAACAAGTCTGACAGTAGCACATTTTAGAGGTAGATAAACCTGGTAGTAGTTAATCCTAGTAGTGTCACAATTATGATGGTATCAAGAGATAGTATTAGAAAATATATGGCAGTGGCTCATGGATAGCAGTGGTAAAATTTTAACTAATGGTAGAACTTTTCAAATCCTATCCAAATTTTCTTTATAAAATGATATACTATCATAAAATACCAAATTCGTTAGGAATATAGAAAACATGATTTATGAGCATTAAAACAAGGAGGTGCCAAAAATATATCCCTTTTTGGTAATAAAAAATCATGGAATTTTTTAAGTCATATTTAAAACATAATTAATAATAAATAGATAAGTTTGAAAAGTCTGTTTAACATTTCAGAAAGTTGATGTGAGATTTTGATATTAAAGTGAAAAATAGAAGTACTTGAAATAGATTTGGTATTAGAGGTATGGTATCAAATAACAAAACAGAAGTTCTTGGAATGTATCCAAATATGTATAGTATCAAAATATAAATTCCAAACAAATAATTTGGTATTAAATAATATCATCCCAATAATTAAGGTATCAAAAGGGAAGTGAAGTGTCAGAGATAAATTTGGTATTAAAGGAAATAAAATGTACAAAAAATCTCATCCAAAGAATATTTGGTAACAAAGAGAGATTAGAAAAGTAAATTCCATAATTTTTCTCTCCCTTTTGGGACTATCAAAAAGATAAGATAAACAATAGTAAAGAAAAAGATATGAAAAATATGAGAGAAATGTCATTAAGGACAAAAGTAATTATATTACAATAAAAAATAAATACAAGGTAAAATAAAAAAAACTATCAAATACTATGACTAATCAGGGTCACTCTTATATTGGGTGGTATGATTAGAAGGTCCCTTTCCATATGTAGGATGCACTGAGGTTGAGGCTGATGGGGCTAAGGTAATTTGAGATAGCTCTCTGATCACAATAGGTCTGAGATGCTTGAAAAAATCCATCGAAGACATACTAAATAGCTAGTATTGAGGAGGTAGAGGATCCAAGGAAGGAAATAATTGAATAATGGAATAATAATTTCCTTAGGAGAAACCATTTTAGTACTAGATACATGTGATAAGGTATCTATAAGGTTGAAAAAAATAAAAAATAATATTGCCTCCTCACTCCATAGTACTAAATAAATATTTATTTCCTTCCATAAATAGCATGATAAGAGGTGACATCACCTTCAACTAGTCTACATGTTCCTTGAAATCCCTAGTAACATGTGGAATCCTTAGGTTTTAATCCAAAAACTTGAAATTCGAATTCAAATCATGTTTGGTATACACCCTGTAAAGATAGTATTTAATAGTCTTGTTGATGGTTTCCCTATCACTTCAGACTTCATTTAAATACTCTCTTACCAGTTTTTACATGTGCTCTCCATACTGTCGAATTTTCCTAAAATGATGGGATATGTGAATATCTCCCAAAACAGCATATAGATCCTCTCTGATTATAGATCTGATCAAAATGGCATCAACTAAGGCTAAGGTAGGTGTAGTAGAAGATGTGTAAGTAATAGAAGGAACACTCTAAAACCTCTCAAACAAGGCATCTTAATTGGTAACAAATGAGCTCCTCATATCCTCCATAACCAATATCATAGTTTCTATTTCACTGTCCAACCTTATATTATTAATATAAATTTCCTGAGTATGAAAAATCATTTTAGGATTAATGTAGAAAACAACTATCTTAAAAAGGTTTCCTACATCAACTTCACTAAGCTGGGTGATAGGATGTGCCTAATACCTCAAAATTCTACTGAAATATGAAATAATAGTTTCTTTATAAGACAATAAATATACTTTGGATACAAAATATAAAGGCAATAGAGTATCATATCTCTCAACACTAGGAATATAATCCTCTACAGGATCAAATATGGAAGAAGATACATCTAAAGGAAAAGCATGCAGCTCACCTGCATCAACAATCTGCTCTACTAAGGATCCCTTAGGATCTATCCCAACTCCAACTAAGATAGTAGGTCCACTATGATCTAGTGGAATTTTGTATTAATCACCACTTATATAATCATTTTAATCTATATAAGATAGTCTAGATAGTTTGGAATTAGCGGATGGATTCTCCTTATATGATCCCTCATCCACTTCCAAAACAAAACCACCCTGAGAATATTTATTCTCTCCAACATCTTCTTCAACATCCTTCGACTCTAAATAGTGTAAACCAAGATAAACATATCCTGGTCATTTTTCCCACTCATCATGAGTATCCACTTCCACTATAACTAGATTCAAAATAATAGGGTGAACTTTTATAGAACATTGGGATTTCTCTCCCTCAGTAGATAATTTGGACTCACCTCTAGCAGAGGCAGCATCTCCAACAGAATGGTCTAAAACAAATTTATCCAAAGTAATAGTTCTAGATAAACTAGGTATTTCCATATACCTAATTGAATCAATAGTAGAATGGTGATGTGATTAAGCCCTCTCAACATCATCAGCATTAACATGATCATGTCCATCACTACTGAAATCTTCATCATCATCTCCATTATCTCCATTACCATTTTCATCATTAAAGACTTCCATGACTTCCTTAGAAGATTTATAATAATAACTCCTAATCCACTCATATCCAAAAACCTTAGTCTCATCATCATCATTTTCTCTTTCACTTAAGATACTCTCTCATAGGGAGAGAAATAGGTGGACTAGAAAGACTAAAATACATGGAAAGGATTTTTGGAATATTTGGGTCACTACCCTCTTCAAAAGAGGTTGTCACTTCCTATTCCATGGTAATTTCTTCTTCAACATCAGAATATTAAACTATCTCATATAGATCCAAGTCAGGATCCATTAAGTTCTTAGGTCTAGAAGGATGGTCTATATGATTAAAATCCTCATAGTATTTATAATTATCTTTAACCCACTTTCTCATCCATGGATTCCAACTCACCTTCATCCTTTTAAAAATAACTTTAATCAAGAAGAAAGAACCACACATGACTTATACCTTTTCATCTTTATATATCACATATTCGGTTTCCAATTTTTCTCAAATAAACTTACGGTAAATCAAAGAATTTGACCAAGAAGTTGACTTACACATTTCCATCATGAGCACCATGAGGTATCTGCAAAGTCTAATTCTATCACCTCATTTCATAAGGAATATAAGATACACATCATAATATATAATATTACTTAATTCCACTTTACTAATACATAACATATTTTTTATGAACTTGAATATCATTCTATATTCACCATCAAAGTCAGCAGTAGCAGGCATTCTAAAAGTTCCATCTCCAGTCAGCTCCATCAAAGCATTTTCATAAACAAAAAATTCACTATCACTAGTAATTGTCTTTTGATAGTACTAAAAAACTCCTTAGTGAGGTAGATTTATACATATTTCCCATTCATTTAAATAAAATGTAAACTCTTTACCATCAATAATGATACTAATAAAGTATTTCTTCTTTCCAAAACTAAAATTTTTGTACTAAAAAAAATTGATAAACCAACCTATGATTGAAAGGCCTATCATTTATGGAGAACAATTCTATCTATCCTTGGTCTTGGATCACCTTTATCACTAAATACTTTCTCAAAATCAACCATTTGGAAACTAATTCTTTTTTGGAAACCACTACGTGATTCACAAGATGTAGATTCTTCAACTCAACAATGGATTGGATTGATTCTCCACTAGATATTTTAGTAGGTTGAGACCCTTCAAGAGATGACTCAGAAGGGTGTTTAACACTCACCATTATAGTGAAACAAAGATTGAAGAAGGTGTGTGATGAAGGATGATGTTTGGGGGAGAAAGGGGAGATGAAATGGTTCAAAGGTAGTAGGAGTGTGCGAGAGTGACTCAAATTTAGACTTTAAGGCTAATTTATCATTTAGGGATTTGAATTCATAAAATATAAAAAAATAAAAATGAATAAATTGAATAAAAAAATTAACACAAGGAATTAATAATGGTAGAAAAATAGAGGTTAAACAATGTCATCCTAACGGTGGATCATTCCAATGGTGGATTATTCCAATGGTGGATCATTCCAATGGTGGATCATTATAATGGTGGATCATTCTAACATTGCATCATTCAAATGGTGGATCATTTCAATAGTGGATTATTATAATGGTGGATCATTCCAACAGTGGATATTCCAACGGTGGCTCATTCTAATGGTGGCTTGTCTAATAGTGGCATGTCTAATAGTGGTTTGTCTAATAGTGTCTTTTCTGATGGTAGTTCCACCAAGATCAAAGACTAAATAAAACTTATCCTTATAATTCATGTTTGATGTAGTTTAATATCTCATAATTCAATGGATTTGTAAAAAATATTAATAATATGATGTTTGGTTCCTAATAATTCATGATTTATATCACCATTTTGAAAATGATCCCTCAAAAAGTGATGTCTTGCATTAATGTGCTTTATCCTAGAATGGGACACTTTATTATTAGAAATATTTATCACACTTTTTTTCATAGTTTATAGGGACATATTTGAATTGATATTCATAGTCTATTAATGTGTTTTTCATCCACAAAATTTTTTCACAGAAACTTCCTACAGTTATGTATTTATCTTTAGTGGTGGATAGCTCCATAGAATATTTCTTCTTACTACACCAAGATACTAGAGACTTTCCCAAAAGATGAAATGTTACAAAGGTGTTTTTTTTCTAACATGAAACCACCAAAATATATATCTAAATAAATCACTAATTCAAATGCTTTTCTTATATGATAGAATAATCCTAAATTGGTTGTATATTTGAGGCATTTGATGAATATTTTAACAGAAATAAATGATACTCTTTAGGGTTTTCTTGAAAATGGTCACACATACACACACTAAACACAATATTAGGCTGGATAGAAGTTAAGTATAAGAAGATTATAATCATACCTCTATAATTGGTTTGATCCACTGGCTTTATAACTTCATCAAGATCCAACTTACAAGTAGTACTCATGGGAGTATCACTGCATTTAGTTATATCCAAACAAAATTGTTTTATAAGGTCTTTAGTGTACTTAATTTAATTTAAAATAACTCCATATTTATTTTGAAAATTTTGAAAACCAAGAAAGAATTTAAGTTCACCCATTAAACTCATTTAAAATTTATTTTTCATCATATTTGAAAAATTAGTACACAAAGAATTTTTAGAATATCCAAAATTAATATCATCAACATAGATTTTAACAACCAAGACATATTTTGAAATTATTTTTATAAAAATAGTAATATTAGTTATGCCTTTTGGAAATCCTTTAAAAATTAGAAAAGAGATGATCTTATCATACCAAGATCTAGAAACCTATTTTAAACTATATAAATATTTAGTTAGTTTGAAATTTTGATTTGTAAAATAAGGATTTTGAAATCCATGGGGTTGTTTGAAAAAACAATCTTCAACTATATAACCATTTAAGAATAAACTTTTGACATCCATTTGATATAGTTTGAAATTAAAATGTGCTACATAAGAAAGTATTATTCTGATGGCTTCAATTATAGACATTGGTGTAAAGGTTTCATCATATTAAATACCTTATTCTTGACTATATTATTGTGCAACCAACCTTGCTTTATTTATTACTATAGTTCTTGACTCATCAACTTTTTTTCTAAACACCCACTTTGTGAAAATAGTCAGAGTGTATTTAGGTCTCACTATAAGTTACCAAACTTTATTTCTTTCAAAATAATTAAGTTCTTATCACATTTATATTACCCATAATTCATCATTAATTGCATCATTGATGTTATTATGTTTGAGTTGTGACAAGAATGTTTAATGTTCAACCTGATCTCTAAGAGATTATCTAGTGTGAGTACCTCTATCTAGGTCTCCAACTACAACATCTAGAGGATGATATCAATGATTCCTAACATCTCTTTGAAAATAATGGTTGGTTATATCATGGTCATCTACAGGTTCAAGTTCAATATGTTCCTCAGAACTGAATAATTTTTATGATTGTTTCACAGAATTACCAAAAGTTTTGGAATTGATATTCATAGTGGAAAACTAATCCTAAATATTTTAAAGGGATATTAGGTTCATGTGGATATATTTCATAAAACTTTCCCTGAACAGATTCTTCCATAATATTGGTTCATTTATTAAACACCTTATATGATTTATTAGAAATTGAATAACCAAGGAAAATTTCTTTATCACTCTTGTAAGAAAATTTTTCAGTATTGTCCTTAGTGTTAATAATAAAGACTTTGCAACCAAAAACTATAAATTAATTAACCTTTGGGATTCTACCATTACATAATTCATATGGATTTTTCTTTAAAAGATGTCTAATTAAAACTCTATTGATTATATAACAAGCTATATTCACAGCCTCTTACGAAAAATAAAAAGGAAGGTCATATTCATTAAGAATAGTTCTAGAAATTTATTAAAGGGTTATATTTATTCTTTCTACATCACCATTCTTATATGGGGTATTAAGAGAATAAATTTTTTTATTATATCCATTTTATGATAAAAAAATATTCAAAGTCTTTATTTTCAAACTCACAAACATTATCACTTCATATGGTCTTAATCCTAATTTCGTTAAGATTTTATACATATTTATAATACTTGGTAAAGTAAGAATAGGATTCACTTTTGTGATATATAAATAATATCCAATTATACTAAGAAAATTTATCTATAAGGACATAAACATAGTTCTTCACATTTATAATAGAAACTCTAGAAGGTCTAAAAAATTCCATGTGAACCAACTCTAGGGGTTGAGAAGTTCCAACTTATTTCTTTGATTTGAAAGATGTTTTTTTATTTTTTCCATTTTTGACATGGGTTATAGAATTTATCATTTGAAAATTCAAGTTTAGGTAGATCTTTGAATAACCCCATTCTAGTTATATTTATAAGTGAATGAATATTGTAATGGACTGGTCTCTTATTTTAAATACAAGATTCTTTATGAAAGATACTTATACAAGAAATATTTTGAGAAAATAAATAATCTAAATTAACATAATAAACCCTGTTATTTATCAAGGTATTAAATACTAAATATTTTTTAGAAAAAAAAAATTGCAATTATTATTTTAAAATTTTATATGAAAACCATCATCACATAGTTATGAGATATTAAGATGATTGTACGTTAAACTATCTACAAATAATACTGAAGAAATTAAAAGAGTATTAAAATTACTTATTTGTCCAATACAATGATTTTCCATTTGGAATTTTCACCAAAAGTGACATGACCACCATACACTTTAATCAAATTATTAAATATTGAATAATATCCAATCATGTGTCTGGAACATCTGTTGTCTAGGTACCATAGGTTCTTACAGGAGCTCTTTAAGAAGGTTCCCTACAAAATAAATTTATACCAAAAAATATTTTAGTACCCAAATATTCATGGGTCCATAAATGTAAGTAATTAAAGATTTAGGAACACACATTTTCTTAATATGTTTCATAAAGGTATATTTAAACTTTTAAAAATAAAGAATTTATTGGTTTCAGATGAATAAGAACTAGAAGAAGATTTTCCAAAACTGGAATTAGGAATAAAACTATTCCTAACAATCCTTTTATATCCAGGTTGATCTCCTAAAACAACAATTTACTTAGGTACTATATATTTTAAAAGTATTTTTATAAGAGTAATTCTCCAAATAGTTAATCTTTATAGATTTTTAATTTCTCATTAGAAAAGTTTAATTCATTTTTTCCCTTAAAAGTTGAGTATTTTTCTCTTTTTCAATGCTAAGATTATATTTGAAACCAGTATTAAAAGAATTTCGTTTATTTAGAATCTTATATTTTTCCTTAAGTTTATTGAATGTATCTTATAACATGTTACAATACTCAAATTTATCTTCATTAGTCATGTTCTCATCATTGTTTTCATCTCTAAAATGATTAGAAACATGTATAGGAGAAGTAGAAAATACATTGGATACCTTAGATGTGTTTACCATAAAACACATGTTAGCTCTATCGAGATTATCCTCTTATTTGGTTTCTAAATCACTTGATCTATCTTCAGAATAACTCCAAGTTAATTTTATTTCTTTCTTATATATCTTATCCTTATCATAATATTTCTTCTTATATTTCATCTTAGGATAGTCAGATTTAACATTCCCTTTCCTTTTACATTTATAGAAAACTATTTCATTTGAATTGTCATCTATCTTCCAACACTTTCTCTAATTTCCAATATTATCATATTTTCCTTTATAGCTTGGTTTAATAAAGAACTTATTCTTTTTATAAAACATTTTTATTATTATGGCCAGATGGACCATCTCTTCATCAATGTTGGTAGGTGATTATTCATCACTTGAACTTTTAACTTAAACTATCTCATTTTTTGTGGCAGTGTATTTGAAAGCTACATATTTCCTTTTTGATCATCATCATATTCTTTGTTGACCATGATTTCTTCCTCATGCATAATCAATTTTCCTATCATCTCCTTAATAGATAACTTACTAATATCACACGATTCTCTAATTGATACAAAGTTTCCTCTCCACCTTTTTGGTAGACACCTCAACAGACACGTCACTTGGTCTTTATCAAAAATAGGATTTCCCAATGAATGCATTGTATTCACAATATCATTGATCTTGAGATACATGTCAGAAATAATCTCATCATGTTTTATTTTAAAGGTATCATATTTAATATTATAAGTATTTAAATTCATTTCTTTAACATTAGTTTTTCCTTCATAGGAAATAGTTAAAGTGTCCCAGATTTCAAAAGAAGATGTGCATGTAGATATTCTATTAAATTATTAATCACCCAAATCACAATATATATAATTCATGTATTTATAGTTATTATTATATGAATATTTAGTAGAATCATACCATGTATTTCTAATAGTTTTTTTTATTTCATATTTTTCTACAATATAAGTCCAAATTTCAAAACGCATGCTCTCAATATGGATTTCCATCTTGATTTTCCACTGAGAATAGTTGAACCATAATTATACCACAAAAACATTATCTCATTAGATAGAAACCCTTAATTAATGAATTGGATGGTGATATAGGACCCCACCCATCATCATCCATACATATTTTTGTCACTTAAAATCAAATCATTTATCTTATCATAAATAAATCATGGTAAGAAAATGGGTTTCATAACTTTTTGAAATAGTATAACATAAGAAAACCCGATCATTTGATACAAAAAACATGATCATCCAAAAGGAGTGTATAAAAAGAGAACACATAGGGTAATTTATAAACCATTACTTCATTAGATAATAATACTTTTAACATGGAAAATAAATCACAAAATTTATTTTCCTTAAAAATATTTTTTTAATATTACCATAAAAAAAGACATTATTTTAAGGTCAATTTCCAAAACCCATTTTTTTAAGATGAAGTTAAAACTTATTAAAAAGTTGATTTAAAACAATTTCTAATAAATATATCTTGATAAAAAATAGAACATATGTCACAATGTGAAATAACAATAGAATAATATAAGATCATGGTAAGGATAATCCATTTAAATATTTTAAAATTCCTTTATTGAAAACCCTCATCATTAAATGGTTAATGAAAAAAATTGTTTCAAAATGAATAAAGGGGAATATAAGGATCATTTTAGATGAAAAAATATTTAGTTTCTACTAGCTAAATGAGGATATTGGTAGGAAGTAAAAACATGTATGTGGAGAAAAAATCCGTTAAAATAGAAGAGAATTATTCTTAATAAAATTTCATTTTTTATGATACAATAGATTCATAAAGCAATAATACTTCATTGTGAAACAATATATTACCATAAAATAATATTTAAATACAACATAAAATCATCATAGTTTATTGTAATTCAATCTTGAAATATTATAATTGAAGTGGAGTGATTACAACTTAAGAAAAAGATTTTAGTCAAGAAAACACCTTACAAAATTGGTATCCTTTGAATCAAAAGGCATATAAATAAGGAACATGATATGTCTCTTAAAACCCTATGACTTAAATTAATATGGTAAAATAAATTCATTAGGTATAAACACACCATATCAAATATATATTGGTTCACAAAATTAAATATGTCTCATGAAATTAAATTTGAGTCCAAGAACCCCTTACAACCTTGGTATACTTTGAATCAAAATACATATAAATAAGGAACATGATATAGCTCTTAAAACACCATGAATTAAATTAATATGTTAAAATACATTCATTATTTATAAGAATAAAAATCATATCAAAGATATCATGGTGCAAAAAATGAAATATGTCGCAATAAATTAGATTTGAGACAAAGAACTTCTTACCTTTATTCCTTCTTTTTTGAATGTACTCTAACCTCATATAAAACAAACATAACTATATTAATAATCTATTTAATAAACTTATTCATATACATTACCATTTTATATACTTCATTTATGATCATTTATTGTGAATATATTTGTTAGTTATCCTTTATTTTTATCATCAGGTTTTAGTAAATTTAATTGTTTCATGCATACTTTATGATGTCGATTTCGGTACCCATTATTTCATATAAATTTTATAATTAATAGGTAATATAAAATACTTTAATTCATTTTTTATAATTACTTATAATTTTATAATTCCATTATATGATAGTATTATCAACAAAAACTATGATGAATTTTTTCAGGTTATTTATTGATATTAATGGATACCTAATAATGATCATTAATTTTTTTTTTATACATAAATAATAACATCCATGATATTTATTACTCATATATATCATATATATACTCATAAATTATAATTTATAATAATTCATGAAGTTGGTAGTGAAAAATGGAAAACATCATTTCATGGAGATGGTAGTTCGCACATACACATGGATGATGATTTCATTTTCCATAGTACGAAGAAAGTATTAATATGGTTTATTATTTTCATAACATAAAAAAATTTATAAATATCATAATTATATATTGAATTTATTATTTTTATCATCCCTGTAATGTGGTGAAGGAAAATGAAACATGTTATGTCATGGAGGCGGTAGTCCACACATACCAACGATCGACATTTTTTATTTTCTTAAGGGTAAGGGTAGAGGTGGTTAATGTTTATTCTCACAATATAATAACATTGAGTATAAAATAATTAATTAATTAATTATATAATATTTTAAAAAAATTAAATAAAAATATGAAAGGAAAATATGTTAGTGAAAATATTGAAATTACAATGAGAACTTCAGGTTTCTCTTGGAAGATTCCTTGGAAAGGAAGGGATTAGGATAATATCTTGTGACCAAAATCTTTTGAGGGAAAATTGATTATAGGGTAATTAAATAGTGGATATTCTCATGAGTAAAAATAATTTTTAGAGTGTTATTTAAGGGGTGGTGAGATTCCCCTTTTATAAGTTGTGATAATAACATTTTTGTAAATATTTCAACTTAATATAAAGGGAGCACATGATAAACACGTCAAGTGGATCCAAAATTGTAAAATAATGGATTTTATGGTGATATAATGTAACGTACCGTATCTATAAGACACTCAAATAGTTCCCCATACCCATTTATCCACATGGACTCAAGTGCATTTCCCCAAATGCCAAAGACTGCTGACTAGTAGCGAGGGCCTAGGGTGTGATAGTGCAGAAACTATGCCCTCATTAGTAGAGTGTAACACAGTGGAACAAATAATAATAATATATAAAGTATTAAAAAACATGCAACTCAATTAAACAATGGAATACTGAAAGATAAAGATAACCAGAAGTCATGTCATATCTAAATGATGCAACATGTCACATGTTCTAAGAAAACATCAAAAACAAGATACACTGCAATCAAGTACAATACAGTACCAAAGTACGATAACGCAAAATGAAACTTTCCAGCATCACAAGCCTTGGATTGGTCCCATGCTCTCCTACTCCTAAGCAGCAATCAAGTACCTGAAAAAGGTCCCTTACCCTTATCAACACCTGCAGCAATATAAACTATTTGGGCCCAAAAACATGACCCAAATAGGGTGTGAGAAATAAATCCAAGTAGGCAACCACCTATGGTCTGTGCTAATCTATTAGTGAGTATATGTAGTATTAGTGTATGAAGTAAATGCATAAAACTAGGAATTACTCAAAATTAAACAATGCTATAAATATTTACAATCATTTATAGAGTTCATTATGTTCATTAGAAATTCAATTACCTAGAATATTTAAGTCTCAGAATTCAGCCTAAGCCCGACATTCCCCACAGTAAGTAAGAACAAAAGAAGTCTCATAAGACCTTCTAGAAAAGTATGTGAATATTGAATCCAAGCTTGTGCTTTGGCTTGGATGTCATGCCACAATTCATCCCATTCCACTATTTAATTATAACTTGAGTCTGTTCTTAAGATTCCTAAGCTGGAATTCAAGTATCACTTCAGGTGAAATTCTACCAACATCCTGCGAGTCCGTCATCAGTGGTCCTACATGGGAGCCCTGAGTATCACTCTAGACATTTGTATAAGTTCATGAAAGTCTTTCCTCAGTGGTCCTACAAGGGAACCCCAAAGTTTCAATCTAGGTGTAGTATTAGATCATGTCAATTTAGTCTATCTTTGGTGCTTCTAATAGGGATCCCAAGTGTCACTAATGAAATATAACTCAAAATACTCTCGGTTCTATCCATGTAATTCTAATATGAACCCATGTTTCACTCAAGGTGCAAGGTAAAATAGTCATGTGAGTCTGTTCACGGTGTTCTAAGTTGAACCCATGTTTCACCCAATGTTATTTACCATTTAATCATTAAAATTAAATAAAACATTCCAACCTTATTAAACAAGAAAAACCACTGCATGGGCAAGGGGGAAAACACAATCCCAAAGCCATAATAAAAACACTTAAAATTTTATCGCAATTGAAATTCCATATAATAACCAAGTTCATTTTAAACAACCCTACAAGGGAAAATGAAGGCATGCCCATAGAAATCCTAGGCCAAAATGGATAAACAATAATTATCTAAGGAAAACGCACCCACGAGGTGGACCTTAATCAAACAACAAATCCAAATATGATTTAATTAATTGAATTAATTATTTAAACAACATTAGGTAATAATAAGGATTAATTTCCTTTCAAGGTGACACCCTAAACATGGGAGCATGGCACAAAGGCACATATAAACATCTCAACAATTAACGATAGGTGCAATACCACCTACCTTGTCGTAGTATAACTCTCCTCATCCATCCTCGACCTCCAATTCAAGATAGAGCGTTTTATATCTATGAAACAAGAATATTCACTCCTCCTTAAATAACTCATTCGAGAGAAAAAATCACCAAGAACGGATCAATAGGAATCAAGCACTCACCGAGAGGATTCCAAAGGATCTAATAGTGTTCGAATCGGCTTCCAAACGATGAAATGGGAGAATAAATCAATTTTGTAACTGCTTGTTCATCCACCTGGTGATCCCACTATCCAAATGACAGAAGAATGATGCTACTTACCATTTTATGAGAAAAACACAAGTGGATTAGAAGCTAGGGTAATCTTTCACACGTAATGTATATCATTTAACTATTCATTTAGTGGATGAATTCCACCGACTTACTTTTTTGGACATGTTGATATGACTACATGACATGTACTAGGAAGTACATGACATGTAGTTGGTTTTTCCTCTCTTCCTTGTCGACATGCTCACACACCATGTATTCCCATTATACATGGACAAAACTACACGGCGTATACTTATGATTACACAGTGTGTAACCCTAATTCAGGCTGTGTGATAGTATGATTCTAGTACTTGTTGAGTTTTCCCCTATTTTCTCAAAAACAACTCAAAGTAAAACAAATAAAAGAAGCTCATACCTCCAAGTAAGAATCGGGTTCTTACAAAATTACCCCTTTAAAGAAATTCATCTCCAAATTTTCCTTACAAGTGTGGTGAAGAAATATCTGAGAATAACTCTATCCACTGATCATGTACATCGGCATCCCTATCCTAATTCTTATCTTGTACTCAGTCGTGTTTCCATAGCACCCGTATGAGAGGAACTGACCGGCCTTGGAGAACCTTCGTGCTCCTGTCAACTATACGAATTGGATGCTCCTCAAATGATTCATCAACTTGAAGGTCAAGCTCCTTTGGGTGAAAAATGGGATATGGGTTTGACTGATAACAGCATAGCTAGGATACATAGAAGACATCATTCATGGCTCAGTACCGCTGAGGTAACTATAACCGATAGGCAACCAGCCTGACTTTATCTGGAATCTTGAATGGACAGACGTATCTCTGTAAAAGATTACCCTATCTCCTAATCCACTTGTGTACCAACCTTAGTGAGACACGTAGGAAAACTTGATCTCTAACCTTGAACTCCAAAGGTCATCTACGATGATCGGCATCTGATTTCTGATGAGACTGTGCAGTAGTCATCTGCTTCTGAATCAACTAAACCTGCTCAGTGGTCTCTTGGACAAGACAAGGTGTAAACCCCTGAACCCGCACTTTTGAATTCAGTACTAAAACATGTTGTGTATTTTTTTTATAATAGATAACTAAAAAATAGACAGTACATTATACAAATTAGGACCTTTTCTGGTCTTGGTTCTAGAGAATTACATAACAACTTACATATATTGAATTATAGTTTACAAAAATAATTACAATATAACTAATTGGATTCAAATGTAGTAACACCTTAACTTTCCTTTGAACATCTAAGGAATCCTATGAAAAAAATTTTAAAAACTTGGTATGAGTACAAAAAGCTCTGTAAGGTGCATAGATAATGAAAAATTGTAAGTCCAATGGAAACATGAAAACCCTTTAAAAACCCTTTTCTTGAAAACTCATAAGCATGAATAGAAACATAATGTAGTTTCCTTGGGAAATATTTACCATATCACTATTATAATCACCCTTAAACATGGAATAACCATTTGTTCAACTTCTATCTCTGGAGTATCCAATACATTAGAGAGCTATAATGGGGCTCACCTTTCATATCTTGAGCTATGATGGGCTCAACCCAACATATCACGATCTATAATGGTCTCAACCCAACATATCTTGAGCTATAATGGGATAAAACCAACATTTATTGATCTCTAATGGGTTAAAACAAACATAACTATGTTCAAGGAACATATCATGAATAAAACATGTGATAACTCATTTGAACCCTTGAGCAAAACACATTAATGTTTTCAAAATTCCCTTTTCTGTAAAACAAATAACTTTTAAAGTATAAAAACCGTGCACATAATAATGAAATCATATTCATCAAAAACTACCATTTCAAATTATAATGGAAACATAATAGTAATAAAGAATCATAAAATCAGTATAACTACTCATGCCATATAAAAAATCTTTTTTAATTTCATTAAAGAGACTTTTCAAAGGATTTTAAAAGAAAATCCCTTTACAAATATAATTGGAATAAGAATTAATAGAATGGAATAGATATGTGTATAAAATATAAATAAACATAATACATCATAATATAAACAAAAATTAATCACACAAATGATCTTAAAACCACACAATTAATGAAGTAGAAGGTTAACCCAAAGAATAGAAATCGGGTTAAAATTTACTTACCTCAGGTTCGTCTTACTTAAAATTTCTTTAAAACTTCTGTATAAAGGTTAAAATGGTGTTATTAATATTTTAAAAAATATATTCATGTTTATAACACCTTTAATGGTAATTTTATAACATCATTCCACCCATTCATTAATAATATTTTGTTAATTCTATAGTTTCGGGTGCGTGCATTACATGGTTTCCATGAGCGGTTCATAACGGATTTTCATGTCGATTGTAATAAAAACACTAGAAGTGGAATGAAATGGTATTTAAATGTTTCCAGAACCTTAAATTATACCACTTATCATTTTTAATTCTTATATGAGGATGATACATTAGTTAAAACATTAATGATGTTCATTTAGATCATTTTGGTGGTTCTTTGATAATAATGAACTCATTTTGTTTTGTAAATTAATATCATGTGTAAAAAATGATTACAGAAGCATAAATAAGAAATAATACATAAATTATAATTTTTTTCAACCATAAAATTGGTTTCTTGACCATTCTTGAAGGAAGTAAAATAAATTGAAATCACATCGTCCATGATGTCGGTAAATCGACACATCACGGACGGTGTTTTAATTTCTAGAATAAGTGGGAGAGGAGAAGAAGTATAATGGTTAATCTTCCATAAACATGATGAAATCAAAAATATATAATATATTGGATCATTAATGACTCTTGAATAAGGGTATGTGAGGAAAGAAGAATGATATAAAAGAAAATGAAAAGAAAAGAAATAAAATAAAAGACGTTGTTTACCTCTTGATCTCTTCTCCTTGAGATCATCCTTAAGGAATTTGGTTTTGGCCTTTTTGTGATACTAGAAGGTCTTGGACATGGGTAAGGGTCTTGGGAGGATTATTGTGTAGAAATTATTCAAGGATCAAGGCTTGAAATGTGTGGGAAGAAGAGGGGAATGAGGGTGGTATTTACAGTGGAGGAGAGGGAGGATTTTACATTATTTTAATATTTTTTCTCAAGAATATGAATAGTATTGATTCATGTGAACCTAGATAGTAATAATTGCATGTGAGTTTGAACCAAGTGGGCTTACATCAGCCTTGCATCACCTATGATGCAGTACAACAAGTATTTAGCATTTATCGTAATTTATCGTATTTTATTATTCATCAAAAATTCAAGAATTTCAGAAAAATCCCAAAAATTCACCCTAATAATTTTTTGAGGTGTAGAATTCAAAAATGAACTCCATTTTTAGAATTTTTTTTCTAAACATGATTAATTTAATTTTTAATAAAATCATAATTTACTTAAAAAATACAATTTTAAAATTAAAACTGTGTTTCAAACACTTTGAAAAATTACTTAAGATGTCTTAAAATTATCTTATAATCATAATTCATAAAAATACTTATTTATGAATTCATTTTATCAAAATAATTTTCATATAAATTATTAAATTAATCATAAATTTTTAATTAAATATATACGACTTAAAAAAATATCAACACTTGATCAATAATTTTTTAAATATTTATTTACTTATATTATGACATAATTATATCATATTGACACTTATAAGATGGATAAATTTTATTTATAATTTCATTGGTGCATTCCCTATTCATAATGGTACATTACTATTCATAAGGTTCAATTTACTATTCATAAGGGTACATTACTATTCATAAGGGTCATGTTACTATTCATAAGGGTACATTACTATTCTTAAGGGTCATGTTACTATTCATAAGGTATGTTACTATTCATAAGGGTAGGTTACTATTCACCAAAAAATATGTTTGTTCTATCAAACTCCAAAAAACTTACTAATCGCAACCGTGTATGTCCATTTTTTGAAATTCAAAACACAAAAGCGGAAAAATTATGTTTAATGGTTAGTTTATAAAAGTAACATAGTATTTAGTAGTTCATTTAATCACATAGTGTTTCCTTCTAAAATCTCAGGATGTTACACAAGGTCCCATCATAGCTGCCTCTCCTACCTCCAGCCAACACAAGGGTGATCGGCATGGCCTCCCGTAGAAAGCCTCATATAGTGCCATTTGAATAGTATCCTGGAAGCTATTATTATAGACAAACTCAATTAGGGGTATTTTTCTTTCCCAAGAACCCCCAAAATCTAGGACACATGTCTGAATCATGTCCTACAGCACCTGAATCGTGTGCTCTGACTAGCCATCTGTCTAGGGGTGGTAAGTTGTGATCAGAAGCACCTGTGTACCTAAAGCCATCTATAGCCCTTTCCAAAAAACAAAAGTAAATTGGGAATCCCCATCTAAAATGATAGAATGTGGGACCCCATGCATTCATAAAATCTCATAGATGTATAACCTCCCAATTTCATCAATACTGAAGGTTTCCTTGGTTGACAAGAAATGTGAAACCTTCATGAGCCTGTCAACAAAATCCCATACGGCGTCATTTCCTCAAGGTGACCTCAGAAAACCTATCAAAAAATCCATTGCGACATCATTCCATTTCCACTTAGGAATGGGTAGCTGCTATGAAATTCCTTTTGGTATTTGGTGTTCCACTTTCACCTACTGATAGGTGGAGTACCTCATGAAAAAACCAACTAAATCTCTCTTCATACCTTTCCACCAATATTGACGATGTAAATCCCAATACATCTTGGTGACACCAGGATTCACTGCTCATATAGAGGCATGAAAATACCATATCAGCTCCTTGTGTATGTCCTATAGAACCCAAACACGTCCATGGATATGCAATATATCATCCATGCCTACAGTCCATCTAGAAGGAGGGTCCTCACCCACCACACTCTCTCATAGAATTAGGCCTTCGGAATCTGATAGCTACTTCATCCTCACTCTGTCTATTAGGGTAGAGGTAACAGTCAAAGATGAAAGAAAAATCTATCCTTGCCTGTCATTCACCTCCAGATACATCTAAGATAACAATTCCATAAGCTTTCACTCAACATTGGCCTCCTGTACTTCATGTATCTAAGTCCTCCTATTCAATGTGTTATCCACGACATTGCCTTTTCCAGGTGTATAGGCAAGCTCGAAATCAAAGGACTGAAGGTATTCCACCCACCTACACAGCCTCAAATTCAAATCTCATTGATTAAATATGTACTTAAGGCTTTTTAGGTCTATATAAACCACAAAATTCTCTCTCAATAAGTAATATCTCCAACAGCACAAGGCATAAACAACCACAGCTAACTCCATATCATGCGTAAGGTAATTTCTCTCATGTGGCCTCAACTATCGAGACCCGTATGAAACAACTTGATCCCCCTACATAAGTACTACTCCCAGCCCAATACCTGATGCATCACATAATACGGTGTAACTCTTTCCCAGCTCTAGCAATATCAGTATCGACGCTGAAGTCAAATGCCCTTTCATCTCATGAAAGTCTATCTCACAAGAATCTAACCACAAAAACTTCACACTCTTCTTAGTTAATCACATCAGTAGTGTTTCCAAGAATGGGAAGTCATGTATAAAATGTCTGTAGTAACCATCTAGACCCAAAAAACTAAGCACCTAAAAAACATTCTTAGGATGCTCCCAGTTAACTATTGCTCTCACCTTCTCTAGGTCCACTGATACTCTTATCTATGAGAAGACGTGACCCAAGAAGTGAATCTGATCCATCCAGAAGTGAAATTTTGCAAGATTAGGATATAATTTATGCTCTCTCAGTGTATTCAAAATGATCTCAATGTGTTTGGCATGGTCGGGTAAATTTTGAGAATATATCAAGATATCGTCCACAAAACCCACCATAAAATAATGTATGTAAGGATGGAACACTCGGTTCATCAGTTCCATGAAAACTACTGGCACATTCATAAGGGAAAATGGTATAACCAGGTACTCATATAGGCCATACCTACTATGAAAGGTTTAATGAGGTATGTCTACAAGTCGAACAAATACTTGATGATATCTTGACCTTAAGTAAATCTTCGAGAACTCTCAAGATCCTCAAAGCTGATCAAACAGGTCATCTATTAATGGAAAGGGATATCATTTTTTAATCATCAACTGGTTTAGTTTCTGATAGTCCATGCATAGCCTAGGTTTACCGTCTACCTTTTTCACGAAAAAGGACTGGTGAACCCCAAGGATAAGTACCTAGTCGGATAAAACACTTAACTTCCATTTCTTCCAACTACCTCTTGATCTCTTGAAACTCTTTCGTAGTAATACTGTAAGGAGGAATGGATACTGATGCAGCTCCTGGAACTAGCTCGATAGTGAACTCCACCTCTATGACCGGAGGTAAGCCAAAGAATTTGTCTAGAAAAACATCCCTAAAATGATCAACCACTGGAGGGAAATATTTCAATCATGTTCTTTAGTCATCTAGATATAAAATCACAATATGGGTTGTTATCCCACCCAACCCATGATGCTCGGGTCCAACTCGGCTTACTTGTACATCCCATTCGCCCTTGTGTAGGAAATATTTTCCCTCTGGTGATGTGAAACTCACCCGGAAGTGATAGAAATCAACAAAGGCTTGAAAGGAGGCTAACCAGTCCATTCTGAGTATGGTATCAAAGATTCTTATTTCCAAGACATGGAGATCCCAAAAGAAGTGACACCCACTAACCTTAAGGGGATACTCCTTACACTAACGCACACCTGTCGTTCTTATTCCTAACGGAGTTTCTAGAATCATAACATTGTCAAAAGTAAAAACATAGAGCGCAAGGCTCTCCACAATGGAAAAAAATATGAAACTATGAGAAGCCCCACTATCAAAAAGTGAAGAAGATAAAACGGAGGTCACTAGAATAGTATATCTGATAGTAGAAGGTCTGAGATCCTGCTCTTGTTGGGTCTATTGCACTACATATGTCCAGCTTGTACTGTGGCCCTGTGACATAGCCTAGCTACCTTGAGCTGTCCCAACCTGTTGTCACTAAGATCTTGGGGTATAGATACTATATCCATGGCCACCACCTCAGTCTGAACTCCCTAACGTACTCTAGTTACCTATCTGAGGAGAAGTTACAGATCCTTCTCTTGAATGTGGAGTTAGTTCCAAACCCCTCTCACTAGCCACTGGTGGAAACGTCATGTAGAAGCATTGTAGATGGACTATCCTACCACAATCTCAGCATTCAATTGGGTCCTTCGTGCACTGAGTCCTCATATTCCCCATCCTACCACACTAGTAGCACCTCACCTGATTACCAGAAGAAAGGTTATGACTACTAGTGTCACTGATAGAGAAATCTAGATGACGCTTCTTATTTATGGTTGAGATAATACCTGAAATTAGTGTTGAACTACCCTAGATCACACCACTAGCTTCACACAGATTGTGTTTGGTGATCAGTGCCTGATTCACAATAGAAGATACTGAAAGAAACCCGAAGACATTCACCTGTGATCATATGTCGAACCTGAGACCATCCTAGAATCATATATCTTTCGATATTTCATCACCCATCAAAATATGTGTGAAATGATAAAGCTCAGGAAACTGGGTAGAATAGTGCATAAGTAATAGTGTTCCCTACTCCAGGTACATGAACTCCCAGGCTCGGTCATCCCTCAGTGTCTCAGAAAAATAATAATCATAGAAGGCTACCTGAAAATCTTCCCATGTCATATCTCGATAATTTCCAGCCTGAGTGATAACATCCCATCATCTCTTGGCAGAATCACATAGCATATATTTCGTGAGCTTAACCCTAATCTCAAGATACATATCTAAGTACTCGAAGATAGAAAGCATAGCCTCCATCCATGATTCTGTAGCATGTTGTCTTCCATCCCCTGAGAAAGTAAGCAGATGCTACTGCTGGAACACTCATGTTAGCTCTACCATAGATGTGGAAAGTTGCAGTGATCCATGAAATTTTTTTCATAAACCTCATAAATACTTCACAAAACTATGCATCTTCACCTACATCCGATATAACAGCTGATTCCATGACTGGAACGTCTGGAGGATCTATTGGTAGCCCATGGCCTACCACCTCTAAGGTATGATCATCACCACTTTATTGGTGTATAAATCAATTTCATCATGGTGGAATGACTTTTCATGGTCAATCACACATCTCAGTTCGAGCTCATTGTCAAGGTTTGTCGTTCAAGAGTGCCTAAACAAAACAAGAAAATACCCTCAAAATTTTTCCAAAAGGGACAACATGGTATGAAAAATCATACATGGAATGTACCCTTAAGTCTTTACACGCCTGTGTAGTATTTTTTTCCTGGGTGTGTATTAACCCCAGGTACACGATGTTTTAGATGCGTACACAGCGTATACACAAGTCTCCCTCCTATCCATGTACTCCCACATGACCAGATTCACAGGGGTTCTGCTTGAGTGAGCCCACACGGCATGTACCGAAAGTACATGGTCGTGTACTTAAGAAACCCACCATCCCATGTTCTATCACACAGTCGGACACATGGTAAGCTACTACACGGTGTGTACATATAGTATACGGTGTGTACATATTAAAACTTGGAACACTATCTTCCCTAAATAGGAAGAACACATGGCGTGTTAGGCTAAAATACACATTGTGTAAACTGGGATTTTAAGGATAGAAAACCCATATTTCCCAGAAAACCTCTATTAAGTAGAAAAAAACCAACCAGTGGTGTTCCAATTTCCAATTTTTGGGGGGCCATACTCCCTGCGAATCAAAGTTTTGAATCCACATACAGAATATAACTACACAATCTGTATCACATGGCCAAAACATGATACACCATATTATGATCCAAGAGGGCCCATACACCTCAAGGATCAAATCTTGGAATCCATCCTAATTGAAATATCTCACGTACCAATACTCCTATCATAACAGCAGGAATAACTATCAAGTTACTATCATAATAATATACATCTCTAGCGCAACATCTATCACAACAGCATGCAATCAATATTGCTCCCTAAATGGAATGAAAAGTATGCATGGAATGTGATTTGTAACAAGTGCCTATATGATGAATGAGATTGAATACCCTCATCTCATCAGGTTTCAACTAAATAGAACCACAATAATATCAATAATAATAACACAAAACTAGTGTGTCACCCAACAGTGAAATCGAATCAACTGTAATAGCTCAAAATCCAAAAGCACAATTTAATTTGAGGCAATTTTTATTTTCCCTATACATGGGGTTACTACTCCTAGAACCAGTTAATTACCAAATTCTATATCCTTTATATCATCATAAAATAGCAAAGCAAACCAAAAAAGAAACACCTCGGATACCACTTTATAACATCCTAGCTTTATAAGCCACTCAACTGGTGCCCCATACCCAGTTGTCCACATGGCCTCAAGCGCATTTCCTCAAATTCCAGAGGATTCTGACTAGAAGAAAGGGCCTAGGGTGTGGTATTGGGGAAACTATTCCCCTATTGGAAGAGTGTAACACAGTGGAATAAATAATAACAATAGAAGAAGTAGTAAACAACATGCAACTAAAGTAAACAAAGGAAGATTGAAAGATAAAGATAACCAGAAGTCATGTCATATCAAAACGATGCAGCATGTCACATGTTCTAAGAAAATAGTGAAAATAGGATACACTTCAATCAAGTACAATACAATAACAAAGTACAGTAACACGAAATGAAACTCAACAGCATCATAAGTCTTGGCTTGGTCCCATGCTCTCCTGCTCCTAAGCAGCAATCAAGTACCTGAAAAAGGGCCCTTTCCCCTATCAACACCTGCAGCAATATAATCTATTTGGGCCTAAAAACATGACCCAAATAGGTTCTAATAAATAAATCCCATTAGGAAACCACCTAAGGTCTATGCCAATATTTTAGTGAATATATGCAGTAGTAGTGTACTAAGGAAATGTAGTAAACTAGGAAGTAATCGAAAGTAAACAATCCTAAAAGTACTCAAATTAATTTATAGAGTTCATTATGTTCATTAGTAATTCAATTACCTAAAATATTTAAGTCTCAGAATTCAACCTAAGCTCGACATTTCCCACAGCAAGTAAGAATAACAGAAGTCTTAGAATACCTTCTAAACAAGTAAGTGAATACTGAATCCAAGCTTGTACTTGGGATTGGAAGGCGTGTCACAATTCATAACATTCAATTATTTAATTATAACCTGAGTTCTTTCTTGAGATTCCTAAGATGGAATTCAATTATCACTTCAGGTTCAATTATACTGACGTCCTGTGAGTCTATTCTCAGTGGTCCTATATGGGAGCCCCAAGTATCACTCTAGATGTTGGTATAAGTTCATGTGAGTTTGTCCTCATTGGTCCTATAAAAGAACCCCAAAGTTTCTCTCTAGGTTTAGTATGAGATCGTGTAAATTTATTCCATCCCCAGTGGTCCTACTAGGAAGACCAAGTGTCACTAATGATATATAACTCAAAAGACTCTCGAGTTCATCCATGTAATTCTAAGTTGAACCCATGTGTCACACAAGGTGCAACGTACAATAGTTATGTGTGTCCTTTCATGGTGTTCTAAGCTGAACCCATGTTTCACCCAATTCTATTTACCATTTAATCATTAAAATTCAATAAAACATTCCAACCTTCTTAAAAAATCAAAACCATTGTATGGGAAAAGGGGAAAACACAATCCCAAAGCCATAATCAAAACACTTATAATTTTATCTAAATTTCAATTACATATAATAACCAAATTCATTTTAAACAACACTATAAGGGAAAACAAAGGCATGCTCATAGAAATCCTAGGATGAAATGGCTAAACAATAATTATCTAAGGGAAACACACCCACAGGGTGGCCCTTAATCAAAAAAAAATCCAAACATGCTTTAATTAACTGAATTAATTACCAGAACAACATTAGGTAACAATAAGGATCTATTTCCTTTCAAGTTGACACCCTAAACATGGGTACGCGGCACAACGACACATATAAACATCTCGACAATTAATGAGGGGCCCAAGACCACCTACCTTCTTGTATTATGACTATCCTTGTCTATCCTTGACCTCCAATTCAAGCTAGAGCGGTGTAGATCTATAAAACAATAATATTCACTCCACCTTAAATAACCCAGTCAAGAGAAAAAAATCGCCAATAATGACTGAAGAGGAATTGAGAACTCATTGAGAGGATTCCAACAGATCTGACAGTGTTCGAATTGGCTTATGAATGACCAAACGGGTGAATAAATCAATCTTGGCACTACTTGTTTGTCCACCCAGTGACCCCTATGTCCAAAAAACAAAATAATGAGGCTAATTCCCGTTTTAGAAAAAAAATACACGGCGTATAAGTTCATTTACATAATGTGTATATCATTTAATTGTTCATTTGATGGTTGAGTGTCATCAACTTACTTTCCAGGACCTACTAACATGACTACACGATGTGTAATAGGAATTACATGGAGTGTAGTCGGTTTTTCCTCTCTTCCTTGCTGACATTCCCACACACCATGTATTCCCATCATATAGGGCCAAAACTATATGGCGTGTACTTAGGATTACACAGCATGTAACCCTAATTTGGGTCGTGTGATAGTATGATTCCATTACTTATCGAGTTTTCCCTTATTTTCTCAAAAAAACTCAAAGGAAAATAAAGAAAAGACTCTCATGACTCCAAGTAATAATTGGTTTCTTACATATAAGGTATATAATCTCTCAAACACACAATTATAAGCATGTTTTAATCCCTTTATCCCATGAATTATTACTTTTTCCATTTAATCTTTTAAATCGATAACTAGTTTTCACCTAAGGTAACCTAATATTTATGCCTAAAAATAAATTGGTCCTTATTAGATAATTTTTAAACACTTATTATAATTTGAAATTAATTTCTTCCGATTCAATTTCTAAAAGTGTTAAAATTTAATTTTAATAAAATAAATGTATAATGTATGAAAACATTTTTTGAGAAAAATATTACTTAAGTTCAAAAATTAATTTAGTTTTATCTAATTAAAATTTTAAAATTTATATATTTATATTTATAATGAAAATAAACAATATAAGGATTAACCATTTTTATTGAAAAATGGTGTTTTTAGACATTATGTGTTCTTATTATTATTTCATATCCATTTATAATTTAAATTATGTTAGTATATTAGTTCATATATAATAATATTTTAAAATTTTTCAATTTAACATATTAGGATAAAATATACAATACTTAAAAAAAATATCTCCTTGAGAAAAAAGAAATTTTACTTTTATACTAAATAGTATTTAACAAATACCATTAAAATTAATTATTTATATTCTAAAATTTAGTTTGACTACTTCGCTGATATTAAAATATTTATTTTAATTTTACATGTACATCATAACATATTTTAATAATATTATTATTAATATTTATATGTAACACATAAATATATATATATATATATATATTTATTTATTTATTTATAATATTTTAATATTATATTTTTATTTCATTGTGAGTTATATTATTTTAAATTTACTACATAACCATACATGGATTCAATAAACATATTGGATATGTATCCAATGACCATATTTTCAATGAAAATATTTGCAATGACCATATTTTCAACTGCTCTATTTCATTCATATTTATATATAACCTTACTAAACTTATTGCATTCATGCTTCCCATTTCTATATTTTTTATTTTAGATCTCACGAAATGATTTCTCCTTCCATGGTATTCTTTCTCATTGATGGTTTTCTTATACTAATGGTGATTTGTTAAATGTTATAGTTTTCCAGGGGATATTCTCGTTCTAAATATAATACTCTTTTCAATTTCTTTCCCCCTTTTAATTTTTACAATTTTAATGGATGTAATCATCCATGATGTGTACTTCTTAGTTTCAAGTGATTTTGTTGTAAAATTTTACTATGAAAGAATAAAGTGTTTTTGGTTTAATACATATCGTGTTTGAATTGTTAACTACTATATTTCAATTCCTTTGAATGAATTATAAAAAAATAGTTTATAATTATAAACATATAGTTTATGGAAAGAATGTGCCCTAAAAACCCAGTGTGTTACATTCTCCCCCCCCCCCCAAATAAATTATGTCCTCACAATTTTAATTATCACATACATATGGAATTAGATAAGTGAATCTAAATTATATAAATTAATCTAGATATAATTTCTAGAGAGATATCAAATTTAAAAACTTGAGAAACATATCTCTTTCCTCAAAATAGGCTTATCCCAAATATTGAGTTTTCTCCAACTATTTGGGACAAGAGTTTATCGTTATTCAGTATCATGACCCATATTATATAATTTATTTATTGAGTATATTTATTATCATCCTTTCATTGATAAAATATCATGGGTTAATATGAAATGGGTTTCCCTTATTCAAAATAATTATTCATGTAAGTGGAGGGAACTAATCCAACACTAAAATCATGTTAAATTTATCAAAAGGAAGGATAATAATATTTCCATAAGGAACGTTCCTATAAACATGAACTTGGAATACAATAATCATATTGTTGGAATATTTCTTTTTCAATCAAATCATCGGTGTGGTGATTTAATTATATTATAAAACTTATTAGATATACTAGAGTTTATATAATCGAATTATAATAAGGCATCTAAAACTATGGATTATAGGGTATGTGTACCTTAAATATCAGGATCCACTTCAGGAGTAGTGGATGCATAGGCATTCCATTGTTCTTTTGGTCTTAGAGGTTAGTTATTCTTGTATTCTTAGTTATTCCTTGGATTATGGCATTGACTTGGATAATCCCAAGATCCCAACAAATATGACATTGAATTATTAAAGGTGTATTAGGATGAACTCTATTTCTTTCAATCATGTTAACCAAACTCTTCATTTTTTCTCAAAATTGTGATGCTTGATAAACCCCTATTCCACAAGTGAACCACCTTTTTATCCCCTTGATATGATTCCCTTAGTTTTTCTTTCCACATTTTTGACGTATGGGAAATTGAACATTCATTATTTCCTCATATTCTTCAATTGATCTTTCATGAGACTCTATCCTTATCTTCTTTGGTGTGTTTGGGACTCTGACCATGCTCACATTGTTAGTCATATTTTTTTATAATGGTTTGGTATAATCACATTTTTTTCTCAGTCCATCTATAATTTTAATGGGTTGGTCATTAATGCAATCACTACATTGTCCCTCACACCCATTGTTAACTCAGTTTCTTATGGTTTCAGTCATCACTAAAACCAAAAGGGTTGACATGAGTGAAAAAACATTAACAATATGATGGAATTATCATAATCATAAAAGGAATTCAACTATAAACCACATTTTTATTTTACATTATCACATTGTCCTATAGTTCCTTTAGTTCAACCTATATCGATATTAGTTTAACCTAGGTTACTTTAAGTTGGGTTATACTATACCTATTAGACTAATCCCTCAAGGTAACTAGTAAATCTATTATTCATAGTGGTTCATAAATAGAATATGATAAATCAAATCATATCCCCTGGGAGTTTCTAGCTAAGTGGGTAGTCTTAGTCCCACTCATTATGCATTAGAGTGATGATCGAGTCAATCATTAGCCAACCCTTTTTGGGGTGATTACCCCTAGCTGTATTTTTTCCACAATGGTTCCCACATTATAGTATCTAGATAGGGATGAATTTATAGTAAAACCACTTAATGATTTTACAATATTTTAGGATATTATATTATACTTATACTCATCTCTAGGGTTTTCACTAAAGTGATCTAACCTGAATACCAAATGTAACTAAAATAATCTTCAGAAATAACTAAACCCTACTTTGATACCAACTATAGTGACCCAAGATAAACATAAAAAATTAATACATTGATTCAATGTTTTAATTAATACATCTCACAAGTAGTTTCACAAACCCAGGAACTAAAGGTTTAGTGTCTTGGAGACTAGATATATAAACATATTATTTTACAACACTTATTGAAATTTATTTATAATTGAACCACACTAGATCCATTCTAAACTTCTCATATGTTGCATTCATATTCATAAAATAGGGCATAGAAACATAAGAAAGGGGTGAGCTCATATGCTTAGTAAGGGTAAACATAAGTGAAAACAATCAAAGTTCATAAGTGATCATAAGATGAGAATATGGGTATATGTAACAGCGTCAGATTCTTGAGGTGTTTTATAAGTTAATTTTATTCTTTAATCATATTTTTTTCAGTTATTATTTTTTTGAGATGATTTATGGGGGGTTTGGATGGTTTTGAAAAGTTTTTTAGTCATTTTAAAGGGTTTATGGTTTAAGCATGGTTTTCCCAAACCATGTAGATTCTCTAGGAAACAATGCAACTAGAGGAAGAGGCTCAAGGGGTGGTACACTGATTTAAAACCCATGAAAATTAACTCGGAAAATCATGTGGTAAGATTTAGTGTCTAATAGTATAGTTGGATCACAGTTTAAATAATTATATAGACAAACAGTGCAGCTTATCCAAAAACCCAAAAAGGGCACACAGTTAGCGCATTATCAAATTGTGTGGTCAACCCATGAACGCATGGAATTAATTATCTGAATTCCTCTTTAATGAACATTTATGGTCTTTTTAAATTTTTATTATTTATATAGGAAGATATCTTGATTTATAAGACTCCTTTGGACTTCCCTAAAAAATTTCCCTCCTCTAATGCTTGATTCTAGTGAATCCAAGTGGGTTAAAGATCTAGAATTAAGTTATGTTATGTAAAACAATAAAATCTTCAAGTTTATCATTGATCTACCTATTTTCTCTTGAAATGATTCATAGATCTGGAATATAGATTATTGATCGATGAATTTAAATTCCAACTAATGGAGGATTCTTGAATCGTTCCTAGATTAGTGGTGGTTTTGACTTTCCAATGACATCCATTTAGACCAGAGTTAAATTCCTCATGAATGGTGGATGTTTCTGGGTAAATTTTCATAGATTAATCATCTTGATACTATATTCTTCATGATTCTAATCTTAAATCTCTTTTCCATTGACTGATTGATGATGTATCAATGTTAATTGGATAGACCTAGGGTTTTCTCCAATAATTGATGAGGAATACAAGATTTATTCATCAATTGACAATGAATCTGGTGAATTTAAATCCTCTCCTCTAACATACCTCATAATTGGTTGTGTTTATGTAATCCATGAGGTATGTTATTATAGAACCACCATTCTTGAAATGGACTCTTCTTGAGTATCCCTTCGAAACCTCCTTCTTAATGAACCAGAACATGAAATAGGAATCCTTAACATTCAAGCTTGTTCTTTGTGGGTGTGAAATGTAGTTTGGGCATTAATCCTCAAAAAACCATCGAGTTATTTGTCAAAAACCTTGAGGTAGGACGTTCCATAACATTTGGGGCTCTTGTATGTTCATGTTTCCTTGTTATGTTTCTTATGTTGGCATACTTTGATGAATGTGATTGATTGTGATTACATGTGGGTGTTTACGTAGCCCATGAGACCCATTTATGATACTTGTTTCCATGAGTATTCTTATATATTTTTTGATCATGTTTGATATTGATCACATGTATTATATGTTGCTACAATTTGATCATGGTGATATTTTATGTTTTGTTTTGTATTCTCTATCCTATTATGTGTATCATCATTCATTTTGAGATATTGTTCTTGGTGCTAGAAATAGGTGGATTTTCATGACATGGTTATCCCTTAGAGGTGAGTGTGCTCGACTTATGATGATGGTGATGATGGACTTGAGCATAGGGGAGAGATACAAAAATACCTCATGGATTCCATGTAATTCAATCAATGCCTAGTGGATTCAAAGTACAAAGTTTACTCAATTACTAGTAGATGTCAAGTAACATGATCACTTAATTCCTAGTGGATATTCAGTATCATGATTCACTTGATGCCTAGTGGATATCGAGGAGCATGCTCACATGATTCCTTGAGGATGTCGAGTAGTATATTTACTAGCCTTGTGGCTAGTTCTTGATTACTTAATTTATCTTGATATTTTTTTGGCATGGATCTAAAGTAGGTATGGTTGGGGATTTTAGTAGCTTGGTTAGTGCATGGGTTCTCAGTATGTGATTGCTTATGATTTTTTTCATATTAATTTTTATAAAATCATACACCTATTATACCTATGTACACTTGTTAAGGACGCATTTTTGGTGTCCTATTGGGTTTTATTACTCTGAACCTAAACAAGAATCCTGATACATGTTCAAACACTATATAAAAAATAGTATTTAGCTTCAGTTTTGGGGGTAGCGATGGTTTAAATTATTGCTAAATCATTTTGTGATGTTTTTTCAAAATTTCCATAAAAAGTGGTGTCGGGAAACATTTCATGGTAGTTTTCAAGAAGTGTCGTGAAATGATTTCATGGTGGTTTCTAATCTATTATTATTATTATTGTTATTAAATATTTTAATATAATTTAATTATTTATTTATTACTTATTTATTTATTATTTATCATTTATTTATCCTACCATACATGCATATTTCATGCATAAATTCAGCATATATATGCATTGGGTAAGATTTAAACCCCTTACCTCTTGGTTATTCTGCAAAGACTTTACCACTCTAGCAAGCTCTTCATGTAGTGAGTATACATAATTTAATATACTTATATATGTACAAATAAATACATATAAATACGTATACATAAATAATAATATTAAATAATAATAATATATAATATATAATATATAATAATAATAAAATAATACATACCAAATAAATATGAAATAAATAATAAATAAATAAATAATAAATAATGATTAATAAATAATAAATAATCGGTAATGAATAAATAATAATGAATAATGAATAATGAATAATTAATAATTATTAATAATTAATAATTAATAAAAAATATATAATAAATAATAAATAAATAAATAATAATAATAATAAATCAATATATAATAAATAAGTAGTGGATAAAAAATAAATAATATGTAATAATATATAATAAACATTGGTAAAATATTAAATAAATAAATAATGAATATAATGAATATAATAAATAAGTAATACATTTATAATAAATTAATAATAAATAATAAATGGATAAATAATAAATAAGAAAAGATAAATAATAAATAATAAATAATAAGCAATAAGTAGTAAATAATAAGTAGTAAATAAAAAAATTAATATATATAATTGCATATAAATTTATTTAAATGCAGTTATATATACCTTACAAAAATATATAAATATAAATGAATTTATATAAATGTATATAAATACAAGTATGAAGACACACTCACCCACTAACCAAAAGAATACATATAAATATATATACCAATATCATATATATAAATATACATAAATGTACATAAATATACATAAATGGATATAAATATCTAAAAATATATATAAATATAGACTAATATTCATAAATAAATATAAATATATTTTCATAGAAGTGGTTATAAATAATTTTTAAATAAATATTTATAAATATATATATTATAAATAAATATACAAAAATTTATAGAAATATATACATATATATATTAGATAATAAATCACCAAAAGAGGGGAAAACACCACAATTGTAACACCATCAAATCAATAGGAATGTAAATTCATGGAATAATGTCATAGACAACCCAATAAGTATATGAAGACACTTTTAAATGAAACTAAAATCACCTTGAATGTTCAAAAGTCATGGTATCCAAACAAAATACTCAGTTTTAGAGGCCTTTTGTCCCTTTTTACCACCAAAAAAATGACCTAGGTCCCCCTTGGTCTCCATAGAATAGTGATCATCATAGGCTTTGATTTGATATGGGGTAAATCCTAAATGGACACTCGTATTAAAATTTATGGTCATTTTAAGTCAAAGTTCGATTTTCAACTTCTCTTAAAAAAATAATAAATTTTATTCTATTTATTATTACCAAATTATTATCTAATTTCATTTTAGTTTCTTTCATAAGTTTTGATTTGATTATCTTTAGAGCTAAAAGGGACACCCGGATCAAAAGTTATGTTCATTTGATGTTGAAGTATAATTTTCAACTTATCCTAAAAAAAATAAGTCACAAATAATTACTAAAAAATAATTATAAATAATTAATAACTAACATGTTATAATTAAATAAACCTATAAATAATAAATGATAAATGATAGTTATTAATAATAAATAATGATTAATTATTAATTATTTACTATTTTTCATTTTTTTAGAAACGGTTCCTTAAAACCCCACTGCAAATTCATGGTGGTTTTTAAAAACTACCACTAAAAATTGATGAAATATTTAGCGGTAGATTTGAAAACCACCACTAAAAACCACCATAAATTTAAACTTTTCCTACAGTGAGACTTCATGTATAAGGATCCAAGTAAGGTAAAGGGGCCTATATTAGATAGCTAATTCATGGATCATTTAGCTAATGGCAGGATCAAGAGAGACTTCAAAGGCTTTCTAGAGATTTTTATTTATTTATCTTCTTAAACTATTACTCTAGTTTGGCTTGCCGCACTAGGATCTCATTTATTGATTCTATAACACATGTTCTATCAAATATTATTTTTCTTCTACCTTGTTTATTATTAGTTTTTATTTTTACTTCTATTATTGGTGTAGGGATATGATACTAAGGGTATAGTCTCCCCACTGACAGTATTTGGACCCTCACTAGTAGTTGGTAACCACTTGCATATGGGGAGGCATGCATGAGTTCTTGTGGAACTCCATCTTGGACCTGGTGGTTCAGGTCATATAATTATATTATAATCAAGATTAATTATAAAATCATACCCAAAAAATCATAGAACATAAATCATGAGTCCTGGCATAAGGTTTTTCATAACATAAGGAATGGATCAAAAGTGTCTGGAAACATTATTTATTAAACATGAGGTATGAGAGCATAACATAGGAATAAGAATATATATAACAGTGAGGAATAAACATAGGCATAAGAAAAAATATTATTTGAAGATATTTTGACCACAATTATGTCAACGCACAGACTTTTGAGCATATTTAACCACAATTATACTCATGCACAACCTTGAGATAAAATATTAACTACAACTATACCCATGAACAACCATGTGAGCATATATTAACCACAATTATACCCACGAACAACCTTTTAAGAATATATAAACCACAATTATACCCACTTTAAACCTTGTAATAATAACTAAAACGCAATTATTCCCATGCACAACCTTGTGAGCATAGCTAAACTAAAATTATACCCATGCACAACCTTGTGATCATAACTAAACCCCAATTATACCCATGCACAAAATCATTATCTCAGGAGATATAAAACCCTAACCACTACATTATATGGTGATATTAGACCTCATCCATAATCATCCATACATATTATTTCCATTTAAAATTAAATCATTCATCTTATCATAAATACCTTAAAGGAATAAAATATGTTTCATAACTTTTCTAAATGGTATCACAAAAAAATATCTTTTGATACCAAAAAAATAATAATCGAAAAGGATTATTTAAAAATAGATAATATATTTTGATTTATGAACCATTAATTCAATATATAATAATCCTTTCAAAATGGAAGATAAATCACAAAAAGAATTTTTCTTAAAAGTAATTTCTTAACATCGCCATAAAAATTTGATTTTCAAGTCACTTTCTAAAAACCCTTTTTTAAGATAAAGATAAATATTATTAAAACAATACTTCAAAATAAATTCCAATAAATATACCTTGATAAAAAAATGTAGAGAATATTTTAAAATGTGAAGTATCAAGGGAATATTATAAGATCATGGTAAGGAAAATCCTTTTAAATATTGTGAAACACCTTTATTTGAAAACCCACATTGTTAAAAGGTTAACAAAACCTTTGTTTCAAAATTAATAAAGTATAATATAAGTATAATTGTATATAAAAATAATTTTAGTTTCAACTAAGGAAATGATAAAATTTATGAGAAGTAAAAAATGAATATAAATAAAAAATTCCATTAAAATATATGGGAATTATTCTTAATAAATTTTCATTTTTATGAAAAAATAGATTCATAAAGGAATAATACATTAGTTTGAAACATTATTTCCCCAAAAAAATTGAAATACAATATAACATCAACATAGGGTGGAATAATTCAATCTTGAAAGATTATAATTGAATTGGGGTGATTATGACTCAATAAAACATATTTGAGTCAAGAAAACCCCTTAAAACCTTGGTATCCTTTGAATAAAAAACCATTTAAATATGGAACATTATATAGAACTTATAACTCCATGTATTATATGAATGAGTTATGATATGGTTATTATTCAGAAAACATGTCATATAAAATATGTCATGGTGCACAAAAAAATGTCCCAAAAAATTAAATTTGAGTCAAAGAACCCCTTGCAACCTTGGTATCCTTTGAATAAAAATCCATTTAAATAAGGACCTTGATATGTATCGTAAAACCCTATTAATGAAATTAATATGGTAAAATAAATTTATTAGTAGACAAACACTCCATATCAAATATATCATGGTGCACAAAATGAAATATGTCTCAAGAAATTAAATTTGAGACAAAGAACCACTTAACTTTATTCTCGCTTTGTCGAATGTGATCTAACCTCCTATAAAAAAATATAACTATCTTAATACTCTATTTAATAAAACTATTAATATACATTACCCTTTTATATATTTTATTTATCATCATTTATTATGAATATATTAGTTAGTTATTGCATATTTTTACCACCGGGTGTTAGTAACTTTAATTTTTTCATGCATGTTTTATGATATTGATTTCAGTACCCATTATTTGATACTAAGTTTATCATTACTAGTAAATTAAATATACTCTAATTTATGTTTTATAATTACATATAGTGTTATAATACCATTATATGAGAGTCTTTTCATGTTTCATGAGATGAAAACAGTGATGAATTAGTTTGGGGTTATTTATCGATGTTGATGGATTACCTAATAAAAATCATTCATTTTTTTGTTATCCATAAAGAAACATATTAATTTTATTTATTTATAAATATATCATATATATACTCATAAGTTATAATTTATAACCATCCATGAAATTGGTAGTGAAAAATGGAAAATACCATTCCATGGAGGCGGTTGTCTGCACATACGCATGGATGATGATTTCATTTCCCATAGTATGGGAGAAAGGAATAATATGGTTTATTATTTTTAGAATATAAAAAAAATTATAAATATCATAATTATATATTAAATTCCTTATTAGTACTATCTTTGTAATACGATTAAGGAAAACAAAAGATGTTATGTCTAGAGGTGGTTGTTTATACATACGCATGATTAACGTTTTTTATTTTTATTTTTAAAGGAAAGGAGATAGGTAATTAATGGTTATTCACACAATATAAAAAATTTAAATATAATATAAATAATTATTTTAACATATAATATTGTTAAAAATAAATTTTAAATAGAAATATGAAAGGAAAATATATCAGTGAAAAGATTGAACTTCTGTTGAGAACATCAAGTTTCTCATTGAGGATTTTTTAGAAAAGAATGGATTAGGATAATATCTTGTTTCTAGAATCTTATAAGGGTGAAATAGGATTATAAGGTAAGTAAATAAGGCATATTTTTATAAGGATAACTATTTTTTAGAGTGGTATTTAAGGGGCGGTTAGAGGGCCCTTTCATGAGTGCTGAGAATGAATTTTTTTTAAATATTTCAACTTAATATAAATGGATCACAGGTTAAAAATGACTAGTGGATCCAAAATTAGACAATAAAATAGTTTATGATGGTATAATATCGATGAAATCTCAACCAATAAATTAGATACATGTTCCAATCCCTTTATCCCATGAATTATTACTTTTTTCATTTTAGCTTTTACCACGGTAACTAATTTTTACCTAAGGTAACTTAATATTTATGCCTAAAAATAAAGTGGCCCTTATAAGATAATTTGGACAAAATGATTATTAATTTTAAATCCATTTATTTTGATTCAATTTCTAAAAGTGTTAAAAATTTAATATAATAAATTTATAATGTATTAAAATAATTTTAGATAAAAATATTACTTGCGTTATAAAATACAAATCATAGGTTTATAAACTATAATCAATATTTTAAAATGTATAATTTTAAATTTAAAATAAAAAAATTCAAGAAAATTTTTTCATAAATTTATAATTCATAATTATATAAAAATAATTGCATAAGAGTAGCAGTATTAGTAACAACGGTATATTGCACTATTAACCTAAAAACAATTTTTTAATCCAAAAAATTCATGTGAAATTAATTTTGTAATTATAAATACAAAAATGAATTTATTTTTATATAATAAAAATTATAAAAGTTATATTTTTATATTTATAATGAAAATACTAAATATAAGGATAAACTACTTTTATTGAAAATGGAATTTTTTTAACAGTAACACCCCAAACCGAATCACTAAGTCCAAGTTAGAGTGCCACGTGATCTCATGTATTCATCTATATATGAAACAGGATGAAAACTAACGGTGAGTTTGTAAAGGAAATATTTGGAGACTGTTCCCTTGGTAATCATATCCATACACCAGAATGTAAACAAATATACATAACTTACTCAATAAAATAGTAAAATAAAACATAAAAAAGATTCTATAAAAATGTCATGTCAGGTCATACAAATAATAAACTAAGGACCCCCAAAAGAGATAGGTCAACCAGTGTATAAGAAAAATTGTAAATAAATAAAGGTACTATGAAAACACTCTGGAGTTTGTATCGGTACTGCCTCTGAACCCATACTCTATCCCCTCATCTCCCTCTCATTGGGGACTTTCCCTTCCTTGGATCTCTAATCATGAAGTCTTCATGTATACCAAGATGCTTGTATAGTGTGTGAGTATAACCTGGTAGGACACCACCAATGCATCCTTAACAGAATTGAAAATTCACAAGATTATATTCAATGGTAATAGATAATTTACAATAAACAATAATCAATCATGTACCAAGCAGTCATGGGATGGCCAATCCTCCATGAACCCTAGATGTACCTACTTAAACTCCATGTCGGAAGAGTGTACATGACATAAGTTGTGTTCATGGTCCAACCACAAGTCCACCTTATATATCTCTAAAATTCATAAGGAAAATGAGTCTTGGTTTTGGCTATAAGGTCAACAAGCCATGTCTCTACTATTGGTCGAGCCATATGGCTGTTGTAACCCAACTTCTACCTCAGGTCAAGACACATGGTTTCCATATCCCAGAAATATCTCAGATCATGACACAAGGTCTTCATACCCCCTCCATGTGTCTCAGTACATCATCTCCATCATTGCATTTCACACATTCTCTCCCTCTAGGGATAACTAAGCCATCAAAATCCACCAATTATTTTATACCATAATTAAATACTCTAATGGCCATAAATCCACATACAATATGTTATAAACATATAGGCACAACATATCATATCAAGCACAATTATTAGTATCTATACACACACAAACATGTTATAAACATCAAAACATGTATCACATAGGGTACACATGCACACACATGTGATCCAAATCAAACATGGGTCTCAATAACCCAAGTAAATTTCATCATATCATGCCAAAAATAATTTAAAATGGCTCTATATAGTAAGGAATTTCCTATATTAATCATTTTGATTTCAAATCTAAATTTTTTATAAGTAATCATCACCCAAATCACATCTATGTATTAATAGGTTAAATATTCTTATTAAGGATACCTGAAACTAATTACAATTATTCTGATTTCTGTTTTAAAAAACTCCTCATGTGATAATAATTTCTCTTTCCTAGATAAATTATAATTCATCAATTTAATCCATAGCATGTTCAAAAAAATTCTTCCTTTTATAATAATTATAAATCCAACATGTGGTGATATTTCATCTCTCCAAAATAATCCTGATATAATCATGTGATAATTATTTATCATTCTTTGATAATTAGGGGTCATTATCTTTGAATTTTCAATCCAAACATTTATGAAAAAATATTAGGCATTACAATTTCACAAATTCCACTTGAAATATAGAGAATAAAAATTATACATTCCTACATATAATTTATCACTTTAAAAATACCGCACCCTAGAATAGAGGAGTGTGTGTGTGTGTGTGTTCTGCTATGCCTGGGAAACAAAAAAAGAACTGAGAATGAAAGAATATGATTTCATAGATCTTGGATAAATTAGTTACAAGATACTCATAATATATAGGATATCAAAATCAAAGAGTAGGAATACTTTTGGATATTTTAAAAAGTACACCAAGTCATTCTATCTTACACTGTTGAAACCTCAATTAAAACACTATTAAATTTGTCCATGAAGTGAATCTTGAATGTAGAATATTTAAAATATTCCAAAATAAGATTTATGAATTTTAATGATTTAAAAGGATTTATTCCATATGATTTTAGGATTTTAAAATCATGAAATAGGTTTACAAGTTTGAGATGGAAGAGAAAAAAATCCAGTAAAACAATTACCAATATGCCAAAAAGGGCATTACGTAAGGGTAACATGGTTTTAACCTTACACTACTTACAGTTATTTCATGAATTTAAGGTGTTTTACCATTAAATAGGTTGTGAATTTATACTTACCATTATATAGAGGTTGTTTTACCCTTATGTAACCTTTAAATATTAAGAGTTACCATTACGCAACTTAGACTTACCCTTACGTAACCTTTGAGAATTTCACATACCTTTATGTAACTCCCAAAAACCTACCTATGTAATGTTAGAATGTATTTAACTTTACTTAAATCACAAATAATATGTAAGGGTAAAAATAAAATTTAAAATTATTAAATTTTCACATAAAAAAACTTATAAATTATAACCAAAAGGTTCTATAAATAAAATTTAAAAGGAGGATGTTACAATTCTACCCCTCAAAGGACTTCTCATCCCCAAGAAATATCTTTAGTGATATTTATAGAACATATTAGGCCATTTTTCTTGAATTTAAGATTCATGTTCCAAAGTATACTCTTTAATCCTTCTATAAAACCAAAGGACCCTGACAAGTGGTACCAACTTTCCTCACAACACCTTCTCTCTCCAGTCAATGATTTGTATCAGGCGCTCTATAAATGATGTATTAGGCTCCAACTCAATGTCCTCACAGTCAATGAAAAATGCAGGATTGGGAATGTACCTTAGAATAAGAGACACATGGAACACATCATTCATACTGTGATATCATAGAGGAAGATCCAAATGGTAGTCCATTTTTTTAATATGTTCGGTAATCTCAAAAAGTCTAATAAATCTTGGTGAAATATTCCCTTACTTAAGAAATCATTAATGCATTAATCAAGGAGTAACCCATAAGAAAACTCGGTCACCCATAGTGACCTCCAAGGTTCACCTAAAACTATCAGTATGTGATCATTATTTTCTTTGAGTTGTGACTAACCACTCCCGGATCAATTGTACTCTATTGAAGGTCTCATGTGCCAAACACATCCCTACAACTACTGCCTCACCAGATCATGCCAACATAGCAATGAGCGATATAGACATCCATAAAGAGCCTCAAAAGGTTTCATCCAAATTGAATCCTAAAATCTATTATTGTATGAAAACTCAACCAAGTATAGGTGATTATCCCAAACTCCACCAAAGTCCAGCATTCATGCTTATAACATATCCTCTACTATCTATATCATCCTCTCTAATTTTCCATTGGTGTAAAGATGATATGGTATGCCCAATTTGAGTTCGGTACTCAAAGCCTTCTATATTTCCTACTAAAACCATCGTGTGAAACATGTATCTCTATCTGATATGATTCTCAAATGAGCTTCATGCAAGCACGGAATCTCACATACATACAACTTCCCCAACTCATCCACAGAAAGGGTCTTGAAAATTGGAAAAAAATGGACCCATTTATTTAGTTGCTCGACTATCACCCAAACTAAATCATGAATCCTAGAGGTCCTATATAACACCATCACATATTCCATCATCGCATCATCCCACTTCCACATAGGCATTATAAGTGTCTGAATAAAACCACCAGTACATTGATGCTTTTCGTTTATCTTCTGTTAAGTAAGGAATCACAAAACAACATTGGTGATGTCCCTATTCATACCTAGGAACTAAAAATAATGTTTGATATCATGGTACATATTTATAGACCCTAGATACACTTCCCATTTTTAAACATGTGATTCTATCATCATCTCCTCCATCAAGGAAACTGTAACTACTAAACTCTCATGAATGAAGATCGCATATTCGTCATCTAAGGACCACCTTGGGACTGAGTCGTCCCCCTACAAGCACTCCTACATCACTATGTACTTGAGATCTAAATCTTGTATAGCTTTTAACTAGTCCAATAAATAATATTATGTGACTAAAGTTTCAAAATTCAGAACTCCATGATCCTCAGATGCATCCACTATCTACTTAGATATCAAACTCATCAAACACCATTACTCTTGTGAAGGTCGTTCTCCAAGCTCCTATGTCTCCATAATTTTCTTTCATTTTTAATATGGTACAACATTACTTTTCCCCAGAGAATAGACCATATCAAATTTGAATGTCTACAGATACTCCACCCAACACCTCTGCCTCATTTTGAGGTCCCTCTAAGAGAAGATGTATCGCAAGATCTTGTTTAATGTGTGGATGATAAACCTATCACCAAATATATAATGTTTCTAAAACTTTAAGGAATAAACCATAGATGACAACTCTAAATTATGTATTGGGTAGTTCCACTCATGGGATCGTAGCTGATGTGGACCATAAGAAACTACCTAATCCCTCTATATCAAAATAGCTCTCAACCCCATTCCCAAGACATAATAGTACACTACGTATCCAATCCCAGGCTCTGGAAGGATTAAAACTAGAGATTTCATAAATCTCCTCTCTAGCTATAATAATTCCTCTTCGCACTGATCAGATGACTCAAGCTTCACCCCATTTTTGGTAAACTCTATCATCAACACTACCAAATGGGATAATTCCTAGATGAAACATCAATAGTACCTTGCAAGCACAAGGAAAATCCTAAACTCAAACATGTTCTTGGTATGTAGCTAAGACAATATAGTCTATACCTTCTCTAGGTCTAATGAATTTTTTCCTTTTAAATTACATTCTAGAGGAATGTAACACCCCAAGGATATATAAATAAATTTAATATTTAATTCATGAAACACTGAGTCTCTATAAAACACCACTTTGTTATAACCTATCTAGTAAACATAATTTTTCCACCTCTGTGATTTGAATTTCGAAAAACTAATATACACAATTGTGTTCGGTAAGATATTTAGAGTCTGATACGAAAAACATGATTTTTGGTGAATAGTAACATACCCTTATGAATATTAAATCATATAATTATTTTATTTTCTTATGGTTATAAGATAATGAGGTCTTAATTAATTTTTCAATGTGATATAAAATGAATTATAGTTTTAAAATAGTTTTTTTAATAAATTATAATTTTATTTAAAAATTAAATTAATCATATTTAGAAAATTATTTTCAAAAAATGGAGTTCATTTTTTAATTTTACATGTCAAAAAATGCTTAGAGTTAATTTTTGTAAATTTTCTGAAATACTCGAATTTTTGATTAGTAGTAAAATACGGTAATTTACCGTATATATACATTATCAGTTAAATTCACTATTCATAGAATTATGGATAATGTAAGCACAATTGGTTAAAACTCACATACATTTATTACTATTATGGGTCACATGAATCAGCACTATTGTTTTTCTTGATGGAAATAATAAAATAATGAATAAGATATCCACAAATCACCCCTCTTCTCCACTATAAAATCCCCATCACTCCCTCTTCTCTTCACTCCTCTAAAGCCTTTTTACTTCTATAAATTCTAAAAAAAATCTCCTCCCAATCTCCTACCCCATGTCCAGAAGCCCTTGGTCTCATAAAAAGACCAAAACCTCTCCCATAAAGAGTCTCTTAAGGAAGATTACTCCAAGAGGTAAATTCCTCTTTTCATTTCTTTTATTTCAAGTTCCCTTCTTTTCTTTTTCTTTACTCTCCTCCCTTTATAAAAATGTTGTGATGACTCCAATAACTTAAATGTACTAGAATTTTTTTATTATAAAGGAAAAATTCATCATCATATCTCTTTTCCCATTCTTTTATACTATAAATGAAAACACCATCCGAGATGTGTTAATTTATCATATTCAAGGACGACAGGTTTTCAATTTCTATTACCATCTTCAATTATGGTCATAAAACCATTTTTATGGTTAAAAAAACTATAATATATTTATTATAACTTATTTATGGTTTTTTAATCCTTTTTTAAAAATTATATTAATTTATAAATCAAAATGATTTTGTTGTGATCAAAAACCGCCAATTAACCCAAACAATTGTCATTAATGTTTTATATAATGATTCATATTCACTCCCAATAACCAAATGAATTTTATAACCATGTAATATTATATTTGTTCACTAATAACATAAAAATTCTATTTTATATAACCATTCTCATTCTACATGTTTATCCATACATGAATATAAGTAAACTGATCATGAAAACCAAGGAAGAAAACACTCCCAAACAATGAAATTGGATCTCTTAACCCATAAAAAGGATATTAATGGACCTAATAATGTTATAATAAATCAATTAAATTTAGGTTAGGTTCTATAATAATTAATTTATGAACCTAAATTTGATTATTCAGGTCATTAAGATCAAGTTAGTAACTTCTTTGGACTTAAGGAAAGGGGTTTCTACCCGAACTTCCATTTTCATTCTGGTTACTCTTATTCTCTACTTACCTCAATTAAATTCTTATTTATTAATATTAATTTCTCATATATTATTTAATAATGTTATATATATTTACCAACCATAATCCTACTTTCATTTATGTAGAGTTATATTTTTTAAAAGGATCTTCCAAAAATTCTTCTTGTAATACAAGCCCGATTCAAGGGAATTTCTCAAATTCTTACCTATTTTATAGGTCACTATATAATATGTTTTTAGATAAAATTATATTTATAAAATAACTAATTTTATTATTAAAATACTATCTTACTTCACCTCTGGTTTTATATAAAGACATTTCCAAAATAACTCTTCTTTTCAAAATAAAAGAGTATTTATCTGAAGAATTACTCGATCCATCCCATGGCCCGAAGGCCTTCATTTTTTATTGATTTTTGATAATACACATTTCAAGGGGTGAGTTGGAACCCTTAAAATACTCGTATACATAAGTATTACATGGCCATGTAGGCCTTAGAGGAATTCATTGCCTATAGACTTCAAACATTACATACAACCCAAACTAACTACTTAGAACTGCTCCTCCCAGCATCTTCATCGTGAAATAAATTCTTCACCTTTGCATGGATTTTAGGCTAGGATATCCCATGCATGAATAGGCTTATCCCAATGGCAGGTTCCATACCCTCTCATTCTTGCAATCCATGTAGCTTCTGTTGTGGTTAAAGCTACTTTCACATCCTTCATTAGAGTTTGTTCCTTGTAGGTTGTCTAGTTTGCATCTACACTAAAGGTGGCCCAAAGGCCTTGAGGTGTCCTGAAGGCCTTATTGGCCCAAATTATTGGATGGACCAAAGGATTTAAAGGACTCGGGGACCAAATCGATGTCCTGAAGGCCCAAACAGGGGAAAATTCCCGGCTGCTACAGTTCTAATACAGTACTGCACAGTTCCCACTACAGAACCTACTACAATACTGCTACAGTACTGCTACATTGCTACTACAGTACCCCTGGAAATTGTGCCTCTGCCTAGATTTGATCTCGGGTTTCCTAGATGCACTTAAGAGTCCTCACCAACCGGGCTGAGGCTCAAGAATTACTCAATGATTTTATAAGAGTATCTCCATCAATTTCAACACTCTTGTTTATTATTATGTATTATTAGGATTAATATTTTATGATATCATCTACCATATTTACTTTAACTTTTTATGATTAGTTTGACTGTAGATGTGTTATCTTAAAACCATTCACCATTTTACTTCGAATGGTTACTTTTTATGCTTAATGTTTAGGGAAAGTTATTTACATTTCATATGTTAGTTTCAATATGAATGTATATATAGTTTATGTTTATCCTTGTTCATATGTGGAATTCATTGGAATTATTATGTGTCAATCAGGGCTTGTTATATCCCCTCGATGCATCGGTAGGTCTTATGAGACAAACTAGGTCTTGGCATGAGGCCTTGAAAAAATGGTTATTTATGGTCATGGAATGAGGCCATGACGGTATGGTTATGATGTTCCTCATTATGCATTCCCTCAATTATGAAACTAGTATTGATATTTCTTGTGGTTATTCAACTAGTACAATACCTATGATTAGGTTTTATTATGGAATTATTTATTATTCTCTTATTCCTTCCATATTATGTTCAAGTTTATTTTTTAAAGGCATGAGTTTTTAATTATTCACCATGTCTAATGTTTATGTTTCTAATATCTTCTACTGTATTGATTTCCCTTACTGAGCATTTAATCTCACCCCTTTCTTATGTTTTATTTTTCCCATGATGTGAAGAGGTATTTTATGAATGAACTATAGGGATAACCTAGGATATATGTATGTTTTCAAAGGAATTTCTATATTGTATTTTGTTTCAAGTTGTAATGTTTAACTTATATATGTATCATGCTTCCAAATATACTAAACTAGTTGGTCCTTTACGATGCATATTCTGTGTTTATATTCCAATGTAATAAAATAAGGCACCGGATCTGAGAAATTAGGGTTGGGTCCTTACAGTTGGTATCAAAGGAAGTTTAGTAGAAAACTTGGAAACTAGATTTAGAAAATGTAGATTAGAGAACAAAAATCTAAGATAGTATTTGAGGATAAGTATAAAATAATATCCTATAATTTTGGTAAGTAATAGATTATGTGGATCTTTCTAAAAAATACATCTCTCTCTAGATACTACAAGTAGACATGGTTCTAGAAAAGATGTACTTAGGAGTGAAAACTATGGTAAGAAGTTTCGGGCTTGACTTGGGGTATCCTAGTACATGACAAAGAGACTTAAAGTACACCTGGTTTGACACTCCCATGGGATATTCTTATGATAATTCACATTTTGTTTACAAGCCATTATAAAGGATTTAAATGTAAAATTTTCCACAAAGAACCATTTTTTTTTATTAAGAGATTAACTATGGATAGAATTACAATTTATGATAATTATTTTTCTTAGTTGAGATTATACATTATGATTCATAACTTAATATACTATATTCCATTATTAATAAATGGTTTCTAGTGGAAGGAATGGAAACTGCATGAATGTACATGTCCCGTATAGGGATTTCCCTCCAATGCAAGATAATTACGTTGGTTATGGTGCTGCAACTGGTGTTGAGTAGCTTATAACTATATTAGGATAGTTGACTTAGGTTATGAACAATAATCTTACCCGTATGGATCATCTGGATCCACAATGTGGAGAATCTATGTTAGACAGCTTTATGCAACAACAACCTTCATTAAATGGGACTACAAACCCATTTTTTTATGGGTAGTGGATAAGTTCTCTAGAGAAGATATTTCTTTCTTTGGGATGTAATGAAAGAGATAAGGTTGTCATGACAATTTATCATTTATCAAAAGATGTGGATCAGGGGTGATCATTAATCCAAAACACAAAGGAGGAGGAAGAAATGGAAGTGATGTAATGGAGGGATTTTAAAGAAAATTTCCTAGAAAAATACTTCCCTCATGAAAATAAAGCAGATATGGAAAGGCATTTTCTAAATCCGAAGTAAAAAAGAGGATGATAATGTTGCAAAGTATGAAGCTAACTTCACAAGGTTAGCAAGGCATGTCGTAGACTACATACATAATCCAAGTAGAAATATTGATCGATTTTTTGATGGTTTAAAACCATTCCTCTAAAGGGAAATAGTCTCCCATAATTTCTCATCACATAAAGATATAGTCTCATGTGATATCAAGATAAGAAAATAATTTTCTATGTCTTATGAATTTAAAGAAAATAAAGAGAAGAAGTGGGTTGCTGAAAACTCTGGAAAATGAAATAAGGAAATGTTGAAGAAGGGAATATTTAACCTTCCACCCTGTAGTAATTGTGGGAAGAAACACCCTGGAACTTTCCTGAAGGGAATGGGATTCTATTACAAGTTTATAAAAAAAGGACACCAATCTTGTGATTTCAAGGGGACGAAATAAAAAAAATGTTCAATGATGTAGTTGTAAAGATATGGGAAATTATTCACATTAATGTCCTAAGCGTCAGGGAAATGTTCCCCAAATAAGGCCAATAGAGTAAGGCCAAGCTTATGTAGTCACAAGTGTTGAGGTTGAAGTTCCTAATGATGTGGTGTTAGGTACTTTAATCATTTCTTCAAACTTATCCAATGATTTATTTGATTTTAGATCATCGCATTCTTTTATATCTTCCCATTTTTTTATGAAAATTAGACATGTCCAATTTGATTTAATAAAGGAGCTGACAGTAAAAACTCCTAGGGGATGTATCATTGTGACAAAGATGTGTTTATCAGTCCCCCTTATGACATATAAATGTGCTTTAGTTGATAACATTATCATCATAACCATGATTTACTTTGATATAATCCTTGGTATGAGTTGGATTTTACATTATGATGTGAAGATCTATTGTAAGAAGAGAGAATTTACAATTTTTGAGAACAGTGTTGAATCCCTTATCTTTAGAGAATAAACCTCACCATCTGATTCTCATATAGATCCACCCCTAGTAGCTATACTAAATTCAATTATTGGGGAGGAAGAGAACACAATATCTATGGGTGACGAAAGTAATGTTCAAATAGAGGATGTACCTATTGTGAAAGAATATGTTGATGTGTTTCCAGAGGATTTACCTGGACATCCTCCAGAGTGGGAAGTTTGGTCCTCTATTGATTTAATTCCTAGTTCAAGGCCTATATCAAAGAATCGTTATAGAATGGACACTATATAATTAGTATAACTAAATAAACAACTAGATGAATTTATTGATAAAGGATTTATTCACCCCAGTGTTTCCCTATAGGGAGCCCATATTCTTTTCATTAAGAAGAAAGATGGATCAATGAGGTTGTACATTGACTATAGGGAGATCAATGCTATAACAATAAAGAAAAAGTATACCCTACCTAGTATTGATGATTTATTTTATCAACTTCATGGAGCTCAATATTTTTCAAATATTGACCTTCAATCTAGATATCAATAGTTTCATGTGAGGAAGGAATACATTCCAAAAATAGCATCTCGAACCAGGTATGGGAATTATGAGTTTATAATAATGCCTTTGGGACTGACTAATACATCCTCTATTTTCATGGATCTAATGAATAGAGTTTTCAAGGAATATCTTGATGAATTTGTTGTGGAATTTATTAATTATATCTTGGTATACTCCAAAAGATACGAAGAACATGAAAATCACTTGTGCGTTATTCTAAAGACTCTTAGAATAAATGAATTATATGGGAAGTTTATCAAGTGTGAATTTTGGTTTCAATCAATTTCCTTTTTTGGACACATTGTCTCTAAGGATGGAATATATGTTGATATTACAAAGACAAAGGATATGAAAGAATGTACTACTCTAATGAACATAACCAAGGTATGTAGTTTTATTGGTTTAGTGGGATATTATCGGTCTTTCATTCAAAACTTCACCTGTTTATCCAACCCAATGACCAAGATTACGCGTAAAGGGGTTAATTTCATATGGGAAAAATAATGTGATGAATGTTTTGAGGAATTGAAGAGGATATTAGTGAATGCTTCGATCCTAACTCTAACATCAGGTAATGATGGGTTTGTGATATATAGTGATGCATCAAATAAAGGACTTTGTTATGTCCTTATGCAGAATGATAGAGTTATTTCCTATGAATCAAGGAAGATAAAAATTCATGAAAAAAACTATCATACTCATGATATTGAGTTAGTAGTTGTGATCTTTACTCTAAATATATAGAGACATTATCTCTATGGTGAAAATGTGAGATATATACTGATTATAAGAGTTTGAAATATATCTTCTGATAGAAAAAACTCAATATGAGGCAAAGTAGATGGCTTAAAATACTCAGGGACTATGATTGTTCCATACACTACCACCCAAGAAAAGAAAATAAGGTTTTTTATGCATTTAACAAGAAGTATCATGGATTTATCAACAAAATGAGGATTGACAAGGATCCTTTGTACATGGATATAGTGATGATGGATATGGGAATTATCAAAGAAGTTGAAACATCACTACTTTTTAAAATGATTTCCCAACCATCTCTATTGGAAATAATTAAATCTTTACAGTCTCATGATGAGAATCTTCAAAAGAAAATTAATGTTCTGAATGATGGGAAGTTTCAAGACTTCATATATGAAGATGGAATTATGAAATTTTGGAAGAGGCTTTGTGTTCCAACTATACCTAAGATAAAAAGGGAATTATTGGATAATGACAATATTTATAATTTCTATATACATCCTAGTAGCACAAATATGTATAGAGATTTGAAGGAATGTTTCTGGTGGGACAACATGAAGTGGGAAATTGTTGATTATGTATCAACATGTTTAGTCTTTCAATAATTGAAGGCTGAACGACAACATCCTAGAAGATTCATGTGACCTCTACCAATTACTACATGGAAATGGGATGAAATCACCATGTATTTTGTCACTAGATCACCCAAAACTCCAAGAAAGAATGATGCAATATGGGTAATTATTGATCGACTTACAAAATTTGCACATTTCCTTGCTATAAGGGAGGATTTTCCACTAGATCACCTTATAAGAATCTATATAAATGAATTTGTGAGACTTTATGGAGAACCTATCTCAATTTGATCTGATCTTGATCCATGATTTACATTAAAATTGTGGAAAAGTCTTCAAAAATATTTGGATACTGAGCTTTGTTTGAGTACTGCTTACTACCCACAAACTAACGAGAAATCATATAGGAAGATTAAAACTTTAGAATACATTTTGAGATCATTTTCACTTGACTTTCAAGGTATGTGGGATCAATATTTACCCTTAGTGGAGTTTTCCTACAATAATAGTTTCCATTCAAGTATTCAAATGGCACTATATGAAGCATTATACAAGAAGAGATGTCGTACAACGACATATTGGGATGAATTTGGTGAAAGGAAGCTTGTGGTCCCAGAGATTTTAGAGTAAACAAAATAAAATTTAAAGACTATTCAAACCCATATTAAATAATCTCAAATAAGGAAAAAGATCTATGCCGACAATTGAAGGAATTATTTGTAATTTCAAGTGGGAGATCACATTTTCTTGAAAGTATCTCCATGGAAGGGCATTATAAGATTTTAGAAGAAAGGAAAATTGAGACCTAGGTACATTGGACCTTTTGAAATCCTATAGAGAATTGGAGTTATTGCATATTGATTGGATATGCTGCCTATCTAGCCTAAAGTACACAATGTGTTCCATGTCTCATTATTAAGGAAGTACATTCCAGACCCAATGCATGTCCTCACTTCTGAAGGAATGGAATTGGAACCTAACCTATCATATTGTGAAGAGCCTATCCAGATTCTATACACTAAAGAACAGGTGTTGAAGAATCGAAAAACTTGACTGGTAAAGATACTTTAGAAAAATCATAAAATCAAAGAGGCAACATGGGAGCCTGAGGATCTTATGATGAAGACCTACCCAAATTTTTTTATGAGGTAACATTCTGTGAATTTCAAGGATAAAATTTTTTTAAGGGGGGAGAATGTAACATCCCAAGGATTTATAAATAAATTTAATATTGAATGCATAAAACACTGAGTCTCTACAAAACACCACTTTGTTATAACCTATCTAATAAACATGATTTTTCCACCTCTGTGATTTGAATTTCTAAAAACTGACATACACGGTTGTGTTCAGTAAGATATATAGAGTTTGATAAGATAAACTTAATTTTTGGTGAATAGTAACATACCCTTGTGAATATTAATATGAATAGTAATATAAACCATATTAATAGTAAATCAAATTATTATTTTCTTTTCTTAAGGTTATAAGATAATGAGATCTTGATTAATTTTTCAATGTGATATAAAATGAATTATAGTTTTATAATTTTTTTAAAATAAATTATGATTTTAATTAAAAATTAAATTAATCAAATTTAGAAAATTATTTTCAAAAAATGGAGTTCATTTTTGAAGTTTACACATCAAAAAATAGTTAGGGTGAACTTTTGGGATTTTTCTGAAATACTCAAATTCTTGTTGAATAGTAAAATACAGTAATTTACCGTATATATACATTATCAGTTAAATTAACTATTCCTATCATCATGGATAATGTAAGCACACTTGTATAAAACTCACATGCACTTATTACTACTATGGGTCACATGAATCAACACTATTGGTTTTCTTTAGGGAAATAATAAAATAATGAATAAGATAATCACAAATCACCCCTCTCCTCCACTATAAAACCCCCCTCACTCCCTCTTCTCTTCACTCCTATCAAGCCTTTTTCCTTGTCTAAATTCTACCCAAATCTCCTCCCAAGATCCTCCCCACATCCAATATCCCTTGGTCTCATAAAAAGACCAAAACCTCTCCCCTAAAGAGGCTCTCGAGAAATATTACTTCAAGAAGTAAATTCCTCTTTTCATTTCTTTTATTTCAAGTTTCCTTCTTTTCTTTTTCTTTTCTCACCTCCCTTCATCCAAATGTTCTGATGACTCCAGTAACTTACATGTACTATAATTTTTTTATGATAAAGGAATAATTTTTCATCATCTCTCATTTCCCCTTCTTTTATACTAGAAATGAAAACATCATCTTAGATGTGTTAATTTATCACATTCAAGGGTGACGAGTTTTCAATTTCTATTACCATATTCAATTATGGTCATGAAACCATTTTTATGGTTTAACCAGACTATAATATATGTATTATAACTTAATTAAGGTTATTTAATCTTTTTTACAAATTATATTAATTTATAAATCAAAATGAGTTCATTGTGATCAAAAACTTCCAATTAACCCAAACAATTGTCATTAAAGTTTTATATAATTATTCATATTCACTCCAAATAACCAAAAAAAATTAACCATGTAATATTATGGTTGTTAAATAATAACATTAAACTTCTATTATATAAAACCATTCTCATTCTACATGTTTATCCGTACATGAATATTAGTAAACCGATCATGAAAACCAAGGAAGAAAACACTCCCAAACAATGAAATTGAATCTCTTAACCCATCAAAAGGCCATGAATGAACCTAATAAGGTTATAAGAAATAAATTAAATTTAGGGTAGGTTTTGGAATTATTAATTTATGAACCTAAATTTTATTATTCAGGTCATTAAGATCAAGTGAGGAACACCTTCAGACATAAGGTAAGGGTTTTCTACCTGAACCTTCATTTTCATTCGAGTTACTATTATTCTCTACTTACCTCAATTAAATTATTATTTATTCATATGAACTTATAATATATTCTATGATAATGTTCTATATATATGTACCAACCATATTCTTTCTTTCATATATGGGTAGTTATATTTTTTAAAAGTATCTTTCAAAAATTCTTCCTGTAATACAAGCCCGATTCAAGGGAATTTCTCAAATTCTTACCTATTTTATAAGGCACTATATAAACTATTTTTAGAAACAATTATCTTTTTAGAATAACTCATTTTATTATTAAAATATTATATTACTTCACTTCTGGTTTTATATAAAGACTTTTCCAGAAGAACTCTTCTTTTCAAAATAAAAGAATATTTATCTCAAGAATTGCTCAATGATTTTATAAGAGTATCTTCATCTATTTCAACATTATTTTTTATTATTATGTATTATTGGGATTAATATTTTATGATATAATCTACCATATTTAATTTAATGTTTTATGATTAGTTTGACTGTGGATGTGCTATCTTAAAACCATTCACCAATTTACTCTGAATGGTTAGTGTTCATGATTAATGTTTGGGGAAAGTTATTTACATTTCATATGTTGGTTACAATATGAATGTATAGGTTGTTTATGTTTATCCCCATTCATATTATGAATTTATTTTACTTATTAAGTGTCTATATCTCCTTGATGTATCAGTAGGTCTCATGAGACAAACTAGGTCTTGGCACAAGGCCTTGACAAAATGGTTATTTATGGTCTTGGAACGAGACCTTGACGGTATGGTTATGACGTCCCTCATTATGAATTCCCTCATTATGAAACTAGTATTGATAGTTCATGTGGTTATTAAACTATTATAATACCCATGATTATGTTTTTTTATGGTATTATTTATTCATCTCTTATTCCTACCATATTATGTTCGAGTTTATTTTTTTAAATCTATGTGTTTTTATTTATTCATTATGCCTAATGTTTATGTTTATCATATCTTCCACTGTATTTCTTGACTTTACTGAGAATTTGAGCTCACCCATTTCTTATTTTTTATTTTTCCCAAGATTTGAAGAAGTATTTTATGAATAAACTGCAAGGATAACCTAGGAGATATGAATGTTTTCAAAGGAATTTCTATGTTTTATTTCATTTCAAGTTGTAATGTTGAACTTGTGTATGTATATTATTTCCAAATATACTAAACTAATAATTCCTTAAGGATTCATATTACTTGTTTATATGTAAATGTAATAAAATAAGGCACTGGCTCCGAGCAACTGGGGTCAGGTCCTTACAAGGAACCACACCTCCTGAATCCAAAAGTAACAATTCAATATTTAGGCATAAATCTAATGTTCTAAAAGTGTTATCAAAATGATCTCAGAGTTCCTACCATGAATATATAAATTATTGAAATATATTAGGATATTTTTCATGAATACAACAAAGGAGTCAATATATGGATGGAAAATTCTATTCATGGGAGCCATGAACACTACTGAAGCATTTGACATCCCAAAAGGCATGAAAATATACTCATACATTCCATATGTACTCCTAAATGTTGTCATAGGAATATCCTCCTCTATGACCCATAACTGAAGGTATCATTAATGAAGGTTAATTTTGGAAAACCACAAGGCACACCATAATCGATCAAAATATCATCAATACTGGCTAAAGGGTTTATTTTCTTCACTATTACCTAATTCATCTCCCCATAGTCCACAAAGAGTCGACCTTATTAGAAAATAATATCGGAGCATATCGAGGAGATATTATCATCTAGATAAATCTCTTTCCCTCTAAGTCCTATATTCGTACCTTCAAATCTCTCAACTTAGTTGGTGTCATACAATAAGGAGGAATCGATATTTATTTCACCCCAGGCACAAGATCAATCACAAATTCAATTTCTCTATATGGAGGAGGACCTATCCTAAGAGATACCCACACACAAGTTATAAACCTCTTAGTTCTACCCAGGGCCCAAGACTAGTTATTTTTACCTACACATTATTCACAATCATATATATAACAAAACAGAAAGCTCAAGTTTAGCTAACTAATTCAAAATAGATATATCGCAACAGCATAGAATATAGTTATATCACTCAATTTTTATCATAAATCAAGGAATTTCATTAAAGAACAACTATATAGAACTCAAAAGATATATATATATATATATATATGTGACATGTGATCATGTGAGCCTACTCATGATGCATGAACACACCCAAATCCCATAAAACGTAATAGAAATCCCATCAATGGTAACTTGAAGGTCTGTTATAAATGATATATCCCAGTATAAGGAAACTCCCATACTAGAGTTCCACACAACCTATCTCCTTTAAACCATAGATACAAAATAAAATAAAGGAAACCTCACCTTTTATGCCATTTTGTAACACCCCAACCTAAATCATTGGGTCCGACTCTAACTTCCACATGACCTCATGCACACCTTCTCATATGAAAGAGGTTTCTAACTAATGGTGAGGGTTTAAAGGAAATTTGGGGTGACCATTCCATTATTAATCATATCCATACTCTAGAATATAAACAAATATATATATATAAAACTCAACATCACAATGGAAAAAGACAAGAACATTATGTTATAACAAATTTCATGTTAGGTCATACAAATAATAAACTAAGGACCCCAAAAGTGGTAGGTCAATAGGAGTATAAGAACAATAGGGAAGTAAATTAATTCACTATGAAAACACTCTAGACTTTGTCCTAGTACCACCTGCAAACCTTATTCTTTGTCCCCTCAACTCCCTATTACTGGGCCGTTTCCCTTCCCTGGATCTCTAATCATAAAGCCTACACGCGCACCAAGATAATCATACAGGGTGTGAGTCTAACTCAATAGGACACCACTAATTCATCCTTAAAATATCTTTCATGTGAACAATAGTTTATTACATGATAATAAACAATGAAAAATAAACCACAAACAATCATTTATCGAGCGGTTGTGCGCTGATCAAGCCACCACAAACCTCAATTATACCCATTTCAGCTCCATTCCGGAATAGCAGACATGACATAATTCATGATCATGGATCAACCACAAGGACACCTCATATATATTAAAACATTAATAAGGCCAACAATTATTGGGTTATTCTATAAGGCCATCAAGCCCCATCTCTATCACGGGTCAAGCCACAAGGTCATTGTATCCCTACTTCAACCCTAGGTAAAGCCACATGGTCATCATATCCTAACACTATCTTAGGTAATTACACAAGTCCATCATACCCATTCCATGTTTCTTGGTCTATCATCATCATCATTGAATGTCACACATGCACCCCCTCAAGGTCTAACCAAGCCACGACTGACCACATATTATTTTCTACCAAAATAAAATCCTCCAAAATCCATACATATTATACAATAAGGAATACACATATAGGCGCAACATGGAATATCAAGCATGAGTATTAATATCCACACACACACACACATGTGATCAACATAAAAACATGGATCTCATGGGCTACACACACACATGTGATCAAACTCAAAAATATTTCTCAAGAACACAAGCACAAACCATCATATCATTCCAAAAATCATATACAATGGATCTATGTAACAGACCATTGATTTTTTTATGTTTTTTAACCCATTTATTTTATTACCCAATTATTAGGTATCTTCACAGGTTTTTTCTGGAGTTTTTCAAGACTTTTTTGAAGGTTTCTAGGCATGGGCACGGTTTGTGCATGGTTTGAGCATGGTTTGACAAAGTGTGAAACCTGGACAATAGGGGGTCACACAATTGGAGTATAGTTAAACTAAGTGTGAAGAAAAATCATGAAAAACCACCAATGGCACTATTTTAGGTGAACGTTTTGTGCTGGTTAACACAAACTATGCAACTTGGGCCAGGGAATCATGCAGACGGTAATTAAAGTTATAAAAATTGTAATTAAAGACACAAAACCCCCTTAATCAACCCTAAACTCATCCCACTCAAAAATAAATTGATTGTATGACTCTAGGAACCCTATAGATTCATTTTTAATCTCCCAAAATCATCTAATGGTGGATCAAAGTGCCAATAAAAGCAAGGATCTTCTCTTCTAGTGAGTTATTTTCTTCTTAATCTTGGATCTCCTTTCTTCTCTTTATTACATATTTATAAAGGTTCTGTAAGCCGTGAATTTTATTGGATATTGATTGATTTATGTGTAATTATATATATAGGATCTCCTATCTCTTCTTTAAATATCTATCTTCTTAGATCCAATGATCATCGTCGAAGGCGACACATCACGGATTCACTATAGTTGGATTCCAAATATTCCAAGTAGGTGTTTCTATGATTTTCCTTAATTTTTTGATTCATTGTTTCTTGATAACTCATAGATACATGTTTCCAAATTTATAAAACATTTTCTATTAAATCCATCCATTATTTTCATTATAAATGATTCTTTAACCCTATTTTCTTTGAATTGATTATGGCATTAATTGAATGGATATAATCTTGATCTTTCTCACATTTTTGTGAATTTTTTAAATTCCATGTTTGTTTGGATTTATTTTCAAAGAAATTTTAGAGGATATTTTGGTGAAATTAAGGGCTTTAGACTGGGTTTTTATTTCTTAAATGAACTTCATTAATTTGACATTTTCATCATAGTTTTAAATTATTGAATTTATTAAATGACCAAGAACCCCCTTTGAATGTTTTAATCCTTATTTTAAAATTTGAATTCTTGGGTTATTTTAAATAAATTATTTATTTTCATAGAAAGAGGGTGTAAACCCATGTTTTGAAATTTTTTCAATCCTTTTTAAATTTTAATACTTCCTTTAAATTCTTTAGGGATTCTTTGAAATAAATGATTATTTTAAAGGTCCATTTGGAATTTTAATGATGAATTATGAAAATAAGTGGGTATTATTACCCTTTTGAATATTGAATTGTTTAAAAGGATGTGGAATGAATTAATTATTGTTTTAATTGGTCGTTTTTCATTTTAATGATGAATTGTGAAAGAAAGTGGTTTTGGTTATCCTTTTTGAGTGTTGAAATTATTTAAAAGGATTTGAATTGAATTTATGATTCTTGATGGAACGGTTGGAACTTTATAATGATCATGTCTTATAATGATCCCTTAATGTAACTTTCTTCATGTACTTACCATTATTGGGGGTTGAAAAAGGGATTATTTACTTTTATGGAATTGGGGGCGAGAGTGAGATGTGTTATTAGGTCCAGTTCCCATGTTTGATAAGGTTCCCCATGTGATCCCCGTAACTTGATTACCTCACTCACTTATTTTGACTAGTCATGGGAACCCAAATAGTTATATGTTATGGCCTAGATATATGCTTCACTAGTGGAATCACACCCTTCTATTCATTCCATAGAGAACGTGAAAGCTTCAGGCTATGGACTTGTGTCTAGGAAAGCAGGTGTGCATAGAACTGGTTTGCTTTAGACCTGTGTGACTAGATGTAATCCTGGAAATTGGTCATATTGTAATTTGATTAGCTATTCTAAGGTGGATCCACTATCGTACCTAGGTTGTACCCATGACATCCATATACTTGATCTCGATACATGATAGTGTTGGTTGTCACTATTTATCATCAGAGTTGCCTTTCTTGGTTCATTTATTGTTACTATGCACTTTGACTCTATTGTATTGATTCTTTTTAATCTTTACAAATTAGGTTAATATTATCATTTTTTATTATCTTACTTTATCTTGTGAAATGGTTTTCAAATATTTTCAAGAAAATGTTCAGTTTTTTAAGGTGAAATTGCATGTTTATAGGTTTTGTTTGATAAATTATTTTTAAATGTTTAAAAGTCTATATTTTAAAATATTACTCATACTATCTCATTTTTAATCCTCTTTTAGAATATTTTTATTAACTTATAAATTAATTACATAGAATATTTGGTAGAATCCTACTGGGCTCTTTATCTTACACCCTGTTTTAACCTTTTAGTGTTTGTAGCCCTTTATGATCTTATAGTAGGTGTTCTTGGTTTATTTTTTTCCTTCATGGGATCGTTATTGGGAGACCAAGGGTGGGTGACTTGGGACGTGGTGGGTGGTCATGAACCACCTAGAGATAGGTTTTGGTTGTTATGTTTCACTTTTGGTTTTTTTAGTGTCTCTTTGTGCTATGATATGTATGTATTGATTGATATATATATATATATATGACTTAATTTCCACATTGTACTCTATTATTGTAATACTTTGAGGGATAAATCATTCCCAATGGTTATTTTTTGATGCCTAAGTGCTTTTCATCAACTCTTGGAGATCGGTAACACTCTTTGGGTTAATGGAAAATTGTCTTGAGTACCAGTTTAGATGGTATTCTAGGTTGGTTCCTTACAAATGGTATCATAAAGGGTCTTTCCTTAAAGTTAAATACTTAAATTTGAAATCCTTATATTATTTGGGGTGATTCATGGTATACAGTAGATTAATAATGTGTCAAGACTCAAGAGGCAGTCTATGAGTGGGTGCTTGATCAGCACCCCTTCATGGTGAGACTTGAGTTACCAGGGATGTTGGGAATTGAGTATTTCTTTTGAGTTATTGGTTTTATAATGATAAATTATATTTAGATTACCAATGAGACTATCTTTTATTTTGGGGATCTCTTATGAATTTTTGAACCATAATAGAAGGATAACTAAAGTGGCACCATGTTTTCACGGTCTAGTAAACTATAAGGAATCGGTGTTTCTGATTTGTAAATCCATCCATGAATAGTTGTGAGGTTGGTGTGTGGTTTACCAAACCATAAAACCAAGACTCTTATAGTTTTAACTTGGTTCTAAACTTGAAACCTTATCCATTTTATCACAAATGACTTCACTTATGTGAGTCTAGTTATGTGGGTTATAGATGTGGGTTGTTTCATGATCTTTTTTGGTTATTTCAAGTTTAATCCCTTTTTAATAATTTTAAATCCCTTTTGAAAACTAAATTTTGTCTTAAAAAATGTTTTATTAAGTTCTTTGAGAAATTTTTTCAATTACCAAAGAGTGATTTTTATGAAATTTTTGATTTGGAAAAATAATTATCAAAGACTATTATGTGATGTGGTAAACAATGTTTTAAAAATAAATTTTGGTTTTAATGGATTTAAATGGAAATGGTTTTGTTAATTGGAAAAATGGGTTAATTCTTTTGAAACCATGGAATAATTTAAAACTACTGGTAAAAGTTTTTTTGAAATTGTGAATGATTTATAACAAGATTTATCATTTTGAAAGTAAAGAGTAGTGTTTTATAAATGGTAAAATATTTTTCATTTTTAAATCAATAAAGTTTTTATTAAAATGGATTGTGATTTTGCTTAAAATATTATATACTATTTTTGAGTTTTATTTGATGCCTGATTTGATATGATTGTGTTTTGTGATGTTTAGAAATGTCTCCCAAAAATTCCTTCAAGAAAGATATAATCTTGGTCCAACTGTTTGTTCCTTGGGGTAGTTCTTCACATTTTCCAGAAGTTGAATCCCTTTTCAATAACTCTACCCAGATTCCATATTGAGTGGTAGATTCGGAGACCTTCTATCCTTTTAACCCCATCCTTGAATTCTAGGATTTTTATACACCTTCTTATAAAGGTGAGAAAGTTTATCATGAGGTAGTTAAGTGTCTTGAATAAGTTGATGGTATATTTGATTCTCTTAAGACTCCTTAATCTATGAAGGTTAAGTCTATCAAATCCCTTTTTGAGGGACCTATCTAAAAGTGGTGGTAAGTTTTGATTACCACCAGTATGTATGAATCAATGTCTTGGGAATCCTTAGAGTCAGTCTGTGCTCGGTGGGAGTATCTTGAGGATGTGAGGAAGGGGAAAGTTATTGAGTTCTTGTATTTTGGTCAATATGAGATTTTGATTGCGGATTATACTAAGAAATTATCACATTTGTTATGTTTCATACCTATTCTTATTAGTGATGATTACAGTAAATCAATATATTTTAGAAAACGTCTTCACCCAGACCTTATAACTTCCATGCCTATGGTCAGGTCGATTTATTATTAGGAGATGCTCGATAAGGCTTTCTCAGCTAAAGTGGAGCTAGTGAAATAATGTAAAGGAAAAAATCCCTCTTTTTTAGTTGATAATGTAAATCCTTGTAAAGACTTGGAAATTCCATATAAATTTTTTTTAAAATTATTTGGGATTATTACGAGTCTGTGAAAATTAACGGTGATTGATTACGAGACCCGGTGTTCCCAGAATGGAATTTTGAAATTTTTTTAAGTTATATTCAATAAATGTGTGGGTGGCGTTTTTTATCTTTTGAACCCATGCTTGAATTAAAAATCTAAGGGAACCATTGAATCTGCAGTGTCGGGATTCGCTTAATGGGGTCTTAACTTCGAATGCAGTAGGTTGGGTGAAAAGGTTAGTTTTATGGATTTTTGAAGAGTAATAAAACAACATAAAAATGTTATTTTATTTTTTCCTACCAATGGTTGAGCGGTGGTGGCAGGACCACTGATTTGTCAATCCATTTAATGGCTTGAATCTTTGTTTTTGTAACCACACCATTGAGAGATTAAAAGGGTCATTCATTAATGAACCTCATTAATCTCTCGTTGTGTTAATCACCTTTCCCCTCTATTTAAATGAGGCTCGGGCTTGGGTTTTTTACACCAAAGTGAGGAACCTTTGATGAAGTGTCGCAGTGTATTCCACTAATGAATAATGGAGGCTTGGATGACATCGTTGGATAAATCAATCCAGGATCGATGAACATCGGCGACTTCATCAAGCGAGGATCCTTCTTCCACAACCGTGATGTCTTCTCCGATTTCGAAGTAGGGGTTTTATTTAAATTCAAGTGAATTGTTTCTTTTACTCATTCTTGAAAAGAATGATGAATCGCAGAAGTATTGAATGGTTATAGTTTATTTATGTTGAATTAATTGCTACCTTCTTCTTATGATGCTAACGCGGAGGGCACAGGGAAAACGAACAAGACCTGGACCCTCTATCGCTTCATTTTTTTCGCCTTATTCATGGGAGAAGTTTTAACTTGATGGAAACTTGAATCCGAGAGCCACGCGGTGATGGAAGTATCCTAGGTGGCCCGTGGGTGCATTTGGAAGGAAAAACGGACCACCGGAGCTCACCCGGTGGCCTGTGGAAGTTTTGTCGGCGCGGCACTGGTGCGGCGGCGTCGGCAGCCGGCACCAGAAGGCATCGTTTGGTCACAGTGGAAAAAGGAATTGTGCCATTGTGTGTTGTGAAGGGATTCCCTGGCATCAAGTCGTGGCGGTAGCAGGGGAGGTCAGCTCTCAGTCAGCTGCGTTGACGGAGAGTGGTGCGCTGTCGCACACCGTGGATAAAGAGGTCGTGGCTTCGAAGTCGCGGCAAAGGGGACCCACGCCCCATGGGTCCTGCTAACAAGGATGTGGTGCCATGTGGTGCCTCCATTTTAGAATAACCTAATGGAACCTTGGTCCGTTCGAGAAAGGGAAGGTCCCCGCGTGACCACCATACTGGGTGTCGCGCTAGCTAGCGGGCCAGACCGCTCGGCGGACCGCGCCCAGCCAAGGCGGGCCGAGCCTGCGACCCAGCCCACTCGAGCCATCCCAATGAGTTTGGTTCAGGACGGGTCGGACCCGGGTCAGACCCGAACCGGGTCGGGTCGGCCCAGTATGGGGCGGGTCGAGTCGGACCGGTCACGGACCCTCTTCGGCCCTGATATGCTTAAAAGGCTGTATCTCACAAACCATACATTCATTTGATGAACCTTCTATGTCACTGGAATCCTTGGAACGAGACAGACCTTTTGAGATACTCAACCTAAGTTTTGGAGAAATTTGGAGTATGGTCGGGTTGGATTGAACCTGAATCCAACTGATCCCTTGGCACTAAAATTTTTATAACTCACAGACCGGACATCCAATTGACGTTTTGTCTATCATGTTGGGACCCTTAATACATAGCGGTCCTTTGGGTTACTCCTTTGTGAAAATTCGTGGAAGTTTAAGCACAAATGATATCTTTAGGAGCGGATACTAAGGAACTTAAGCACACCGGGTACGGGGAATCATGTGGCTAGATGTCATTATCTTAGAGACCCTGTGTGGATCATCATTCATAGAGACCCTGTGTGGATCAGCATCATAGAGACCCTGTGTGGATCAGCATCATGGAGACCCTATGTGGATCCGCATCATAGCAACCCTGTGTGGATTAGCATCATAGCGTCCCTGTGTGGATCAGCATCATAGAGATCCTGTGTGGATCGGCATCATAGTGACCTTGTGTGGATCAGCATCATAGCAAACCTGTGTGGATCGGCATCTTATTGACTCTGTGTGGATAATCAATCTAGCGACCCTATGTGGATCAGCAGTGCATGACCCGATGAGGACTGGCCGTAGAGCGACCCGTCGTGGATCAGTGACATACAACCTTGTGTGGATCAACAATGGAACAACTCCTTCATAGTTCAGTTGTGGGAACTTCCTAATAGAATAAAATGATATATATTAAGACTAATTATCTTTATTCCTGAACTCTGGGTTTTATACCTGGTTTCAGATGAGTCTTTTTCTTGTACTTTGTGACTGAGATCATGTTTTGTGGTTTTTCCTTTGTGGAATTCTAAGAGACCTTCAAGTGTCTTGGGGTCCCTACTGGATATTGCTATACTCACCCCTGCATGGGCTTTTCCCGTACCTTGTTGTATCTTGTGCATACGATGAGCATCTTGTCTAAGACAATAGGAGCTATGCCCAGGAGATACGCGAAGGTGACTGGTTGATGTGGAGAGTTGTAGAGACAAGCTATACCTACCCTCCAGGTAGGATCCTTGGTGGACAATATCTGGAGTTGTTTTCTGTTTTCTGTTTTCTGTTGTAGTTGTATTATTTCAGTTGGGCTTGTATTTCGGCCCCTTTACTTTCAGTACACACTTTTACTACTACAATTTTACTTCATGGTTCCATCTTGTTGTGTTCTTGGAGTGTGTGTTTGTACCGGTTTAAAGGAAATTCCTTCCCGTTTTAAGGATACACCTTTCTGGTGTTAGTCGCCAACCCCTGGCCTATGGAAAGCAGGCTTGGGGTAGTCACGTCATGGGCCCCGAGGTATGGGTCATGACCAAGTTTTATCAAAGTAGTCGGTTCTACCTAAGAACTAGGACTCTGATATTTCCAATGGAGCAATAGTGTTAACTGTTTTGAGTGTGGTTTTTAGTTTGGGGAGTCCAGTGTTGGTGTGGCAGCTGACATATCCATACACTAGGACCCTTAATTCTAATTTCTAACTCTGTGCATGAAAACAGTGATTGCGTGTGTTTTGGAAATGATTTCATTTTGTTATATTTTGATTCAGCTCGCTAGGTGTAACTTATTGACCGTGGGGCACCAGTTTCTTTTCAGGATGCCTCCATGTAGACAGCCATCCAGGATTCCAGTGAGAGTTCACGATGATGGCCCACCGAGTGATAAGGCTCCGGTGTAGGGTCCTCTTACAGTGATGGCACCTTCAGGTGGTGCACTAGCAGCACCATCACCCATGGGGAAGCATTTTCCACCAGCCCCACTAGCGTACGGTGCATGCCGATTGAGAGTGTTTCATGAGTTCTAGCAATAGAAGCCTCTGAGGTTTCGAGGTGAGACAGATCCCCAGGTAGCTAAGGACTGGCTGGAGTCTATGTCTAGAGTTTTATACCTAGTTGGTACACCAGCAGATTAGATGGTGATCCTAGCTGCTAGCCTCTTCCAGGGCATAGTAGGGAGATGGTGGAGTCTGACACTCCAATTACACGATGAGGAAACCCTCACTTGGATGGAATTTGAGAGCCTCTTTAAGGTAGAGTTCATTCCAGCAATACTACGCTCTGGGCATATTTAGGAGCTACTGCACTTACAGCAGGGAAGCCTGATAGTATCCTAATACTCAACAAGATTCACTAACCTCTCATGCTACTCCACCGACATGGTACAGGACCCTTTCTTCAGGGAATTTACCTTTGATTAGGGTCTCTAGTGAGATATTAGAGCATCGATTATATAACTCAATATCCTGACACAGGCTGGAGTGCTCGAGTGGGCATTATTGGTGGAGAGCTTCTTAGCTAAGCAGGCACCGACGGCGAGAGCCCCCACTGGACGACAGGTAGCCGAGTCATCTGCAGCAGGCAGTAGGCAGATGATGTAGAGGTCCAAGTGGTCCAGACCTTTTGGAGGACAACCCCAGGATGTAGGTTTGGAGGTGCGGATCTCATGAGGTAGATCAGTCCAGTAGAGGGGCAAATTGTGCTTCACATGCGGTGGGCAGGGCCACATGGCTTACAACTACCCAAACTACCATACCAATGATCAGCAGATGGTCGAGGGACCGCCGAGGAAGAGGTAGATATTCAAGTGAGGAGGTCCGAAGGGCAGTGGAAGTGGCAAAGGAGCGGGCCATGCAACAGGCGGTGGGCGGCGATTTGTGGTTCTACTTCCACCAACTCCAAGTGGTCTACCCCGACCTCAGGGAGGAGGCAGAGAGGGACGATCTCAGCTTTAGGAAGCTAAGGACTATGACCATGGTGCTCTATAGATGATTTGAGGTACGATATGTGTCTACTCTATCCTATCTGTAGTACTTATAGACATAGGTTCCATTCACTCTTTTATTTCCATGGCTCTCATTCAGAGCTCGGATATTCCGATAGAGCCATTAGCTCGATCCTTATATTTAGAGACTCCTACGAGAGAGGATTAGACTATTCCACACTAGTTCCAGTACTGTGAGATTACTCTATGAGGTGAGAGATTTGGATGGGATCTTCTAATAGAAGCATCGAGGCCTTATGATGTCATCTTGGGTATGGACTAGTTATCCACGGTCCATGCTTAGATTGACTGGTTTAGGTGCAAAGTGTGGTGTGTCTACAAGAATGGGACCATTTTTTCATTCACCAGTGAGGAGGGAACCATTACAGCTCACGATGGACTTTCTCAGAGGAGGGTGTAGCCAATCACTCATTAGTTGGCTATCCTTACCCTCGGAGAAGTTGACGTGAGGAGTCTGAGTTATCCTATAGTGGTGGACCAGTATGCTGATGTCTTTCCTGATGATGTTCTGAGACTACCTACTCATAGAGAGGTATAATTCTACATCAACCTGTACCTTGAGATGGAACCGATATCTACACTAGTATATCGAATGGCTCCCACAGAGCTTCATGAGTTGCGGGTACAATTGGAGGACTTTCAGAGGAAGGGGTTCATAAGGCCCAGTGTATCTTAATGGGCATCCCCGATTTTGTTTGTCAAGAAGGTAGATGGGAGTCTGATAATTTGTGTGGAATATCAGTGCCTAAACCATGTGACCGTGAAGAATAAGTATCCTCTCCCGAGGATTGATTATCTCTTCGACTAACTGAAGGGAGCTCAATGGTTTTCAAAGATAGACCTCAGATCAGGCTATCATTAGCTTAGAGTACGGGGTGAGGATGTACCTAAGATAGTCTTAAGATGTCGGTATAGCCATTATGAGTTCTTGTTAATTCCCTTAGACGTGACTAACACTCCGGTAGTTTTCATGGGGCTCATGAATAGAATCTTCCAGCCTTTCCTCAATCGCTTTGTGGTGGTCTTCATAGACAAAATCTTGATATACTCAATGTCGGAGGAGAAGCACACCACGCACCTATAGATACTTTTGGATACACTCCGATAGCACCATCTTTATGGTAAGCTCTCAAAGTTACAACTATGGATACTGGAATTTCACTTCTTGGGGCATGTTATCTCAAAGGTTGGGGTTTTAGTGTATCCTGTAAAGATAGAGATAGTGCTTGCTTGGGAGACACCCAGGAGTGTGACTGAGGTGCATAGTTTTCTGGGATTGTCTCGGTACTACCGAAGATTCATACCCAACTTTTCTAGAGTTTTGAAACCCTTGTAATCTTTGACAAAGAAGGGACAACCCTTCTTGTGGATGGAGAGATTCCAGTAGATTTTTCAGGAGCTGAGGTAGAGACTGACGAGTGATCCCATCTTGAGGCTACCAGAAGAGTGTGTTGGGTATGTAGTTTACTATGATGCATCAGGGACTAGACTGGGTTGTGTCCTGATGCAGGAGCAAGCGGTGATCGCCTACGGCTCACAGAACTTGAGACATAATGAGAAAAACTACTCTACCCATGACCTGGAGTTAGTAGCAGTGGTTTTTCACTGAAGATGTGGCGGCACTACTTGATGGATGAATGTTTTACAGTCTACTCTGATCACAAGAGTCTCAGTTATATCTTCTCATGGAAGTACCTGAACCTGAGATAGTGATGATGGATAGAGTTCCTCCAGGACTACAACTTTGAGATAGTCTACACTCCTAGGAAGGGGAACGTGGTAGTAGACACACTCAGCAGGAGGTTTAGTCTATAATTGTTGAATGAGGCAACAAAGCAGCTAGCCGCGTTGTATTTATCCTTCGTGGATAGTGATGGAGCATCTTACCTCTAGCCTATGACAGTTTCTCCCCCACTAATTTAGCGATTCAGGGAGGCACAGCTTGGGGATGTTGACTGTGAGACCCAACGTGCGCAGATATCCTCTAGACAGGATCCTGATGGATTTTATGAAGGTGGGGAGTACATCATCCTCTTCAAAGGACGTAGTATGGTACCAGTGACGCTATGGGAGGAGGTTTTTATGGAGTTCCATACATCCCCTTTGGTGGTACATCCTAGAGTTGAGAAGATGTACCAGGACCTTCGGTGTTAGTACTGGTGGCCAGGGATGAAGAAAGTGGTAGCAGAGTTCATATGACAATGCCTCACTTGTCAGCAAGTGAAGGTCGAGCATCAGGTACCAGTGGGATTAGCTCATCCACTTGAGGTACTAAAGTGGAAGTGGGATGGTATATCCATGGACTTTGTGATAGGGCTACCACATACGTCCAGGGGCCATGATTCCATCTGGGTGATTGTTGACCGACTCACCAAGTCAGCACACTTCTTACCCATCCAATAGTAGGGATCATTAGAGATATTGGGATTCCTTTATATACAGGATATTGTACGACTTCATGGGGTTCCATCGATGATCGTCTCAGATCGCGATGCTTGTTTTACATCCCATTTAAGTAAGTGATTACAGGAGGCATTTAGGACTCAGATACATTTGAGCACCGCCTTCCATCCTCATATAGATGGTTAGATGGAGTGGACCATATAGACACTCGAGGAAATGCTTCGTGCTTGTGTCCTTGATTTTGACTGCAGTTGGGAGGAACACCTGCCACTAGTGTATTTCTCTTAAAACAACAGTTATCACTCCACCATTGGCATGGCTCCATTTGAGGCCCTATATGGGCGACCTTGTAGGTCACCACTATGCTGGACAAACCCAGGGGAGTCAGCACTTATGGGTCCATAGTTGGAACAAGCTACCATGGAGAAGTTGAAGATCATCCAGGAGAGGATGAAGACTACACAGGGCCGGCAGAAGTATTATGCCAATAGGAGATGGAGACCCTTGGAGTTTGAGGAGGGAGACCATGTATTCCTATGGGTCTCACCTTGATGAGGATTAAGGAGGTTTGAACAGGGCATAAAGCTATCTCTGAGGTTCATCGGACCTTTCCAGATCCTCATTAGAGTAGGTGAGGTGGCGTATCTTCTAGCTCTTCCCCCACAGATGCATCGGGTACATAATGTTTTCCATGTGTCATAGCTAAGGAGGTACATGCATGATCCATCGCACATTATCAAATGAGGAGAGATGGACATCGATGATGGGGCGATTTTTGCGGAGTTCCTGGTGGAGATAGAGGATCGACAGGAACGAGTCCTTCATGGGCGGTTGATTCCTATAGTACGAGTTCGTTGGAAGAACAAGAATCTCTAGGAGAGTACATGGGATCGGGATGCTCATATAAGTGCTTAGTACCCCCATTTTTTCCCCTAGTTTTTTTTAGATTTTGGGGATGAAAATACCTAAGGTGGGGAGAATGTAAAGACCAAAAAATTCCATATAATTTTTTTTAAATTATTTGGGATTATTATGAGTCTGCGAAAGTTGATGGTGCTTGATTATGAGGCCCGGTGTGCCTAGATTGAAATTTTAAACTTTTTTTAAGGTACGTTCAGTAAACGTGCAGGCGGCATTTTCAATCTTTTGAACCGGTGCTCAGATTAAAAATATGATGGCAACGTTGAATCCGCAGCACCGGGATTCTCTTAATGGAGGCTTAACTTCAACCATAGTAGGTCAAGTGAAAACTTTAGTTCTGTGAATTTTTGAAGAATAATAAAATAACATAAAAATGTTATTTTATTTTTTCCTACCAACTATTGAGCGACGGTGGCAGGACCACTGAGTTATCAAGAAATTTAATGGAATGACTCTTTGTTTTTGTAACCACACCATTGAGAGGTTAAGAGGTTCATTCATTAATGAACCTCGTTAATATCTTGTTGCATTAATCACCTTTCCCCCTCTATTTAAATGAGGCTTGGGCTTGGGTTTTTGACACGGAAGTGATGAACCTCTGACGAAGTGTCGTAGAATCTTCCACCAATGAAGAATGGAGGCTCAGATGATGTCATTGGAGGAATCGATCTGGGATCGATGAACACCAGCGACTTCATAAAATGAGGATCCTTCTTCCACAACTGTGAAGTCTTCTCCGATTCTAAGGTAATGGTTTTTTTTAAATTCAAGTGAATTGTTTCTTTTCATCATTCCTGAAATCAATGATGAATCGCGGAAGTATTAAACGGTTATAGTTTATCTATGTTGAATTAATTGCCACCCGCTTGATATGATGCTAACGTGGAGGGCGTGGGCCAAACGAACAAGTCACAGACCCTCTACGGCTTCGGTTTTAGCGCGCTATTCATGGGTGAAGTTTAAACTCGACGCCAACTTGAATTCGAGAGCCACGCAGTGACGGCAGTAGCCCGGGAGGCCCATAGGCACGTTTAGAAGGAAAAATAGACCATCGAAGCTCACCCGGTGGCCTACGAAAGTTCTTCCAGCGTGGCACTGGTGTTGCAGTGGCCGGCGCTGGCGGGCGACAGTGGTGGCCGGCATCAGCCGGCCAGGGTGGTAGCAGGTGGCGCACCGTCGCGTGCCGCGGAGGGAATTGTGGCATCGAGCCGTGGTGGTAGTAGGTGCAGTCAGCTCTTGTTCGGCCGCATTGGCGGAGAGCGGCATGCCATCGCACACCACGGATAATGAGGTCGCGGATTTGAAGCCGCGACAAAGGGGACTGGTTCCCCACAGGTCACGCTAACAAGGAGGCAGCACCACGTGGTGTCTCCATTTCAAAATAACTAAATGGACCCTTGGTCTGTTCGGGAGGGGGAAGGTCCCCACGCAGCCACCCAGCTGGGTGTCGCGCCCAGCTGAGGCGGTCCAGCCCGGTCCGTGGCCCAGCCCACTTGGGCCGGCCCAGCCGGTTCAGGCTAGGCCGGGTCAGACCCGGACTGGGGCGGGTCATCCTAGGATGGGGCAGGTCGGGTCGGGCCAATCGGGGCGGACTGGACCCAGACCCTCTTCGGCCCAAATATGCTCAAAAGGTTGTATCTCACAAACCATACGTCCATTTGAAGAATCGTTTTTGGTGCTAGAATACTTGGAATGAGATGGTCCTTTTGAGATACTTGACCTGAGTTTTGGAGAAAGTTGGAGTATGGACAGGTTGGATCAAACCCAAATCCAACCGGGCCCTCGGCACTAAAATTCCTATAACTCACAGACCAGGTGTCTGATTTACACACTATATATCGTGTTGGGACCCTTAAGACATGGCGTTCCTTTGGGTTACTCCTTTTTGGAACATCGTGTCATTTGAGGCATGACCGATAGCTTGAGGAGCAGATACTATAGAACTCAAGAACACTGGGTGCGGGGAATCCTATGGTTGGTTGTCATAATCGTAGTGACCATGTGTGGATTAGCATTCATAGTGACCCTATGTGGATCAGTATCATAGCAACCATGTGTGGATCAGCATCATAGTGACCCTATGTAGATCAGCATCATAGCGACCTTATGTGGATAAACATCATAGCAACCCTATGTGTATCAGCATCATAGAGACCCTATGTGGATCAGCATATTAGCGACCCTGTGTGGATCAGCAATCTAGCAACCTTGGGTGGATCAGAAGTGCGTGACCTGAAGAGGACTAGCCTTAGAGTATCCTGTCGTGGATCAGTGATATACGACCCTATGTGGATCAACAATGGAACAACTCCTTTGGGGTTTAGTTGTGGGAACTTCCTAATAGAATAAAATGATATAGCTTAAAACTAATCATCTCTATTCCTAAACTATGAGTTGTATATATGGTTTAAGAAGAGTATTTTTCTTGTGATTTGTGATTGAGATCATGCTTTGTGTTTTTTCATTTATGGAATTATAAGAGACCCTTGGGGGTCTCAGGGTCCCAACTGGGTATTGTTATACTCACCCCTGCATGAGCTTCGCCCGCACCTTGTTGTGTCTTGTGCAGACGACGAGCAGCTTGGCTAAGACTATAGGATCCAAGACCAGGTGGTATATGGAGGTGACTGGTTGACGTGGAGATATGTGGACATAAGTTGTACCTACCCTTCAGGTAGGATCCTTGGTGGACGATCTTGGGATCTTTTTTATGTTTTTTGTTTTCTGTTGTAGTTGTATCATTTCAGTTGGGCTTGTATTCCAGCCCCTTTACTTTCAGTATACACTTTTACTACTATAGTTTTACTTTGTGTTTGCATCTTGTTGTGTTCTTGGACTATGTGTTTGTATAGGTTTAAAGGCAATGCCTTCCCGTTTTAGGGATACTCTTTTTCGGTGCTAGTTTACAACCCCTAACCTATGGAAGGTGGGATTGGGGTAGTCACGGCACGAGCCATGGGGGACGGGTCATGACAATCCTTCTAGGTAAAAGAAGAATTCTCTTATGTGTTTCTAGTGTAGATAACCTGGTCATTCTAAGTGGTTGTGTTCAAAATCCCTAAAGTTTTATGGACAGTGTGGTTATTGGGGTTGCCTTCATAGGTTTTGTAAGTTGTACCGCTTGAAATGGAAAATTTCGGTCAAGAATACGAGTTCCTAACTGTAGGGAAGCATATGATTTATGATAAATAGCCTCTATACATAGGCCTCAGAGTGAATATTTTTACACATTGAAGGAGATTTTGGTTTCCAGCTTGTTGTTTCAAACATCAGAGTGGAAACTATTTGAGTTTTTCTTTATTGTGGATTGCCTATTTTTTGGAAACATTTTGTTTTGGGATCTTTGTGATAGTATCTTATGGAACTTGGTTGTGGTCATTTTTGTATTGATGATTTAATAATGGTTTCATTTATTTATATCTTGTTTGTTTCTCCTTATTGTTCCTATTATTTTGACTTGATGGTTAGAGATCAATTTTGATATATTGGATGATCCCCTTGTGGGAGTGTAGTGCCCCATTATTCACTAACCTTGATGTTTGAGCTCTTTCTAGTTTTACTAAGATATACCTTGGTGATGTACTTAGGTAATTAGGATTATGTGGATTTTTGATAGACCTGGAACCCATTTGGGATAGAATTTGATTTGATAAGCTCATCAAGGTATGAGGCTTGGTTTTAAAAATCCTATGTTACTATTGAGTACTTATCCAAGGTATAAATCCTTGTTATTTATTTACCATTCTTTTGTATTATTGATATTATATTTTTATCCTTAGTGAGTAGGTGAAGTCTCTTATTTGGGTCTAAGGGATGTTCCATTCTTATGTTACGCCATTATGGTGAATCTTTAAATGGTGGGGAGACCTATGTGAGGTCTCCAGTATTTATCTTATTTAGAGATGTGTGATGATCTTGGTGTGTTGATATTGGAGTTTTTTGTAAGTTGTTATCCTTTGGGTGAGTCTCACTTATGGACTAGGGATTGTTCACCTCACCATATGAGATAGGAAGTTATTGTTGTGTCATCATGTTCTATCTTTTGGACTGGATGATTTTTGGGGAAAAAAAATCCTATGGTGGGGAGGTTCTAACATATCGTTACTTGTTTTTATTTTATTTTTTGACCCATTTATTTGATTACCTAATTATTAGGTATCTTCACAGATTATTTTTGGAATTTTTTCAAACTTTTTTGAAGGTTTTTGGGCCTATGCATGGTTTGAGCATGGTTTGATAAAGTGTGAAACCTAGATAGTAGGGGGTCGCACATTTGGCACATGGTTAAACTAAGTGTATAGACAAACCATGATACACCTCTAGTGTCTTTGTTCTGGGTGCACGGTTTGTGCATGATTAGTACTAACAGTGCGAATTGGCCTAGGAAACCATGTAGACAGTAATTAAAGTTATGAAAATTGTAATTAAATACTTGAAACCCTCATAATAAACCCTAAACTCCTCCCGATCGAATCTAAATCGATTTTATGACTTTTGGGAGCCCTCTAGATCTATTTTGGATCTCCCAAACTCATCTCTTGGTTGATTAAAGTGCCAATAAAAGTAGATATCTTCTCTTCTATTCAGTTCTTTTCTTCCTAATCTTGGATATCCCTTATTCTCTTAATTATTTATTAATAAAGGTTATGAAATCTATGCATTTTATTGGATCCTGATTGATTGATGTGGAATTGTAGATCTATGATATCCTCTCTATTATTTCAAGATCTATATTCTTAGATATGGTGATCATCATCAAATGTAACACATCATGGATTTGTTTCGGTTGGATTACTAATATTCTAAGTAGGTTTTTCTATGTTTTTCCTTCATTTTATCATTCATTGTTTCTTGATAAATCATAGATAAATTTTTACTAATTCATAATACATGTTCTATGAAATTTATCCATTAAATTATTTATAAATGATTCTTTGACCATACTCTCTTTTAATTTATTATGGAATTAATTGAATGGATATAATCTTGATCTTCCTCACCTTTTTTGAATTTCTTAAATTCCATTTTTTTTGGATTTTTTTTCAAAGAACTTTTAAAGGATATTTTGATGAAATTAAAGGATTTAGCCTGGGTTTGTATTTCTTAAATGAACTTCCTTGATTTGAATTAAATGAATTGAACTATTTTAAATTTTAAAAATAGTTTTAAATACTTAAATTTATTAAATTACTAAGAACCCCCTTTGAATGTTTTAATACTTATTTTGAAATTAGTGTTCTTGGGTTATTTGAAATAAATGATTTATTCGCATTTAAAGAGGGTGTAAACCCATGTTTTGAAATTTATTCAATACTTATTAAATTATAATACTTCCTTTAAATACTTTAGGGATTCTTTGAAATAAATGATTATTTTAAAGGCCCATTTGGAATTTTAGTGATAAATTGTGAAAGGAAGTGGGTATTATTACCCTTTTGAATATTGAATTGTTTAAAAGGATTTAGAATGAATTGATGATTTTTTGAATGGATTGTTTGGAATTTTAATGATAAATTGTGAAAGGAATCAGGTACACTTACCCTTTTTTAAAGTTAAAATTATTTAAAAGGATTTGAATTGAATTGATGATTCTGGATGGACCGGTTGGCACTGTATGATGATCCTCTCTTTTAATAATCCCTTAATGTAACTTTATTGTTGTGCTTCCCATTATTGGGTGTTGAAAAAAGGATTATTTACTTTTATGTAATTGGGGGTGAGAGTGAGATGTGTTATTAGGGTCAGTGCCAATGTTTGATAAGGATCCCCATGTGATACTCATAACTCAATTACCTTACTCACATATTTTGACTAATCATGGGAACCTAGATAGTTAGATGGGATGACCTAGATATATGATTCACTAGAGAACTCAAACCCTTTTATTGGATCCATAAAAAATGTGAAAGTTTTGGGCCATAAACTTGCAGCCAAGAAAGTGGGTGTGTGTGGAACTAGTTTTCTTTAGACCCATGAGACTAGGTGTAATCCCAACAATTGGTCTTGTTGAAATTTTATTAGTTATTCTAAGGAGGACTCACTATTGTACTTAGGTTGTACCCATGACATCTATATACTAGATCTTGATACATGGCAGTGTTGGTTGTTACCATTTGGCATTGAAGTTTACTTTCTTGCTTTATTTATTGTTATTATGCACCTTGACTCTACTATATTGATTCTTGTCATCTTTATAAATCAGGTGCATATTCTCATCTTTTCTTGATTATATGACTTTATCTTTTGAAATGGTTTTCAAATATTTTCAATAAAATGTTTATCTTTTTTAATGTGAAATGGCATATTTTACTAGTTTTGTTTGATAAATAATTTTAAAATTCTTAAAACACTATTTTTTAAACTAATCCTCATACTCTCTCATTTATTATCCTCTTTCAGTATATTTGAATTTTCTTATAAAGTAATTGTATAGAACATTTGGTGGAATCCTACTGGGCTCTTTAGCTCACACCCTACTTTTAACTTTTGGTGTTTTCAGCCCTTTATGATCTTATATAATGTGTCCATGCTTTATTTTTTTACTTCGTTGGATTGTGCTTGGGCGACCAAGGGTGGGTGACTTGGGACATGGTGGGTGGTCATGGACCACCAGGAGATGGGTTTTGGTTGTTATGTTCCACTTTCAATTTTCTTAGTGTCTCTTTGTACTATGATATGTATATATTGATTGATATATATATATATATGTGATTATTTTTCTGAATTTTACTATGTTATTATAATACTTTGAGGAAGAAATAATTCCCAATAGTTATTTATTGATTCCTAGGTACTTCTTACCAGCCCGTGGAGATCAGGAACGCTCTTTGGGTTAGTGGTTAATCGGCTTGGGTACTGGTTTATATGGTATTATAGGTTGGTTCATTACAATATATATAGTAAGAAACTTCATTCCTTAATATAGATGTTTTAAAATCCAAAGGTTTGTCAGGTAATTGACACTTAAATCATGCTTTTGTATTAATCAGTTAAATCCACTCACCAATGTTTCCTAGAAATGATTCCAATTATTTCAATTTCAATATTCAAAACTCCTCATGTGATAATAATTTTTCTCTCCTATATAAATTATAAATTATTTATTTAATCCATAGAACATGATAACAATTTCTTCCTTAAAAATAATTATAAATCCAACATGTGATGATAATTTATCTCTCTAAAATAATCCTGATATAAGAATATGATAATTATTTATCATTCTTTGATAATTTTGGGTCACTATATTTTAATGTAAAATCTAACCATTTATCCAAAAATCATTAAGAATTCCAATTTAAAAAATTTCACATTAAATATGGTAAAGAGAAATCACATATTCTTACCTGGAATTTATCCCTTGAAAATCCATCACCCAAGAATAGAGGAGTGAGTGTGTGTGTTCTTCCATGACTGGAAAATAAAAAAAACTCATACTAATTGAATAATATTTCATAGACCATGGATAAAGGAGTTTTGGTCTACCCAGACTCAATAGGATATCAAAATCAAAGTTTAGGAAGAGGTGTGGGTATTTTAAAATGTGCACCAATACATTCAGGATCTTAGTATAGAAACCTTAACTAAAACTTTGTTTAATTCATCCTTAAAGTGAATCTTGAATATAGAGAGTTTAAAATCTTCCAAAATAAGAGTTATTAATTTTAATGAGTCAAAAGGATTGACTCCCCATGATTTTAGGATTTTAAAATCATGAAATGTGTTTAAAAGTTTTATTTGGAAGAGAAAAATTAAAAACTAGGTAAATAAACTACCTTTACACCAAAAAGGGAATTGTGTAAGGGCAACCTGGTTTTACCCATATGCAACTCATAGTTGTCGTATAAAGGTAAGGTGTTTTACCATTATATAGGTTGTGAATTTTGAATTGTATTTATGTAGAGGCTAGTTTACCCTTATGTAACCTTTGATAATTAAGAGTTTCCTTTACACAACTCAGACTTACCCATACGTAGAGGATTGATTACCCTTACGTAACCTTTTAAATTTACAATTACCTTTACATAGAACCCAAAAACCAACCTACATAATGGTAGAATATATTTACCTTTATTGAGTGAAAAGGGTCTATAAAATGGTAAAAATAAAATTGAAATTATTAAATTTTTAACATAAAAAACTATAAATTATAACCAAATGGGTTGATAAATAAAATTGAAAATGTGGATGTTCTATAAACATTATGTGTTCTTATTATTATTTCATATAAATTTCTAATTTAAATGATGTTAATATATTAGTTCATATATAATAATATTTTATAAGTGTTCAACTTAATATATTAGGATAAAATATACAATACTTAACAAAATAATTATTTGGAAAAAAAATTACTTTTATAATAAATACACTTTAACAAATACCATTAAAATTAATTATTTACAATCTAAAATTTAATTTTACTACTCCATTGATATTAAAATATTTATTTTAATTTTATATATACATCATATCATATTTTAATTATATTATTATTAATATTTATACATAATGAGTATATATATATCATATTTTAATATCATATTTTTATTTCACTATGAGTTATATTATTTTAAATTTACTACTTAACCATACACGACTTCAGTATACCTATTGGATATATATCCAATGACCATATTTGAAATGATCATATTTTCAACAATAATATTTATAATGGCCAGATTTTATTCCTATATATATAACCTTTATTCCACTCACACTTCTCATTTCCATAGTGTTCACTGTATATATGACAACATGCTTTATCCTTTCATGGTATTATTTCTCATTGTTAGATTTTTTATACTGGTGGTGATTTATTAAAGGATATGGTGGTCTAGGGGGGTTCAAGTTCTAAAAATATTACTCTTTTCAATTTATTGACCCTTTTAATTTTTGAAATTTTTATGGATGTAATCATTTATGATGTGTAATACTTAGTTTCATGCACTTTTTTATAACATTTTACTATGAAAAAATAAAATCTTGCTAGTTTAATCGCTATCTTGTATGACTTATTAACTAATATATTTCAATTCATTTTAAAAAATAGAAAAAAAATTATAATTATAAACATAATATTTATGGAAATAATGTGCTTCCTAAAAACCTAAAGCATTACACTCATGCAATACACCCACCTTGAAACATAACACACAATACACAAACAATCACACAAGCCAAATCATCATGAATTAACTAGGCCACTGTGAATCCTAACCCTACTTGCCTCATCACCTTTCTAGGAAGAAGATATTTTCACATACCATCAATCCCAACCCATAATCAAGGAATTAGGGTAGGGCATCATCAAAGTTCATGACCACTACCCAATAGTGATGGGTATGATCTTGTATACATGCCCTAGACTCACCCTATTACTTAAAGTTATCCCACATCTAAATCATGAACCATCCCTTATCACTCAGGGGAGGGGGTTCATTTATTTCTAGTAGCACGTTGCAACTCAAACCCCATCACACTCTTGGTTGTCCCATCATCTAATCTAACATCCTAGTTCAGTCATATCTGTAAGAACCGTGATCTTATTTTCAGTTATGGATCTTTTTTTGAGTTGTTTTGAGGAAAACTTAAGAAAATATGATTTCCTAAGTACACATTGTGTACTTCTGTGTACACATTATGTAACTAGAATATCGCATACAGCCGCATTTTTATCTTATAACAGCCGAATACATGGTCGTGTGGTGACCTGGAAGACCCGCTTAATTTGGGGGCTAGTTAAGGCTACTACACGGCATTTAGTGTTAATTAACACACCATGCCATTTTCTTTTTATTTTATATATCAAAGTAGGGTCACATATCATATCTAGAACCATATTCTTCTCCTTGTGTTTTGTACAGGAACACTCTGGAATGACCGATGAAGTTCGAACCCCCGATTCTCCATCCGAGCTCCGATTGATACATCGTTGAGTACGTTGGAATCCCACTGGTGAGTTATCAAACCCTCTTTAGCCCTTCTTCCTAATGCATACTCTCTTTTTAGTTATTCAAGTTTGGGAGTTTTTCACCTTTTTGTAGATCTATGATGATCTAGGCTGATTCAAGGGTTGATGTTCAAGTATATCAATCGTACGACATCAAGGTTGGTGGTTTGTGCCCTTCGTTGTTTGTATTTGGATTATATATGCTTAAAGTATCGTATTCCTGCATTTTGGGTATTTCTTGATTTGGAATTTAACCCTATTATTACCTATTATGGTTTGATATATTGATAAAGGGTTGTTGCTTATGTGTAAGGTTAGATACCTTGTTTAAGGGACACCTCATGGGTGTGTTTCCCTTGTTTTATTGTTTATGGCCATTTGGGATAGGTTTCCTTTTATATTTATCTTGTTTTCCATGCCTTGTTTGATTAGGATTAAGTTTTATTATGTGAAATTCTTGTGATATGCATTGTGAATGTTTATCCATGTAGTAGTTATAGATTACATAAGATGATTTGATATTATATGTGTGTTATTTTTCCAATGGACCATGAGAGCCTTGGACTAGGAAGACTGAGGGAAATTCTATATTTTTTTCTTTGATATGATATGTGTGTTATTTTTCTTTTCCAATGGACCGTGAGAGCCTTGGACCAAGAAGACTGAGGGGACTTCCAGATTATTTACATGGTACTGTGAGAGTCTTGGTGTAGATGATTTACCTGAGGGGGATAGACTGTGAGAGCTTTCCTAGAGGTTTATTATTTAATAAATTGGTTCTATGTTGGACCAAAGGGGTTAGACCGTGAGATATTTCCTAGAGTTTTGTTTGCGAATAATTGAATTATTGTGACGAGTCTGCCAAAACAAAGAACAATCTTGGATTCGGTCTTACTTGATTGTTTATATGGTCTTCTAAGACATCTATTTTGTTACTTTACATGGGGATATAGATCTTAGGCTAGATCCTAGGGTTATATCATTCAATGGGTGAATAATAAATTTTAATTGAATGTAATTGAAAACTATAGGATTATTTACTTTGAGTACTTCCAAGTTTATTGATTCATTTTTTCATATTATTTACTATATATATTCACTGATAGATAGGCATAGATCTTTTGGTGGTTGTTTATTGGGATTCATGTCACACCCTATTTGGGTCATTATTTTGGACCCAAGAAGATTGTATTATTACAGGTATAGATAAGGAAAATAGCCCTTCTTCATTAGGTACTTGATTGTTGTTGGAGCTGGAGAGCATGGGACCAAGCTGAGGCTTGTGATGCTATTGGAGTTTACTTTCTATTTTCTTATATTAGATTGTATTGTATTTTCATCTTTTTGAACTTTTTTGGATGCTTTCTTAGATATATATGACATGAATAATTTTTATATATATATGTGCTCTAGTTTTTTTATTACTATCAGTCTTCAATGTTTACTTATGTTGTATGGTATAACTGCTTCTGCTATTGTTTTATTATTAATCCTATTGTGTATACTCTACCAATGAGGGCATAGTTTTCTCATCTCATGTCTTTCAACCTGAGGAGTTCGAGTTGGAGGTGGATGCATCCTTAGAGGAGCACCCTATTCAGATTGGGGATCACAACACAAATATTCTTTATGGTCAGTTTGTTCCTCTCGTATGGGTGTTATGGAAGCATGGGTGAGTGCAGGACAAGACTTCGGAGAGGGAGGCCAATGTGTGATCACAGTGACTAGAGTTGTCTGAAAATTCCTCTTCACCACCCTTGGAAGGGTAATTTAGGGATGAATTTCATTAAGGGTGAAGTTTTTAAGAACCCAGAACTTCTTTTTAGTTATGGATCTTGTTTTCGGTTTGTTTTGGGGGTAAATGAAGAAAAGAGGATTATTTAAGTACATTTCGTATACTTCAATGTACATTTCATGTACCTAGCATGCCGCTTACAACTATGTTTTTACCGTGTAACGTCCGAATACATGGTCGTGTGGTGACCTAGTAGACCCACTTAAGTTGGGGGGTCGGTTGAGGCTACTACACGGCGTGTAGTGTTAATGAACACTCCATGTAATTTTCTTTGTATTTGATATATCAGAGGAGGGTCACGTCTCATATCTAAAACCATCTTCTTCTCCCTATGTTTCGTACAGGAGCTCTCTGGAACAACTGATGAAGTTCAAATCCCCAATTCTCCATCTGAGCTCTGATTGAGACACCATTGGGTGTGTCGGAATCCCACCGGTGAGTTCTCAAACCCTCTTGAGCACTTATTCCGGATTCATCCTCTCTTGTGAGTTATTTAAGGTTGGGATTATTTTACATTTTTATAGATCTACACTGATCTAGGATGATTTAAGGGTAAACATTCAAGTATATCAATCATATGACATCGAGGAAGGTAGTTTATGCCTTCAGTTGTTTGTATTTGGATTGTATATGATAAAAGTGCCTCATTCCCATGTTTTAGGTATTTCTTGATTTGGAATTTAACCATGTTATTACCTGATATGGTTTGATTGATTGATAAAGGGTTTTTGTTTATTCTTAAGGATAGATATCGTGTTTAAGGGACACCCCATGGGTGTGTTTCCATTATTTTATTATTTACAGTCGTTTAGTCTAGGTTGCCTTTGAGGATTACCTTGTTTTCCATGACTTGTTTGATTAAGATGAAGTTTGATTATCTGAAATTCCTATGATATGCATTGTGAATGTTTATCTATGTAGTAGTTATAGATTACATGAGCTTCTTTGATATTATATGAATGTTATTTTTCCAATGGACTATGAGAGCCTTAGACCAGGAAGACTGAGGAGACTTCCAGATTATTTGTTTTGATATGATATGTGTGCTATGTTTATTTTCCAATGGACTGTGAGAGCCTTGGACCGAGAATACTGAGGGGACTTCCAGATTATTTACACAGGGCTGTGAGAGCCATGGTGTAGATGATTGACCCTAGGGGGATAGACCATGAGAGATTTCTAGAAGGGTCCTTATTTAATAAATCGATGTTATGATGGACCAAAGGGGTTAGACTATAAGAGCTTTCCCAGAGGGTCATTTTTTAATAATTGAATGATTGTGATGAGTCTTCCAAGGCAAAACACAATCTTGGATTTAGTCATACTTAGTTGTTTATATGGTATTCTAAGACATCTATTTTGTTACTTTACACAGAGGATACAAATCTTAGGCTAGATCCCGAGGTTACATGATTCAACATATGAATAATAAATGTTAAGTGAATGTAATTGAAAACTATAGTATTGTTTACTTTGAGTACTTCCTAGTTTATTGATTCATTTTTTCATATTAACTAATATATATATTCACTAATAGATAGGCACAGATCCTTTGGTGGTTGCCTACTATGATTCATCTCACACCCTGTTTGGGTTATTATTTTGGACCCAAGCAGATTATATGATTGTAGGTATAGATAAGGGAAAGTTCCCTTCTTCATGAGGTACTTGATTGTTGTTGGAGCTGGAGACCATGGGACCAAGATGAGGCTTGCGATGATGTTTGAGTTTACTTACTATTTACTTATATTGGATTATATTTTATTTCCATCTTTGTGACTTGTTTTGGATACTTTCCTAAACATATATGACATGTATCATTTATATATATATATATGCTCCAGTTGTTTTATTACTATCAGTCTTCCACTGTTTACTTCTATTGTATGGTAGAACTACATCTACTATTGTTTTATTATTAATTTAACTATGTATATTGTGCCAATGAGGGAATAGTTTCCCAATTATTAATCCTTAGCCCTCATTGCTAGTCGTAAGCCTCTAGAATTTGGGTAAATGCACTTGAGGTCACATGAAAAAATAGGTACGGGGAACCCTTGGGTGGCACCCAAATCTAGGATGTTACAATATCACTCTTTACTGACTCTACATTCATCTATTAGCCCACATATTCTCACTTAAGGCATGGTTGAAATGTCCATCTCACTCATGGAAAGGCCCCTTCCACAACTACAACCATATCACCCAGGGTATAGACCAACATCATTCACACTAGGATCCAATATCTCCCATAGATATCCTTCCAATACCATCTCACTCATGGAGAGGCTAGGACTCAGGATCATCTCTCATGTCTACATTTGTCACATATCACAAGAATCAAATAATAAAACATAAGAAATAAAAAATATGGAATGAATCCCATTTCTTATGTAAGTTCTTTGAAATTTTTTTCTAACACTTTGGAAAATGGTGAGTAATATTTTTGGAGTTAGGTATGGAGTCAGTGTGGAGTTTCAAGCCCTATGAAGCCTCTGTGTGGATATATTAAAAATATTAAATATAATATATCACATGTGTGTAGTATTTTTTTAATTAATGTAATATATCTTAATGGTGTCTTGGATGAGAAATATAATACCACCACTAAATTTGAAATATGGATTTTACCCTAGGAGTGACATAAGTTTTGTCAGTTTCGGAAGTGCAGTCATGGAGAGATTAAATTAACTTATTAATTTAATTTCTATTTATTTGATAACACTAATTAATCCTTTATTTAAATACATATTTAGAGAATTTCATATGGTTAGACACGTAACTTGATAGGATTTGAGAGTTTATAGGGAGATCTAGTGGAAAGCGTGTTGGTGGGTGATCTCAAGATTTTGGATTGGTAATAAAAAAACATGGAGAATTGTGAATATTTTAAAAAGTGGATTTATCAATGATTTCACATGTGGGAATGTCTTCACCAATGATTGATCTAAGCCCAAGGTATGTATTTTTATTTTTATGGTTTAATTCCCTATTCTTGATTATTTATTCAAACATGAATTGATTCATTTAATATTAATTTTTGGATCATTATTTATTGATTATCCCATTGATTATTTCAATTCGTATAATTAGATATTTGATATTTATTTTGAATTTTCTGATTTAATTATCCTTACCATTCTCCAGATTTCTTTCAATTATGTCTAGTCAAACATTACCCTTTTTTATGCTTGGTTTATTTTTCATGCCTTTCTCCATCCATTCTTCAATGTTCAACATCGGTATTTCAATTGGTTGATAATTTGACTATACCCAAGAACCCAGTCATTTTTCAATCTCTTTTTAGCACAACAAGTCATTATCATGGGTTCGATGATGGGATTATATATGAAATGTAGGAATAAAATAGATAATGAAGATCCAATGGTGGCATGGGAGACAATGGTTTCATGATATGGATCATGTGGGTACTTCAAAGGAGTGTCGACATACGGTTTTTGAGGAAACGGTGTCCTGAATCTAGCCCCCAAATAAGGCATGAGCTCGATCACCACTGATCCAAGAATTATGGATGAGATTCACAGTAGAGGTGAAAGAGATAGTAGCATGGTTAGAGAACATGTATAAAAATCTAGAATTATAAGTTTTTTCCAACTACACCACATGTATTTTGGAAGAACGCATTTCATGTACCCCATTCTGTATAGTAGATAGGGTTTACATGGAATTTAAATATCACACGTCATGTGGGGGACCCATACGCTATGTAATACTTAACTAGCTAGCTAGGTGTGTATAGAGAGTACATACCCAAGAATCCATGTGACCCCACACATTGTGTTTTTCATGGAACACCCCATGTACTTCAGATATTACATTGATGTGAACAAATGGCACATGCTCATATACTAGGCCTAACCACTTCTCATCATGTATCATTAAGACGCATCATGTATCTAGATAAGAACATACCATGTGAGATGGAGGAACATGGGTAGAACTGAACATAGTGATACATTTCATGTACCCCCATTTAACACATTGTGTACTCTTTCTAGGGTAGGTTATATCCCTCAGCCTCATCGGTATGGATTTAATTTTTGTATGGGTGAGTTCCCATATACCAGGGTGAGTTTCCTCAGTCTAGCCCTGTAACGACCTAGAATTCTATCAATGAAATCTCCCTTCTTATAATTATTTAATATAGTATAAATCACATAAAATCACTTATAAATCACAAGATAAATTTTATAAATTAATAATGAATGAAATAAGAGATATTTCTAAAAGTTAAAGAACTTATACCAATGAAATAATAACTTTCCCTTGGGAATAGAAACACAATCCTTATGGATAGTAAACTGTCCAAATAAATAGTAACCTCAACCATGAAAGAATAAATAAAATTTAGGAATCTTATAAATGAAATTATGATATAATTATATCATATTATAAGTAAATGAATTTTCTTAAAATTATTAATTAGGTGTTGGTATTTTTGTAAGTCATAAATATTTAATTACAATTTCATAATTAATAAAATGATTTAAAAGAAATTTTATTTTCATAAAAAGTATTCATAAATTAATATTTTTTTTCTTATGATTTTAATATAATTTTATGAGACCTTAGTTAATTTTTCAAAGTATTATAAAATCAGTTATAATTTTAAAAACTATATTTTTCAAGTAAATGATGATTTTAATTAAAAATTAAATTTCTCATTTTTAGAAAATTATTTTCATAAAATGGAGTTAATTTTTTAATTCTACATGTTTAAAATGGTTAGGGTGAATTTTTAGTATTTTTCTAAAATACTATAATTTTTTGGGAATAGTAAAATATGCTAATTTACGATATAAATACATTATAAGCTAAATACATTATCCCTTGAGTCATGGATGATGTAAGAATAATAATATAGAACTAACCTTAATTATTTTAATATATTTGTGGATAATAATCAAACTATTCATAGTCTTGAGACAAAATAATAAACTAATGGATAAAATAATGAGAGAACACCCCTCTCCTCCACTATAAATACCACCTCTTCTCCTCACACATTACAAGATTTGATCCTTGTAAAATTTCTTCCCAATACTCTTACCAAGCCCCTCCCCCACATATATGAGCCTTTTTTTGAATAAAATACTTAAGCCAATCCCCTTAAGGAGGTTCTCAAGGAGGATAATTCAAGAGCTAAAAATCCTCTTTTTTTCTTTTTGTTTTCTTCTCAAATTGTTTTATTTTCTTATCCTTCCCTCACCTCCCCTATAAAAAGAGACATGATAAATCCATAATCATTAATATACTATAATTATATCATTTTAATGGAAGATACATCATCAAACTCCTTTCTCTCTCTCTTTAATTCTATAAATGAAAACATCGTATGTGATGTGTCAATTTACCAACATCATGGATGATGCATTTTAATTTTCCATTAATGTCTTCAAGGATAGTCATAAAACCATTTTTATGGTTAATAAAATATAATATATTTATTATATACTATTTAATGTTTTAGAAATATTATAAACACATTATTTTAATTAATAAAACAAAACTAGTTTGTGGTGATCAAAAAACCGCTAAAATAATCTAAACGATTATCAATAACATCGTATCTAATGATTCATCCTCACCCAAAAAATATAAATGAATTATATAACCATTTAATATTATGTATGTTCATTAATAACATATAACTTCAGTTATATATATATATATTCCCATTTTACATGAACTTCCATACTCATATACAAGTAAATCGACCATGAAAACCAAGGAAATGAATGCTCCCGAACGATAAAATTGTATATTATAACTCATAAAAAAAGATCATTAATGAACTTAAAAATTATACTAAATAAAATAAATTTATAAACTGTTATTAATTAAATTATTAATGAATCTAATTTTATTATCTAGGACTTTAAGGTCAAGTACAGAACACTTTCGGACATAAGGTAAGGGTTTCTTCCCGAACCACCATTTTCCATTCGGGTTACGCTTTCTATCAATTTACCCTAATTTAATTATTAATTATTTTTATATACTTATTAAAATTATTTTTATATTTTCCAAACTCATATATCTATATCATTTCATCTTTATTTTAAGGGTAAATACATGTTTTACATGGTTCCCTTCTCAATTTTTTCCCAATAAGAAAACCTGATTAAAGGGAACCTCCCAGTTTCTTACCCATTTTCAAGTACCATCCATAATCTATTTTGACACACCATTATTTTTCTTAAATAACTAATTTTGTCATGAAAAAATATATTTATTAATTACTAGTTTTATACAAACAATTATGATAAATAAAAATTATTTTTCCAAAAGAACTCTTCTTTGATAAGTAAAAAAAGTGTATTTCTCTCAAGAATTCATCGATGATTTTATTGGAGTATTTTCATCTATTTAAATACCCTATATTGAATATTATTATTAATTAGTAATAATATCTTATTATTATCATATAAAATATTTTATTAAATGGTTTATGATTAATTTGATTGTAGATGTTCTATATTGATACCATTCACCGAACTACTTAGAATGATTATTAATTATGTTTATAGATTGGGTAATGTTACTTAAATTTCATATGTATATATTGTTTATGTTTAACCCCATTCATATGAGGAATGAATTGGACTTAGTAAGTGATGTTTGGGGCCCTCTATATCAACTCTATTCATCGGTAGGTCTCATGAGACAAAAGAAAAATGGATTTTGGCAGAGGCCTTAACCGTTTATTTTCTAGTGTCTTGGTAGAGGCCTCGATGATATGTTTATGATGTATGGCATATGCATTCCCTCATTATGATTAGTAATTTCTTATTCATATGAATATTTTACTATTATAATATTCATGGTTAAGTTTTATTCTCATGTGATTATTTTTATGGCGTTATTTATTCATATTTTATTCTTGTCATATTATGCTCATTTTTATGTTCTAATGTCATGTTTTATTATTCATTCACCATGCCTTATTGTTTATATTATCTTTTTTGTATTACTTACCCTTATTGAGCATATTATCTCACCCCTTTCTTATGTTTTATTTTTCCCCTGGATGCATAGATGTATATTATGAATGACTTTCATAGATAATCTAGGAGTCATGGATGTTAGAAATAAAGTTTCTATGTTGTTTTCCTTTAAATTTGTAATTTAAAACTTATTTTTTTATTTGTTTTTCCAAAACTACTAAAATATTCAGTCCTTCAGGATTATAATTCCTTATTTATTATAACAATGTAATAAACTAAGGCACCAGCTCTGGGAAACTAGGGTCGAGGTCTTTACAGTTGGTATCAGAGTAAGTTCAATATAAACCTTGGAAACTAGATTTATAAAACATTGATTAGGTAACAAAACCCTAAGATAGACTTTGAAGATAAAATTAAAATAACATCCTAAAATTTTGGTAAGTTAGAGATTATGTGGGTCTTCCTATCAATATATCCATGTCTGGATACTACAAGTGGACGTGGTTCTGGAATAGATTTACCTAGGGGTAAAAAATCTGACAAGGTGTCCTAGGCCTAACTCGGGGTAACCTAGTACACAAAAACGGGCCTTACTACGCACTTGGTTTGACACTCTCAGGGGATATGCTTAGGATAATTCACATTTTCTTTACAAACCATTATTATGGATTTAAAAGTAAATATATCCCCAAAGAAACCATGTTTATTATTATGAGATTAGTTATGCATAAAATTTCAATTTACGTTAAGTGTATTTTTAGTTCTAGATTATGTATTATGATTCATAACTTAATTTAGTGTATTCCATTATTTGGAAATGGAGCCAAGTAGAAGGAATGGAAACTGTATCAATACGCATATTCCATATAGATATTTCCCTCCTATGAAAGATAATTATGTTGGTATTATAACTAAAACTGGTTCTAAGAAACTTATAACTATACTGGGGTAGCTGACTCAGGTTATGAAAAATAACCTTACCCGTATAGAGAATCTTGATCCTAAATGTGGAGGAGCAATGTTAGAATGATTTATGCGACAACAACCTCCATCATTCAATGGGAATAAAAATATATTTGTAATGAAGTAGTAGATAAGATCCTTAGAGAAGATATTTCTCACTTTGGGAAGTAATAAAAGGGAAAAGGTGATCATGGTAGTTTATCGTCTCTCAGGAGATGCTAATCAATGGTGGTCGATGATTCAAAACACAAAGGAGGAGGAAGAAATTGAAAATATGGAATGGAAAGATTTTAAGTAAATTTTTCTAGAAAAATATTTTCCTCATGAATAGTGAGTGGATATGGAAAAGTAATTCTTGAGTCTGAAACAGAAAGAGGATTAAAACATTGTGAAGTACAAAGCTATTTTTACAAGGTTATTAAGGAATGTCATGAACTACATGTGTAATACAATGAGTAATATTAATCAATTATTTTATGGTTTAAAACCATTCCTCTGAAGGGAACTGGTCTCCCAAAATTTCTCATCATATGAAGATATGGTCTCATGTTCTATCAATATAGAGAAATAATTCTCTAAGTCTTATGAATTTAAGGGGAAAAAAGATAATAAGATGGTGATGGAGGAATTAATGGATAAAGGGGATAATAAAAAGTGGAATTTTCCAATGTGTGATACTTGTGGAAGGAAACCCCCTAGTTCCTGCTTAAAAGGAAAAGTATTTTGTTACAAGTATAGAGAAAAAGGCCACTAAGACCGTGATTACAAGGGAAAGAAAGAAGTTACCAATTTTAAATGATACAATTGTAGGGATATGGGAAACTATGAAAATTATTGTCCTAAGAATCAAGAAAACTTTCCCCAGAAAAGGGAAAGTGACCAAGGACAAGCTTATATGGTCTAAATTGCAGAGGTTGAAGTTTCTAATGATGTAGTGGAAGGTACTTTAATCATTTCCTCAAACTTAGCCAATGATTTATTTGATTATAGATAATATCATTCTTTTATATCTTCCCAATTTACCAATAAAATTAGACATTTACCTTTTGATTTAATAAATGATTTTTCAGTCAAAACTCTTAAGGGAAGTATTATTGAAACAGAGATGTGTCGGTCAGTCCCCTTTATGACACATAAATGTGATTTAGTTGCAAACCTTATCATCATACCTATGGTTGATTTTTATATAATCCTTGGTATGGATTGGATTTCAAAATATGATAAAAAAATCTATTTCAAGAATAAGGAAGTTTTAATTTGTGAGGAAGATGTACAATCCCTTATCTTTAGAGCAAAAACATCGCCATATAGTTCTCATCCATAACCACCTCTAGTAGCTCTTCTAAATGAAATTATTGGGGAGGAAGAGAAAACATCATCTATAGATGAGGAAATAAATCTTCAAATTGAGGATGTACCTATTTTATAGGAATACATTGATGTATTTCTAGAGGATTTTCCTAGACATCCTCTAGAGTAGGAAATTGAGTTTTCTATTAATTTAATCCCTGATGAAAGGCTAATATCAAAGACTCCTTATAGAATGGACAATATGAAATTAATGGAGTTAAAGAAATAAATAGAGGGGTTAAGTAATAAGGGATTTTTTCTCCCTAGTGTTTCTCCATGGGGATCCCCTATTCCCTTTTTCAAGAAGAAAGATGGATCCATGAGGATATGCATTGAATATAGAGAAATCAATGTTATTAAAATAAAGAACAAGTATCCCTTTCCTCGTAGTGATGATTTATTTGATCAACTTCACAGAACCTAATATCTTTTTAAGAATGACCTTCTATGTGGATATCATCAATTGCGTGTGAGGAAGGAAGATATTTCAAAGACAGTATTTTGAACCAGGTATGGACATTATAAGTTTACAGTAATGTCATTTGGACTAAATAATGCACCCTCTATTTTTATGGATCTAATGAACAGAGTGCTCAAGGAATATCTTGATGATTTTTTTGTGGTATTTATTAATTATATATTGATATATTCCAAAATCAATGAGGACCATGAGAACCACTTTCGGGTTATTCTGGAGACTCTTATAAGAAAAGAGTCATATGGGAAGTTTAGCAAGTGTGAATTCTTGATTCAAATAGTTTCTTTTCTTGGCCATATTTCCTCTAAGGATGGAATCTTATTTGATCCTATAAAGACAAAGGTGGTGGAGGAATTTCCTACACCAAAAACCCTAATTTGGGTATGTATTTTTATTGGTTTAGCATGTTATTATCGGTATTTTGTTCATAACTTTTCCCAATTAGCTAACTCATTAACCAAGCTTACTCATAAAAGAGTTGATCTTATTTGGACAAAGGAATGTGAATAATTCTTTGAATAATTGAAGAATAGATTAGTGAATTCCCTAATCCTGAATCTACTATCAGGAAATGGTGGGTTTTTTATTTATATTGATACATCAAATAAATGACTCAGTTGTGTCCTTATGTAGAATGATAGAGTTATTGCCTGTGTATCAAGGCAGTTAAAACTCATGAACAAAACTATCCAATGCATGATCATGAGTTAGAAGTTATAATATTTGCTCTGAAAATATGGAGACAATATCTCTATGGTGAAATATGATAGATCACAAGAGTTTTAAATATATCTTCAAACAGAAAGAACTCAACATGAGGCAAAGGTGATGGCTTGATATTCTCAAAGATTATAATTATTCGATACACTACCAATCAGGGAAGGAAAATAAGGTTTCATATACATTGAGTAGGAAGGATCATGGAGTTTTGAAAAAAAAAATGAGGATTTACAAGGATCCTATGTACATGGATCTAGAAAAGATGGATATGGGAATTATAAAATGAAGGTGAAACATCATTACTTTTTAAATTGGTTGCCCAACCATCTTTATCGGAAAGGATTAAAATTTCTCAGTCTGGTGACAATAATATTCAAAATAAAATTAAAGATTTGAATGATGGGTAGTTGGTGGAATTTGTGTATAAAGATGGAATTATGAAATTTGGGAGGAGGTTATGTATAACCTCTACACCTGAGATAAAAAGGGAGTTATTGGATGATTCTCATAACTCTAATTGTTATATAACCCCCAGTATCACTAAGATGTATATAGATTTGAAGGAACATTTCTAGTAAGATAATATGAAGTGAAAAATTGTTGATTATGTATCAAGATGTTTAGTTTATCAATAAGTGAAGGCTGAAAGACAACATTCTAGAGGATTCATGCAATCTATTCCTATTCCTAAATTGAAATGGGATAAAATTACTATGGATTTTTTCACTAGATTACCATAAACTCTAATAAAGAATAATTTAATATGGGTAATTTTTTATCAACTTACCAAATATGCACATTTCCTCGCTATAAATGAATATTTTCTACTAGATTGCCTTGTGTAACTCTATATTAATGAATTTTTAAGACTTGATGGAGTGCCTCTTTCAATTATGCATGATCATGACCCATGATTAACATTGGAATTATTGAAAATTCTTTAGAAATATTTAGATATCGAGCTTCATTTGAGTACTTATTATCACCCTCAAACTGACAGGCAGTCTGAAAGGACCATTCAAACATTAGAAGACATGTTGAGATCGTGCACACTTTACGTTCAAGGTATGTGGGATCAGTATTTACATTTGGTATAGTTTTCTTATAATAATAGTTTCCATTCAATTATTAAAATGGTGCCATATAAATCATTGTATGGAAAGGCATGTCATACACCAACTTGTTGGTATGATGTTGGTGAAAGGAAGCTTGTAGGCCCTTATCTTGTGGAGGAAACAATAAAAAAGGTAAGGACAATTAAAACCCATATCAAAGAAGCTAAAAGTAGGCAAAAGATTTATTCCAATAATCTAAGTAAGTATTTGGAATTTAAAGTGGGAGATCATGGTTTCTTGAAAGTATCTCCATAGAAGGGTGTTATAAGATTTGGAAAGAAAGGAAAACTAAGCCCCAGGTACATTGGTCCTTTTAAAATCATGGAGAGAGTTAGAGTTGTTACTTATCATTTGGAAATTATGCCTAGCCTTTATAAATTACACAATGTGTTCCACATCTCTTTGTTAAGGAAGTACATACCAGACCCAATGCATGTCCTCACTTATAAAGAAATATATTTGGAACCTAATTTATCTTACTATGAAGATCCTATCTGGATTATGGACACTAAAGAATAGGTGTTGAGGAATCAGATGAATCGGCTGGTAAATATGCTTTGGAAAAATCATAAAATTGAAGAGGTGATATGGGAATCAGAGGAAGTTATGATTAATAACTACCCAAATCTTTTTATGAGGTGACATTCTAAAAATTTCTAGGAAAAAATTTTTACAGGAGGGGAGAATATAACGACCCATAATTCTATTAATGAAATTTCCCTTCTAATAATTATTTAATATAGTATAAATCATATAAAATTACATAGATATCAAAACAAAAATTTTATAAATAAATAATGTATGAAATAAGAGGTATTTTTAAAAGTTAAGGAACCTATACTAATGAAATAGTAACTTTCCCTTAGGATAGTTATATGAACCTTATGAATAGTAAATCAAAAAAATGAATAGTAACCTTACCCATGAAATAATAAATAAAATTTAGACATCTTATAAATGAAAGTATGATATAATTATATCATAGTATAAGTAAATAAATATTCTTAAAATTTTTAATTAAGTGTTGGTATTTTTGTAAGTCATAAATATTTAATTACAATTTTATAATTAATAAAATGAATTAAAAGAAAATTTATTTACAAAAAATGTATTCAAAAATTAATATTTTATTTTCTTGTGATTTTAAGATAATTTTATGAGGCCTTAGTTAATTTTTCTAAGTGTTATAAAATCAGTTATAATTTTTAAACTATATTTTTTGAGTAAATGATGATTTTAATTAAAATTTATATTTATCATATTTAGAAAATTATTTTCATAAAATGAAGTTAATTTTTTAATTATACATTTTAAAAAATGGTTAGGGTTAATTTTTGGAATTTTTCTAAAATACTTTAATTTTTGTGAGCAGTAAAATACGATAATTTACGATATAAATACATTATAAGTTAAATACACTATTCATTAAGTCATGGATGATGCAAGAATAATAATCTTTAATTATCCTTCATTATTTTAATATATTTGGTGATAATACTCAATCTATTCATATTCTTAAGGAAAAATAATAAACTAATGAATAAAGTAATGAGAGAACACCCCTCTCCTCCATTATAAATACCACCTCTCACCACCTCTTCTCCTCACACCTTATAAGATTTGAATCTTGTCAAATTTATACCCAATAATTTTCCCAAGACACTTCCCCATGTCCATGATCCTTTGGTCTCAACACAAGACCAAAACCAATCCCCTTAAGAAGGTTCTCAAGGAGGATAATTCAAGAGGTAAAAATCCTCTTTCTTTTCTTTTATTTTCTTTTAAAATTATTTTATTTTCTCATTATTCCCTCACCTCCCCTGTCCAAAGAGACATGATAACTCCAGTATCATTTATTTACTGTAATTATATCATATTAATAGAAAATACATCATCAAAATCCTTTCTCTCTCTCTTTTATTGTATAAATGAAAACATCACCCATGATGTGTCAATTTACCAACATCATGGACAATGCATTTTCATGTTTCATTAATTCCTTAAAGGATGATTATAAAACCATTTTTATGGTTAAACCAAATTATAATATTTATATTACATCCTATTTAATTTTTTGGAACTATTATATACACATGATGTTAATTAATAAAACAAAATTAGTTTTTGATGATCGAAAAACCGCGAAAATAATCTAAGCGATTATCACTTGTGTATTATATAATGATTCATCCTCATGAAAAAAATAAAAATGACTTATATAACCATTTAATATTATGTATGATCATTATAAAAATATAACTTCAGTTCTATATATTTATTCCCATTTTACATGAACTTCCACACTCATATACAAGTAAATCGATCATGAAAACCAAGGAAATGAATGCTCCCAAACGATAAAATTGTATCTTATAACCCATAAAAAAGACCATAAATGAACTTAATAAAATTATAATGAATAAAATATGTGTATAAAATGTTTTTAATTAAATTATTAATGAATCTAATTTCATTTTCCAAGACTTTAAGGTCAAGTGTAGAACACTTTCAGGCATAAGGTAATGGTTTCTTCCTAAACCTCTATTTTCCATTCGGGTTACAATTTCTCTCTATTTACCCCAATTTAATTCTTAATTATTTTTATATAATTATTTTAAATTTTTTATATATGTTTAAAACTCATATATCCATATCATTTGATCTTTATTTTAATGGTAAATACATGTTTTAAAAATTTCCCTTCTCAATTCTTCCCAATAAAAAAACCTGATTAAAGGTAACTTCTCAATTTCTTACCCATTTTCAAGTTCCATTCATAATATATTTTGAGACACCATTATTTTATAAAATCACTAATTTTTTCATGATAAACTATATTTTTTCATTAATGGTTTTATACAAACAATTATGACAAATAAAAATGATTTTTCTGAAAGAACACTTCTTTGTAAAGTAAAAAAAAGGGTATTTCTCTCAAGAATTACTCAATGATTTTATTAGAGTGTTTTTATATATTTAAACTCTCTTTGTTGAATATTATTATTAATTGTGAATAATATTCTATGATTATCATCTATCATATTTTATTAAATGGTTTATGGTCAGTTAGACTATAGATGTGTTATCTTTATATCACTCACCATACTACTTAGAATGGCCTTATTACCTATATTATACCAAACTAGACTGAAATAAAGAAGAAATTATGACCACTATAGGAAGCTAGAGAAAGAAAAGAGACAGTTAGTATAATATAGGTAGTAGAGAACCCGACTAGCCCAAGTAACTTTTATGGTTATTGATTATGATTACATATTAGGGAAAGTTATTTACATTTCATATGTATATGTTATTTATATTTAAACACATTCATATGAAGAATTAATTGGACTTAGTAAGTGGTGGGTGCAGCCCACTATATCCCCTAGATGCACCAGTATGTCTCATGAGACAAAATAGAAATAGATTTTGTCTGAGGCCTTAACCATTTATTTTCAAGTGTCTTGATCATGGCCTCAACAGTATGCTTATGATGTATGGAATATTCATTCCCTCGTTATTATTAGTAATTTATTATCCATGTGAATATTTTACTAGTATAATATCCATGGTTAATCTTCATTCTTATGTTATTATTTTTGTGGAATTATTTATTTGTCTTTTATTCTTACCATATTATGCTCAATTTTATGTTCTAATGGCATTTGTTATTAGTCATTTACCATGACTTGATGTTTATATTAGCTTTGATTATATTACTTACCCTTACTAATAATCTTATATCATCCCTTTCTTATGTTGTATTTTTCCCCAGGATGTGAATATGTATATTATGAATTAATTTCAGAGATAATCTAGGAGTTATGGATGTTTCCAATGAAGTTTCTATGTTGTTTTTCCTTTCAAGTTATAATGTAAAACTTATATTTATATATGGTTTTCCAAAACTAATAAACTATTTGGTCCTTTTGGATTTTAATTCCTTGTTTATTATACTAATGTAATAAATGAAGGCACCAGCATTGAGAAACTGGGGATGGGGTCTTTACATACCCTATGAGGGTTCAATGTGGAATTTAGTCCTGAGAATCTGACATAAGATCCCCTAAATAGATTAATGAAAGTAACCCTTCACAAGGACCGAGGTTAGATCCACATTTCCATATTTTCCTAGGTAGCATCAGGGGTCATGTAACCTTTATACGGGTGTTCTATCCCCTACCTAGTTGGTTATTCTAGTTAGGGTAGAGTGTCCACCATTGGACCCGGGTGTGATCCCTTATTTGTGCATCAGCATCTGTTATCTTCTGATGAGGTGTAGTCTAATAGAGTGTGTATCTCAGATAAATCATCTCGGTTCCTTCGAAATTTAACATAGAATTTCCTAATGAGTATGACCTCTAGGATTTGTGTCATCAATTTCCTCATGTTCTTGGAGTGAGATCTCTCAAACGAGTGTTATCATGGAGGCTCGATCCAAATCCCTAGACTGGTAGTAAGGAAAAACCTCACCTTGAGACTTGGAGTATTCCTTGATCATATCTGAGTTATATTTTTTATCCTTATCAATTTTTTAATTTAGAGTTGACTCCCTTTTGTATTTTAATGTTTGGTGATTTTGGGGTGTCCTACTGGGTATGTTTATACTCACTCATGCATGGGATCTACCCACAGCTGTCATGTTTTATATAGATGATATGCCTTTTGATGGAGTCCAGGGTTGACCAATAGTAGGAGGAGCTTATTGGTGTGATTCATACTATGAATATATTTAGTAGTTTAATTTTGTTAGTACTCCCCATTTTTTAGAAGGTTAGAATCCATCACAGTTTTTGTGGGATTGTATTTGGCCCCTTTACTTTTCTATTTTATTCTGTCAAAATATGATGAGGGATACTAGTGGTTCATGCATGAATTTTGTTCCAACTGGTTATTTTTTATTAATACATTACTTTGTGGATGATGAGATGTGTTCATTTTAATAGGTACTTAAGGCTAAGGCCTTCCATGTAAATTATTCCATCTTAGTAGTCAAGGTTCACTCCCAATATCATTTTAGCATAAAATTCACTTACTAAACCAGGTTCGCTCCCCGTTTCATCCATGTCTATCTCATGAGATATAAATCCTTAACCAATTCATTGGAGGGAGATATAAGTCCCACCAATCACATAATTAAATCATACATATGTGTGCCACAAGATAATAAAACACTCATCACATCACGACCCAAGGGATGGGTTTCATAACCATCATATCATAAACCATGAAATGAAATGGGTTTTATACAAATTTCATCATATTATAACCTATATAAAATATATAGTTTTTATAATCATTTCATTATATAATAACTCATGAAAAGAAATTGGTTTCATAAGAATTTTATCATGGTATAACCCGTAGAAGAGAAATGGGTTTCATAAACAACTTAACATATTAAACATAAACAATTCAGAGAAAGAATGAGAATGGAGTCCTTATATCATATCTCCAGTAATTCACAAACCATGTCAAAGTATTTCATCTTATATGGAGTGGTATTTTGAAAGATAACATGGATCATTTCTTAATGAAAATAACCTTTCTTTGAAAATCAATTTTTAAGGAATAAACATTTTCCAAATCCTTTTTCATGAAAATAAATTTGATAAATTATAAAATAACCTTTAAAAATCATTTAAAACTTTTCTTGATTAAAATATCATTTCCTCTTAATTTTTTTTAAATATAAAATATTTTTAAAAACCTTTTCTTTGGAAATAACCTTGAAACCTTATAAAGGAAGCTTCAAAAATAATTTAAAACGCTTTTTAATACATAAAACATTTTTTTTAAATTTCTTTTCCTTGAAAATTAGTTTAAATTTTAATTTTAAAACATTTTTGAAAGAATTTTTAAAAAAAATGGTTTTTGAATAAAATAGAGTTCCTACCGAAGATAGAAATAAGGTCGAATTTTCCTAAAAACACCTTATTAGTTATATTAAGTACCAATGAGTGGAAAATGGAACCATTGAATGAATATATGATTAATAACCAAGGTATAAGAAAAATAATTATATTTCTTGAGATATAGATCATAATATTTCATCAATGGAAGCCTAATCGTAAACAATACCAATAAACGTTGAGATTGTAGCAATAAACTATTACCACCTTAGTAACATTGAATCATAATAATAATGATATAATAACATTAAATTAAGAATAAAATATCATTAAAATAATTATATTCATGATATAAAATTTCAAAGGTCATTATATATATCTCGTAAAATAATACAGGTGCATAATATAACTTGCGTCTCAAAGAAGGAAAATTGAGAAAAAATTACTTTATCAATTTGGTAACTTTTGAACCATAAAACACATGAAATATATATCATAAAATTGATATGTAAATACCCATAAATTTAATTATAATAATAAAAAAATATATTCATGGTTAGTATATACACCACAAAAAATAAACAAGTGGTGAATATGGCATAAGCCTCACAAAAATAAAAGTGAGACTACAAACCCCCTTACTACTTGAGTAAATTTTGAATCATGAGATCCATGAAAGAAAAACATAAATTAAAACTTTTAATATCATTAAATAAATTAAATTCGTGATATAACATGTCATAGGGAATTATATACATCACATAACAAGAATAAGTGGTGAATATAGCATATATCGCACAGAAATAAAAGTAAGATGAGAAAACCCTTACCTTAAGTATTGACTTTATTTTTACACATTCCAACCTCATGTATAATAAATATAAGTGAATTATACATTTAAAAAATAACCATATAATTATTTATCATACCATATATTATTTTATTATGACTTTATATTACCTATTAATTAACAATTTCATGTTAAAGTTCTGTTTTGGGTAATAATCGCTTTGTTTTTCGTATATGTTTTGACATGTTATTCTTGATCCTCTTACTTAGATCATGATGTAATTATTTAAATAATGTAAAAAATGATATAAATATCATATATATTCAGTATATAATTATTTTTAATAATCTATAAAATATATAAATATGAAATGGAATACACTGTTCATGGAGATGGTAGGTCGTACGTACACATAAACGCTATTTCTGTTTTCTTATCATACTAAAAGAAAGAAAGTAAATGAAATATATGTGTATCTATATTATATTTAAAGTATAATTATTATGTCATATATATCATATACTTTTACTAAACTCATCCTTAATACATTTCATGTAAAGTGTGAATGAATCACATCGCTTGGAGGAGGCGGTAGTCCATACATCTAAAAACGAAGTTATTGTATTTCCACAAAATGGAAATCATGAAGGTATGTGTTATAAAATAATTCCATAAGAATAAATAAATTATAAATATCATATATATCATATAAAAATATAAATTACAACATTATTCCCAACCTTGAGAGGTGGTGATGGAAGAACGAACGACATCGGTTCACGAGGCGGTAGTCTGTCGTACACATGAACGATGATTGTGTATCCCATTTGACGGAAGTGTGTGAGAGTTTTGGTCATACAAATAACACAAAAAAATCTCACTATATTTATTATACTAAGATTTTTATATAAACATGTAATTATAATAATTTAATGGTTGTATAAACAAATAAAATAAGAGTGCTTGTTAAAGAATGTTACATCTTCTTTGAGTAACTCCTTTTGGTTTAAACTAAAGGACTTAATTGTATTGATTTATGCCAAAGTAAGGCTTATAGTATGATATCGGGGTGTTTGGAGCTTATTTGATCATGTTTTGGATGATCCAAATGGATTTATAGGTGTGAATAAGTGAGGGAAATGAGTTCCCTTTTATAGTGGAGGATGAGTGGCATTCTTGTAAATATAAAAAGGTAAACGCTATTGAGAGATCTCTCTTACATAATGTGCCTCCAATAATTTTTTATTTTTGATAAAATAGTTTAATTTTTTGAAATATTTACATCCAATATATTTTTTACATGTTTCTAGGTTATTTATCCTCTTAAGTTAAAGTTTAATCACTAAATAAACTTGGTTTTACCTTAATCGTTGTAATTAATTTTAATAAATTTCACTAATCACTTTGGTAAAAAATTAATTTGAACTTATCATACATTATAAATTATTTTTATTCCAAATATGAAATCCATTTTTCCAAATTCCAATCACATAAGTGGTATAAATTAATTTAAAATTAATCCCGTAGACATAACGGGAAAACGAGTTTTAAAAGTAAAAAATTTCAAAAATTTGAGTTGTTTTTATATCCAATTTCAATGTGAAATTGATTTAAATGAACTAAATTGGATTTATTGTTGTATAATTTAATTTATTATACTTTAAAATAAATTTAAAATATAATTTCAAAAAATAAATAAAGTAGATAAAAAGGAAGTTTTCAATTAAAATTCAATGATTTTCACAATTCATCAAAAAATGAAACTTATCAGAAAAACACCAAAAAATAACTCCAAGTAAATTTTGTATTCCTGTTTCAAAAATGAAGTTTATTTTTTCTATTAAATTTTATAAAAGTTTCAAAAATTAGATTTAAAATTGGTGCGCCATTAAAAGCTTGTAAAATTACCTTTTGAAAAATACATATTTTTATTCATAAAATTGGATTTATTATTATATTATACCTATCAAATATATTTTATAATCATAAAATAATTTGATTAAATATATAATATATAAATTTTATTAAAAAATAAACTAAATTGTTTTGTTTAATTTATTGAGATAAAATTGTGTTTGTTCATAGAAAAAAAAATTTCTTAGAAAAAAAATTTCTTTATTGTAAAATAGTTTTTATTTTTATTTCTAACTAATTTATAACCAAAGGATTCATTTTATATACATGTGTAATCATATTTTCTAAATTTAGTTAATTTTATTCGTAACTTCCATTCCAATGGTTAGGTGGTAACTATAATAATATTTTAATAAAAATATTAATAATATATTATAGTTCAGTAAGACTCGGCAATGAGTGTAACGTAAGCTATTGAAGGAACTTTGAATTATGTGTAACACAATATAAACATAGTGTTTTGTTTATCGCAAGATAATCTAAGTGTTGCGCATAATGGAAGTTTAACTTTGTGTTGTGTGAAATTCAAGACAAACTTAGTGCTTTAATATAACACAAGCTATATTCAGTATTGTGTGAAATGTAGAATATTGAAAATATTAAATTAAATCAAAAATAATAATAAAACTTAGGGTGTTACATCCTACCCCCATTAAAATGAATTTCTATCTCAAAATTAATCTGGGTTATTAAAGGTTTAATACTTGAAAGTTCCTTTCATAGAAACTCACATTCTAAAAATGAATGCTAAAAATTCCTTTAAAAAAGGAAAGTTGGAAACATAACGGTTACCCAAAGTAGCTCATTACTATGTTTCCACACAGGAGAACATAGGTGGAATGTGAAAACATGGACATGGAAGATAAATATAACTATAATGTTCTGATAGAGAGTGATAGAGAACATTATTAGGAGAAAGTTAATGATCACAAATCCATAACCCAAAGAGGCTTGAAGAAGGTCATTGATATCATCAAAAATGATGATAATGGGAAAAAATTTATTTCAAGACACTTTTTCCTAGAGTTGAATAATTTTAATGAGAATATATTCTTACATGATTTCAGGACAACCTCGCCCTTTGTTGTGCCTTGATCAATTTCCACTTCATCTCTTATTCTAATAAATGAATGTGAAATTTTCATTTTTGAAGCATTAGAAGGTCATGAGATCCAAAAATATAATTATAGGTCATTCCATATATATTTATCACAACAAAAAGGTTATCACAAGTTATAAAATATGCATAAATCATCATATGGTGAGATAATACTTTAATCTCTAAAACCTCTTTAGAAGTTTAACATAAACCATTCCATAAATGGTTAACCGTACAACCCTTCCAAAATATAAAAGTTTGAAACTTTATAAAGGAAACTAAATTTCACAAAATTATCTTAACATTTATCCCCCATATATCATAAAGTAGCTCTAATTTTTCAATTACTAAACATGTGAATACCTTAATCATTTATTATCTTAAAACAAGGTAATAACCTTAATTACCATAAATCCTTATGGAAAACATGTATGTTTCCTTATTATAAAGATTATTGGATATATTCCTTAAATCAAAAAATGATTTAAACTTCATCAATTATAGAATAAACAATTTTTTCAATAAATCATTAATCATTTACAATGTAATTAGTATCTTCCAATTTAATTTATCCAAACATCATTATCTTAACATTAGGAACATTTTAAGGGTTATATTTCCCTTAATCATGTGTTTCCCTTGAATATCACCTTTCCACTAAATTAATTTTCTATTAAATTGGAACCATTCAACATATTATTGTATTTACTTATCAAAAAATATAAATTGAACAATCCTTATATATTTCATAATTCATATAACATAATTCTTTTATCCAAATACATAATCACTTCGATTATTACACTTCATACTTAATCTATTAACAAGGATACCTCATCCTATTACTTAATACCTATTTCCTAGAATATGAAATATGAATCCTTTCTTAAGGTTCCTTAACCTCAATTTAATCATGATTCTTATGTTTAATGTAATAAATACTATTTGAACATCTCATACCTTTCACAATTCATTCATGGTCTCTTTATATTTAGCGGTATAACCAATACCCATGCCACCTTATTGATTCTATTCATGAGATTTCCACTTAGGACATCGATTTTCATAATTCTCGTGATTTACACATCTGAAACATCCCATTTTAACCCAATTACTTCTATTCCCACTATTTACTAAGACCAAAAAACAAAGTGTAAGTAATCCTTATCATAGCATAAAACTAGATAATCTTGAAAAATTACTTATAGGATGCCTAAATCATGAAACATTCTTTTAAATCTATGAATACTTATGATTATACTTAGATACATCCCTATATATGTCCTTATAAATATCCCTAGGGATATCACTAAATTTTTCTCATCCTAGTTTCCAAAGGTTGAATAAATTGTTCCTTTGATACCAACTATAGTGACTCAGACTTAACATACATGGATATTGCATCATTTTAGATGAATATTCATCACATTACAAAAGTAAATGGATGAGGACCGTAATAGTTTAATATATTTGGAAACTTGGAAACATAATCTTCTATCTTGATGAAATATCTTTAACATATCCCATAAATATCTTTCCCTTTATTACTCTTATTAAAAACCTTTCTTCATAACCTAGGGGAAAGGAAACATAATAAAGGGTGAGATCATATTCTCATTAAAGGTAAAAATAAATGATATACATAAGCATAAAATAGACATAAGGGTATGATAATATGACTATAGCATTTCAATATCATACTCTGCATATCAAATATCATAATCATGAGTCACATCTAAAGATTAGCAGTTCATAAGACATAAATCATAAGGAAATAAAAGAGCATGATTCATGAGATCATATCATTGTAATAAGACATATACTTGTGTTATACACATAAGAATATAAAATCACTCCCTATAACTCAATTCTCGTTACCAAAACTTATCAAGGCACTTTATGGGGAATGCACCTACAGGGCGGGACACACCACCATCCCTAGTCACAACCCTTTCCTTATAGTGGATCAGGTTACACCTTTCTATAGCAGGTCAAGCACGTCTACTAGTTTCCCATAATAGTAGTCAAGGTTCACTCCCAATACCATATTAGTAGTCATGGTTAAATCCCCAGACCATCTAAGTAGTCAAGGTTTACTCCCAATACCATCTTAGTAGTCAAGGTTCACTCCCAAGACCATCTTACCAGAAAAAGTCCATTACTGAATCGAGTTCAATCCCCATTTCATCTATGTATATCTCATGATATATAAATATTTACCAAATTCATTAGAGGAATATATAGTTCCCACTCATCACATAATGAAATCATATATACGTGTTTTATAAGATAATAAAACATTCATCATTTCATGACCCATAAAAAGTGATGGGTTTTATAAACATCATATCATAACCCATGAAATGAAATGGTTATAATAAACATTTCATAATATTATAACCAATATAAAATAGAAAGTTTTAATAATCATTTCATCATATAACAACTGATGAAAAGAAATGGGTTCCATAAGTGTTTTATCATGGTATAACCTGTGTAAGAGAAATGGGTTTCATAAACAACTTGACATATTAAACATAAATCATTTAGATAAATAATGATAATGTTTTCCTTAGATAATATCCTTACTAAATCATAAAAAATATCAAATGATTTCATCTTATATGGAGTAGTATTTTGAAAGATAACATGGAGCATTTTTTAAGGAAAATAACCTTTCTTTGAAAATCAATTTTTAAGGAATAAACATTTTCAAAATACTTTTATTTGAAAACCAATTTTAAAACTTATAAAATAATATTAAAAATCATTTAAAACATTTCTAGATGAAAATATCCTTTCTTCTTAAAAAACCCATTTTTAAAACATAAAACATTTTGAAAATCTTTTTCTTTGGAAATAACCTTGAAATTTTATAAAGGAAGATTTGAAAACCATTTTAAACACTTTTTAAAACATAAAACATTTTTTAAAATAATTTTACTTGAAAATTTGATAAAATTTAATTTAAAAACATTTTTGAATTTTTTTTTCGAAAACATGTTTTTGAATAAAACAAATTTCCAACCGAAGAGAGAAGTAATGTCAGAATTTCCTGAAAACACCTTATTAGTTATCTTAAGTACCAAAGAATTGAAAAATGGTACCATTACATAAATATATCATGAATAACTAGGGGATAAGAAAAACCATGAGATTTATTGAGATATGGATCATAATATTTCATCAATGGAATCATAATCGTAAACAATCTCGATAAATGATGAGATTGTAGCAATAAACTATTACCACCTTAGTAACTTTGAATCATAATAGTAATGAGATAATAATATTACATTGAGCATAAAATATAATTAAAATAAGGATATTAATTATATAACATGTCAAATTATAGTATATACAGTTCATAAAATAATATAGGTGCATAACATAATATGTGTTTCAAAGAAGGAAATTGGGACAAAATTACTTTACCAATTTGGTAACTTTTGAACCATAAACCCCCTGAAACATAGATCATAAAATGGATATGTAAATACCCATAAATTTAATTATAAGAATCAAATAATACATTCATGGAAAATATATACACCACACAAAATAAATGAGTGGTGAATATGGCATAAGTCTCACAAAAATAAAAGTGAGACTAGAAATCCCCTTACTACTTGAGTAAATTTTGAATCCTAAGATCCATGAAATAATAACATAAATTGAAACATTAAATATAATTAAATAAATTAAATTCATTATATAAAATTTCATATTAAATTATATACACTACACAATAATAATAATTGGTGAATATAGCATATATCTCACAGAAATAAAAGTGAGATGAGAAAACTCTTACCTTGATTCTTGACTTTTTTTCATACACATTCAAACCTCATGTATAATAAATATAAGTTTATTATAAATATACCACATAACCATATTATTATATATCATACCATATATTATTTTATTATGACTTTATATTACCCATTTATTAACAATTTCATGTTAAAGTTGTGTTTTGGGTAATAATCACTTTGTTTTTCGTATATGTTTTGAGATGTCATTCTTGATCCTCTTACTTAGATCATGATTTAATTATTTAAAGAATGTAAAAATGGTATAAATATCATATATATTCAGTATATAAGTTTTTATAATTATATATAAGAGATAGAAATATGAAATGGAATACATTGTTCACAGGGACGATAGGTTGTACGTACACATGAATGTTATTTCCGTTTTCTTGTCATATTGAAAGAAATTAAATGAAATATATTTGTACATATATATATATATATATATATTATTACATTATAATTATTATTTAATTTATATCATATAATTTTACTAAACTCATCCTTAATACAGTCCATGTAAAGTGTAAACGAATCACATCGCTTTGAGGAGGCGGTAGTCCACACATCCACAAACGAAGTTATCGTATTTCCAAAAAATGTAAATCATGAAGGTATATGTTATATAATAATTAAAAAGACATAAATACATCATAAATATAATATATATCATATAAAAACATAAATTCCATCATTATTCCCAACCTTGATAGGTGGTAATGGAAGAACGAATGACATCGTTCCGTGAGGCAGTAGTCTATTGTACACACAAATGATGATTGTATATACCATTTGATGGATGTGTGTGTGAGTGTAGGTCATGAACTTAATATAAAAACATATCAGTATATTTATTATACTGAGTTTATTAAATAAACATGTAATGAGAATAATTGAATGGGTGGAGAAAGAAATAAAATTAGAGTGTTCGTTGAAGAATGTTACCTCTTCTTCAGGTAACTCCTTTTGGTTTGCACCAAAGAACCTCCTTGGATTGATTTATGCTCAAATTAAGGCTTATAATATAATATTAGGGGTTTGGGGAGCTTATTTGGGCAGTTTTTGAATGAAAAAAAGGGCTTGAGAGGTGTGAATAAGTGAGGGGGTGAGTTCCCTTTTATAGTGGAGGAGTTGCATTCTTGTAAATATAAAGAGGTAAACACTATTGAGAGGTCTCTATTACATCATGTGCCACCAATATTTTTATATTTTTGATATAAGAGGATAATTTTTCTAAATATTTCCATCCAATGGATTTTGTACATGTGTCTAGGTTATTCGGACCCTTAACTTAAAGTTTACCCACTAAATAAACTTGTTTTTACCTTAATCGTTGTAATTAATTTTAATTACTTTCATTAATCGCTTTGGTCGTAAATAAATTTTATGTTTTTAGAAATTATAAATTTTTATACTTCCAAATATGGAATTAATTTTTTTAAATTCCAGTCACAGAAGTGGCAGAAATTAATTTAAAATTAATCCTAGAGATGTAACGAGAAAGCAGGTTTTTAAAGTAAAAAGTTCAAATGTTTGAAATTTTTTTATATCCGGTATCAATTTAAAATTGATTATAATAACCTAAATTGGATATATTTTTGTATAATTAAACTAATTATACTTTAAAACTAATTTAAAATATAATTTAACTATATAAATAAATTAGATGAAAAAATAGTTTTTGAATAAAATTCAATGTTTTTCACTATTCATCAAAAAATGAAACTTCTGAGAAAAATACCAAAAAATCTCTCAAATTAAATTTTGAGATTTCAATTTTAAAAATGAATGTTATTTTTACAAATAAAAATTATAAAAGTGTCCAAAATTATATTTAAAATAGGTGTGCCATTAAAAGGTGGTAAAATTACATTTTTGAAAAATACATATTTTTATTCATAAAATTGGATTTATTATTATATTATACCTATAAAATCTATTGGATAAGTGTCAAAAAAATTATTTAATATATAATATATAAATTTTATTAAAAATATTCATCAAAATTGTTTTTTTATAATTTATTGAGATAAAATTGTGTTTTTTCATAGAAACATAGTTTTCTTAAAAATAGAATTTCTTTATTTTAAAATAGTTCTTACTTTCATTTATAAATAATTGATAACCAAAGGATTCATTTTATCTACATGTGTAAATCATATTTTCAAAATTTTGTTTAATCTTATTTATAACTTCCATTCCAACGACTAGGTTGTAACTATAATAATATTTTAATAACAATATTAATAATATATTGTAGTTTGGTAAGACTCAGTCTTGCATGTAATGAAAGATATAAAATGAACTCTACATTGTGTATAACATAATAAAAATATAGTATTGCATGTACCGAAAGCTAATATAAGTGTTTCTTAAGTATTTTCGCCTCCCATGTACCACTCCTCTTGCCGAGTCACCCAGTGTCTCACTAGGTGGGAAGAAGGGCGCACTTCACCTAGCTGACGGATTGTTTTGTCGAACCATCGCTGATCGAGGTGTAACCCCATGGGATGCTCTGTCATCTCGGCTGACAATGGCTCCTTCCTGGATGAGGCTTCTCTGGATGATCTCTTCATGGAGAGGGTGGTTCCTGGGTGTGGAGGGTTCGAAAAGGCCAATCTTAGGACTTCCCTTTTAAAAAACATATAGTGAAATATTTAATTTTCATGATACACAAGTAAAACTTATTGCTTTCATATAACACAAGCTATATTCAGTGTTGCGTGAAATGTAGAATATTAAAAAGATTTAATTAAATCAAAAAAATAATTCATAAAAACTCAGGGTGTTATTAGAATAAACTAGAATTGAAACATTAATCATCATGAATTATCAGGTATTCTAATTAAATATATCAAAGGGTTGTTATATACACCACATAAAATTAAATAGGTGCATAATATCAAATATATCTCAATGGAGTGAAAATAGAGATGATATTCCCTTACCTCACACTTCCCTTTAGTTGAACATGTTTTAACCTCCTGTATAACGGTTTTATAAATGTTATTAATTTATATTATAACCATATTCATATTTATAATATCATATATGATCCTTTTATAACATCTTATCACTCATTCGTTAACAATATTTCATTATTACTATTGTTTCATGTGTTAACTACCTTGTTTTCTCATGCATGTTTGTCATGAAAGTTATGGTTCTTGAGAATAGGATATCATTACACCATATAAATAATAATAATAATATTATAAGTATCATATTTATTCATTATATACATTTTTAGGATCGTTATTTAAAGTTGGACATGGAAAATTAATCGCATCGCTTTGTGGAAACGGTAGGTCGTACGTACGCATGAGTGATGTTATCATTTCCCTAATGGATGAAAGAGTAAGGAAGTAGGTTAAATATTAATTTTAAAAAAATAAATATCATTTCATAAGTATCATATATATTCCTTATTTGTGTCATTGTGACTTTCCATGTGAGTCGGTGATGAAAAACAAATTAAATTGGTTCCTAAGGTGGTAGTTTGTCGTACACAAGAGCGATGGTTTTGTTTCTCATTTGATCGAGAAAAAAATGGATAAATATTATTCCATAAACATAATAAAATATATTATAAGTTATATACTTGTTTTATTATATTTTAATTTTTAAGACATAATTGAAGGTGGTAAAAGAATAAGCAAAAAAAAGAAAGAGTTTAGTGAAGACAATTACCTTCGCTTAGAAAACCCTCCTTTGGATCTCTTATTAAGGATCCTAGGGTAGGTATTTTGGGAAAAAATAGCCTCTATAAAGTGTATAAGGATGTTAGGGATATATTTTTACAACTTTTTTTCGATATAAATGGCTTGAGAGGTGTGAATAAGTGAGGGGAGTAGGTACCCTTTTATAATTGAGGTGACTAGAACACTTGTAATTTTTCAAAGTTTTGAAATAATTTTATGTCACTTGTTTGGACATATGGATCCAAAATGGATCATATTATAAGGGGATAATTTTAAGGTATAAATCTTACCAACAAATATTTTTTCAAGTGTTTTCGTCATTTTGACCTTTATCTTTATAGATTAACCCCCCGATAAACCCATTTTAACCTTAATCGTGGTAATTAATTTTTAATGTTTTTATTATTCATTATGACCAAAAATTAAGTTGAACTTATTACATAATGTTAATTATTAAAATTCTAAATATGGGATAAATTTTATCAAATTTAATTCAAATAATTTAAAGAAATTAAATTTAAAAATAAATGGGTAAAAAGTGTTGAAAAACTGGTCTTGAAGAAATAAATTTTTCAAGCATAAGATGATCTTACATTAACTATATGTCTAGTAATAATAATTATATGGGTTTAAATTCATGTATTTTTATATAATATATATATATATATATATATTATTTAAATAATTCATCATTAAATATTATTGTAACTAATTAAAATGGAAAGACATTATGCATTTTTTTTAAATAGTTTTCTAAAAAATGTCCCTTTTTACCTCTAAATGATCTTATCATAATTTATATCAAATTTATAGTCAATAAATTTTTAATTCTTAATATTATAAAAAAAATTATAAATAAAATTATTAATAGTAAAATACTACTTTTTCAATTATTTATAAAAGCTTATTTCTAAGGGAAATTTTACAAAAATCATTTTAGGCTTATTTTGACCTATTAAGTTCAAAATTGATATTCATACTATAAAATTAGAATTTGTGTGCCTAGAAATATTAAAATTTTCATTGTATTATAGTTTTATTAAAATAGAACATTCAATTACTATATTTTAATATCAGGTGTTACAGATCATGTGCTATTTAATTAAGCATGAAGAATAAAAACAAAAAATTAAATTGAAATCATGCCTTATCTAATTTCAATTGGAATCATGTTTTTCTCATCATCATAGATCTTTGCTCAAAGAAACCAAACCCAAAACCCCTTGGATCATACACACACATTCTATAATCTTGATTGATCATCATCCTATGATATTTAGGTGCTATCATGAAGAATCAGAGGCTCTTTGTTGTCTTCATGGTCACGAGAAGTCAAACAAACGATCCTCAAACTTGGATCAAATGATTCTTGATCTTCCCTTAACTTTATCTCTCTAAGACTTGAGAGATGGGGGATAGGAGAGATAATTATATAAAACCATTCTCACTCTCATTTTGGGTCTTATAAATTCTTATATATTTAGGTTATAACTTTGATAAATCACATTGAGGTTCTTATGAAAGTTAACCCTTTAAACGTATCCAAAAATGGCACAAATGATACTTAAAACTTGCTAAATATTTCACAAATCTTTTATCACATACTTGTAACACCTAAACTATATTAAGTGATAAAATATGAGTCATTAACTTGACTCACCTCTCCCATAAATATTAAATGAACCTCAAATATTAAATATTTAATATTCATTCGAAAAATATTTTTCATTATATTCAATGAATAACTTATGAATGTAATAAGTAAATAAATTCAATATTTTTTATTCTAAATATTATTAATATTGAATTTATTTATTTCCTTTATGATCATATAAACTTGGACATTACCCGAACAACGTTGTGGGGCCCACCATTTCCTAAAATTCAATTCACTAGAATTTTCCAAGATTCTAAAAATGCATTGTATGTGACCCTCTAGGCCCATATCTCGATAGAAGTGAGTGATAATCATAGACCAATAGTGGAGTCAAGCATCCCATAAAGGATCATACATATATAAGGTTTATTCATAATAACGAAAACCTCCTACAAACACACACCTTGTAATATAATCTATTTTTCTAGTGATATATCATAAAGTTGGATACATGCTTTGTGCCATCATCCTTTATTGATTTTTTTATTTTTGACCTTAATTTATAGACTTTCCTTTAATCACAATGTTCATGGATTTACTAAAGTTACCACCCTTCTAGTCAACTAATCTTGATATATCTCATCCTTTCGGAAGAGATAAAGAACTTTTTTGAACATTCAACCAATTCCATAACATCAATAACATACCCAATGCAATATAACTCACCAAAACATAAATGTTTTGGTTTTAATATTGAATAAAAGTATGTGATAAAATGGTACACATTGATAATGATATCAAGTCTAGAGGCTAATACACATGCTCATAAATAGGAACAACCAATGACACCTAAAACATGTAGTGTTCTTATTGGAAGGTCAGTCCTCATGATCTCCTCAACTTGAGATCAGCAAGTATGAACTTCATAAGAAGAAGCATCAAAACTTATGATCCGCTAACACCTGATATTCATACATCTTCTATATCTAATCAGTATGATGAATCTAGATCATATCACATATTTTTAATATTAATTCCAAAGTATCTCGAGGTTCTCATTATAGTAGGTAACTGCTATAACCTATTTATATGATAAATAATCTAAGGAAATTACCATGTAAATATTGTAAGTAGAATTTTTAACACTATTATGGTAAGTATTCATCATGCATAACTCTTTATATACATGATTTGGTAATCAAAAAGTAATTTTCAAGTTGGGTCTAGGGAAGCCACTTTTACAACACCATGTGTGTGATATTCCAACTTAGTACTAGTCGTCAGCCCATGGCCTATTGAAGGTGGGATGGGGGTGTTACCCTCGAATTACTACTAGATAGGTGGTCCCTAGTAGATCAGATCATGACAGAGTGTTATCAGATCCTAGTATATATTATGAATGGATTTTGGGGATAATTTAACTATGAGGATTGGTTTGGGAACTAGATAAATATTGTTAAAGTGCATCGTGTTCAGATCTTAGGCTAGGGAAACCCATGTTGGTGCGTCATCTGATATATCCATTTATCAGGACTCTAATAACTTTATTATCGACTCAATACATGTAGGCACTCATTGTAAGTAAAAAAATGGTACATGCATCATATAGAAATGGGTTGTGGTTTCTATGCCCTTCTTGAGTCATCTCCCCAGATATTCTTTTTCAACCATGGTGCATATTGATTATTACATGATGTTTCCATGATAGAAACCATTAAGGATTCCTCAGTGGATTTGTGGTTATGACCCAATGGGTGATGAGGTCTTTGTTCATGGACCAAGTCATGAGGTTTTATCTCTAGGTGGATAGCAAGTGGTACTTTCACCTGTTGAGAAGCATATGAAACCACATTATTTAGTTTAAGTGGATGCATCATGTTAGACTAATCCATGGTTAGCTCTGATGGTGCTGGATAATGAATCATAGAGGCTGATCATGCATCATGAGTTTTAGAGGCAGAGACCACCCATATTCTAGGATGAGAAGGACTGGCTAACAGTAGGCGGGAAATGTAGAACTGTCAGGTCATGACATAGGATAACATACATAGAATTTTTGGGGAGGATCGAACCCACGAAGGGATAGGTGTTATTATACCTATAATGGACATGGTCAAGTTTCATGAGTATGTACTACCCACCAAGTAGTGGTAGTTATAGAAGATGTGGATGATCCACTGAGGAGGAGGTAGCACCATGCACAGGTAGGTCCATGAGGAGGTGAATTTGGCATAGGAACAAAAAGAGTTACAGGAAGTGGATGATGATATGATTCGCCGCCACTACCTCCACCTCTGAGTGGTATACATCAAGCTTAGTGAGTTTGAAGTTAGGTACATATATAGTTATAGTCAATGGATAATTATGAACCTAAGGCTTCAGGCATGGTATGTGGTATGGTCTATGTACTCTCCTCTTTAGTTGCAGTGTCTGTAGAAATGGGTGTTAGCCTTCCTTCCATGTTTTACCCTTAGTGAGAGATCTTAATATTACAGTAGATTCTCTAGTTCGACCCTTGATATTAGAGACTCCAAATGAGTAGGTTTCAATGATCGTCCTCTTCAAATAGCAGTGTGACTTAACTCTTGGATAAGATAGCTTCATGTTTTCCATACCCATTTTGACTATTACTGGAGAGGGTTATAGTGTTTCTAAGTTGATGGGATGAGATTTTCCTTCATTGGTTAGAAGTAATCTTAGGAAAAGTGGGTTAGACTCATTTACAACAGGATATATCTGATTTCTCATCAATTAGATAGCATGAACCTTGGAGGATTAAATGTTATGAGCTTTCAATTTTCTTTAATAGTGGAGGAGTATGCATAGGTATTCCCTGAGGATGTTTCAGGCATACCTCCCCACCAAGATATTGATTTTCTATATAGTCTTGTACCCAAGTACTACCATGATATCTACATAATTATATCATATTTCCCCTACAGTGCTACGAAATATGAAGGTGTGGTTGGAGGACCTACAGAGGAAGGGATTCATCAGTTCCAATGTTCCCCTAGGCATCCCCCAGTTTTATTCACCAAGAAGGAAGATGGGAGCTTGAGGTTGTGCATGGATTATCACCACCTAAACTAAGTGAATTTCTAGAATAAATATCCACTTCCAAGAATCGAACACCTCCCAGACCAGTTGAAAATGGATTAAGTGGTTCTTGAAGATTGACCTCAAGTCAGGATTTCACCAAATTTGGGTTCGAGATGAGGATATAAAAAAGATGAAATTATGGTGCCACCTTTTTCGCTATGAGTACTTGGTGATTCCCTTTGTAATATATATTCCTTAACTTCATTCATTTGATTCATGAACCATATCTTTTATCCCTTATTAGACTAGTTCATAGTGGTCTTCTTAAATGAAATCATTGTGTACTCCAGGAGCATGTGTGCCACTTGACGATGGCCTTGGACATACTCTAAGAGCACCATCTTTAGGTAATCTCTCTAATTGCCAGTTCTGTATTCAAGTGGTCCACTTCCTGAGACATATCATCTCATAGGAGAGAGTAGCAGTAGACCCAACAAAGATCAAGGTAGTGAAATCTTGGGAGCCACCCAAGATAATGACAGAGGTATAAATATTCCTTGGGTTGATTATCTATTATTGAGGATTAATTCTCAATTTCTCTAGGATCAATACCTTTGGAAACCTTGACCTAAAATGGGAATCCTTTCATTTTGATGGAGGAGTTTTAGTGTGATTTTCAAGAGTTGAGACATAGGTTGACGAGTTCCCTCATCGTAAGACTAACAGAGGGAGTTGAGTGTGTATTGTATTAAAATTCCTCCATATATAGGCTTATATGTGTTCTAATATAGTGGTAGGAAGTGATTTTTTATAGGTCCCAATATTTGAGACCCCATTAGTATAATTACACAACCCACGTTTTAGAGATGGTGACAGTAGTGTTCACCCTGAATACATAGAAACACTATCTTATGGGAGAGAATTTCATCATCTATTTTGACCATAAGATTCTAAGTTATATCTTCTCACAAAAATATATTAACATGATGTAGAGTTGATGATTGTAATTTCTAGAGAATTATGTCCTTGAGATAGTTTATACTCACAAGAAAGGTAACCTAGTGAAAAATGATTTTAGTATAAAATTCCTTTCACAATTTTTGTTCTAGGAAATAGAGTAGTGTCCTATTTGTAGATATCCTTTATGGATGGGGGGAAAGTTTCATACCTTTTAATGATGGTTGTGAACCCTCCTCCCCAACAACACATCATGGAATCACATCTTAGAGTTGCGATTTACAAGGTATTTCATAACCAAATATTCACAGGGCATACTCCTGAAGGATTTTCTAAAGGTGGGGAGAACATCATCATTTTTCAAGGATGGATGATAGTTCCAGTCATGATAGTAATCTAGTTTCATAAATACACCTTAGTGGTACATCTATGAGTGAAAAAAATGTTATATAAACTTTGGTAATAGTTTTGGTGGTTAGGGATGAAGTGGAGTGTAATTGATTTCACCTCTCAATGCCTCACTTGCTTGCAGTTGGAGGTTGGGCATCAGGTACCAGCAGGTTTAGTTTAACCCTTTAGGTGCCTGTGGGAGTAGGATAGTTTTTTCATGGATTCTATGATGAGACTTCTAGGAATAATAAGAATTCACAGTGCTATCTGGTTGATCATAGACTAACTCACCAAGTTGGCAGTTCCTTTCTATCTGAGATCAGAGTTAAGTGGAGAGATTGGGATGCCTATATGTGTGGAAGAGAGTTTGGATTCATGGATTTCCCTTGAAGATTGTTTTGAACCATGACACTTGCTTCATTTACTGATTGTGGATAGGATTATAGGATACTTTTGGGACTTAGTTGTGGATGATCATGTTGTCCCACCCCCAAACAGACGACCAGACATAGCAGGCCCACTCAAGTCCTGGAGGACATGTTGCAGGCTTGTGTGTTGGATTTTGGCCACAACTGGGGGGATTATCTACCCTTGGTGTAGTTTTCATATAAAAACAATTACTATTCCACCATTGTTATAGAACCATTCGAGACCTTGTATGAAAGACCCTACAGGTCACTGTTGTACTGGATGGAGCAAGGAGAGACAATGCTTGTGGGCTCAAAGTTGGGTAACACAATGACAGAGAAGGTGCATATCATCTAGGAGCAGATGAGAAATGACCAAATCCATAATAATTCTTATGTAGACCGATGATGGAGGCCTTTGGAGTTCGATCATAGAGACCGTGTGTTCCTAAAAGTCTCACTTCAATGAGTTCTATGGAGATTTAGCCAAGGTGTAAAATCATATATATAAAAATGGAACACTAATAGGTACATGATGAACCTTAATTAAAAAGTAAATACACTAGCCTCTAGCCCAACTCACATACCATCCTATCATATCCATGACCTCTATGACCCATTGACTGAACCACATGTATAGCTCCAATAGATACATGTATCCTAAGAGAAAATAAAAAATTCTACCCACATGCATCGAAACTCATGCCTTGTACACAGGTAAGGGGTGAGTCCAATGACCCAGTAGGTATCTCCAATTACTCAACAATACTGAGTGTTGTTGTGATCAAGTGGATGTGCATGCAATACACATTTAAGGAGTGTAGTTGTGCTCATACAACACACCCACCAAGAAACATAACACACAATGCACACACAATCACACAAGTAAGGTCATTGTATGCTAACCAAGAAACCATGACACTAGACCCTACATGCCTCAACACCATACCAGGAGGAAGATAATCACACGTACCATATATCCAAACCCATACAAGGGGACTCAATGTAGGAAAACATCAATGTTCGTAACCACTACCTGAAGGTGATGGGTATGGTCCTGCATACAATTTCTAGAATCGCCTTCTCACTCAAGTTGGTTCCACATCCAAATCCCAAACCATCCCCTATCACTCATTGAAGGGCGCCCGCCCATGTCTAGCAGTACATCCTAACTCGAACCTCGTCACACTCATGGTGGTACCATCATCCGATCTCGCATCCAGGTTCAGTCATCTCAATCATGACTAACCCAACATCTATATATTGACCTGCAACTTCTCACCCAAGGTGTAATCAACTAATCCATCACACCCATGAGAAGGCCCACTCTACAACCACTACCCTATCACTCAGGGTATGGCCTTACATCATGCACACTAGGATCCCATCTCTCTCATGTTTATCCTACCAATTTCATCTCACTCATGGTGAGGCCAAGCCTCAGGATCCTCTCCCACGCCAACATTTATCGCCTATCACAAGATTCCAATCAACACATGCAGGAAACAACAAATAGGGCATGCAACACATCTCAAAGCTCGTCTACTCATCACCAAGAAACCAGTCCCTCGGGACCAAGTCCTATGCACAAGGGCATTCTCTAGACTTCTTCAAACCTATCTTCATCCCCAAAGGGTTCTATCATTTCCATCCGGATCAACCATCACTTTAATACCAAAAGTAGAGTTCACATAGGTCTATACACACAACCCACATCACCATGCATCACATAAACCATAGGCAATCACAAATGGAAAGCACAAAAAGCACACAATATTTGGAAAATAGGGAATTTCCCTCATGAGGTCAAATGGAAAAAAACCATCTCAATCAAGCCCTTCTAGGGTCCTTTAAAAATCAAGTCAGTTCCTTTTTACAAACCATTTAGAAAAGGCACCTCACATCGTCTTTTACTCATACATGGATTTAGCATAAATACCATCAAGATAGTCTTTATAAAACCCACTTCCCATTTTGAAATACCATTTCAAAACCCCTTTCCCCAAATCACTCATTTCCCTTGAAATTCTAATAAGAACCAAAACCATTTTTTAAAGCACATTTTAATAAGGAAATCTCTTTTCTTTTCAAAATACAATGCACACCACCAAACATGCCATAAAGAGGGTCACCAACACTCATTTGACCAGGGCACCACCATCAAAATGTTTAGAAAACTATACGGTTCTTATTGACTATTAGGCCGACACGAACCCATCCCAACCTTATGGGAAACTCATATAAATCAGGCAACATAAAGGATGATAATACTAATGAAGGAACATGAACATAAAATCACCAATTAACCAAGATGATCAAATAAATCCAAGGCCCCCTACCTCAACCAATGATCCATAATCCGCCCCAAGTCCATACTGCCCTCCATCAAGTCCATGAGCATCTATCTCATTAATAAACATCAACAAATTAATTAACAAGATTTTTAAAACCTAAAAACCCAAATTGGAAAAATTAGCGCCAAACTCACCAGACAATGCAACGAAGCCAAAACCATGATAAATAAGATGTGGTCCACTCCTAACATGCACTTGAACCTAAACCACAAAAAAACCCCAATTTATATACCTGAATCGATGGCCAATTTTACCCAAAATCTACAAAACCCTAAGGAAACTCATCGGGAAACAAGCCTTACAAAAAATGAAGAATAGCGGCTTCATTTCCTCCTCTCGGGATGTCCTCCACCAGGCATGCATGAAATCATCATCAAGTGAAATGATTTATCCATGATCTAGTAAAATATTTCTTCTAAAAACCTAGATGATCGCACCGAAATTAGTGAAGAACAAGGGATAAGAACAAGGAGAAAATAGGAGAGATCTTACACTAAAACAACATGATGAAATGATCCCAAACAAGCCAGATCATGGGTCACTAAAGAGGGGGGTAGGGGGTTTGACCTCCCCTATGATCATGCATCGGAGGAGAAGAAGCCCAAGGGGGTTCCTAAAAAGGACCCCCATAAAATTACCCAAAAGGCCCTCAAAAAGAGCCTTTCCAGCATGGTTCATACTGTGAAGGCCCCGAGATAATGACCCCAACCCTATGCCCCAATACTTTCACATCGTGAAGCATTGCTTTGCCAAGTGAATGTTTCGTAAGGATATTTACTCACACATGGAAGGTTAACCTTCATAGAATGAAGCCCTACTTCATGGTGTGAATGAATAAGTAAGGGTCCTCAAACCCACGTAAGGGTCATTCATGGCGTAACCGCCACTCATCACATTGTGAATTGCCAGTTGTTGTAATTTCTAGCAGCTCGACCACTCAGACACTACTTTGATGCACTTCTAAACCCCTAAGGCATCCACCAAGCCTCAAACTACATCCAAAAATACCCTTAAGGACATCTAAACACTTAGAAACTCATCCTGAGTCTCGGTTCTCAAAACAAACCCCTCACCATAACAAAAGTTCAAATTCCCTTGAGAATTCATAACCCAAAAATGATGCAGGTCATTACTGGCATGTTCCATGTCTCGTAGTCATACTCAGTATCTTGGATAAATGAATTTTATGAGAATACATGTGATGTATGGATATGCATTTGATGGATATGTGTGTATAGAGATACGTGTATTTAATGGATATCACACCAAATCCCTTTGTAGTTGCGAGTAGACTCTTCAAGATAACCTCTTGAGGGATGGTGTGATATCAAAGGTCATATTCAATAGATTACCAATGTACAACTTTGGACTTCAAGATGATTCTCTCATTCCATCATTTGATCTGAATCTTTGATTTGTATGGTTTGAGGTGTCATTAGATCGTGTTCAAGTGAACATCTCTGTTGTAGGATGAATTATTTCTGAATTAAGCCAAGAGAATGTTTCTCGTATGAACAGTTCCCTATGGACTCAAATCAATTAGAATACTTCTATAATTCATTATTTGCTCATGTTTATGAATTTGGAATTCATAATCATTTTCAAAGCTATAAAATCCTACATGATCATACATAAGTTTATGTGAATGAGGATTTATTTTTGGGACAAAATGTTTGTTTAAAATTTTGTAGAATTTATTTGATAGTTTTATCCAAAGGAGTTTGGATATGATTTCACAAGTTTTTGTGGGATGAGCATAAATTCTATGAGGATTTAATGCAAGTGACATAATAAAATATATGTGCACTAAAGGTGACATGTCTCATAGAGTGTTATATGTGATATCACATTGTGAGGTGTACATGGCCATGTGACACATAATATTACAGTGCTTTGGTGTATCACATTTATCCCATGTTAACTATTGATATTATGGTCACTACATCATTAGATGATTTGTAATAAAGAGATATAACATATTTCATTAATGTTGAAGTGTTCAACGAATAATAAAGGTCATGGGATAATAATAGTCATGTGTTGTAAAGAGTTGTAACATAACATTTTTATTTGGTTAATGGGTTTATGAAATGCATGGACTCCTAGAGCCTCCTTCATTTATTGAGGAAGTGTTATATGGGGAGTTCTTAATACCAAAAATAATACACATTGATGAAAATATCTAGGGTTGAAATTCTCCACCCCCCCCCCTCCCATTCTTCCTTTACAGTGGAGATGCAAACATGCCTTGGTTGAAAGAGAGGTCTTATAATATCATATTGTGATTCCTTAGTAAGTGGATCACATGAAGTGGAAAGAATCATTTAGTTTTTGCTAGGTAGTCATCATCAAACTCGCTATTAGATCGAAAGAAATTGAACAGTGTTGTATATTCTTCATTTTGTTTAAATATATTTTATTCTCATAATATTCCTTTGAATAATCAATGGCAAAGGATTTTTTACTGCATTTAAACATTTTGATGTCTACAAAACCCATCAAAAATCTCATACCGTGAAGCCTGGATAGAAGTCTTCGTGGATATCACCTTATGAAACTACCACTCGTGATGCCAAGTCAAGCAAGTCCCACATCCATAGGAAAAATGTGTTGATCTTATAAAGGCATTTTGTATGGTATCCCACATATTTGTTGTCAATGAGAGCCCGCATATGGGTCATTTTGGTCTCTTTGGTTTACCTTCTCATGAGGTACCCTGAGTAGAGACAAAGAGTTAAATTTGGATCAGTAACCATCTTAACAGGGCATAGTTTTTAGGGGGGCCTTCTTGATGGTTTTTACAAAAGTTTGTATCCTATTATATATGTAATGGTGTTTTTATTTGGCAATGGTGTATTATGGCGAGTTATGGGAAGTTTTAAGACTCGTGTATCATACCTAAGTTGTGATGGCTTTCTTAAGATATAAATGTTTTAATATACCGTGTGTCACACACTGGTATTATTTTTTTGACGTTAGCTGAGGTCACCCAATACACCGGAAAAGTACAGTGAGTAAATTCTTGTTGATGTCTAAAGTTGTCATCGGAAGTATTAGGATTTGCTAGATTTATATTTTCTTTACTTAAAATGTTTTATGTTAGGGAATTTGATGGTTGTTTTTGCCTTTGCATGTGTTTGTGTCCCCAAACATTCATGCATTTTATTTTGTATGATCATACTTGCTTGAGGTTTATTTCTAATGTCATATTTATACCTTTAGATTTTTCCATTAATTGTTTTACAAATGAAGAACTTTTAGAGGGTAATGTATATCATTTTAGCAATTTTATACCTTTGATGCTAATCGTTGACACTTGCCAATTAGAGGCAAATTTGGGGAGGCACTCTTGGCGTCGCCAGCTACCCAAGTGGGGCCCTGGTGGGGTCAAGTCATGACAACATAGGATCATGAAATAAGATTTATGATCATTACTAGTGTTATAAAACTCATAAAGCCCGACAAAGAAACTTACAAATATGCATTAATTGATGGAGCGTTGTGTCAATTAATTGAAAATGATATTTAATTAATTCAGAGATTGAATTATTAAATATAAAAAACCTTAATAAGGTTTGAACAATTGCTAGAATAAGAATGTTCAATTATCTTAATCAAATACTCCTTATTTAATTATTGATAATAAAATGATTTTAATTGAATATGTGATATTCAATTAAATCGAAAATTATTTAAATAAGAGTTATTAAATAATTTTGAAAACATAAAATATGTTAAAATTTATGTAAAATGTAATGATTAGGTTTGATACGATCACAATTATTTTGATATATCTAAATAAGGATTAAATATATAATATTTTCATCTAAACCTGAGTTGATTAAAATAAAATGGTGTGTTGCAGATGCTCTCACATCGAGACGACCAGACAAACGAGAGAGAAGAATCAAGAATAAATCATGTAAGAGAAAACAGAAAATAAAATGCACACAAAATTATGTGGTCATGAAAATCATGATGTCCACGACAATGAAAAAGAAAATTTCTTGTCTCAGAGAGCAGACAATGACATTGCGAATACAAAATGCATCAATGGCACCGAAACCCTAGCCTAATGGAATATTATGTGTTTAGTATTTAATATTTTTCAAAAATAAAGGTATTTCAAATAAATGCATTTCATCTTGATTACAAATACGGGACAGACCAGACTCCATTTTCTTAACCCACATGAAATACATCAAGACTTTTAGACCAGGTCCATGTGGATTTGGTCACTCCGCCTTTGGTCAATTCCATTAAGCACCCCTAATTCCGTTCGTTGAAAGGTTTATTTGATATTCCATAATGAAGTTTTGTCGCAACCATCCATTAAATGATGTGTTGTGTGCCATGAAAGATCACCCAATTGATAATACATGCATCACATCTCAAACAGTCAAACTTTGTCCTCTATCCTGTTTGCATTTCTTCCCCCCTGTCCTTCCATGAGTTATCACAACTAGATATGTCATTAAGCTCAAGTAAATTTATGCGGATAAAGTAAACTCGACCTCATATTTGGCAAAACAAAGAACATATTTGGATATTAAATTACTTCTTAAAACACATAACCTGGACAGCTGGGAAGTAAAAAAAAATGTGTGGTTTTGCCAAGCATTTTTTATCTTCATTTTTCTAAAAGGTAATTGATTAGGCGAGTAAAAAACATTTTTTAGAAAATCAAAATGGAGTATTAATTTTTGAACGAAAAAACATGTTTATATATTATTCAGAAAAATGAAAACAAAAGCAAACAAGATACTTTCATTATATCATTTTTAAAGGAACACATTTTTAAAGGGACAAAAACTCTTCACTCTATAACTATGACTATTTAATTCATGAAAAAATTGGTTCATTTCATCTTTTAAAAATGTTTTAGAAAATGTTTTGAAGAGCATGAATGTATTTCTTTTATTTGGAGTGTATTTTGAAGAATAGCAAAATGTTTTTCCGTCGCAAAAAAAATAGACCCTCGCCTAAAATAAAATGATGAACCGATGGAAGGAAATTTTATTCAGTCGGTTTTTTCCTTTTTCATTCACGACTGCAGCTAAGCCAGTAGAATCCAAAGTTCGTAATCCAACAAAATGATTTCAGCACAATAGACATCGCGACTCACCTAGATATATTACATCACTTTTCAGCATCTAATTCACAGCTTCTATACATAAAAGTGATCAATCATGTGTTGTATAACATCTGCACCTTCTGAGTGCATGGTGTAATCTTTCACCTGCATAACATTCAGTTGTATTAGTGCATGCACCATCTGATGGAAAATGAGTAATAAAGTTAATTTATTGCATGCAAGGTTAATCTTGTGAGGTGCAAAATGCGCCCTCAAAATGCCATGCATCCATGGGATGCAAATTATTTATTCAATCTTTATTCATTATTTAAATATATCAAACCAACTTTTATATATAAACATTTCCAATACATTCCTAATTTTTCTGTCGAAACTGGCGGATTTCATGTCCCTCAACTGTAGTCAGAAAACTTTATTTATAAATATGTCAGTGAGATACAGCAGCATAATCAATGTGAGAAACTCATCATTCTAATAATTTGACAAGGTCTATCCTATCCCCTTATCTCATGTGTGTAAATTTTTTGATCTCATCGTGATTTATAAATAAAGGGACTTGGATTCACTTACCTGATTTCTGTTTTATGCCTTCTACATGGTAACAGAGTAACATCTCTAGAGTGGGCCCCTTCCCCGGAACTTTAGTTGACACCTCCTGCCCCCACCTCTCCCTATCACGCCCCCCTCTCCCTATCACGCCGCCCTAGTCTGTCCTTCAACCCCAGCCGCACCCAGCCACGGGCCCAAGCATGTACACCCTACCATACACACTACCCTCCCTTGGTTTTCTGCCTAGGCCAGCCACCCAGGCCAATCATGTGCCCCCAGCCGCCTAGGTCGCACGTCCTCCTCGCTACACTCCCACTATGCAACACCCCCGGTTTAAAGTAACCCTTTAATTATGTATTTTAAGTATGTAAAGTAACTGGGTTAAGTTTGGGAGGTTTGTGAGGGTTTGGAGGAGTTTTGACAAAAAAATTAGATTTTTTTAGAACTGCACGGTTTGAGCACGGTTAGTAAAAACCGTGCAGCACCCCAAGAAAACCGTGCAAAGGGAGATAGTGGGAGGCGCACAGTTAAGCGCACGGTTTGTCCAAACCATGCGGCCACCTAGGAATAACTGTGCATGCTATGGACAGAGGGAAAAAGCACAGTTGGCGTGCGGTTTGTCTAACCGTGCGGGCCAACCGTGCGAGGGGTGTTTTTGGGCAGTGGCTGGCACACGGTTTGCGCACGGTTTGACTAACTGTGCGCCTAAACCGAGCACCGTTAAAAACAAGATCCAAAAATTGTGAATCTAATTCAGATTTGCCTCTAAAATTCTCATTTTTTCACAAAACAAGACCCTAACACGAATTTCACTCCAGTGGTGTTTTTTGTGCGTTGGAGGCTCGGATTCCTTGGAAAGTGGCCCGTTCGATGTTTGTCTTGGTTTTCTTCTTCTTCCCTACTTGGATTCATGGATCTAATCCGTTGGAGATAAATGCATGGTGTGTGATGCCAATCATGATGAGATATGGTTGCGTTGATGTTAGGGAACAAGATCTAAGGCGGGTTTTTGGAGTTTCAATCCGGGTTGGTAGAAGAATTCGTGTTCTTCATTTTTGTCAAATTTTGTGAGGTACGTGACTTCACTCTCAACTTCTCTTATTAGAACTTGAAGACTTGGTTTCAAATTGTTTGAACTTGAAATTGATTGTGAAATTGTTGTGCAAAGCTTAATAGAAAAAGTGAAAAATTGGTTGTTATGCAAAGTACTTTGTTTCATGATTTTAAAATGATATTTTAAAATATGGCATGGTTTTGATTCATGGAAATGGTTTGATATAAAGGTTTTCAATAAAAGAAATGTTATATTGAAATGGCTTGAAATGGTTTGGCTTGGTTTTGGCATACACGGGTTGGTGTGAGTTCATGCTTTCGATATGATCCTGAATAAAGGGCGTGTACCATTGGGGTACAAGAGACGTGGCCCTAGATAAAGGGTGTGTGCCATTGGGGCACAAGGAGATTGACCACTTAGTGACGACTTGGTGGACGAATGAGAAATCGCTCATGAGTATGAAACTGTCACTGGATCATGCATGTGGGGGTGTGTGTGAATCATGGAATCGGTATGCCAAATTGAATATGAAATGGTTTAAAGAAACGTTTGTTTGGTTTCCTTGGAACTACTTCGGCTTTGTTATAAACTGTTGAAATGATTTCAAATGGTTTTATATAAATGGTTTCATATAAATGTGTTAATTTGTCCTATCCCAGTGGCGTGAGTAGGGAAGTTATTTGGAGAAAATCTAGTGAGTTTCATTACTCACCCCTTACTTGGGCACTTTGGTGCATTTGTAGATATTGTTTATCAAGATACAGGTAAAGGAAAAATATCTCATTTCTTTAATGATGCATCGTGATACTTTGGGCATGTCTTGTGGAGTCAGAGTTTGGAACATGTTGGGAGTTGTGGAGTTTTTGTCTTGGAATCTTTGAGTTCTGTTGTTTTTTCCTTTCACTTTGTATTCTGATTCTAGTTTGGTTTCCGCTTTGTACTTTGACATGGTTCATTGTTGTAGTTGGGTTTGATTTTCAGTTATCCTTTAAAAGGTATTCCATTGTTCTCATGCATCATTTAGTGGTTGTTGGTTATGGTATACTTTGTTGCGGTTGTTTTATTTTCAAAGGGCAAATCGTTCTCCAACTGTATTGAAACCCTTGACATTTATTGACAGCTTTTGGTGTCTTGAGAATGTCACATAAGGCCAAGTAATATCGCACCACCTTCTCAAGTCAATGAGGGGCGAGATGTTAAAAATGGTATCAGTCTTGGTCGGTCCTATAACGACCTCAGCTTTACGTACATGGACATTATATTCATTTTGCGGAATACTTAATACATGACACAAACGACGCCCAAAGACCGTATTAGTTTAGAGTCTTTAGAAACTCAGAATATCATTTTCTAACATGGTGAAAGATCTTCAACATCTTCCATAAAGATCTTCCTCTTTTGTTTTCCTACCTAAAACTTTTCCTTCTATCCTAGAGAAAAGAAAACATAAAAAGGGTGAGCTCAAATGCTCAGTAAGGGTAAACATAGAGAATATAAAACAAACCATAAACATTTGAACGTAAAAACATGAACATAAAGTTTAAACATCAAAATCTTGAGTCATGAAATAAATCTTGGCAGTACATAAGACATAGATCATAAAAGAACATTAACCATGATAGAATAGCATTGGCATAAAACATGTAATTGTGGCAAACTAATAAACACATAATATGATTTCCATAGTAGCCAAGACATTACTGTCAAGACCATCATAGTGGACAAAATCTATTACTGAATCGGGTTTACTTGTCGTTCCAAGTATGTATTACTGAATCGGATTTACATGTCGTTCTAGTCATATCTATCTCATGAAATATAAATTTTTACCCAATGCATTGAAAGGAGATATAGGTATCACTCGTCTCATAATGAAACCATTCTTACGTAAGCCACAAAAACATAAAAATATTTACCATAGCGTAACCCATGAAATAAAATGGGTTTCTTAAACATCATTTCATCATAATCGATATAAAACAAATGGATTTCCTAAATAACATTCTATCATAAACACAATCAAATCATAGTAATAACAGAGATAGAAATATAACCCTATTTAAATAGTGACATCTAAGATAGAAAATAATTTTGAGAAAACACTTTAAATTAATTCCTGAGGAAAATATCTTTTTTTTTTCAAAAACGTTTTCTTTTTTCAAAATGTCACGCAATTTTAAAACAAAAGAATTTAGTTGAAAATAATCTTGAAATTGTGTAGAGGAAGGTTCATGAAAATAAGGTGTCATGAAACCGTAAAAATCCATTCATGCTGTATAAGTAAAAAAAATATTCTCCTCGTACTTTTTCAGAAAAAATTAAAAAAGTACATCGTATGGTAAACAAAAGAAAGATTTCTTTCATACCATGTAATAAAAGTCAAAAATGTGTAAAAATGACTTTAACCATACATAGAAGAATAGTAAACATTTTATGAAAATATTTTTAGAAAACATGGACATGGATAATAAATATATCTCCAGTAAATACTTACGTATAAACAATCTCAGATAAAAAAAATGAGATTGCAAAATTATCTCTTACCTTAGGTCCGATATCCTTCATATGTGTCCAAAACTCCTGTATAGTGAGTTATGAAAATATTATTAACTTTTAACAGAACCATAATCATACTTATGACATCATATATGATTCACTTATGACTTTATATTACCCGTTCGTTTATCAATTCAATGTTAAAGCAACGTTTTGAGTAATAATCATTTTCTTTATCGTACAATTTTTGACTTTTTATTCTTGATATTATTACATATATCGTGATTTACTTCCAGAATGTAAAACATGATTTATATATCATATATATTCAGTATATAATTACATATAATAGATAAATAAATGAAATGCAATACACCGTTCATTGAGACGGTAGACCGTACATACGCATGAACGCTACTTTCATTTTCTTTATCATATTAAAGAAATGAAAACTAAATGATACATAGTCATATTATAATTCCAGTATAGCATCTATGTTATATATGTTACATAAATTCATTAATTTCATCCTTTAAATGTTCCATGTATGACATGAACGGGTCATATCACTTTGAGGGGCGGTAGTCCGCACTTCCTCAAATGAAATTATCATATTTATGCGTTATAGAAAGCATAAAGGTATGTTGTAAATAAAAAATACAGAACCATAGAGACAATATAATATATATCATATATAAATACAGTGTCATCATAATGGCCACCATGAAAGGTGGTAGGAGAAAATTGAATAATCACTGTTTCGTGAGACAGTAGTTTGTCGTACACAGAAACTGTATGTTTGTATCCATTATATGGAGGTGTATTTAAGTGTAGTTCAAATCCTTCTCATAACAACATCCTAATATATTGAAGATACTGGTATTGTTATGTAATCAAAGAATAAAAAAAGCAAAGGGAGTGAGAAGGAAAATAAAAGAAAAGAACGAAGACTTCTAGGAGGGAGGGATGTTGGGAGCTTATTTGGCCAGAATTTGGACGAGCCAAGGGGCTTAAGAGGTGTGTGTTATGTGGGTAGAGGTGGTGGCCTTTTATAAGAGAAATAAGGGGCACTTTAGGAAAGTCTTAAAATATTAATTTATTATAAATTCAATTTCGATTAAAAAAGGTTCAAAACTCATTTAATTCGAAGATAAGATGATGTTGGTTCGAATACCCATCATCCAATAATTTTTAGGTAAGTTTTAAATATTTTTTTATCCTTATCTTTTTTATTTAACCCTTATTTTACCCATTTTAATCTTACCGTGATATCATGTTATTTACACAGTGTGGGTTAATATAATTACCATATCATGTCAAACGACCCACAAAAAGTTATTTAAGACATATTTTGGCTTATATTAACCATTTGACCGAATCTTAGATTTTTAGGAATTTAATATCATTTAATTAACTATTTTATATTTTAAGTTATGAATTATGTCAATTTTGGACACTATTAATACTTGACTTTTTAAAAAAATCATAACCTGATTCCTTCGAACCGAAGACATTAACTCAAATCTAATATGTCAATATCATCCAGAAAATTCGTGGATGACATCAAAATAACCAAATTACATTTATTTTAGCATTTATAATATCATTTATTTGAATCATTTATTAATGAAGCAATCATTGCATCATCATTGTGTCATTATTAAATTTATTAATTTAATGTCTAAAAATTATAAATAAAATATCATGATGTAGGAAATCTTTTTAGTTTTCTAATGACCATTTATAGTCGAAAATACTAGTTATATAACCTCACCTTAAAATTGTATTAGTAAAAGATACATGTTTATGTTATATTTCTCTTTACTTTAAATTTATTGTTATAAAATGTTATTTTCACAACCAAGTTGCTCCATGGGGTCCAAAAATCGACCCAAGAATGCTCATGGCGAACATATCTCATCCAATATGATTAGGACATGTGTTAGAGTAGTTTAATATTATTATAATATTATTTTTTACCCTTATTTACCAGATTTACCATTTAACCATAGTAAATAAAATAATTACTGAAGTTACTATTAATAATGTCCAAAAAATAAAAGGTACATATGCACACAATTTGGACCTTCTGATTCCAAATATGAAATTCATTTTTCCAAATTCAAAACACAACAGTTCAGTAATTAATTTAAAATTAATTCCCATTGTCAAAACCAAAAAACAGGTTTTTTAAAAAGTAATAACTATCAAAAGATTAACACGTGTTTATGTCAAATTTAAAATTAAAATTACTTCCAATGACCAACATTGGATTAAATGATAAAAATATAATTCAATTACACTTTAAAACAAATTAAAAAGATGATCAAACTATATAAATAAATTAGATAAAAATGCAGCCCCACCGTTGGTGGTGGGGTGGTAAGGGCTTAGGGGGGGGTGAGGGGTAGGTCGCAGGGTCAAGTCCCCGGACTTGTGATTTACATGTAATTTTCTTCCTTACGTGTGTGTCGCTTTCGCGGTTGTACCCAATTTTTTAAAATAGATGAAAATGCAGTTTCAAATTAAAATGCGGTATTTTTTACTATTCATTAACATTTGAATTTTATCAGAAAAATACCAAAAATTCAACAAAAGTAATTTTTTATGTCACGCTTTTAAATGAGAAGTTTATTTTGTCAAATTTAACTTATAAAACTGTCAAAAACTAGATGTAAAATGGATGTCATCAAAAGGCGGTAAAACTGCATTTTTTGAAAAATACTTTTTTTATCCGAAAAATTGATTTTGTTCTCATATCATTTTCTAGAAAAATGCTAATGTTATATAAAATTCAAAAATGTGGTTAATACTATTCATAACGGCTAATTTGTATCCCATTAAATAATAATATTTTAATAATATATCGTTGTTTAGTGAAACTCGGCATCGCGTACAACGCAAACTATCAAGGAAGGTCGCTCTTGCGTGTAACGCAAGCCAAGTCAGTGTTGCGTGTAGTGCAAACTTCCTTTGGTGTTGCGTATAATATAATCCAAACTTAGTTCATTTATACATTGAACAAAATCTATACTCAGTGTTGCGTGAAATGAATTTTATCAAAAGAACTTGAAATTATGTGCAACACAAACCAAGAATAGTGTTGCATATACAGCAAGCTAATACGGTGTTACGTATAGCGCAAGCTAATCTTGGTGTAGCGTACAACACAAGACATCAAAGAAATTAAAAGAATTTATCTCATAAAATCTCAGGGTGTTACATTCTACCCCTCTTAAAATGAATTTCGCTCTAGCTAATGCCCTTCGAAGACTTGGTTTTAAGTCACTGACGAATCGATCAACTCTACTTTCAGGTATGATAAAACCAGAAGCATACTTTGCAAGTCTTGTAAAATTCGTCTCGTATGTACCAACAGATTCGTCATCTTTTTGCTTAAACTCAAGGAACTCATTTTCCATCTTTGTTTGAAGAATACGAGGGGAGTACTTATTGAAAATAAGTTCTTGAACTCGTCACATTCCATGCATTCAATTTCATCTTGCTGTTTTATATTCTTAATTAGAGCCCACCACTGGTCTACTTCACCTTATAAACGATAAACAGTCAAAATGACTTTTTCATGTTCCGAACAGCGAAGGATGGAAAATATCTTTTCAATGGTATTGATCCATTGTTCATCAACAAGTGGATCAGAATACCCACTGAAAGAAGGCGGACATTGCCTCATGAAGGACTCAATAGAATGTTGTTCCCTTCTCTGCCTATTTGAAGTCCAGAATGATTCATAGCTTGTGTACGTATAGCAATAAGATTTTGCATTCCATCTCCCATAACATTTGGTTGTTCAGAAGGACAATCATTGCATTGCCCAGTGCATTGATCATTAACACGGTTCCTTCGGGTTCCAGTCATCGTCTAAAACCCAAAAAGAATAGTGTGAGAGACAAAAATCATACTAGAAAAACAACATAATCAATGGAGAGTACTTTCAATCTTTAACATCTTAGGTTTAATTCTAGGTTATTCATGATTGTTACCATAATTCTAGGACTGTAACCTATAGTTATACTTAACCTTAAGGACATCCCTAGACATATCTTAACCTTAGGGACATCCCTAGACTTGCCCATTGAATTGAGGATGAAAATTTTGACGTCCTCAAGTTCCCAAGCATTTAAGGGATCCTTTGGATCTGTACGAGGACTAATAAGATCAGTATAAAAACTCATTCCCTTCAATGAACCGATAACTGTCTTCAGTCACATGGTAAAATTGAATGAATCGAGATGCTTAGCGGGGGTTGCGGTAATCATTTTTGGATTGACATCAATTTCATTTGTGGGAGTCATAGTGATGCACGACACGGATGACAGGAAAAATCAGGAATAAATGGACTTACTGAAATATGTTGTAATCATTGTAGTCGAGTGACCAGAGTCGTTTCTTTATCAGAGAAAACTTTGTTGAAACCTAGTGTGTAACATCTCGCCCCTCCCCAGTGGCTTGAGAAGGCGGTGGAACATTACTTTGCCTTAAGTGACATCCCCAAGACACCGAAGGCTGGCAATAAATGTCAAAGGCTTCAATACAGTTGGGGGGCGATTTGCATTTTGAAAATAAAACAACCACAATCAAGTATACCATAACCAACAACCACTAAATGATGCATGAGAAAATGGAATACCTCTTAAAGGATAGCAATCGAAAATCAAACCCAACTGTAACCATGAACCATGTCAGAGTACAAAGTGGAAACCATATTAGAATCAGAATACAAAGCGGAAGACAAAACCAACATAACTCAAAGACTCCCAAGACAAAAACTCCATAGCTCCCAACATGCTCCAAGCTCGAACTCCACAAGACATGCCCAAAGTATCACGATGCATCACTAAAGAAATAAGATACTTTGTCTTTACCTGTGTCTCGATAAACAATATCTGCAAACGATTCTTTAAACCATTTCACATTCAATTTGGCTTACTCATTCCATGATTCACCCACACACCCACACATGCATGCTCCAGTGACAGTTCCATAAGCGGTTCCTCATTCATCCCCCAAGTCGTCACTAAGTGGTCAATCTCTTTGTTCCCCAATGGCACACGCCCCTTATCCAGGGTCACATCTCTTGTACCCCAATGGTACACGCCCCTTATTCAGGGTCATGTCGAAAGCATGAACTCACTCCAACCCGTGTATGCCAAAACCAAGCCAAACAAATCATTTCAATCCATTTCAATAAAACATTTTTTTTATTGAAAACTGTAGATGGTGAATTCCCCTTACCTCAATGTGAGGTGGGGATACTCTTATAGATGAGTAAATCTAATTACAAGGAGGGTAAGTCTGATGTGGGACTTAGAAATACCCATTTAAACTTAAATGGGGTCCAACACTCCCCCTCAAGCTGAACATGCCAGATTGGATAGAGTCTCACAAAGAAAAAAGATGACAAGACACAAGACCATCTCATACTCCCCCTCAAGCTGGGCCATGGAGGCTGTGAATACCCAATCTGGTAGTGAGAGACTCAAGGCGAGCTCCTGGGAGACCTTTGGTGAAGAGATCGGCAAGCTGATCTGTCGTCGGGATATGGCCGAACGCTGTAACGACAGTGCTGAAGCGGTCAAACCATGTTCGAGGAGACTGCTTGAGGCCGTAGAGAGAGCGAAGGAGATGGCAGACATGGGAGTCGGCACCAGAGGCAGAAAAACCAGGGGGCTGCTGCATGTAGACTTCTTCGTCAAGAAAGCCATGGAGAAAAGCATTCTTAACATCCAGTTGATGAAGCGGCCAGTGATGATGAGCACCCAGAGAGATGAATAGGCGAACAGAGGCCATCTTTGTGACTGGAGAGAAGGTCTCAAAGTAGTCGATGCCATATGTCTGAGCAAATCCCTTTGCGACAAGCCGGGCTTTGAGGCGGGAAAGAGAGCCATCGAGATTGAGACGGATCGTGAAAATCCATTTACAGCCGACCGCATGTTTCCCCGCCGGAAGTGGAACAAGATCCCATGTATGGTTGTCATCCAGAGCTTGCAATTCATCCCTCATTACGGCTAGCCACCCGGAGTGAGATTTGACTTCACCAACTATTTGTACTTTGATTACAGGGATATTTAATGTATTTAAATATTAAACATCTTATTACATATTGTTCATTGTTCTACATGACTATGATGTAATAATGTCCTAAAGTATTTGTTGCATTGATAATGTAATGACAGTTCCCCGCTATGATGAGAACCTTGAAATGGTATAACAATATTCTTAAATATAGTTCTGCGATTGGATGACATACTATAATGGGACACATAGTATACAGATCGTTAGATGCGAGTACTCGTAAGCAGATGAGACTTCCTCTCATGAAGTTTGCACTTGGTAATCTCCAAGACAGGAGATTATGATAATAGACTAGCCAGTAGGAATTCCGCATGTTTTGGTGTCATCAGATATTCCAATCTACAAGCGTGTGTAATGATCCTTAGACTTTAAGATTATCATTAATACGTGTCACGACTCGCGCACTTTGATTTACTGACGAAAACCGTCACGCAGACAGTTGGTGGGAAGTAAGGTGCGTTGGGTGCATCACAAATGACATGTTATTAATGAATAAGTCGAGAAAGGATTTGTCCCTTCCATTTATGAAAGTTGATATCTCAGCCCTTTGATTGAAATAGAACTGTCGTGCGAAATTCCATGGTCATGGTGTAACGACGAGTTTATTTCAGATAGTCAAAGAACGACGTATCAAGTACAAAGGTTGATGACACTATCATGAAACTAGCTTGATGAGATATTGCGACAAAGAGATTATATTACACAATGAGCGTTCGTATGTGGATGACGTTGCGACTTTAAGTTCTTTCTCTTGGGTGCCTTGACCCGTTGCTAGACAGTACTTTTGGACTTTAGGCAAACTCGTTTAATGTCAACGAGAAAGAATCATAGAGGGTGACACACTAAGTGTTTCTGGTGGACTCTATTAAATTATATTTGAATTTAATTAATGGAATAAATATTATTCTCAAGACAGTGGAATAATTTTATTCAAGTTAAAATGATTGTATAAATTAAATAAATATTTATTAATCGGATTGTCGGTAAAATATATTTATTTATTTTATTGAACATTTAATAAATATTTATTTACTAGTTTGTAAATAAATATTTATTTAAGAGAATAAATTATTTATTTATTTATTCAGGTGTTCAATAAATGGAAGTGGAGTTCGAGCGGATCAAGATCGGTCCGGTAGTAAAATAATTATTTGCAAGACGGTAAATAATTATCTAACTAGTTGGCATAAGTTAAAATAATAATAACACTGCTATTATTTTGTGACACAAAATTTTATTTATAATTCCATTTTGCGCAAGTTGGCGCACCATAAATAATGACGCGATATTATCATTAAAAGCATGTGTTTTCTCTAAGATTATGAATGTATTTAATTGCTGTTACGCAATTAAATATTGTAACTGAAGCCCCATGTCGATAAATAGACACGTACGTCTATTGTGTCATGTACCGAACTGCACGTCCGGTGAATTGAGAATTGTTGAGCTAAAAGATTTCTCTCGAATCCTCTTCACATCCCTTTCAAGAACGAGAGACGTTCTTCAAGGTTGAAGAACAAGTGATCAAGAACGACCGACACAAGACACAAGATACTCGCTTCACCGCGCTAGCACCGGGAAAACGAGTGGTGTCGATCGGAGGCCATCGGAGCACGTGTGAATCACCGTTAGAGAGATTCTAGTTTTAATCCTCGCAAGCGCAACGTGATAATCCGATAAGGTGATTCCGGACGATTAACATCATCAACGAATAAAGTATCGAAAATCCAGGTATTCTTTTCTTTATGAAATTAATTAAATTAATTATAAACATGATGTGCAAGATCCTCTTTAAAGATTTCAGGCCTTTTCATTCTTTATCTAAATCTTTGATTCTATTCCGTGGAGACTGACGTTCATCGTCGTATTGATCCCAGAATAATCATTAATCATAGTAAAAATTAAAGTTGTGTGCTGGCCCAAACGTTTTTCCGCTGCGTCCAGAACCTTCACCACAAACCATCACTAAAGATGGTTTCTACCAAGCTTTGCACAATAATTTCACAATCAATTTCAAGCAATTCAAGCAATTTTAAATCAAGCCTTCAACTTCTAATAAGAGGAGTCGAGAATGAAGCCACCTACCTTGCAAACGTTGGCGAAAACGAAGAACGACACGAATTCTTCAACAAAACAGGATTGAAACTCCAAAAGCCCTTCTTAGATCTTGTTTCCTAACATCAACACAACTATATCTCATCATGATTGACTTCACACACCATGGATCTATCCCCAACAGATTAGAACCGTGAATCCAAAATAGGGAAGAAGAAGAAAACTAAGGCAAACAACCAAGAACAAACATTTACCAAGGAATCTAGGCCTTCAACGTACAAAGAAACACCAACGGATTGCTCTTGGATCAAGGGGAAGAGTCTCCACAACCTTTGAGAGGAGATGAATTCGAGTTAGGTTCTGTTTAGGGAAAAAATGAGAGTTTTAGAGGCAAATTTGCATTAGATCCCCAGTTTTCGGATCTTGCTTTTAACAGTGCTCGGTTTAGCCGCACGGTTAGGCAAACTGTGCGCCAACCACCGCCCAAAAACACCCCATGCACGGTTGGCCCGCACAGTTAGACAAATCGTGCGCCAACCGTGCTTTTCCCTCTGTCCATAGCATGCACAATTACTCCTTGGTGGCCGCACGGTTTGGACAAACCGTGTGTTTAACTGTGCGCCTACCCAGAGCCCACTGTCTCCCTTTGCACAGTTTTCTAGAGGTGTTATGATTTCTACTAACTGTGCTCAAACCGTACACCTCCAGAAAAGTCTCAAAAACTTGTCAAAACTCTCCAAACCCTCCCAAACTTAACCTAATTACTTTACATACTTAAAATACATAAATAAATGGTTACTTGAAACTGGGGGTGTTACATCCTCCCCACTATTGACCTTTCCGTCCTCAGAAAGTTGAGAACAACCATTGGCCTGAAAGAATTCAGGTCATTGCTCGACTATCTTCTTTTCCCGTTCCCAAGTTTCTTCGTGAATCTGACCATGTTGTCACAAAACCCGCACTGGACCGGTGTTTTTCCCACACAAGACTTTCTCTTGCCTATCCACAATCCTCACTGGCACATGTACCAACGAAGCATCAGACTCTAGGTCCACGTGATCCCATCAAATCAAATGGTTAGGATCAAGCTGATACTTTAACTGAGATAAATGAAACAAATTGTGCATTGAACTAAACTGTGGTGGCAAAACCAACCGATATGCCACATCACCAACCCATTCAAGTATCTCAAAAGGACCTATGTATCGAGGAGATCACTTGTCCTACTTCCCAAAACGATGATGCCCAAGCCTTGAAGAGATTCTTAGGAACACATGATCACTCACCTCGAACGACAACGACCGTCGACGATGGATCTGCATACGATTTCTGATGACTCTGAGCCGTTTTCATCCTCTTCCTGATCAACTGAATCTTCTCTGTTGTTTCTTGCACAAGGTTTGATCCAACAAGTGAAGTCTCACTCATTTCTACCCAACAAAGTGAAGAATGACAAAGACGCTCATACAATGCTTCAAAAGGAGGCATATGTATCGAGGCCTGATAACTGTTGTTATATGAGAACTCCACTAACCGTATGTGCTCTTCCCATGAGCCACCGAAATCCATCACATAAGTCTGAAGCTTGTCTTTCAACGTTTGTATCATTCGTTCGGATTGTTCATCAGTCTGAGGATGATATGTCGTGCTCATGGTCAACTGAGTCCCAAGGGTTTGCTGTAAAGATTTCCAGAAATGAGATGTAAACCTTGGTTCTCGGTATGATACTAACGAAACTGGTACAACATGCCTCTTTACCACTTCTCGGATATAAATTTTTGACAAGTCCTCCACGATATGAGATTCACGAATTGGGATGAAATGGACCGACCACTATCACCCATATGACATCATGTTTCTGAACCGTCATTGGGAGACTTGTCTCAAAATCCATGGCTATCTGCACCCATTTTCAGATAGGAATAGGTAAAGACTGCAACATATCTGTTGGCCGCTGATACTTCACATTAACCTGCTGACAGGTGAGGCATCTCGAAGCATACCCATCCACCTTTCTTTTCATGCCAACCCACAAAAAATGTGTTTTCAACACTTTATACATCTTTTGTATTCTTGGGTGAACTGCCCATCTTGGATGGTGGTAATCATGAAGAAGTTATTCCTGACAAACCAAAATCCTTATGGTAATCAGCGGACTAGACAACCAGAATCCTTATGAGGAACTGGCTGTGCTGCGACAACTGTCTTCGGTGGCGGAATACATTGATCAATTCGAATATCTTGCTTGGTGCCTCGACAGCGTGAGCTTCAGTACGTCGGCTATTTTTTGAATGGATTAAAAGCCGACATCAGTAGTTGGGTGCGAATACAGAAAATGGTAACACGTTAACACGTTTTCAGGCGATGCGTGTAGCACGCCATGTCGAGCTTGCTATTTCAGGTTCTGACAGTTTTGTTTCTCGACCTTCTGTTCCGCGCGTTCTCGGCGGCCGACACGAGGGGAATCGTTGGACTCCTTCCAGATCTCCTGACAATTCTTCAGCAAGTTTTCCGCCTCGTGTGACGCGGCCTCAGGAGGTGTTTTCATCTGGTACTCGTGGTGAACTTTCAAAGTCCCCTGCTCCATTAACTCGTACCACAAAATTTTTATCTTCCCTAGAATGGGAAGATCGCCGTAAATGTGGGCTTTGTTTTCGTTGTGGTCAGATATATAGTCCACTTCATAAGTTTCTTGACCCCAAACTTCAGGTTACTTTGTTGGGGGAAGATGACTCTTCATTGCCCGAAGACTTGTCCGATTTACCTCCTTCTCCAGTAGCTTGCCCACTGCCTTCTGTGGATGCGGAATGTTCTGTTTTTGCTTTTCACAATTTCTCGGGTCGGCAGGTGGATCCTACTTCTATGAAGGTTGAAGGTCGTTTATTCCTGGTTCCAATATTAATTCTACTTGACAGTGGGGCCACACATAATTTCATTTCGCCCAACTTGGTTCATTTACTCGGTTTACCAGTTCACTCCTCTAATCTGTTGCATGTCAAATTGGGCGATGGTCATCGCGTATTCACTCAGGGGCAGTGTCGACAATTACCTTTGCTTCTTGGTAACTATGTGTGTGCGGTTGAAGCTCATGTTTTGGACTTGGGTGGTTTAGACTTCATTCTAGGCATTGTGAGGTTACGCACATTGGGGGAAGTGACAACCAATTGGCATGCCATGACGATGCGTTTTCGGGTTGCTGATCAAGATTATAGTCTTTCGGGTGCTTCTCGGCGGTTTTCTACAGCCACTTCAATAGACAAACCCCTTTCCTCAACCAGCCCGTTAGCCCAGCATCGGTTGTTACTTGATGGCAGCACTAATAAATCCACTTCTCTTATTACCCCAACTCAACAAACAGCTTTGCAAGCTCTGCTTCGGCAGTATGCAGATGTCTTTCGTGAGCCCTTTGGGTTACCACTGGTACGACAATGGAAGCATTGTATTCGTTTGGAACAGGATAAAGGTCCTATCGTTGTTCGTCCCTATCGATATCCTCATTTTCAGAAAAATGAGATTGAAAAACAAGTGGCAACCATGTTACAAAATGGAGTTATTTGTTCTAGTACTAGTGCCTTTTCAAGTCCTGTTTTGCTGGTGAAAAGGAAAGATGGTTCCTGGCGTTTATGTGTTGATTATCATTCTCTCAATGCCGTAACCATAACTGATAAGTTTCCTATTCCGATAGTTGATGAGTTACTTGATGAAATTGGTGGCGCCAAATATTTTTCTAAACTGGATCTCAAGGCAGGATATCATCGGATTTGCATGCGTGATACGAATATCGAGAAAACGGCTTTCCAAACTCATAGTGGACATTACGAATTTCTGGTCATGCCTTTTGGCTTAACCAATGCTCCGTCCACTTTTCAAGCAGCGATGAATGATGTTTTCCGTCTTTATTTTGAAAGTTTATCTTAATATTTTTTTATGACATCCTTATATATAGTTCCACTTGGCCGCTGCATTTGGAGCACTTGCGTACTACTCTTCAGGCTCTTCTGTATCATCAGTTTTTTGCTAATCCTTTGAAATGCTTATTTGCCCAGATACCGTCGAATATCTTGGCCATATTATTTCGCAGAATGGTGTGGGTGTCGATCCTTCTAAAGTACAAGCAGTTTTGGATTGGCCTGTTCCACAATCGGTCAAAAGAATCTGTGGTTTTCTCGGTCTCACGGATTATTATCGGAAGTTCATTCAAGGGTATGGGCAGATTCCTTATCCACTTACTGTTCTGACTCGTAAGGATAGTTTTCTTTGGTCTCCTGCTGCTCAACAAGCTTCTGACAAATTAAAACAACTTATTACAACGGCTCTCGTGTTGGCCTTGCCTGATTTTTCTCAGCCTTTTGAGTTAGAGTGTGATGCTTCGGGCCGTGGTGTTAGTGCAGTGTTGATGCATCATCGTCGTCCTATAGCATTTTTCAGTAAAGCGTTTGCCGACAGAACACTGGCTAAATCAACTTATGAAAAAGAAATGATGGCTTTGGTCTTGGCTATTCAGCATTGGTGTCCGTATTTGTTGGGCAATGTTTTCATTGTCTATTCGGACCATAGGAGTCTTCAGTTTTTACTTCACCAGCGGGCTGCATCTTCCGTTCAGCAGCATTGGATCGATAAACTGTTGGGATATCGTTTTGAGGTCAAGTACAAACCTGGCTCCCAAAACGTTGTTGCTGATGCCTTGTCCCGTGTCGAGGATTCTGCTGCTTGCTGTTCTTTATATTCCTTTCCAGTGGGTGGATTGGGCTTCTTTGGTTGACGGTCTCCATAGTGATCCGGCTCTCCAGCGGATTATTCAGGATTTGCAGCAAGCCGGTACAACTTATCTTGGTTTCTCCTATTCCAATGATCGCCTGTATTATTATAACTGTTTAGTTATTCCTGCGTCCTCTCCTTAGGTTCCACGTCTAATTGCTGAGTATCACAATACTCCGGAGGGTGGTCATTCTGGTTTTTATCAGACCTATCGTCGGTTGGCTAATAATTTGTATTGGATTGGCATGCGTTGCCATATCTTAGAGTTCATTCGTCAGTGTGATATTTGTCAGCGGTCGAAATACTCCACTTTGGCGCCGGCTGGACTATTACAGCCGCTGGAGCTCCCTTCTCTCGTCTGGGCTGATATTTCCATAGACTTCATTACTGGGTTGCCCAAATCAAGGGGGTTTGATGTCATTCTGGTTGTAGTGGACAGATTGTCCAAATATGCGCATTTTGTTGCTTTAAAACATCCATATACAGCAAAGACAGTGGCAGCACTTTTTGTTCAGGAAGTCGTCCGTTTACATGGGATTCCAGCATCTATTATTAGTGACCGTGATCCCATTTTCCTTAGCCATTTTTGAAAAGACCTTTTTCGGCTTCATGGTACCAAACTTCAACTTAGCTCTACCTATCATCCTCAAACGGATGGTCAAACCGAGGTGGTTAACCGTTGTCTTGAGACCTATCTTCGTTGTTTTGTTGCGGATAAGCCCAAGAATTGGTCTTTTTGGTTGTCATGGGCTGAATTTCATTACAACACTTCTTGGCATTCTTCAATAAATACTACACCGTTTCAGATTGTTTATGGCCATTCTCCGCCTGTTTTGGTGGCAACTCCTTCTGAGATTCGGGTTGAGGCGGTGGCCTCTGCATTGAGTGACCGTGATGAGGCTCTTTCTCAGCTTAAACACCACCTACTTCGTTCTCAACACAGGATGAAGCACCAGGCTGATCGTCATCGCCGAGATGTTGAATTTCAGGAAGGGGATCGTGTCTACTTGAAGCCGCATCCCCACTGACAAACCCCTGTTGCTTCTCGTATTAATCAGAAGTTGTCGCCTCGGTTTTATGGGCCTTTTCTCATCACCAAACGCATCAGCACTGTCGCCTATCAGCTCGTTCTCCCATCCACAGCGCATATTCATCCAGTTTTTAATGCGTCTCAACTTAAGAAGGCGCCACCTGCTCAACCTGTTCTTGACACATTACCGGCTGATCTAGTAGCCGATTCTTTGCTTTATCCAGAACCAGCAGCAGTTTTAGCACGGCGGTTCCAGCAACATGGCCAACACCACACTCCTCAGAGCCTTATTCATTGGCACGGCCACTCTCCAGACGACGCTACTTGGGAGGAGGATTTTGTGCTCCAGAATCAGTTTTTCCTTCTTTCTGGCTTGGGGACAAGCCGGTTTCTCAAGAGGGGGGGAGTGTTAGGGAGGGGCCGTGGAAGATGTATACGCGCAGGGGCAAAGGGGTAAATAACACTCCTAAGGCAGTTAGGGAGTCAGTAATTCCCTTATAAATAGGGATCAAGAGGGGGGGATGTAGGATAGGATGTTTTTGTACTATCTAGCACGGCTTAGGCTTGGGCGGGAAGCAGGTTAGTCTTCCCGAAATTCCTGTAAATCTGTTTTCTCTCTTTCTACCAGAATTCTGTTGAACTTCCAACTGTAATTTCAACTGAAATAAAAGCATTCCTTCTGCAAAACTGTGTTCCAACCTCTGCTCCTGCCAGGTCACCTTGAGCGACATGGGATCATTGTATTGTAGAGTGACCAGAGATGTCACATAGAGTTAGTCGGCCATCAGGTCTGGTCGGTTTAGTTGTATCGTTCAGTTGTACGTTCAGTTTTGTCGTATAAATGATGTCGGTTCAATTTTTATATAAATGTGTATTGGGCTGTTCATTCTTTCCGTTTGTTTTATTATTTATATTTGGGTGAAATCGTTCTCTTGTATACTCTGTTGATGCCCTTGATGCTTGTCGTCATCCCGGGATGATCGGGAATGCCTTTTGGGACTTGTCGCGGAGCGGCCCGAGTGACCGGTTCAGGGTCAACTCGGGCTGGTTCGTGACATCCATTCCTCAGAGTGTGCGGCCTGGTTACTTTTACGTATTTAGAGAGACCTCCGGGACTTCGCCGCATTTTTTCATCTGCATCAACCCTTACATATTCCCTAGAGTGTATCCTTTTCCGCATTTCCACATTCCGAAGGATATTACGTATCCTTACTCTTACGCATATAGGGAGAATTTTTTCCTTTACCATTTTTCAGAATACTTCAATTCCAAAAACCTTACGTAGTCAGAAATGACCTTTACATATCAAACCGATGACCTTTATGTATACAGGGAATTCCATGCCTTTGTCATTTTTCTAAGAACTCCCACCGAGTGACCCTCGTACTCACGCTGTGGTTTCTTCTTGCAACTTCTAGAATATATCTCAGCCTTCCAAAATAACTTCTGGACTACTGATTTACTTCCGGACCATTCATAGATCCTCTTCCTGACTAACTTCCGAACCATCTTCGACTCATCTGCCGGATGAACGTCCGGAACAACCTCCTCCAAAAAAACTTCTGGAATAACTCCACATTTTCTTCCGCATCTGTTGATAACAGAACCATCTCCGCGCATGCTGACAAAAAATCCAACACAAACATGTAATGCCTGGAAAACACTGCACGTTACATTATCCCATAACGTAATGCTATGCAAGCACCACACATTACGTTATCCTATAACATAATGCCAAGCAAAGCGATCCAGCGGTTGACATTCAGCCACGCCATATCGTACATTACGATATGGCCTGAAACAGACCGCGATACGCATGTTCTTCACAAAACCAGTAAAAATACATTTTGATTCGAAGATGAACATGACTTTGATACCACTTAGGGGTTATAGAGGATCATCCCATGATCAACGCAACAGAAGAAACTCATATGTTTGCCCAATCTATCATCTTTGAAAAAACATGCAATGAAGAACATCAAAACAATGTACCTTTATCGCAGTGAACTTCATCTTTGCTTTTTGATGGAGTACGCTTGATCGTGATCACCATGAAACAGTTGTCGGACTCTTGCCTCCACGGGGATGACACCAGCCACTGAAATCTACATACGCTATGAGAGGACCCTCAATCTCCAAAGGTGCGTGCGCGTGCTATCACCTTCACCTCAATGATAAATGGAGAACAAGGGCTGAAGAGAGCTTCGGTTATGGCTTATCACAGCCGCACATGAACACACACCCAAAAGGAGGATCTCTCATCCTTTATATAGGCTCCATTTATTCAATAAAGGGAGTTGAGGGTCGGTTGTCATCGCATGGCGGCCGACATGCGCAACCCATAACGCATGCCCATTAGGGTTCATAATTGTTTGAGCGAAGGAAACCGTGTGGAAACCGTGGCAGAGGTCATGCACTCGATATCCCATATCGACAGCTTATCGTACACTATGATAGATACCAATCGTATGCTACGATAGAGGCATCTGCATGCCATATTGCAGACTACGATTTAGGGGATATCATACAATGCAATATCCCTGTTTCAGTGCATAGCCAATAGTACTACCCAATAAGATCTTGTTATCCTTGAGGGGGTTTTAGAAAGTCATTTCAGCTTGTTTCCAGCTAAAGATAAACCTCTAAACCTTGAGGTTGAGCTCATCACCTACGAACCAAAGGCACAAACACCTAGAACATTAAAAGAATATAAGAAAAAGAAAAATATGGCAGGAAAAGAATTCTTTGATCAAATGGTATTTAGTTTATTCAAGTTTGACCAAATTCTCAAAAACTCACAATCCGTTCATTTACGGTCATAAAAATGAATTTCAAAGTGAATTCTTTCTACTGTGCGTTAGGCGTGCTTAACGGGCCTCAGGCCCACGGGTCAGCTAGCCCACATTTATGGGATGAGCTAGACTAGAAAAAAATGACCCACATTTTAAATGGGCTTAAACGTACTACAAAAAAAGTTTGCGGGCTTATGTGGACCAGCCACACCGAATGCGGGTCACAGCCCACAGGCCATGAATAATTTCATTCTTTTTTATTTTAAATATTATTTCAATATATTAATGTTCCCATTTTTTATAACATATATATTTTTTATTTTTGTGATGAATATATATATAGATAGATAGATTAACATTTATGTGATAACAATTATGTGTTTAATATTGAATATTGATTAATAACAAGTGTTGATTTTTTAAAAAATATTTTTAATCATAATTACAAATGCGGGCATGTCTGCTTAAAATGCAGACCGGACTGGACTCAAATTTTCTGAACCTGCATTAAATTCAGGCCGGGCATTTTTAGACCCAATTCATGCGAGCTTGGCCTGTTCTGCCCCAGTCCAACCTGTTAAGCACCCCTACGGTGCGGTAAAATCTCACGATCATTTTTATACTTTGGACAAATTTTCAAAAATTTACAGTCATTAAAATGAATTGCACGGTCAGTTATTTCTTCTGCACAGTATGGTCCCACAAACACTTTTATACTTTGTCAAAATTTAGTCACGATCACCGGACCTTTTCAACCAAACTTCCAGAATACCTCAAATGACCGCCAAACCTCTTTTAAACATATCCAAGCCTAAAATTAACCACAATAAACATCAAGAACACCTCATTATGTGGGGCTTTGATTCTTGCTGGTGGTCCGCAAGGATCGTAATTACGGCCTGAAAAGATTTAAATTCCCCATGGGTCAAGAGGCGAGGATTGTGGGGCGAGTATACCCCATTGGCAACTGACAAGTAAATCAGATGGGTGGATTCGATATTTGGCAGGTGGGCGACTAGCTCTGAAGACGGGTTCACTTATAGTTGTGTTGTATGGTTTGGTGGGGGTTTCACAATTCCCAACCTTCTACAGAAAGGAGTTTAGAATCAACTTTTTACAATTTCTAAATGCCAATTAAAACCCATCAAAAGGGAAAGGAGAGACACCTGTATGAGGCAGTGAGCGCAAAACCTCTGTCTGCTACGGTGGAAGCTAACGTCTACTTTCTCCCAGGACACCTGGGATAATCCTGTTACCAGCTCATCTACACATGTCAAGTGAAACAGCTAACTTGTGAGAACATAAATATATGAAAGCAAAATTGAAGAGAATTTTGAAGCAATGAAGAAATCAAAAGCAGCAAAATAACGTACTCCAACATATGAAAGCAGCAAAATACCGTATCTCTTACACTAGCATTTTGCATTTAGACTAATAGTGATCGGAAAAAATGAATGAGTAATGAAATAATTAAAAACCATGTTTGGCACGAACCAGAAAGAGTGTCACTTTGTTTAAGAAATGCAGATTCCTTCAAATTTGGGTAGAATATTCATTCTTTCCTTGTAAAATAAATTTTATGGACATTATTGGCAAGAAAACCCCTTAAACAATGAAGGAAATTATATTATATTTTATTATTATTATATATTTATATTATTTAGCATATTTCATCACAAATTTTTCATGCATACCAAACAAATTATTGACTCACTAATCCCTATCTCCTACCTTTACTGTTTCCATCAGAAAAGTTTCCCCGTGCCAATTAAAGTCACACCAACGTCTTCGAAAGTGTCAATCGGATCAACTTTTAACACAATGGATGAACTTTGAAAGTGTCAATAAAAAAACAGTTCCCTCTATATACTCAAATATCAAATTTTTAACAAGGGGCTTATTCAAAATTGATCATCCAAAGACTTCCATTCACAGAAGCACAATACATTTACTTTGAAATTACAAACCTTCCAACTTGTCAGAGTCAACTTCTCCCAATGAAAGAAACTGCAGCCCTTCTGCCTCAATAGCCTTGCAGCATTCTTGATAAACAATATGCGGATACTTTTTATTAAAAGAATCCTCCCACTATAAATAAGGTAAAAAAGGAACCATCATGGCACAGCAAACATAATTCAAAATACACCAATAATGAGTTCAAAACTGAAGATAATACATTTGGCAGTTCACTATCACGTCTAATTGATGATGTTCTCCAACCAACAACATCTTGGTTTTCTCATAAAGAAAAACGAAGGAGATGACATTTAAGTGTAATAAAAAATTCTTGCAAGGGTGCATTAATAAAGCTGCTAAGATTTCACAATAAGGATACGGTCATATCCAACATTTGAATATGTCACCCGCCGTTTAAATGCTTTCAGTGCAGACCTGCAGTGATTAGTTGGAAAATACAAGGATCTTTTTTTGAGGACATTCAATAAGATATATCAAAATAACCAAAAGTACTGCAAATTACAAACTTGAAACAATATTTTCCATCATCCTGCAACATGAGTCGAAGCAGTGGTGGCTTTCCTTCATCATTATCAGTGAGAAAAAGGTGGCGACCTGTTCTTCTAAATATCAAATGAATCACACAGCTTGCAAGTTTCTCAAGCATAGGAACACCGAAAAGGAATGGTACCTTCAAGTGCAACAGGAAAAAAGAAAATTTTCAAATGCTACACCTAAGGATATAACAACCAGTTATAGAGGCCAGCCATATGTGAAAACAATAAGCTATAAACATGAGCATAAAAAAAACTTAATCGCTAATCAAATTTCACATTTAGGAGCTATGGGAGGATATTTTATATTTTTCTTGTATTTATTCTTTTCTTTTGAGTGGGGAGTGGGGGGACAAGTTCTTTACAAAAGCATACATCATCTTCTCTTTGTATCTTTAATTTTAAACATCATGTAAACATTCTCACAATTAATATAAGGATATAGTGATATATAGTACCCCTGTGTTTTCCAACCATGTATAGCATTCAATTTTTTCTCCTCAATGGAACTACAATGCTAGGTCATAAACCCTTCTCCCCTCCCCCTCCCTCTTATCTCTCTCTGTAACTTTCAACTTTTGAACACAATAGCTCCCCCCAGTAGCTTTAAGCCCTATGTCAGCCATCATCCAGACTTCCAGCAGCCCATCAAACCCCATCCACTCAAACTCAGAGCTTGAAAAACAATCAAATCCCTCCCGCCGTGCCACTCAGAGCTTGAAAAACAATCAAATCCCCCCCACCATGCCACCATAGTTGATAGAGATGCAATCTAGAAGCAAGAAGATGAACAAGAAGGTGGAAGAATTCCTTATCTGATCAGTCACTATTAAAGAACGATACAGGCAGCATTCGCAGCACTCCCGGGAGGACACGCCTCTCCTCAGGCCAAGGCGGGACTGCCTTCCAACCAACGAAATAACCGAATACCCCTCCCTCCGAGCCAGACCCATATCTATACTTGAATGCAAATTACAACACTGCCACCTCCCTCTGAGCCAGACCCTCCCTCCTCTGGTATGTGTAGTGTATCTGCCAAGGAATTCTCCCTCCCTGGAGTTACTATCCCTCTCTCTCACATTCCTATCATTTCCACCTTGCCCTCGAGGTGGAAATTAGGGAACTGAGCCTTCTACGGGGGTGTTTCCCAACCGCTGTCTTCAATTGGGACACATGAAACAAAAGATGTATTGATAGACACCACACCCAAACAGAACCGACTCTTCTGGATTATCAGCAGAATTACAAGCAGATATAGACAGCAGATGGAAGAAATGAAGAAGAAGAATTACAGGAGGAAGAAAAAGAACAATCCAGGGACCCCAGGTCCACTCGCCCCAAGCCCTCTGGCCGAACTAACAGAATTCCTCTCTTTTTCCCCCTTCGGCCATAGCCCCTCCCCTCTTCTTATAACCACCTCTTCTAACAGAATATTCTTTTAGAATGTATAGCTATGTCCAGCTGTACTTGCACCCCTTGATATGACACTTATGCCCCTTCTTAGAGTATTCCTTCTTATTTCTTTAACTCCCTTGTGCGGAGGTCTCTATCGCTCCCACCGGCTTGAAAATCAGTCCTGTCCTCAAGACTGAGGAAAAGAAACTGGAAGTGGGTTCTCTCTTCTGCACAAGTGTCATGCAATATGACAAATGGTCCTCTCAGCTCCATGGGTCTGCACCTCCTGTTGGCGATGCACTCTAGTTGCACCGACTCCCCAGGCACAAACAGGGGATACAGCTGGCCTCCATCCTTTTTTTTCTTTTTTTCTTTTTTTAATCATCTGTCACTCCTGCAGTCGGTGAAAGTGGGAATGCAGGCCGGTCAGGCGCACCTCATGCGCGAGTGAAAGCAGTTGATTGCAACAGCAGCGGAACTACGGTTTCCCTAAAAAGTTCTTGTCATCATTAAAGCGTGCGCACAGCTCCACTGGTTGGGAACGGGCAGCGCGCGACTCCGCTGAGCGCACCTCCACCTGATGAAGTGTTGTGCAGCGACGGAAAAGGGCAGACAGTGCACAGCTATTCTGGTTCACCCCGCAAAAAAAGATCAGAACGGCACCTAGAGTGCGCACCACCGGATGTTGTTGCCCGCGCGAATGAGAAGAGATGCGCGCGCAAGCTTGCAAGGCAGAAGTAGCTCCTCCGCGTAATTTTCCAACAGTGTGGAGTGCGCTGCCGCTCGATGCGAAGAAACCGAAACTAAAGAAGAAAAGAAACGGATGGAAAGCATAGGGACCCCAGGTCCACTCGCCCCAAGAAGAAGAACAATCGAGGGACCCCAGGTCCACTCGCCCCAAGCCCTCTGGCCGAACTAACAGAATTCCTCTCTTTTCCCCCTTCTCCCTAGCCCCTCTCTTCTTATAACCACCTCTTCTAACAGAATATTCTTCTAGAATGTATAGTTGTGTCCAGCTGTACGTACACCCCTTGATATGACTTTTATGTCCCTTCTTAGAGTATTCCTTCTTATTTCTCTTAACACCCTTGTGCGGAGGTCTCTATCATGTATCCTGTTGTTTTCACGGAATTTGAGTCTGTAGGTAACAGTTCCAACCATCCCAACAATCGCAAATGGTCCATAATACCTGACACCCATGTTCTAATTGATCATAGGTACAACCCCTGGTTTACTTGGTCTCAACATGACCCAAACCGAGTCTCCATTGTAAGTCACCTCCTGATAGGAAAACATGGGCTGGGAAAGATGGGAGGTACAGCTGGACAATAGAGGCTGCTGCTGGGGAATCTGTTGTAACTGCTAGGGGGGGCCGTGGAGAATATGTTGGGATCCTGAAGGAATATTATTGGGGCCCACAGCTGTTAGAGGAGATTGTTATAGAGGGACCCGGTGGAGGAATATGATGAGGAATAAAAGGGGAATATGTTGGGGGGTCCACAGGTAGTTAGTAGGGGCTGTTATAAATTGGTTGGGTGTAATGGCCCGGACCTCTCCGGCCCATTCCTTTGTAAAATGGACTTTTCCCACACTTTCCAGAATTTTGTAAGTACACGCCGTGTACCACCTTGCCGGGTATACCCCGTGTTGGAGCCGTGTCCTTGCCGTGTGAAATAAATGGGTACACACCATGTACCCCAGACTACACGTCGTGTGGTCCTCCGCGTACGCGTTACCCTCAAACCATGGGTTGACAAGTCTGGAAGGGATTACAGCATGCTTTTGGCACTCAGTTACGTCTCAGCACTGTTTTCCACCCTCAGACAGATGGGCAGACAGAGCAAACTATCCAGACGTTGGAGGATATGTTGCAGGCGTGCGTCTTAGACTTTGGCGGATCTTGGGTACAACACCTTCCCTTGGTAGAGTTCGCTCATAATAATAGTTATCACTCTTCCATTGGCATGGCTCCGTTTGAGGCGTTGTACGGGAGACCGTGTCGTTCTCCGTTGTGCTGGACGGAGGTTGGGGAGACAGTTGTTCTTGATCCGGACGTGGTGCAGAGCACGACAGAGAAGGTTCAGCTCATTCGTGAGAGGATAAAAGCGGCGCAGGACCAGCAGAAGTCTTATGTCGATCATAGGAGGAGACCCTTGGAGTTCGAGGTTGGGGACCACGTGTTCTTGAAGGTTTCCCCTCGACGTGGGTAGCGAAGGTTTGGCAGAGGGAGCAAGCTTTCACTCAGGTTTCTTGGACCCTTCGAGGTGTTGGAGCGAGTTGGCAAAATGGCATACCAATTGGCGTTGTCACTGTAGTTGGAGAGGATCCATGGCGTCTTCCACGTCTCTCAACTTCGTTGGTATCTTCACGATGACTCTCATGTCCTTGACTAGAGAGAGTTGAATATTGAGGACGACGCGACATACGTGGAACGGCCGATAGAGATTCAGGTCCGTCGGGAGAAGGTGTTGCGTGGACGGATCATTACTTTGGTTCGCGTGTTGTGGAGGCATGGTGGTCTGGAGAGCGAGAAACGCAAATGCGTGCCCAGTACCTGGAGTTGTTTTGAGTTTTGCCTTATTCTGTTTTGTTTTGAAATGTAATGTTTGAAACCTTGTTTTTATTAAATGAGTTGTTTTCCCTTGGGTTGAGATGTGTGTGGTGCAATGTGTGATAAAGTCCTAACATGTGAAAAGGGGAAGATCAGACTCCTAATCGAGACACATTAATTGCGATGCGATTAAACTTATGCGGGCGAATCAGTGTCGCCCAGAGTGGATAGTATCTTGACATGGAGGATGAAATTCTCTGGTTCACGTGGTTGGACAGTGTGGTTGTTGTGCTCGTGTGGTGTCTCGTGGTCGTTTGGGTTGACGTGATAAGACCTCGTTACAGGTGTCGGAGAATGTGTTCTTGGATGTGGTGTGTCTTGTGGTTGTGGGGTGGTTGTTCGGACCCCTTTTTCTCTCGGTCTTGGTTTTGGATTCTCGAGGACGAGAATCGTTTGAGAGGTATCTAATGTAATGATTTCTGCCTTCCCAATCCGTTACTTTACGAGTTCGTTCGAAGGAAACGCTTGGAGGAGGCTTGGAGAGAGTTTGGAGAAGTTTGGTTGTTAAAAACAGGAAGCAGGGAGGTTACATGCCGTGTAACTTGATTTCACAGCGTGAAGTGTGGTGTCGCAACTTGTCCTGGAGAGCTTTACGACGTGCAGACTTTTACACGGTGTGAAAAAGGGATTCACGGCGTGTAATATTTCGGGGTTTAAAAAATAAAATAAACCGAGGCGACGAGTTTTTCGACGGAAGTGGACCTCAAGAGATTTCACGGCGTGAAGGGGGATTACACGTCGTGTAATCCCCCAATGGTGTAATGTTTTAAAATATTCCAGCCGCTCGGGTTTTCACAAATCCAAGGTACATTCTCCCTTTGTTGTCTAGCAGTTTCCCTCGGCTGGGTCTCATTCTCTTCCATATCTCCTCGCCGTGCCATGGCGTGTGCTTATCCATGATTCCTAATAGGGTCTCTCTCGGTTGTTGTTGGTACAGTGGTGTCGAGGCGTCCTCAGATGGATGCAGATCTTGCGGGATAAGTGATCGGAGGACTGTTACATGATTTGTTCTCGTGCGAAGAACGTTGACACCCCTTCAAGGTAGGGATTCCCTTGACTCTATTTGTGCATCATGCGGGAGGGGTTTTGCTTTTGTTACCCTTGGATTATGGTTGTGCCAGCTTAATCAAAGATAAAGAATTGAATTGAAAGGGTAGAGGGGTTTATTGCATGCTTTTCGCAGCTTTGCTTATTGTTTGTGATATTGTGATTATACGGGCTGAACGCCCCGCTGAAAATAGTGGTCGTTGGTGGCTTTGATTGAGCTGGTTATATTTGTTGTGTGTGTTGCTTTGGTTGTGGTTGTTGTGGTATCACCCTAAATGGAAACTGCTAGATCACGTACACCCGACTAATGAACGGATGCCCCGGGATTGTACACCTTCTGTGATAACCCCTGGATTAACAAGCGAAACTAAATAAGGGGTTTGTGTGGTGATACGGTTGTAAGCGCGGTTGTGTGTTGTGTGTGGGTTGTTTGGTTGTGTACGGCGGGATGGTTCGGAAGGTGTGATAGAATCTTAGGTTAAGAGATTGATTGGTTGTGGAATGAATGAGCAGTGGTGGCAGCGGGGCTGCAGTCGGGTTGTGCTTTGGTTGTGTTGTTGGATGTGGTTGAGAGTTGGGACTTGTTTTGGTTGGTATGGGTAATTTGCCCGAAGTTTCTCCATGTTTGGCCTTGGTTGTGTTGCTTGTTATGTGCTGTGTTTGGTAGTTGTCCGGATAGTAATGAAATAGATGAATAAATAATTAATTAATAAAGTTTGGGACTGCCTTGGGTTGGTTTGGTTGACGGAATGAATAAATGAATTGTGAATGAAGAACAATAATGGTTTAACAAAATTGGTTGGGAATTGGAAAGAAGTTGTGGCTTGTTGTGTGTGGTGATTGCATTTAGGGGTGGCAACAAGGTTGGCAGTGTTGAGAGCTGGTTGGTTATTTGATAACCCATAGTACGGGCATGAGTGTTTGGTATCATATATGTATGTGCTTGTATTTTCCTTGTGATTTCTATACGCAGCCCACCATAGTTGAGCACTACGTGTCGAACACCCCCATCGTCACGGGAGAGGGTGTCTTTCCCAAACATCCCGGTGGGAGGATGGATGGTTGGCCACCCGCTCTTCCTTGCTCCTTCCAGACGGCGATAGCCCAAGATTCTTCAGGCAGGTTGTGGCTTGTGGGGCCTAGGTGTGTGTGGGCGAGTTGTGTTTTCTCAGGTGTCTTCGGGGTGAGATGAGTTGTGTTTTCCCATGTGTATTCGGGATGAGATGTGTTGTGCTTTCCCAGGTGTTTTTGGGATGTGACATGGTATGTGGCTCAAGTGTCTGCGGGCAGGATGTGACGTGGTATGCGGCTCAGGTGTCTGAGGATGGGATGTGACGTGGTATGTGGCTCAGGTGTCTGCGGGCAGGATGTGACGTGGTATGCGACCCAAGTGTCTACGGGCGAGATGTAGTTGTGAGACCCAGATGTGTGCGGATGGGTTGTGATGTGGTGTGTTCGGAAGAAGTGGGAGCGTTAGGACATTCGCCGTTAAGGTGTGAGAGCGGCTAATCAGTGGGAAAGTGATGCGGGGTACCCTATTATTGATGTGCATTATATTACTTTACTTGACTTGCGTTATTTGATGAGCGTGTCTTGGTGAGATTTGGGTGGTTAGTATACCAGTTTAGGTGTTGTTTGGTTCTGTTGTTTTCTCGCAAGGGCATCAGTATGCTTCATTCACATGTGCACGATAGACTTTGGTTTTCCTACTGAGTATACTTGTATGCTCACCCTACATATATAAAATTGTTTTCAGGTTTCCAGGAGTACTTCGTGGACCGTGTTGGACTTTACTAGCTTAGATCTTGACAGTTGTTGTGTCGCTGTCTAACTATACTTTTGGTACTTACTTTGGAGACTTGTTTTGTATCAGTTCTATTGTAAACATGCATGTGGGATGGATTTGGCTTTCTTTTATATATATATCTTGGAGTTGTTTTGGGATGAAACATCTTATCTCCCAATCTTGTTTCTTTAAAAGGGGTAATGCCTCCCATTTTGTGAGACTTGTATTTGTATACCCTTGGTGTTGGCCTCCACCCCGGAGCCTACTGGAAGCAGGACTCGAGGGTCATTATCTCTTTTTCTTCATTGCCAGCCCAGAAGGGGCATCTTTGGAGGGAGGGAATCGTGACAAAGCGTTTGTATGAGGTATTATGTCGTTGCGGCATTAGCTTCTTTCTCTATGGGCGCCTTAACATGTTGTTAAACACTAACCTTGAACTTTAAGTTGTTTCGCCTAATACCACTGAGAAAGAGGCTCAGAAGGTCACACACTAAGTGTATCAAGAATCTCAGTTAAATAATATTATTATTATTTATTATTTAACAAGTTGAATAAATATTATTTTCGCGCGTGGTTTAATAATTATTCATGTTTAATTGATCGCATATATTCCATCACCAGTTATTCGAGAAAATATAATGCAGTGATTAAATAAATAATAAATAGCACTTGTGCAATTATTTTATTTTAATCCTAGCAGTATATAAACTCAATTATATTATTTTCTAAGAGACCCAATTCATTTTGTTTTGGTCGTACACAACGGATTTGAAAAATCCTCTCAAGCACTAGGGAGTTCCCTTCTCCAAGAACGCTCCCAAGAACGGAGAGCTATCTTTTTCCACCTCCTGCTCTCAAGTCTAAGAGAAATCCAGGAGAACGCTTTGGAAACGGTTCTTGAGGCGATGAAAGGCGGACGACACAAGCGATAGGATCTGTCGTGCTAGCACCTGGGGATTTCTACGGCAACGTTCAGAGATTTATGGAACACATGTGGATCACCGCTAGAGGGAATCTACTTTGATTCCTACAACGCAACGACCGTACAGCGCAGATCTATTGTCAAATCCATCAACGAAGAAAAAATCCCAACAAGATAATTCTTTAATTGATTAAATTAATTATAAATAATATGCAATGATCCTCTTTCTGGTTCGGGCATTTTATTCTTTGTCTGTTTTCTTTGGTTCAATTCCGCAAATCACGGCGTTTATCGTTGTGTAAATCTCGAATTGATCATCAATCATGATAAAAAACAAAGTTGGGCACGACTCATCGCACGTTTCCGCTGCGCCCGGAACCTACATCGCGGAAGCAGTCGTTAGGGAGTTTGTTGCAACGACTTCTTCCCGAAGCTCTTAAGCCGTCCACGTGTCCCAAGGTTGTTCGAGGGTTTTGTTTGAAAAGGTTTTAATTGCTCGAGCTCCCTCCTCTTGCTGTGAGAGACAGAATTGAAAGAGAGAAAACGAAGGGTGAATCAGATAGAGAAATCGACGAAGGAAAGAGACGATCCGGAGAGGGAGAGGTCGTTGGTGGCTCTAATTGGCGACTTCATACGTAACTAGGTTTCGAGAGCACTATTCTAGTGGAAAACTCGAGGTTGGTCAAGTTCTCGTGGTGGATCATTCAGCTACATCGAACTTAAGGGTTCTTCAAGAGGTGAGGTTGAGCCTGGTAAGGGGGTTCGAGCCTCGTTTCTCCTGTTCCTGTTGAAGCTTGTCCTGACTCTTTCGTTGTTGGTTTTTGTTCCTTTCGCACGTAGGTGTCTAGTCGTTCCTCTGGTGTAGTTTGTTATTGTTGTTATTCTTCTTCAATTTCCTATTGTAATATGTCGTTTTTTTCTTTGATTATTAATAATAATAAGGGGCGTAGGTTGTGTTCCTACCATAGAGAAGGATCAAAAAAACTGAACCACGTAAATTTTGTGTTCTTTCTCTTTACAGTATTGTTTTTATTCCCGTTTTGGTATTGTTGCATGCTACTGTGCCCATTGAGCTTTGCTTCTGTTTTTTGTATTTCTTTTCTTTTCGAAGCTCATTGTTTTTACTCGGATCCTGTTGAGTTTTTTTGTTGTGGGCTGGGTCGAGTCATTGTGCCTCCTACTATGGAGTTCTCTGGGTCGTCGGGGCTACCTCCCCATAACAGAAGGTCTGGGTCGACTCCCTATTGGATTGACAAGGGGTTCAACCTCTCCGAAAGTATTAGAGGACTACCTCACATTACTATCACATCGTTTTTGATGAGAGAGAATCATCATTTTCTCAATATAAGTTTTTCTATTTAAAATTATGGTTTTTAAATTCTGGTCGGTCCTTGGTTTTGGAATTCATTGTAATATTTTCGCTACATTAAAGGTACATAGAGCACATATTGAATTCCTACAGTTTGCTGTGTTGTAACAACTTGGTTGAGAATTGTTCGTATTGTGGGTCCATTGTTTAGATATTGTGGATGAAGTTTAAGTTCTATTTTGTGAGTAAAACACTATCAAATCAATGAGATTGGTGGGCTAAAATTTGTTAGACATTGTGACTAGCAATGGTGACTCAATAGGCCATCAATTTGTGATTTTGTGTTGCTTGGAGGTGCGATAATCAAAATTTGCTAATTTAGCACTCTTCCTAGAACCATCACCTTAACAAGTATAGTTGGGGACATTGCCCTCACTTGAGGTGGTGCATTAAAATTAAATTAAATGCAGTGAGAGCACACCCACAATCAAAAGAGAATATTGAAAGTTTTACCTGCCTGTGACCCCTTGAGCCAAGATGAGGCGTGGCAACAGTAATAAAGTTCACAGCCTCCAAGCCACATATTGTACGCTTTTTATTCTCTTCACCTGTAGAGGGCCTAAACAGTTTCCCAATGGTGTATCTTGTAACCAAACCTCCCACAGAATGTGAGATAAAGGAAATTTTAGTCAGGTTCGGCTTGCGTTTAATTACATCAAGAACCTACAATCCAAGTGATAGGTAAGACCAAACAAGAAAAGACAAAGAAATCACAACAAATGTCGTTATGTATGAGTTGAAGATTAGTATAACGCTTGTAGCATTAGCAAGTGAAAAACCTCTGCTGCCAGCCTCTCACCCATTGCATCTACGCCATCAAGGGTCCGTTTTGCTACATTTCGTTCACTGCCTGTGTAAGTATTTCAATCACATAAGGTAAAAGTGAAGCAAATACTCTTCCAGGAAGTGGGATCGTTAAGGGAAGTTCCTTACAATGAACAAAAACTTTATCAGGGATTGTTTTTATGAACTGCTCAGCTGCAAACTTCCAATCTTTGACACTGCGAATTACAAAAACAACTAACCATATCAATACCATTAAAAGACAGAAGCATCGATCACAGCCAAAAAAGCACATAATCCAATGATTACTTTCATCGCTGAGGTGGCCCGCTACTCTCCTTTTTTCATGTCTTGTTAGTGTCATGTGAATGATTTTTTCAGAAAGTTTTTTATTCACCGGAAGCAGCCCGATTCAACGTTTTCTGCTCACTTGCCTCGTGGAATTCACCCGTTGGGAGTTAAGACTCTAATTCTAGACGTATCAACACCATTTTGTCAGTCATCAAAAGGCAGCGAAGTCCAGTTTCACATTAAAAAAAAAATGCCAAAAGCGCGCCAATTAGAGCTTAAGCATGATTTCCACGAGTTTTAAGGAAGGAAGATAATTCATTGAAATAAAAATTTGGAAAGGTAAATTATAAATACCATTGACAAAACTTAGATCGATATAACAATTCTCAACAGGAAAATAAGACTACAAAAAAGGAATTAAAATAATCGAATGATGGAAAATCTGCCACACCTGCCTAGGATTCCATTCACCATGACGACAAGATGATCGGCTGTAGACGAATCTGGATCTTTGCAACTACAGACATCTGTAGCTCCATCCGCGGTCTCCGATGAGCCCAAGGAGTCTTTCATTGAACAGTCCTCAATGGCCAGCCAGCAACTCACCTGCTCTTCATCTACTCAAGATCTTGTGAGAAGGATGGCTCCGGGACCAGAATCAATGCCGAAGGCTTCCTAATCTCGCAGGAGATCGAAGGACAGTGCAGATATTTCGAGCCAGGGGAGAACGATTTGGGTCGAAAAAACCGGTGACATCGGCGCCGACTGGGGATATTGCATCCGACGCCCTGGCGAAAACGGTCAACTTTTAGACAGGAGTAGATTTTAAATATGGGTTTTTGTTTTCTTTTTATCAAAAGATTGGGATATTTGTAAAAATGGTTCACCCATCTTTCCTCCGCCTGAAAGTGTGAACGAAGTTCACACATCTTAAGCGTGGCGAAAGATACGTGAATCTCGTTCACGCATCCTTCATAGATGTGATTAAAGATGCGTGAACCTCGTTCACGCATACTTCGTAAACGGACGCATCTCACTGAGGTAAATTTATAAAAAGGAGACCCCTCCTCAAAATTCATTATTCTCGTCTGGATTTTGTTGTGAACCCTTGCAGAATTTATTTCTCAACAAATATTTGTTGCTTTTAAGAAGACAAAATTTCTATTTAAATTTTTAATTATTTAATTGTGTTTATTTATTTCATTTGTATGGTTTTTTTTATTTAATTTGTGATATGTAGAAATTAGTGTTTGTGTGTATGGTTTGTTTATTTCATATGTATTGATGCATGATGTGTAAATTAGTGTCTTTTGTATGATTTAATTTTTGAATGGTGTGTATGTTATATGAATTCATATTGAATGTTTAGGAAAATTAATTACGTTAGGTCTAAAATATTGTATGAATTAATATTGAATGTTTATGAAAAATAAATATGTTATAAAATACTAGTACCCAACCCGTGCATTTGCACAACATGATCATTTAATTACACATTTACTTACACATAATTTGGATTTTTTCCAACATGCATTCCTGAAAAATAAGTGCATGCAGAAAAGTACTTATATTCTATATAAGTGCATGTAAAGACCCGTAAATTTCAAGGAAATTTTTTTCTTAATTTTCTTTGGAATTTTACAAGAACGCAGCTTCTGACGGCACCTGATTCCGAGGCCCGGTGTGCCCGGAATCATTTTCCGAAGTTTGGCTCGGGTACGTTTAGTGAACGAACGAGCGGGTTTTTCTAACTTTTGAACCGGTGCTCGGAATCGAATTCTGAGGGCACCGATGGAATCGCAGCGCCAGTATTTGCTTAGAAACGCCTCTTCCGGAGTTGCGTTTGCTCGGTTGTGGTTTTTAATTTTTGGGTTTTAAGTTAAGAAATAAAATAAAGTTGTGCGACAATTTTATTTCACTTAAAGCCGCTTAAAGATCACTTCAAGCTGTTTAAGCTGAGTTGATGCAGATAGGGTGTTATCCAAAAATATTCTACCATCTTGGTAGGATATTTGTGAGGTGGAGCCTGCACGAGCCCCACCGTTTCTTTTCCCCTAAGTAACGCACCCACGAAAACCCGTTTTTATGAAAGTCAACTGACGCGTTTTCTTAAATTCTTAACGCACCATTTAATTGGGTGGTTTTATTCGTTGAATTAATTCTATGAATTAATGGGTCGTTACTTATCTCGTTTTCGTTTGTTGGCATGTTAATAAAATAAGACCAACGTTTTTTCTCCTTAAGTGTTGTTCGTTGAGAGGATTTGACAAACCTCAAGTTCTTCATCCTTCTTCGCGAAGAACGCGAAGAACGTCGGCCTTCGACGAAGGGCGACGAAGAACGTCGAGCCCTCGGAGATCGACGACGCAACGTCAAGTACCGCGACGTCGACGGTTCTTCTTCCGCGACGTTCTTCCGCGACAATCCAACCCCGCGACAACCTTCGATCGACAACGACAAGGTAGGGGGTTGCGCTTCTTTTAAATCTCCTTGTGGGTTATAACAACATCACGGATTTAATTATTATTAATTAAATCTGTTGTTTCTTGATTCTCGAAGATCGTCGACGCGACGCCCTTCCGCGACGCGACGCTCCGCTTGTTCCGCGACGGTCAATTCCGCGAAGAACGCGCGTGCGACGACTTGACGAGGTAGGGGTTTTGTTGGCAATGTTTTTACTCCGTGGATGTTTCCGTTCAAACAAAGAACCCGGTTTCGTAAGAACAATTTTAATTTATTAAAATTGATTTTGATATGTTTTCTATGTTTTGAATATTCTTCCCGACTGTTATCATCTAACGCGGAGGGTGCGGGCCAAACAAACACGGCCCGACAACCCTCCGCAGTTCTTCGTTGATGTGCGGATTTGGTGGGCGACGATGGAACGTGCCGCAGATGCGATTTGATGTTTCCGCAGTGAAGAACGGGACACGGAAGGAGTTTCGGCGCAGACGGAAAGGAAATCGGACCACCGGAGCAACTCCGGGGGCCCGCGGAAGCTACCGGCGGCGCCCCGGCGCGCCGCCGGATAGGGCCGCCGTGGTTGAAGCCGCGGCGGTGGCGGCGCCAGTGGACCCGCGGTCGCGCGGGTCCGGCTCACACAGGACGCGGCTTCGCCGCGTCCGTTGACCAGGGCGGCCCCCCGCGGGGGCCGCAGTGCTGTCACGCGGGGGCAGCGAGCCCCCCGCGCTGCGCGGGCCGCTCGGCCGAGCCGAGCCGGGCCGGGCCGGACCGGGTCCATCCGGGTCGGACCCGGGTCGGGCCGGGTCGACCCGGGCCCAGACCCCCCCGTTTTCGGACCTTTTCGGTCTTTTGCCCGTAACTTGAGCTACGGGCCTCCAAACGACGTGCCGTCAGCGGAAACGCGATCCTTGGATCGAGACGGTCGTTTTGGTATATTACACTCAAAGTTTAGGAATACTTTGGGTTCGGCCGGGTTGGTTCGTACACGAAACCAACCGGGCCCTCGGAGCGGAAACACTCATATCTTGAGCTCCGGACGTCCGATTGACGTGTCGTCGACTTTGGTGGATTCCTCTTAGTGAGACAGATCTTTTGGCTACTCCGCCCGAGGTTTGGACGTAGGTGGAGTATGGTCAGGTTGGTTTTGCCTTAAAAACCAACCGGGCCCCTGGGACGAAAAAGCCAATATCTTTCAGACCGGGCGTCCGATTGACGCGCCGTCTGTTGCGTTGAGTTCCTGTTGACGATACGGAACTTTTGGATACATCAACTTCGGACTTCGTGTCAGTTGATGTATCAGCCTCTCGGCTCGTGGAGCGGACCCTCCCGAACGAGCTTGCTGTGTGCGAGAACCCTAGTGCTGGCTGCGACTGCGACGATGAAGAGTGCTGGTCTTGTATCCTATGTGGGTCCCAGCTTAGATGATTTAGTGTTGGTCTTGTATCCTATGTGGGTCCCAGCATAGATGAATCAATGAAGAGTGCTGGTCTTGTATCATATGTGGGTCTCAGCTGTGCTGGTCTTGTATCCTATGTGGGTCCCAGCTTAGATGATTCAGTGCTGGTCTTGTATCCTATGTGGGTCCCAGCATAGATGAATCAATGAAGAGTGCTAGTGTTGCATCCTATGTGGGTCCCAGCTATGCTGGTCTTGTATCCTATGTGGGTCCCAACATAGATGAATCAATGAAGAGTGCTGGTCTTGTATCCTATGTGGGTCCCAGCTGTGCTGGTCTTGTATCCTATGTGGGTCCCAGCTTAGATGATTCAGTGCTGGTCTTGTATCTTATGTGGGTCCCAGCATAGATGAATCAATGAAGAGTGCTGGTCTTGTATCCTATGTGGGTCCCAGCTGTGCTGGTCTTGTATCCTATGTGGGTCCCAGCTTAGATGATTCGGTGCTGGTCTTGTATCTTATGTGGGTCCCAGCATAGATGAATCAATGAAGACAACTGGTCTTGTATCCTAAGTGGGTCCCAGCTTAGATGATTCAGTATCTATATCTGATCATCCCTTTTACCTTTTCGACGATGTATACTTGTGTGAGCTGAATCTTGTGTTACTCTCCTTTGTGGATTTTGTTGAACTATCCTGTGTGGATTTACTGTTTACTCTCCTTTGTGGATTGTGTTGAACTATCCTGTGTGGATTTACTGTTTACTCTCCTTTGTGGATTGTGTTGAGCTATCCTCTGTGGATTACTTTTGCTCTCCTTCGTGGATTGCGTTGTGCTATCCTGTGTGAGTATACGTTTTGCTTTCCTGTGTGGACTGGGTTGTGCTTGAGCTCGGATGTTGGAGCCGAACGAGAATTGATGACTTAGGTATATGTATGGGCATATACCTAAGCAGTGTCGGTTGTTACTTCGTGATTGCATCTTTCCTTTGTGGTTTATCCTTTGTGGATTTCAGGAGACCTTCGGGGGTCTCGGGGTCCCTACTAGGTAGCTTATACTCACCCCTGCACGGGCTTTGCCCGCACTTCGTTGTGTTGGTTGCAGACGACGGACAACGCTGATCGTGGTGGAGGCTTGCGAAGCAGGACGATACCTAGAGGTGGACCACTGGGCGGGACGTATTCAGAGCGGACGGCTGGACCGAGGAGCTGTGGAGGCTATCTGTGCTCACCCTTCAGGTGAGACTTCTAGAGGACGGCTCGGCGCTGCGGCTTTTCTTTTCAGTTGCTGTTTTCCCCTTTCAGTTGTACTTTACAGTTGGGCTTGTATTTCCGGCCCCTTTACTTTCGGCACAGCTTGTTACAGTTTTTACTTAGTGTTTACTCTTTCTGCTTGCTTACTCTGTGGTGGTTGTTTACTTTACAAAGGCAATGCCTTCCCTGTTTATCGGGATTTACGCCTTGGTGCTAGTCGCCAGCCCCTGGCCTATGGAAGGCGGGCTTGGGGTAGTCACGACACGGGCCCCGAGGACGGGTCGTGACAAATTGGTATCAGAGGAGTTCGGTTCTACCGCAGAATCTGATCTTTCTTCTATGTGAAGCAATAATGTTCAGCGTATTGGGTGTGGTTATCAGTCCAGGGAGTCCAGTGTTGGTGCGGCGGCCGACGTATCCGTACACCAGGACCCTGACTTCTGATTTCCGACTTAATGCACGAAAACATTGATTGCATGTGTGTTCAAGTTTTCTTTGTGATTACTTGTGTCAGCTCACCAGGTATACAGTTCTGACCGTGGCGCACCTGTTTCTTTTCAGGATGGTCCCACGACGGCAGCCAGCTAGGGTTCCGAGAGTGGAGCGTGATGACAGCCCACCGAGCGACGAGGCCTCGGTGCAGGGCTCCTTATCAGCAGAGGCACCGGCGGTACCTTTACCCGCCGAGCCACCGATGCTACCAGCCCCAACCGCTGACGATGCACGTCGCCTTAGTGCACTGCATGAGTTCCAGCGCCAGCGACCGCCCAGGTTCCGTGGGGAGACGAACCCTCAGGCCGCCGAGGACTGGCTGGAGGTAGTTGTACGAGTTTTCAGATTAGTGAGGACACCAGCAGACCTCATGGCGATCCTCGCAGCGAGCCTCCTGCACGCGGCAACAGACAGATGGTGGAGCTTGATGCTCTAGGTGCACGACAAGACATCTCTCCTCTGGACGGACTTTGAGAGCATCTTCCGCTCCGAGTTCGTCCCAGCCACCCTCCGTGCGGTGCGCATCCAAGAGCTGCTACAGCTACGGCAGGGCAACATGACAGTGGCCCAGTACTCGGTGAGATTTACTGATCTCTCGCGCTACTCCACCGATATGGTACGAGACCCGTTCTTCCGGGCCCGGACCTTCGAGCAGGGACTGAGGCACGAGATCAGGGCTTCGATGATCTCCCTCAACATTCCGACGCAGGCAGAGGTGTTGGAGAGAGCCCTTTTAGTAGAGAGTTTCCTCGCCGAGCAGGCACCAGCGGCAGGACCCTCCGCAGGACGGCCCGTAGCAGGGTCTTCTGCAGTTGTCAGTCGACAGGTGACGCAGAGGTCCAAACGGGCCATACCATCAGATGGGCAGTCTCAGGATGAAGATTCAGTTGTGCGGGGCACCCGAAGGAGATCCAGCTACACGAGGGGAAAACATTGCTACGCATGCAGCGGGCGGGGTCACATGGCTCGAGACTACCCGACTCGTCTTACAGATGAGCAGCAGGTGGTAGAGGGACCTCCCAGACAGAGGTTCGGCCACGGTGGTCCGCAGGGTGCAGGCGGACGAGGCAGAGGAGCTGACCGAGTAGCAGATGGTGGGCGACACTTCGAGGTGTTGCCACCACCACCACCAGGAGGTCCACCCCGACCGCAGGGAGTTGGTGGACATGCGAGAGCTCAGCTTCAGGCAGCTGAGGCCTTCGATCATGGAGCTCTAGGAGCAGATGGACAGGAGCAGAACTAGTGGATATGTCCTTTGTACTTTTAGTTCCTTGTTGTTGTTGTGTAGTGTCTTTGTATTATGAGCTGCAATAGTAAAAGACGCTTACCTTTGTGATGTTTTCATTCCTGTCCTCTTTTGTGTTGTTACTAAGAGGTTCCAGTTAGACTGTTGACTTGACCCTCACTTGTGAGACATCTACTGGAGGAGACCCAGTTACCACACACTGATGCCGACAGTGTGACTCAACCCTTGGAGGCGAGAGTAACAGTTGCATCTCTTGGTAGTAGCATCGAGGCCTTACGACGTCATCTTTGGTATGGATTAGTAACATCCATGTCGGTATTGACTGTATTAGGCAAAGGAAGTAGTTCATCCAGGGGATGAGACCTGATTTCTCTTATCGGCAAAGAAGAAATCTTAGCAGTTCTTGTGGGATCGGAGATGGTCCAGGTCATCCAGGAGCGGATGAGTATAGCTCAGAGCCGACAGAAGTCCTAGGCTGACAGGAGGCGGAGGCCACTTGAGTTCGAGGATGGAGACCACGTCTTCATGCGGGTCTCACCTCGACGTGGATTACAGAGGTTTGGCCGAAGTGGCGAGTTGTCTCCACGCTTCATCGGACCCTTCCAGGTCCTCAGCAGGATTGGCAAGGTGGCTTATCGTCTGGCTCTACCACCACAGTTGCGCCGGGTTCACGGCGTCTTCCACGTATCTCAGCAGAGGAGATACGTGCACGACCCGACACAAATCTTTGACCATGGAGAGCTGGTCTTTGATGATGGGGCGACTTTTGCGGAGGTCCCAGTGGAGATCGAGGATCGACAGGAGCGAGTCCTACATGGACGATCGATTCCTCTAGTGCGCTTCAGATGACAGCTTAGGAACCTCGAGGAGAGCACTTGGGAGCGGGAGGCTCAGATGCGTGCTCAGTACCGCCTTTGTATCCCTAAGTTTGTAGTGAAACTTTACGGGGACGTAAAGCCCTGTGGTGGGAGTAATGTAAAGACCCGTAAATTTCAAGGAAATTTTTTTCTTAATTTTCTTTGGAATTTTACAAGAACGCAGCTTCTGACGGCACCTGATTCCGAGGCCCGGTGTGCCTGGAATCATTTTCCGAAGTTTGGCTCGGGTACGTTCAGTGAACGAATGAGAGGGTTTTTCTAACTTTTGAACCGGTGCTCAAAATCGAATTCTGAGGGCACCGATGGAATCGCAGCGCCGGTATTTTCTTAGAAACGACTCTTCCGGAGTTGCGTTTTCTCGGTTGTGGTTTTTAATTTTTGGGTTTTAAGTTAAGAAATAAAATAAAGTTGTGCGACAATTTTATTTCACTTAAAGCCGCTTAAAGACCACTTCAAGTTGTTTAAGCTGAGTTGATGCAGATAGGGTGCTATCCAAAAATATCCTACCCTCTTGGTAGGATATTTGTGAGGTGGGTCTCGCACGAGCCCCACCGTTTCTTTTCCCCTAAGTAACGCACCCGCGAAAACCCGTTTTTATAAAAGTCAACTGACGGGTTTTCTTAAATTCTTAACGCACCATTTAATTGGGCGGTTTTATTCGTTGAATTAATTCTATGAATTAATGGGTCGTTACTTATCTCTTTTTCGTTTGTTGGCATGTTAATAAAATAAGACCAATGTTTTTTCTCCTTAAGTGTTGTTTGTTGAGAGGATTTGACAAACCTCAAGTTCTTCATCCTTCTTCGCGAAGAACGCGAAGAACGCGAAGAACGCGAAGAACGCCAGCCTTCGACGAAGGGCGACGAAGAACGCCGAGCCCTCGGAGATCGAAGATGCAACGCCAAGTACCGCGATGCCGACGGTTCTTCTTCCGCGACGTTCTTCCGCGACAATCCAACCCCGTGACAACCTTCGATCGACAACGACAAGGTAGGGGGTTGCGCTTCTTTTAAATCTCCTTGTGGGTTATAACAACATCACAGATTTAATTATTATTAATTAAATCTGTTGTTTCTTGATCCTCGGAGATCGTCGATGCGACGCCCTTCCGCGACGATGCGACGCCCTTCCGCGATGCGACGCTCCGCTTGTTCCGCGACGGTCAATTCCGCGAAGAACGCGCGTGTGACGACTTGACGAGGTAGGGGTTTTGTTGGCAATGTTTTTACTCCATGGATGTTTCCGTTCAAACAAAGAACCCGGTTTCCTAAGAACAATTTTAATTTATTAAAATTGTTTTTGATATGTTTTCTATGTTTTGAATATTCCTCCCGACTGTTATCATCTAACGCGGAGGGTGCGGGCCAAAAAAACACGGCCCGACAACCCTCCGCAGTTCTTCGTTGATGTACGGATTTGGCGGGCGACGATGGAACGTGCCACAGATGCGATTTGATGTTTCCGCAGTGAAGAACGAGACCCAGAAGGAGCTTCGGCGCAGACGGGAAGGAAATCGGACCACCGGAGCAACTCCGGGGGCCTGTGGAAGCCACCGGCGGCCGGAGGCGGCGGCGCCCCGGCGCGCCGCCGGACAGGGCCGTCGCGACTGAAGCCGCGGCGGCGGCGGCGCCAGCGGACCCGCGACCGCGCGGGTCCGGCGCACACAGGACGCGGCTTCGCCGCGTCCGTTGACCAGGGCGGCCCCCCGCGGGGGCCGCGGTGCTGTCACGCGGGGGCAGCGAGCCCCCCGCGCTGCTCGGCCGCTCGGCCGAGCTGAGCCGGGCCGGGTCGACCCGGGCCCAGACCCCCCGTTTTCGGACCTTTTTGGTCTTTTACCCGTAACTTGAGGTACGAGCCTCCAAACGATGTTTCATCAGCGGCAACGCGATCCTTGGATCGAGACGGTCGTTTCGGTATATTACACTCAAGGTTTCAGAATACTTTGGGTTCGACCGGGTTGGTTCGTACACGAAACCAACCGGGCCCTCGGAGCGGAAACGCTCATATCTTGAGCTCCGGACGTCCGATTGACGTGCCGTCGACTTTGGTGGATTCCTCTTAGTGAGAAAGATCTTTTGGCTCACTCCGCCCGAGGTTTGGACGTAGGTGGAGTATGGTCGGGTTGGTTTTGCCTTAAAAACCAACCGAGCCCCTGGGACGAAAAAACCAATATCTCTCAGACCGGGCGTCCGATTGACGTGTCGTCTGTTGCGTTGAGTTCCTGTTGACGATACAGAACTTTTGGATACATCAAATTCGGACTTCGTGTCAATTGATGTATCATCCTCTCGGCTCGTGGAGCGGACCCTCCCGAACGAGCTTGCTGTGTGCGGGAATCCTAGTGCTGGCTGCGACTGCGACGATGAAGAGTGCTGGTCTTGTATCCTATGTGGGTCCCAGCTGTGCTGGTCTTGTATCCTATGTGGGTCCCATATTAGATGATTTAGTGCTGGTATTGTATCCTATGTGGGTCCCAACATAGATGAATCAATGAAGAGTGCTGGTCTTGTATCCTATGTGGGTCCCAGCTGTGCTGGTCTTGTATCCTATGTGGGTCCCAGCTTAGATGATTCAGTGCTGGTCTTGTATCCTATGTGGGTCCCAACATAGATGAATCAATGAAGAGTGCTGGTCTTGCATCCTATGTAGGTCCCAGCTATGCTGGTCTTGTATCCTATGTGGGTCCCAGCTTAGATGATTCAGTGCTGGTCTTGTATCCTATGTGGGTCCCAGCATAGATGAATCAATGAAGAGTGCTAGTCTTGTATCCTATGTGGGTCCCAGCTTAGATGATTCAGTGCTGGTCTTGTATCCTATGTGGGTCCCAGCATAGATGAATCAATGAAGAGTGCTGGTCTTGTATCCTATGTGGGTCCCAGCTGTGCTGGTCTTGTATCCTATGTGGGTCCCAGCTTAGATGATTCAGTGCTGGTCTTGTATCCTATGTGGGTCCCAGCATAGATGAATCAATGAAGACAACTGATATTGTATCCTAAGTGGGTCCCAACTTAGATGATTCAGTATCTATATCTGATCATCCCTTTCACCTTTTCGACGATGTATACCTGTGTGAGCTGAATCTTGTGTTACTCTCCTTTGTGGATTGTGTTGAACTATCCTGTGTGGATTTACTGTTTACTCTCCTTTGTGGATTGTGTTGAACTATCCTGTGTGGATTTACTGTTTACTCTCCTTTGTGGATTGTGTTGAGCTATCCTATGTGGATTACTTTTGCTCTCCTTCGTGGATTGCGTTGTGCTATCTTGTGTGGGTATACGTTTTGCTTTCCTGTGTGGACTGGGTTGTGCTTGGGCTCAGATGTTGGAGCCGAACGGGAATTGATAACTTAGGTATATGTATGGGCATATACCTAAGCAGTGTCGGTTGTTACTTCGTGATTGCATCTTTCCTTTGTGGTTTATCCTTTGTGGATTTCGGGAGACCTTCGGGGGTCTCGGGGTCCCTACTGAGTAGCTTATACTCACCCCTGCACGGGCTTTGCCCGCACTTCGTTGTGTTGGTTGCAGACGACGGACAACGCTGATCGTGGTGGAGGCTTGTGGAGCAGGACGATACCTGGAGGTGGACCACTGGGCGGGACATATTCAGAGCGGACGACTGGACCGAGGAGTTGTGGAGGCTATCTATGCTCACCCTTCAGGTGGGACTTCCAGAGGACGGATCGACGCTGCAACTTTTCTTTTCAGTTGCTGTTTTCCCCTTTTAGTTGTACTTTACAGTTGAGCTTGTATTTCCAGCCCCTTTACTTTCGGCACAGCTTGTTACAGTTTTTACTTAGTGTTTACTCTTTCTGCTTGCTTACTCTGTGGTGGTTGTTTACTTTATAAAGGCAATGCCTTCCCTGTTTATCGGGATTTATGCTTTGGTGCTAGTCGCCAGCCCCTGGCCTATGGAAGACGGTCTTGGGGTAGTCACGGCACGGGCCCCGAGGACGGGTCGTGACAATACGGGTAATGAATAGTGGAAAATCAGTACATGCAAACTGATAATGCATACTGTAAAATAAGCGCATGTCAGAATATGTATATTGGAAAATAATTACGATAGACAAAGACTCATCAATAACTATTTTCACATAGGACCCCCCCCCAAATACCACAACTATGTTCATGGTCTTATTCAAGCATACATGTATCAAATCCTATCCTTAATAAATTAATTAATTAGAAATTGTTTAATATTATTCCATTTCTATCTCATTGATAAATACATTAATCCTTCTCATCATATGCCTTCATGACTAAAATTTCTCTTATCTTTATTCTCAAGTATGTCCTCAAAATTCCATTATCATTTCACATATAATCAATCTATTTTTGGTATTCATTCTATGTCACCACAACAATGATGTAATAGTTTTTCATAGAGTCATATTTCCTAAAAAAGATGGAACCAAATCATAAAATTTATATCCGGTTGTCTCTAGTGAAATCAATGTTGACTTTGTCTACGCCATCAAATCTTTCTTGATCAAAAACATGTTCCAAATGTCTGAAAATAATATGTCAAGTATCATGTCAGCGAAAGTTCATGCAATAAAATGAGATAAAGTTGCAAAAGTTGACTTAAGTCCCGTCATATAGATGTAGACTATCAATAGAGGAGCACATGCACTTGGTCAACATACACCCGTATTTAAATTGCAAATCAATATAAAATATATGCATATAAATGACCTTTTGTAAACACCTGCAAACACATAATACCTTTTGGAAATATCCGTTTCACAGGCTGTCAGGAAACACGATTCATGGAGGACCAAAGCAACGACTAATGATGAGTATCCCTAAAAATGAAAAAAAACAACTCATGCTCAAAAAAATCAAGAATGGTAACATCAGTACCAACAATACTTACCACTTTTTGACAACACGTTGAAAACTAATTAAAGCACTAATCACTTAAGATAAGCAGTTTGAAAAGATAAGTGTTGTTTATTCTATTTATCTAAAAACACTTACTCCGAAGTTCCAAGAAAACCCATTTGAATGAGTTGCAGAAAAACACCTTAATATGGAAACATTTATACAAAATCACTTATCAAAAGTAATAAGTTGTTTGAGCAGTTTTAAATAAGCACTACCAAATGGAGCATTAGTTGGCATAGCAATAAGTTCCTTGATTTACAGGACGTGCTCCTCTCTTCACAGCAATCCTAATAAGACAGGTACCTAAAATGTGGACAAACTCCAATGGGTTTGGGATTCGAAGTATAGAAGAGATATTTTCAAAACCCAAACTATTCAACCAAAAATATGCATAGAAAAGATAATATGATTTTAATGAAATATTTGGCTAGTTCATATATAATATAAAAAGTTTTGAGGCACAGAAATGATTGTAATCATGTTCTCCATTAAAGTAGACGAACTCTCAATATCTGAAGATCTATATATAAGATCATTCATAGGCCATTCCAACATCATCCAATCAACTTTCACTATCTTCATTCCTACCCAAACTTCTAATAAATCTCATTAATCTTACAAAGTATCACTAAATTCATAGTTAAATAGGAACTCAAACCCTCAATAAACACTACTGTTGTGTCCCCCAAAACAACTCAGAGCTGATCAAGCTACTGCTGAAGTCCCATGGTTTTTAGCCAATTCTGCATCCTTAGCATGGGGGATTGGTTTACACAGGTTATTGTCAGAAAATTACTTATTGCTCACACCCTTAAACTCCGAGTTCAGCACCCTGTAGCAAGTAGTAGTTGTGCTCTTCATCACCAAACCATCCAACCCTCTGAGGGCAATATTCAATACGGTGTAGTGTCCCACAATAGATTGATCAGAATTGATTCTGAATGCAAAGAATTAGCTGTGAAGTCCGCTCCTTCTTCAGACGCCATGCAAGCTCACTGACATGGAATGAAAAAACAATTCCCAGATACATAAGACAATAGTACCATATAAAAGAAATGCAGGTTGATTGTGAGTAAAAAGATAGTATAACAATGTTAGCTGAAAATTTGAAGGAAAACCTAAATATATAGGATATCATTCATTAATTTTATAAAGTTTATAGATTCAAAAAATAATTACAAAGAAAAAATAAAATCCAACCATGCATGAAACATCAATAATTTAGAATGAATTTATAAAAAATATCACGGTAGAGTTGACTGGTAAGAAAAAGTGAACTATGGTGCATAACATACAAAAACAAGTAACAAAGGTAGTTAGAACCCTAAATCCAATATTAATGGCTGTATAATGTCAAAAAACTGCAAGTCATTTTCTGAAGACTACGTAATAATAAAATTCAATTCGGTAAAATCTTAGAGAGCCTGTTTTACAAAAGCAACAGTGGAAATGGAAGGAACTTCATGAATATGAAAAAGATGAAACTATCTCACTTTTCATTGAAATATATTCTCAATTAGTTAAAGAATTACAAATAATAGTTTGCGAGAAGGATGGAATTAATGTTGATGCTACTGATGTTTTCTATACATTGTATAAGTTAAATAAAGTAATAGTGAATTTCAAATATGTATAGCTACAAATGAAAGTCTTCTGCATGTTCCTAAGTCATGTATAACTGGCAAATGTATGAAATTATCCTAAAATATTGGTTTTAGTGTATTATGTCATATGAATCATATTCATATTTTTTAGTGAATAAAAAACAATATACAGTGGATTCAATATACTAATAGTGAATAAAAATTACTAACAGTGAATGGAAACATATACACAGTTAAAATACACATACAGATGGAAACACATATGCAGTAGAAACACAACATATTAACAATGAAAAAACTAACAGTGAATACAATATACTGAAAGTGAATAAAAACACATACTTCATGGATTCAATATACAGTGAATGCAACATATTAATAGTGAACACAACATACTAACTGTGCAGTAAAACTATGTGGAATAGAGGAGGGTAGATAGTGGTTATTGCATGGTCACTACATGGTCTCCCAACACCATGTAGTCTGGAAGTTTGTGCAGTCTGGAAGTGTGACCGCTTAAAAATACCCCTCACTAACCCTCAATTTAAACCATGTTTGGTTGCTTTTTGTCACATTCCCTCCCCATCATCCATAGATCTTTATATTTTGGTGAAAAGATATTGATTAGATTTCCATCTCTAGAGATGTAGTCAAGAAACCCAGTGGAAAATGATTCAATATATAAAAACCCCAAATCAAGAAGGATTCTTTAACATGCATGTCGAAACCATATATTGTAAGAATCCATACATTTAAAGAACATTGACTAAGATTATCTGATTAATATATGAAAAGATCCATACCTATTTGTACCTCTTCTGCCGATTCCTATCCTCTATATTGATTGAAAACTAAGTTGCCAAAATTTTCCAGTTCTGTGCCATTCAATTTCTTCCTTTAATCTTCAACCCTGGAATCATTGTTGTAAATGCTGGCCTGCAATAGGAGGGTACTAATATGGGGGGTCATCCAGGATAGATAGAGACATGAAAAGTCAGTGAGGCGGAGAGATGGAGTGCGCCCAAGAGAGATAGAGATAGAGAGAGAGGAGGAGAGGACAATTAAGGATAAAACAAATATATATTAAATTTCAAGAATTGATAGTGGTAATTTGGCCTATTTATTCAGATTTCAAACTATCTATGTTGGTGGTTAAAGTTAGCAGACATTGAGAAATTAGAAAAAGAAATGAAAATAAAACCAATGAATCAAGATTGAAAACTGACATTGATGGTATAATTTAAAGGGGAAACCTATAAAAAGGAGAAAATTGAGACTATGTGAATGTACTAGTTCTCATACAACACCATCTAAAAAAAATCCTTGAGAATCCCTATTGTGAAGTCACAGGCCTCTGAGGAGAAGATCATTTTCACATCATCGCGACAATCAGATTAAGGTAGATTGATGTTGTCGACTCCCGTATTAGTGGTGACTCTGAGATATAGATTTAGGGGTGGTAGCAATGTATATTAATGGAGAAACAGAGGAAGTACAGAATAGAGAGACCCTAATAAATAGAAAACATGTTCTTTATTTACTAATGAATAGATGATAATGAAAAAAATGAAAACATGTTCTTTATTTAGTGAAACAATTGCACCGATAAAATAATACTAGAAACTAAAACTATGGAAGATGTGTATTATGTTATTACATTACTCAATAACGAAAATATATTTTTATTAGTCAAGCCTCTAATAACATTAAAAAAATGATTTTTAAACAAAGAGAAATCTAAATATTTTTTTACAATATTAATAAACTGAAAGTGAATCGTAAATGAATAGTGGAATAGTATACTGAATAAATTCATAACGTTATCATACTGATAAAAAAATTAAAGACATTGACTAATGGCTAAACTGAAACTGAAGTAAATTGAAAATTCATTACTATAAGTGAATTTTATAGGTATAGAAACTCAAAATACATTAATTTGAACGTATATTATGCATTTATAGAAACTTAGTATACCACTTAGCATATCAATGATGGTTTAACGACCATTCATTGTACTACCCAAAGTTAGTTGTAGAACGGTGAATACAATTCAAGAAAATTAATATGAATGGAAACCATAAAATACATGAATAATTTTAATTGCTTTGACCATATGACATAATATTAGACTTGAAATGAGCACCAACTTCAACAATCCATTTTAACATGAGGAATTTATATGTGCATGTCAATAAAAATGTTACCATAAGTCATAACATTATCAAATCAATAACATCACACTTCATGGAAATATGCAGGAATTAATAAATTGGGGCATGATAAGATAAATATTTTCGATAATGATCTAGAATTATTTCATGTAAGTAGTGAATGCCCACTCTAAATAATATTAATTTTTAACATGGTACTGATATACGGTAAAGTAAATTGAATATTGTTGTAAAATAAATCGTGCTAGTATGACATAAAAGAAATTATGTACAAGCTTTACAATTAACAATTACAATAAATTAATGAAACATAATAAGCATGTCTATCTAGGAAATACTAATGTCCATCCATGTGAATAACTAAATTAAATACATCACCCCAAATAAGGTGTATAGGAAAACACCATATACATTATTAGTTACTTATAATTAGTTAATGTTTCATGTGGATATAATTATATTATAAGAATGAAAAAGTCTTAATGTTCCTAACAAATTGATACAAGTACTTGCACAAGATTTGGATCTTGGTTTATCCCTACAACACATTATAGATTCTTGTTTTCCTATAGATGAGTTATTCAAACTCATACCTAAACCTTGTTTTGGGTTTCTAACTAAAAACCACAAAATAATTGGTATCTTGATTTTCCACCATAAAGAGGATTTTGATTCTTTTTTTAGGGATTATTTCTTGAGTCCCAATTATCATATCTTCTATTTACTCATAATCTTGACATCCTAATAGCTCTATATATTCAATGATACCATTCTATTTCTTGGGTACTATTTTGTAATAACCTGGACATTATTACTCAGATGAAACATGTTTAAATTCACACAAAACCTCGAGTGTAAATCCTGATCAGCAAAGGAAAACCACAAGTGTTTGGGATTGTCGCATCATAAATAAATAATTATTTATTTTATCCAAAGTGGCATAATTTATCAAAACTCACCAGGAATCATTGTCGTACCAAAACAGTCTTCAATGACATGTGATCAACCTTCCAAGACTCTAGGCAAGCCAAAAAAACTCCCCATTATCTTCACCAAATTCCACTATGATAAAGTTGGAATCAGCACCCATTCCCCTACCGAAATCTCACTAAAATTAGCATCCATCAACTAAATAATATAAAAATGGATAGGAATAGAAGAACTCACCTTAAATTACCATAAAAAACACTAATAACCATCCCCACTTTAGGGGAATCAAAGGCGATTTGTAGGTGAATGCAATGTGATTAATCAATCGTTGGGATGAAGCCCGACGTGGTGAAATGGAGCAGAGGAAGGTGGCAGGGAAACTTCTATAATTTTATATCTGCATAGGCATTAAAAGAATTAATCACTCTACCTCTTCAAATATACAACTATTATCATGGAAATTGGATGAAAAAATAATTCCTACAATAAAACCATCATGAAAAAAGTACACCAACCCTTACAAAACATTCCAAAGAAAAAGTGAACCTGATAGAAAAGCATTATATTTTCAGATTTATCACCTACAAAATCTTTAGCCCTATTCTAGTGCACCACTTTCATCCATTGTTAAGCTCACAGAATTAAGTTTGAAAATTGTCACTCAATAGAATTGCATCCTTAGTCTATTTAATCGTTCCTCTTTCAGCCACTGGTGTATGAAACATGCATTCATAAGAAAATCATGAATAAACACGTGAGCACCTATTTGATGTCATACACCATAAATAAATAATTATTTATTTTATAAAAAATGAAATAATTTATCAAAACTCACCAGGAATCATTGTCGCACCAAAACAACCTCCAACAACATGTGCTCAACCTTCCAAGACATCCTTTATGCAAGTTGAGAAAACTCCCCATCATATTCACTAAATTATTCTATGATAAGTTGGAATCATCACCCATTCCCTTGCAATGTCGAAGGTGAGTCTGGGAAATAACAAAGTAGATGGCCTTAAGTGTGTCAGGGAAATCACCTAGGGTGATGGGCGACACAGTCAAATTGCAAAGGAGATGGATCCAATATATTGGAAATCGAGTGGGGTTTTAAATGGTTGATCAGTGACAAAGGTGTAGTGAGATAAACTATAACCACAAACCTTAAATCTTGAGTCCACTGCTCGCCCTGCTTTTTCTAGCTCTGCAGGCAGCTTCAAAGTACTCCACCGCCCCGCTGACAGTGGCAACCGATGATTTCTTGTTCTCTTTGCGGCTGCTCTTGAGAGAATACCTCGAGGTCAAAGTATCTGTCTGACTGCCGGTGAAAGCTTCGCTCATCGACCACCTCCCTCCATGCACCAATTTCTTAGACTCCCCACTACTCTTCTTCGTCTTAGAGATCACACTCAGTCCGGTCGTCTGCTGGTCCTCAGCCTCACACTTCCTCTTCCTCAACCTCTCATTCCTCCAGGTCATACAGTCCTTTAGGACCGGCCCATGTAATAATATTTCCCAAGCTATATATTCAAGATGTTTCCTTTTTTCCATTTACATTTTAAGATAAAAAACATAAGTAAGATTACAATACATATTATAATGTAAAACCAAGATAGAGAAAATGAAATGGAGTTCATACCGGTTTCTCAATGAGATATGTAATGACAATGTTTTAAAAGAAGTTAAGAACTACATTTGAAAATAGGGTGAATGATATAAAAAATATTTAGAAATAGAGGCCAACCATGTTTATCCAAAGAACATGGAAACTACAGTGAAAATTGTTTACAAAAGTGCACAACGCATAATGTTCGAGTTCAAATAAAATTGAAAATTAATACATATAACCCAAAATCAGATGAAATTGGAATTTTCTCAAAGATCTTCACCAATGTAAGCTAAATGTCTAGATACTTTCACTTGAGGTCCCTATAAGCATTTATAGCTTTCACATCATGATTCTTCTCATACATAAAATTGTGAAGTTCAAAGGTGCCTTGGAACGTTATGTTTCAGCTTTCACTCGATTTTATTCAAAAAATAAGGATCTTTTTATCTACAAATGTTTAAGAGAAACTCATTTTATCAGCCCAGTTTGTAAAGCACCAACATATATCATATCAAATATAAAAACCCTAAACTATGAATAATATATGAAATCAGTATTTGTGGAGATGCATGAACCATTTCAATGATAACATTAAAACATTAATAGGAGCCAAAACAACACTTCTGTTAGAAAATGTCATGAACCATTGAAACCCTAATTCAATAAAAAATATAAAATCCAAGATACCATAGGTGGAGGGGGAGAACCTGATGGTGGGTGACTAATTGCAGGATCATCTGGGTGATGAGCTCCCGAGCTCAGTATTCGGTTTACCTTCTTTACTTATTGAAAGAATCTTGACGACGATCTTCTCTACCGAAGCCCCTCTTTCTTCTAGTTTCACATACGGTGATTAAATGATGATGCCGAGTAGAAGTTGCAGGTGGAGACCAAGGAAGAGGAGGCAGGGACCGAGGTAGAGAAGGTCCGAGTCAGAGGGGGAGTCGTAGTCGGAGGTGAAGGAGGAGGAGAGAAAATCGGGGGGAGTCGTAGTCGGGGGGTGGAGACCGAGGAGGAGGTGAACGTGGTAGAGGAGGAGGTTGAGGTGAGGGGAGGAGGCGGAGTCGGGACAGAGGATGTAGCGGGAGGAAGAAGGGGAGAGGGATGGCGAGGAAGCAGATCTAGGGATGGGAGGAGATGAGAATTGGGGGAGGAGTCGGGGGAGCTGGGGATGAATTCAGGAGGAGCGTCAGGTGTGGGGGGAGAGAAATTGAAGGGGAGGGATCCACGTATGGGATAATTTCTCTGGAGTCGACACGTGGAGGAAAAAATACAGGCTATATTATAGATAATAAATGTTATTTTTAAAGTAACATTAATTTAAATTATAATCTTTTATACACTAGTTATATAATTTATGAATAATATATTAGTTATATGTATCATATTTAAATTTATTAAAAATATATATAGAAAACTCTTTTTGTTAATGGTATAAAAACTATTTTGTATAAATAATAATTTTAAATTATATTAAGTGTAAATAATTATTATTTGAAGTAATAAATTATAAAGTAATATTAATTTAAATTATAATATTTTATACAGTAGCTATATAATTTAGTTATATTAAGCATCATATTTAAATTTATTAAAAAATATATAGATTTTTTTGTTAATGGTATAAAAACAATTTTGTATAAATAATAATTTGAAATTATATTAAGTGTAAATAATTATTATTTGAGGTAATAAAGTATGAAATATAATTAATTAAATATTGGAAAGTAGAAAAATGAAAAAAAAATTATGTATATGTAATTTTATTAAATTGAAAATAAGTTAAGTTTATATTATTTTAATGAATGGTTTTTATGTAAGTATAAATTATATTACTTTTATTTACTACTAATAATAAATTTAACTAATAAAGTATAAAATATATTTACTTATATTTTGAAAAGTACTAGAATGACCAAAAAATATTATATATATATATATATGCAATTTTATAAAATTGAAAATAACATAAGTGTTCATTATTGTAAATGGTTGTTATGTAAATGTAAATTATATTAGTTATAATTAAATTTATTAAATGTTATTAATAAATATATATATATATATATACACACATACAAATTGAAAAGTTAAATTTTTGGAAAAGAGGTATAGATATTTAATATATATTTCATCTAGTAATATATAATATATATATTTCATCTAGTAATATATAAAGTTATATAATATGTAGAATATAATAAGTACACCATTTGGAAAGATTTTGCCTCGGAGCGGCGTCCACTTTCCCTTCTCCCGTGCTAGGGTTTCTTCTCAGCAGGCATCTCCTCCCCTCCTCTGGCGTGTCCCGGTGTGGCTTGGCGTCAGTTTCCCGGATCTCATCTCGGTGTTGGAGTGGATCATCATCGACTCCAGACTTCCTCTGGTTCTCATCTCTATGACGGTGCGACGCTGCGTTGGCTCTGGTGTGGCCTCAGCTTCACCTAGATCTCTTCTCGGCATGGCCTCGACTTTGGATCTGGTGTGGCCTTGGCTTGTCTTGGCCTTGGATCCAGTGATGTCTCGGTTCCAGCATGGTGTGACTGGTTTTTCGGTGTGGATCAACTTTGTTCTCGAATCGGTGGTGGTTCTGCTTGGCGTCGACTCCGACGAGGCCTCGAATTCGTCTCCCGGTGTGGATTGGCGTCGACTCTGGTCTGGCTCGGAGGGGGGAGGATAGTGTGTTCATGGTTTTTATTTTTCAGTGCGGCGGCTTAAGGAGGTGGTTTCTTCTCCCCTGTGTGGGTCAGCTGCAGATCCTCTCAATAGTGATTCTCCGCGGCGAGTTCGTGGCATGTGAACCCTCCTGTTGTGGCAGCGTGTATCCAGGAATCTGCGGCATTTATGGTTCAAGGTCCACGAGTGGAAGAACTGCTTTTGTTCACCGGGATGCGACATCTGTGGGTTCGTGGGTTCGATCTCTTCTTGGTGGTGTAGCGAAGGTCCTGTGGTCAGTTCTGTGGTTTGAGGTTTGCAGCTTCGATCTGCGGTGGTTGTGAGTGCTTTGGGTTGTGATGTGGTCTTCTCCAGCAGGGTCGATGGTGGAAACAGGTCTGTTTTGGGATACCATTCTTATGGTGATGGTTTTAAGCTTTGATTATCCATAGTGAATCTCTTTCTTTCTGTGATTCTCCTTATTATTGTGAATCGGTTGTGCATCTTTGGTATGATGGTGATTTCTGCTATGTAGTCTGGGGTTCAAGGGTCTTTGTTGTCATATCTGCTTCATGGGATGTTTCAGATGAGGTTTAGAGATGAGATTTTTCACCGGATCATGGTTATCTGGAATTGGACGTTTGAGAGGGTATGACTCTTGCCATTGGTACCAGGCTCATGCATCTTTGCATGAGACAACTAACCGACAACGATGAAAAGGTGGAAGCTCGACTAATTGTTTTTTATGCCGGGGCGGGGCTGCTCTTGTTGATGTGATTTGAATTCATGGCCTTTGATCCTTTGGGACATAGTTTAATGTTTTAAGTCCTGAAGTTATGTTGGTTCCCCCCTTAGCCCTTAAAAGGGGGTTATGATAATAATAAAAATTTAATTTTCAGTCAAGTGCACCAAAAAACATTGTGAGTTGTGTGATGACTAATCTTGAGATGACCAACCAATGCATAATTGAAATTACATGTCTTATTTTGTGAATTTGGTTATTTAATTTTTAATAATTGCATTTATTTTTCCGCATTGATGACCTATGAGTCATATTTGACTAAGTATGTAAGGACCTACATACATGTTCGCTTAAAAAAAGTTATGCATTTCATACCCCTATACCCCCTCACATGCATGTGAGTAAATTTGTAATTTAAAGGCAATCAACAAGAGGCATCCCCGAAGAGGTGTCCCCGAAGAGACGTTCAAGAATAAGTGTTCGACATGAGGCGTTACTGTTTGAAAGGAGACTGGTGGTTGCTGAAATATTTGATAATAGAGACTCCAGGAGTCCACCCATAGGTTTTGGTTAGTTTATCAGATAATGATAAACTAATCATAAGTCTCAAGATCAAGTTATGATTATTTATTCATAAGTAATTAAAATATATAACGTTATGTTAACTTTTCTTTGGTAATAATATAACCATCACTATACCTCAATAGTGATAAATCAATACAAAAAAAGTCTAAAATAAAGTCAATTATTCAAACTCAATTTAAATAATGTAAAATTTTGATGTAGTATATAATATTTTATTAATTATTTTTTATAGGTAATAATGTTTGCGCAAATATATTGCAACAATGATTCCATTTATACCAAGAAGGGATTTAGCTATAGTGTGTCACCTGCTAGAGTGGTAAATCTTCATGGTTGTATGACATTGGATGCAGTTCACAATAAGATTCATAATCAGTTAAAACTGAGGGCCGATCAATCCATTGCTTCAATAACATATCAACATCTACAACATCCTGAACATTTATGGCACACCGAGTACCCTCTGATCAATGATAATGATTGTATGGGTGCATCTTCCTTATTTAGACAATAGTGTGCTAATGGTTTGATGGAGTTGTATGTGGTGATTTCTGATATAGATGTGGTGCAACCGACTACTACAAAACCGTGTTTTGTAAGCTCTGTAGAAGTTGGTATTTCACATCAGTCTTTTTCATTGCCTCCTTCTCATATGACTCCTGTGATGGAAGTAAATTCTAAAGAAGATGATCAAAATTTGGAAGGAAATGTAGATGACATCCCTTTGTGTGCTGATATAGTGAATGAAAGTTTATTTAAGGAAGAAGAATTTGGAGACCCATCAGGAGATGATGTGGGTGAGGGTGATGTGAGGAATGAACCTTCTAAGGTTCCTTTGAGAGATATGGGTGAGGGTGATGTGAGGAATGAACCTTCTAAGGTTCCTTTGAGAGACAGACATCCAAGACATCCACCAGTTAGTGGTAATCACCCTTCATTATTGAGTTTCTTATTTAAAGGAATGTCTCGTGAACAAAATTTTGATTGGGATGCCATTACACCAACTTTTAAATTCCCTGTCATTATAGGGAATAGGTCTTCATCAAATGATAACACCATCTATGTTGGGCAGGAGTTTGAAAGTAAACTAGCCATGAAAAATATGGTAAAGCAATACCATATTGAGCGACATTTCACATTTGTGGTTGATGAGTAAAAGAAGACAAAATATCTCATTCGTTGTGAAAAATATGGGCCAGAATGTAAATTTTGATTAAGGGAAATATTTGATAATTTTTTTTGCATGTTGGAGGATAATAAAATTAGAAGGGCCACACACTTGTGTGCATCCAAGCTTGTCGCATGATCACTCTTACCTTGATTCAGAGTTTATATCAAATGCTATTTGTGAGATGATACGAACATGTCGGGATGTTCTCATTGCCCTTGTTCAGGAAATAATTCAATAGTTATATAAATATAAGATACCATACAACAAAGCATGGAATACAAAACAGAAGGCAATTGTAAAAGTATAGGTTCTGGGCGCAACGGAAGCACGGTTGGGCCGACGCCTAACTTTAATTTTTACCATGATTAATGATTATTCCTGGATCAATACAAAGATGAACTCCAGTCTCCATGGAATATAATCAAAGATTTAGATAAAGAAGTAAGATGTCCAAAACCTTTAAAGAGGATCTTTCACATCATGTTTATAATTAATTTAATCAATTTCATAAAGAAAAGAATATCTAGATCTTCAGTATTTTCTTCATTGATGGTGTTGATCGTCCTGAATGATTCTTCCATATTATCTCATTATGCTTGCAAGGATCCAAACCAGAATCCCTTTAGCGATGATACACACATGCTTCAATTGCCTTTGATCGACACCACTCATTCTCTGAGTGCTAGGGCGGCAAAACGAGTGTCTTATGTCGGTTGTTCTTAATCTCTTGTTCTTCAACCTTGAAGAACTTCTCTTGTTCTTGAGAGGGGCGGGAAGATGATTCGAGAGAGAAATTGTTTATCTCAACAATTCTTAATTCACCGAGTGTGCAGTTCGGTACATGTCACAATAGACATACATGTCTATTTATCGACATGGGGATTCGATTATAATATTTAATTATGTAACAATGATTAAATACATTCCCAACCTTTGAGAAAACTCATGATTTTAATAATAATACTGTGTCATTATTTATGGTGCACCAACTTGCACAAAACGAAATTATAAATAATATTATGCATCAAAAAATAACAGCAATGTTATTATTATTTTAATTTGTGTTAACTAGTTAAATAATTATTCACCGTTTTGCAAATAATTATTTTACCACCGGACTAGCCTTGGTCCGCTCAAACTCCACTTCCATTTGTTGAACACCCAAATAAATAAATAAATAATTTATTCTCTTAAATAAATATTTTATTTACAAACTAGTAAATAAATATTTATTAAATGTTAAATAAAATAAATAAATATATTTTTCCCACAATCCGGTGAATAAATATTTATTTAATTTATGCAATCATTTTAACTTGAATAAAATTATTCTACTGTCTTGAGAATAATATTAGTTAATTAAATTAAAATAGAATTTAACTAAGACCACCAGAAACACTTAGTGTGTGACCCTCTAGGATTCTTTCTCATTAGTATTAGGCGGGCTTGCCTAAAGTTTAAAAGCAATTTCTAGAAATGGATCAAGGCACCCAAAAGAAAGAACTTAAAGTATCAACAATGATATCCACATATGAACACACACTGGATAATATAATCCCTTTGTCTCAATATCTCATCAAGCAGGTTTTATGATAGTTTCATCAAACTTTGTGCTTGATACGTCGCTCTTTGACTACCTGAAATAAACTCATCATTACACCATGACCATGGAATTTCGCGCGATGGTTCTATTTTAATCAAAGGGACGAGATATAAACTTCCATAAATGGAAGGGACAGATCCTTCCCTGACTTATCCATTAATAACATGTCACTCGTGACGCACCCAACGTACCCTAATTCTTGCCAACTGTCTTCGTGACAGTTTTTGTTAGTAAATAAAAGTGCACGAGTCATTACATGTATTAATAATAATAGTAAAGTCTAAGGATCATTACACACACTTGCAGATAGGAACATCTAATGACACCGAAACATGCGAAATTCCTACTGGCAGGTCTGTTCTCATAATCTCTCGTCTTGAAGATTAGCATGTACGAACTTCATGAGAGGAAGTTTCATCTACTTACGAGTACTCACACCCGACAGTCTGTGTACTATGTGTCCCATCATAGTATGTCATCCAAATGCAGAACTATATTTAAGAATATTGTTATGCCATTTCAAGGTTTTCATCATAGTGGGGAACTACCATGACATTATCGATGCAACAAACACTCTGGTACATTATTACATTATAGTCATGCAGAATAATGAAAAATATGTAATAAGATGTTTAATATTAAATATTCATGTAATCAAAGTACAACCAGTTGGTTCTAGGACACCAACTCTTACAAACTCCCACTTAGACTAGAGCCAACTGCCTACAACTTTCAGTCTGCTAGACCTAACATGATGATCATGTTTCTGCTGAGTTAAAGCTTTATTCAAGGGGTCCACCATGTTGTATTTCGTGGAAATAATGCTCACTACAACTTCACCTCTCTGAGAAAAATCCCTCAAGATATGATACTTCCTAAGTATGTGTTTCGTCCGCTAATGTGACTTTGGCTCTTTTGCGAGAGCCATCGCTGCAGTATTATCACAGTACAATGTGATGAGATATTTACTGCCATGTATCACATCTATCTCCTGGACGAAGCTTCACATCCAAATTTATTCTTTAGCTACCTTATAAGTTGTGATACACTCAGACTCTCTGCAACCACACTCTACTTTGAGCTCTTCCAGCTCACTGCACCTCCATTCAAAGTGAAGATGTATCCTGTTTGCAACTTCATGTCATCTTGATTAGTTTGGAAACTAACATATGAACATCCTCTAATGACCAGTTCCTCATATCATCCATAAACCAGAAACATATCCTTAGTATGCATCAGATACTTTAGGATAGTCTTCACTTCCATCCAATGGTGGTCATCTGGGTCAGCTTAATATCTGCCTACCGCACTCAATACATAGGCGAAATCTAGCCTAGTACATAACATGACATACAAGAATGACCCAATATCTGATTCATATGGAGTCCTTGTCATTATCTTTCTTTTCTCATGTGTCTGAGGACACATTTTCTTAGAAAGATGAATGCCACGTGACGCTGGTAATAATCCCCTCTTGGATTATTCTATACTAAATATCTTTAGTATCTTATCAATGTATGTACTTTGACTTAGACCTATAAATCTCTTGGATCTATCACGATGGATCTTGATCCTAAGAATATATGCTGCCTCTCCTAAGTCCTACATGGAGAAACATTGGTTCAACCATGCCTTAACAAATTGCAAGACTGGTATCTCGTTTTCAATAAGTAATATGTTGTCAACATATACTATTAGGAAAAAGACTGCACTTCCACTAAACCATTTATAGAAACAAGGATCACATTCATTCTTGATAACCAAATTTCATTATGGCTTCATAAAAATGAATGTTCCATGACCTGGATGCTTACTTTAATCCATAAATGGATTTCTACAACTTGCATACCTTATTGGAATCCTTTGGAGACATAAAACCTTTAGGTTGTGTCACATAGACATCTTCCTGAAGGTTTCCATTAAGGGAGTCTATTTTGACATCCATTTACCAAATCTCATAGTCATGGTAAGCGGTAATGGCCAATAAAATTCTGATGTATTTCAGCATTGCAACTGGTGAAAAGGTTTCATCGTAGTTAATGCCTTGACGCTGCTTGAAGCCTTTTGCAACCAGTCACGCCTTATAAGTACCGACTTGTCCTTTCATGTCCAATTTCTTCTTGAATACTCATTTTCAACCAACAGGCTTTACATCAACTGGAGGATCTACTAAAATCCAGACTTTGTTTTGGTACATGGAATCCATTTCAGAATTCATGACTTCTTGTCACTTGGCAACATCTGTGCCACTTACTACTTCCTTGTAAGTTAAAGGATCATTATTATCAACTAATAATGAGTCACCATCCTAGGTAAATAGAAAAATTTATTGTTCCAGTTCTCTAACCTCTCTTGTACTCCTACATAGTTCTTGTGTCTTTGGAATAGTTCTTTCTTCTATGGGGCTTTGTAAAATCTGTTCCTATACCAACTCTTGTGTACCTTGAGCCTAGACTTTATCAAAATCTATCTCGCTCCCACTATATCTTTTGTAGATTTACCTCTCAATAAATATGGTGTGTCTTTCCACTATAACCTTTTTTTTCTAAGGGGGTTTATAGGTAATATCCCCTTGTTTCCTTAGGGTATCCTATAAAGGTACACTTTGTGCCTTGGGGTGCAAGTTTGTTACTTGAAGAGGCCTTAACAAACTCATCGCTTCCCCACACATGTAAATTTGATAACATGGCTTTATTTCCACTCCAAATCTCATATGGAATACCATTTATCGATTTAGTTGGTACTTATTTTAGTATGTGCACCGTCGTTTGTAAAGCATATCCCCAAAAGGATAATGAAAGACTCACATGACTCATCATTGATCTTACCATGTCCAACAAGGTGCAGTTACTCCTTTCGCTCACACTATTCCACTGGGGTGTGTAAGGAGGAGTGAGTTGGGATAGGATCCCAAACTCCTGTAAGTAATCAATGAAGTCTTGATTAAGATATTCTCCACCTCAGTCTGAGTGGAGTTTCTTAATATTCTTACCAAGTTGGTTCTCAACTTCATTCTTGTATTCTTTGAACTTATCAAAAGAATCTGACTTATACCTAATTAAGTAGATATATCCATATCTATTAAAATCATCAGTAAAAGTTATGAAGTATGAGTACTCTCCTCTTGCTTCAATTAGAAATGGTCCACACACATCAATATGAACCAATTCAAGAATCTCTTTAGCCCTTTTACCTTTCCCACTAAATGGGGATTTGGTAATTTTGCCTTGTAAACATGCATGAAATATTCCAAGTGGTTTTAGTTCGAAAGAATCTAAATATCCATCTTGATGTAACTTTGGAAAGCATTTCTCGTTTACATAACCTAATCGGTGATGCCAAAGTTGGGTGTAGTATGAGTCATGTGAAGTATCTTTATTACCGATTTCCATTACTTGGTTTGTTTAATCCAACACATAAAGATCGTTGTATAAATGAACCCCACCAAAACAAATGCTATCTTTGTAAAAGAAGCAAAATTCATTTCCAAACTTGAAAACAAATCCATCTGTATCTAATCTGGATACAAAAATAATGCTTTTAGTAACAGAAGAAACATAATAACAACCCTTTAACACCAAGATCATTCCAGTTGGAAACATGATGTGATAGTCCCTGACAGCTACAACAACAAGTCTAGATCTGTTGGTTACTTGTAGATCTACCTCCCCGACAGCTACAACAACATGATGTGATAGTCCCCGACAGCTACAACAACGAGTATAGATACATATGTGAGAAACAAAATCTGTATCTAATACCCAATTTTTAAAAATAGATAGATTACATTTGATAACAAACGCACATAAAGCTTCCCCTTGATTCTTAGACTGGGTATAATTCTTCTTCCAGTGGCCCTTCTTGCCACATGCGAAACAAATAACTTCCTGTTCCCTTGTCTCCCCTTTGATCTTACTTTTCTTGGAAGGGCATGAAGAAGCTTTGGGCTTAAAGCTCTTTGCCTTTACTTTCCTCTTATTCAACATAATTACAAAAGGATTTTCACGCTTCATATCTTTTTCTACTTGTAAAATGAGTATAAGAAGATCAGATAGAGACTTCTCAATGTTGTTTATATTAAAATTAACAACAAAGCTAGAAAAGCACCGAGGGAGTGATGCGAGAATGAGATCGGTGCCCAATTATTTAGGGAGTTTAAACCTCAGAACCTCCAGGCGCTTAATGTAGCCAATGATCTTGACTACATGAGGCCCAACTGGGGAACCCTCTCCAAGATTAATCTGAAAGAGTTCCTTGGAGATCTCGAAACTTTTCTATCTTGATCTCTCCTAGTAAATACTATGGAGGTGCTTGAGCATGCTATAAGAATCCATGTTTTTGTGAGACTTCATGAGATCACTAGACATTGATGATAACATCAAACATTAAACGTCGACCGCATCGTTCATATGTTTCTCATAGACTAGAAAATCATCACCACTCACCTCTTTGGAAGGAAAATTAGGTAATGCTGTCTACATCAAGTAAGACTTCCATTCATGGCGTAGGATAAACTGAAGGTATCTAAACCATTCCTGGAAGTTACTGCCAGTGAGGATGTTGTCTTTATCCAGAATTGATCGTAGGGATAGTGTGGTTGACAAGATTGTCATTTTTATTCTATAATTAAAAGAGAAGACCATTAGTACTTTCTTGATTACATTTTATGAGAAATAATAAATTAATTTTATTAAGTCTCTCACTATTTTATCAAGCCCCAATGACCCTCACCATTGAATTCGGAATGTCTAGTTTCCATGACATTCTAGTGTCAAGGATCCATATTCCCCTTTGCATAACCCCAACAAGGGTTGGTCAAGATATTTAATGGTATTTTAGGTAGGCGGGTCTTTGCCAACTGCAGACTTGCAGCTCCTTGATCTGTTGAGTAGACTCCCCAATCCTGAAATCCTGACTTTGGATTTCCTCAACTCTTACTTCCAATATTACACCAAGTATAGAAAGGGATACTCCTCTTGATGTAATATGGTTAAGTCAACCCAAAAACTTTTATAAGGGATTCCTGTATAAAAGTAAGTGTCCCAACAAGGGTTGGTCAAACACATAGTTTTATTGAGTTTTTCCCTTAATCAAGTAACATAAGACTTGTTCTGAATTAATATTTTATTTCAAGGATTTTTATCTCTTATGCATGAATTTATTATTATCTTTACCACATGATTATTAATATTAAGTGGAACTTACTTAAGTGATTAACCATGTCTTGATAATATTTATGCATAATCTGATCTTATTTTAGTTCCATATTGCATGCTTGTTTAATTCATTAATTGTGTGATCACGAAAACACACCCATAATAAATAAACCATGTAAATGACATAAATAAAATAAATGGAATGATCATGAAATTATTCTATTAGTTAGTTTATCTAGAGGTTTGATAAACTAACCCAATACCTAGGGGAGAAACACCTTGAACCTTCTGGGTTCGTGTTTACAGCTTTCCACCTGCCATCCTTTGTATCCCCTTGGGTTGGTTTCACCCACTAGTGGAAAAAACTTTTAACATGTCGGCATTTTCACGTCGGTTCTATATAACCGACGTGCAAAGCTGTAAAAATCGATTTATCACGTCGGTTATTGTATAACCAACGTGATAAATTGATGAGAATCAATTTTTTCACGTCATTTATTTTATAACCGATGTCATAAAAACTGAGATTAGCTTTATCACATCGGTTATTTTATAACCAACGTGACATATCGAATCTGGGTGATTTATCATGTTGGTTATTTTATAACCGACGTGATAAATCAAATCTCAACAATTTATCACGTCAGTTATAAAAGAACCAACGTGATAAAGAGCCATTTATAACGCCGATTATAAAATAACCGATGTTATAAATAATTTTCTACGTCGATTATTAAATAACCAACATTATAAACATAAAAAAAATATTTTATCATATTGGTTATTAAATAACTGATGTGATAAATCTTTTAAATGATTTATCACGCTCCGTATTCATTCATTCTGTTTTCTTCGATCGAGCGACCTGCGACTCGTCTCTCTCATGTGGAAAACCTAGAAAGGATTCTTTGAAGTCGTTCTCTCCAGCCTCGTTTTTCCAACATCATTCATCATCTTTATTATCACCAGATTTATCAGGTCAACTCACAAAACTCAAGTAATCCTTACACGGCTCCGTTTCATTTTTTATTTTTCACGATGCCCTAAAATAATTTTTTGAGATGTTATTTTTCTATCTTTGTTCTTGATATCATAGTAAGTTTCATAGTGTTTATTTATACCATGCTAAATTATTTTCTGGTAAAATAAACCATGGAAGTGATATCATGCAAGTTTACGATTTTTGTGTGTTCTATCATGTGTGTGTGTGTGTGTACAGGGGGTGTCCAACGGGGTGGGGGTATGTCTAAGTGGTTGGGGGTGTCTAGGGGGTGGGGGGGCTATCCGGGGGGGTGTGGGTGTCCAGGAGGTGTCAAAGGGGGTGGGGGCTGGTGTCCAGGGGGGTGTGGGGGCTATCCAAGGGGGTTGGGGGTGTCCAAGGGGGATGGGGGGGGGGTGTCCAAGGGGGATGGGGGGGGGGGGTGTCCAGGGGGGAATGATGGGGCTATCCAAGGGGGTAGGGGTGTCCAGGGGGGTGGGGGTGGTGTCCAAGGGTGAGTGGGCTGTCCAAGGGGGTGGGGGTGTCCAGGTGGGTGGGGGGTGTCTAGGGGGTGGGGGGCTGTCCAAAGGGGTGGGGGGTTGTCCAAGGGGGTGGTGGTGTCAAGGGGGCGTCCAAGGGGGTGGGGGTGGTGTCTAGGGGGTGAAGAGTCTTTCCAAGGGGGTAGGTGTGTCCAGGGGGTGGGGGTGGTGTCGAGGGGGGTGAGGGGGCTGTCTAGGGGGGTGGGGGTGTCCAAGGGGGTAGGGGTGGGGGTGGTGTCTAGGGGGGGTGGGGGTGTCCAGGGGGGGTGAGTGGGTTATCTAAGGGGGTATGGGGTGTCCAGGGGGGTGGGGGGGCTGTCCAGAGGGGTTGGGGGGCTGTCTATGCGGTGGGGGTTGTCCAAGGGGGTGGTGGTGTCCAGGGGGTGTCCAAGGGGGTGGGTGGGGGGTGTCCAGGGGGGTGAGGGGGCTTTCCAAGGGGGTGGGGGTGTCCAGGGGTGGGAGGGGTGTCCAGGGGGTGAGGGGGTGTCCAGGGGGTGGGGGTGTCCAGGGGGGTGGGGTCTGTCCAGAGGGGTTGGAGGTTGTCCAAGGGGTGGGGGGGGTGTCCAAGGGGGTAGTGGTGTCTAGGGGGTGTCTAAGGGGGTTGGGGGGGGGGGGGTGAGGGGCCTTTCCAAGGGGGTGAGGGTGTCCAGGGGGTGGGTGGGTGGGTGGGGGGTGTCCAGGGGGATGAGGGGGCTGTCCAGGGGGGTGGGGGTGTCCAAGGGGGTGTGGGGGTGTCCAATGGGGTAGGAGGTGGGGGTGGTGTCCAGGGGGTGAGGGGGCTTTCGAAGGGGGTAGGGGTGTCCAGGGGGTGGGGGTGGTGTCCAAGGGGGTGATGGGGCTGTCTAGGGGGGTGGGGGTGTCCAGGGGGGGGGGGGGTGCCCAAGGGGGTAAGGGGTGGGGGTGGTGTCCAGGGGGGTGGGTGGTGGTGGTGGGTGGGGGGTGTCCAGGGGGGTGGGGGTGTCCAGGGGGGGTGAGTGGGTTGTCAAAGGGGGTAGGGGGTATTTAGGGGGTGGGGGTGTCCAGTGGGTGGGGGGGTGTCCAGAGGGGTGGGGGTTCTGTTTAGGGGTGGAGGGGGGGGGGGTGGTGTCCAGGGGGTGTCCAAGGGGGTGGGGGTGGTGTCCAATGGGTTAGGGGGTTGGACAACCCCCTCACCCCCCTGGAAACCACTCTCCCACCCCCTAGACACCCTACCCCCATTGACACCCCTGGATGCCCCCTACCCCCTTAGACACCCTGGACAAGCCCCTACCCCCATGGATAACCCCTACCCCCTTGGACAGCCCCCTACCCCCTTGAACACCCACTTGGTATATAAATATCCCAACAGTTTCATTGAAACCATTGGCATATTTTATCTTCAGGTAGTCTATACCAACAGTTCCTGTAGAATCGTTGGTATAGGGCTATTGCAATGACCATCATGCCAATAGTGTGTGAAACCATTAGGGTATTCTATCCCAACAGTTTTAGGGGATATCCCAATGGTTTCAAATCGTTGGGATATGTGTAATTTTTAGTAGTGAATGTATACATATTTTAATATTTATACTTCATATTTCTTTTTTACGAAAGGGTGAATTTGGTATCCAATTTCACCAGGATGTATTCTTTGTGTACCTTAAGAAGAAAGGATCCAAGATGAATTTAAAACTATTATATCTAACTATATTTTCCTTTTAAAATCATTTTCATGCACATACTTTTAAAATACACATAGATTTGTTTTATATTTCAAAATTCTTTTACATTCAAATTATGATATTTTTCATATAAATATATATTTGTATTATCTTAACAAGATGTATAATTTTGATATTTGTTATAAGTAATAATGAGTCTAAGTTGGATTATGACACATCGAATGATTAATGAATACGAGGAAGGTGTTGATGCCTTTTTGGAATTTGCTAAATGAAATGTTCCAAGCAGTGATATTTTTTTCTTTCCATGCCTGAAATGTTTAAATATGAAGAAGTTAAAAATTAGAGAGATCAAAGATCATATGATTTTTCATGGTTTTAATCCGAGTTATAGCCCTTGGATTTGGCATGGTGAAATTGGACAGAATGTCAGATCTACTGATGACGATGATTTGTAAGATGGTAACTCCGATGGAATTGAAGAAATGATTCGTGATATTACAACAGAACAAATTGAGATAGAACCGACAGTTTCACGTCTATATGGTGATGCTAAAAAACCATTGTATCCTTGTTGTATAGATTTTATGGTTTTTTCAGTGGTGTTAAGATTGATCAACTTGAAGTCTAAACATGGATGGAGTGAAAGAAGTTTTACAGAGCTGCTACAATTGTTGAAATACATTCTTCCAAAAGACAATGATCTTCCATATTCAAATTATAAGGCCAAGAAAATATTATTCTCAATGGGATTGGGATAAAAGAAAATACATGATTGTTCGAATGACTGTATGATATATAGGAAGGAATATGAATTTCCGTCAGAGTGTCCTAAATGTGGGACATCACAGTATAAGTTGAAAGAAAAATCACAGGCTGATGTAGAGATTACAAAGATACATTCCAAGGTATTTTGTTATCTTCCTATAATTCATCATTTGAAATGTTTATTTTCTAATTCACATGATGAAAAAAGGTTAAGATAGCATGCTTATGAGTGGATATGTGATGGAAAAATACGTCATCCAGATGATTGTCCACAATGGAAGAAAATTGATAAGCAGTATCCTACATTTGGAAATGAAATTAGAAATCTCAGACTAGGGTTGTGCACAGATGGAATGAATCAACACAGAACCCTCAATAACACACATAGTTCATGGCCTGCTTTATTGGTAATTTACAACCTCTCTCCTAAAGTTTTTATGAAGTGAAAAATATGACATGTTGAGTATAATGATCTCTAGTCCGAAGCAACCCAGAAATGATATTGATGTTTTCTTTTCACCATTGATTGATGATTTGAAACTTTTATGGGAGGATGGTATTAGGGTGTATGATTCTTATAAAATGGAATATTTTCAACTGCATGCAGTGCTTATGTTCACTATAAATGACTTCCTAGCATATGGAAATTTGTCTGGATACAATGTTAAGGGGTATAAAGCATGTCCAATTTGCAAACAATAGACTTCATATTGTCAATTGCATCATGAGAGGAAAACAATATACATGGGCCATCGAAAGTTTTTGCCTATGGATCACTCTTATAGATGATTAAAAAAGGCATTCAATGGCTCACAAGAATTTGATATTGCTCCAAAAAATTTATCCCATGATGTGTATTTTGAGAGGGTGGAAAACCTTTATGTGACATTGGTAAAGACATAGAAATCTAGTAATGATAGACATATTTGGAAGAAAAGGTAAATATTTTTTGATCTACCATATTGGAGATATCATGAAGTGAAACATAATATTGATGTCATGCACATGGAGAAGAATATCTACGACAATTTTATTGGAACATTGTTAGATATTAAAGGTGAGACAAAAGATGGGTTGAATGCAAGATTGGACTTACCATCAATGGGAATACATTTGGATTTAGCTCCCACTCCTAATGGAAGATGGATATTTCTTCCCCCGACTCGTCATATATTATCCAAGAGGGAGAAAATTATCTTTTTTCAGTGTCTTCATGATATCAAAGTGCCTCAAGGTTATTCTTAAAATGTAATTTTTTTTGTCTCTTTGAAGGATTTGAAGTTGATAGGTATGAAATATTATGATTGTCACGTCATGATGCAACAACTTTTACCAGTTGCATTGCATGGAATATTGCCCATCTATGTTAGAAAGACTATAATAAAGTTGTGTTATTTTTTCAATTCAATTTTTAATAAGGTGATTGATTCAAATGCTTTGAACATTTTGGAAAAGGATGCAATTTCTATACTTTGTCAATTGGAAATGTATTTTCCTCCATCTTTTTTTGATATAATGGTGCATTTAATGATTCAACTAGTTCGAGAAATAAAGCTTTGTGGACCTGTATATCTTCATTAGATGTATCCTTTTGAAAGGTATATGAAAATATTGAAGGGGTATGTTAAGAATTCATATCGGCCTGAAGCCTCCATTATTGAAAAGTATATTTATAAGGAGGTTGAAAAGTTTTGTATGAGCTACTTGGATGCGGCAGAGCATATAGGTTTGCCTCCATCTCACCATGAATGAGTTAATAATGAGGGAAATGGGATTCGTGGCTTAAAAGTCAAATCATTGTCAGCTGAACAGATAAAGAAGTTAGAATTATACATCTTGAATAACATAGATGATGATCAACCATATATCACATTTCATATTAATGAGTTTAAACAATGTCATCCAAAGAAGAAAGAAATGTGGATTTTGAATGAGCACAATAAAACATTTTTGTCATGGTGTAAAAAGACCTTACTTAGTAGATCAGATGTATCAGAGACATTAATATGGTCAGTGGGTGGTCCAAGTTTAAATATGATAACATGGTCTAGGTATGACATTAATGGATATACATTTCATACGAAAGCTTAGGACAATAGAAGTGCAATTCAAAATAATGGTGTATTGGTGTTTGTAGAAGCAATGCATTTTTCGAGTTCCAAAGACAAAAACACAATTTCTACATCAAGTGCATATTATGGAGTCATTGAAGAAATATGAGAGGTTTATTAATTTAAAATTAAAGTTTCTATTTTTAACTTCAAATGGTTTATCAGTAACAATAGTGTCAGACATACTGAATTTGGAATGATAGTTGTTAATCCGAATAGATTAGAAGACACAATAGATTCTTTTATAATGAAAACACATGAAAAACAGATTTTCTATGTAGTTGATCAATCAGATATGCAGTGGTCTGTTGTTTTACAAGGGAAAAACAATATTTTGGTGTGGATCAACTTAATGAAGATGCTGATTTATGAGATATACCAACTTCCATGGAAAGATTAGCATAACATAATGATGAGCATGTTGAAGACATGGTTTGTGCCATAAGGAATGATTATGATAAAGGAATTTGGGAAAATAATCTATTTGTACATTCCTAATATTACAGGTAACATATGTTTATTTTTTGTTTACATTTATTATTTTCATAAAATGTTAGATATTGTAATTTTTTTTCTTTATTAAAACGCGTATTAAAACAAATAAGAAGAAGTTTTTGTTTATTTTAATTTTGTTTAGTTTAGTTTATCATGTTTACCATTACGTAAATTATATATCTATTATTTTTATTGAATGACAATTACTTTACCATGTTTACCATGTTTACTATGTTTACCATGTCAACCATGTTTACCATGTTTACCATGTTTACTATGTTTGCCATGTTTACCATGTTTACCATAGTTTACCATGTTTACCATGTTTTCCATGTTTACCATGTTTACCATGTTTACCATGTTTACCATAGTTTACCTTTACGTAACTTATATATTTATTGATTTTGTTGAATGACAATTATACTAACATGTTTACCATGTTTACCATCTTTACCATTGTTTAACATGCTTACCATATTAACCATTTTTATTATTACATAACTTAGTTCAATATTCCATTTTCTATTTACATTAGTATTGTAATATTTGAATTTATATATTTGTGAACTAATGTTTTTTTTTATTTGAAGGATAATGACAGATCAATCAGTTGATCAACCACATGATTCTAGAGATGAGCATAATAATCATACCTCTGGGGAGGAACATTCACATTATACTCTTGATGTTAACCAATCTTCCTCATGTGCTCCCATAATGACAAATAAGAGTTCAAGAGTTGGTAAACGTGGGTGCACACTTTTACCAAAATTATCACTTGCATGTACACAGGACCAGAGGATACTCGTTGATTTTGATGAGAATGATATTACTAGAGGTCCAAATGCAAAATATTTTAAGAGTTTTGTATCAACTCAGGGTAAGAGAAAAGTAAGCATTTTGTATGATGATTGGAGAAGTGTGGACAAAGTGATAATATCTCAGTTATGGGAGACAATTTTGATAAGATCCTTTGCTATTGTTTGCATATTCTTTAAATTTTTCTAATATAATATATTTTACCTCTTCTTTATCAGATGACATTTGATATTCCACACACTAGAGGAGTCAAGAAGAAATGTTTATCGATGGATGCTAGGAGATGGAGGGATTTCAAATCAACCCTCACATCTGATTTCATTTTTGGTCATAGGATTCATGACAATCCATGTCATTTATATCCTTTCATAGATGAAGAAACATGGAGAAAGTTTGTTGAAAGTAGAAGAAAAGATTCATTTTTGGTAAGGGAAATGTAAACTTTTATAAGATTTCTTATATAAATGATCTTATTAATGTTTTGTTAATGATTTATTATTCTTAATTTATAGCAAACAAGGACATCTCATCAGGAGATCCAATCTAAAAATGTATACCCTCATAGTTTATCTCGGGGAGGGTATACATTATTAGAAGAACAAATGATGGCAGAAAAATTATAAAAACTGAGAGCTGAGTCTTCAAGATCTGGAGAGGTTTCCCCTCCATCCCCCCCATCTAGACATGAAAAATGGAAGAGATCTCAGATGGGAAAAAAAGGGAAATATATTTTGGAAGAATCGAGAATTGTAGCTGAGAGGATTGTAAGATATTTATTTTATTTATTTAAGTCAACTATATTCTTTATATAATTTGAATCATTACAGAAATGTTTAATTAATTAATACAAGATTCTCTTAAGGAGCAGAGCCCACAGGGGGTATTTACATCTTCTGGGAGGCAAGATATTTTATCTGTAACATTGGGAAAGCCCAAACATCCTGGTCGTGTACGAGGATATTCGATGGGTGTATCGGTAAGAAAAGTGTTGCCACATTCTTCAAATTATTCCATTGAGGGTATTTATAAAAAAAATAGAATCCTTAGAGGCTGAAGTTCATAATATTAATGCGATGATAGAGGAAAATATTAGAGTGTCGGTACATTCTATGTTTTCAGACATGAAAAGACAATTTCAGACTGCAACTCCCACTCCTCCACCTCCCCCTACATACCCCATTATTTATCCTCCACCTCTAATAGTAGCTCCCACTCCTCCACCTCCTCCAGTAGCTCCCACTCCTCCGCCGCAACTTCCTACTTATTGCAAGTTGTATATTGATGACCCTCAACATCATATAGTTGTATATAGGCTGGTATATTGTATAGGAGATACAGTTCATCATCAACAGTTAGAGGTAGAGAATCATAGGGTCACGGTACAAGATATTATAGATAGATCATCTTGAGTACCATTACCTACAGATGAGGTGATGATAGTTGGACATAGTATCAACCATTTTTTAATTTGTCCATCCAGACTTCTGTGACTCATTACCATAGAGGTATGTATATTATATCATCTATTTTTTTTTTATTAAAGTTGTTTTAACATTTGAAAACTAATATATTTTTCTATTTATTTTTATATGAATACTTTAAAGGTAAAGAAATAATATATAGACAACAACAAAGACAAATGGATATGACATCAGATATAGATTCTAGTAGTCTTGACAGATTGTCAAGATATTCAAATTTGTCGGCGGATCATTATGAGTTTCCAATGGAAGCTCATGTTTGTGGATGTGTAATAAATGTGGGGATTGTGAAAATGATATCATGGAGCTTGTTACTAGAGATAAGTTGGGCATCAACATGGTACAAATTTTTTTCATGTAAGTCTTGACACATTTTCCTTGCGTTATATTTATTAAAAATGTATACTTATGTCTGTTTTGTATTAGGTATCTTTATAACATGTGTGAGAAGAATGAGAGGACATATGTATATAGATTCATGGACCCACATTTGATTTCCCCTGAAGCACATGCATTGGATGAGGAACAAAGAATGCTTTATATTTATAAAATATTTGAACAAAATATAATCAAACAGTATTGGATGATGCCTTTTTTGTGAGAGGTATGAAACATATATCTAGTAAAGAGTTCATTATCTTTTAACATAAAAAACCACTAACCTTAAAATTTCTTTTATCAGTGATCATTGGATGTTAGGTGTTTTTTTCACAAGGGAGAAAACACTTTATTGGATATGATCTGTCCATGGCGATGTGTGGGAAAGTTTTAAGAATATATTGGAAAAGTAAGTTTCAATTTCTTAATAGTTGTATATATTATAATGAATTTTAAATTTATCTAATTCGTATTATTTTCTAATAGGGGATGGGTCTACTTTCAAAAAAAGCACAAAGAAAAGGAGTTCCAAGATCAAATATGTAAAAGTAAAGGTAAATATCCATTTATAATTTGTACTTCTTGATGTATTACATAAAAATAATATTTTGAATTTACACTCATTTAAATAGAATTTTCATTAACAACAAGGTTCCGTCGAATGTAGATATTATATGTTAATATTTATGTATGAAATAATTATAGCTGGAACACTTGTGAACTTTGACCTGGTAAGATTTCCTTTTAAACTTTGCCATAATATTTCATTTGATTTATTCATTATACATGTTAACTAATATCCTTTTAATTTGTATCTATTTGATGAACCTCAACCCTATAGTGCTCAAGAGGTCAAACACTTACAAGTGGAATGGTCAAATTATTTTACAGGTTTGATTGGATTTTAGTTTTTTTGTAGTGTAAAATGTAATTTTGAATATTGTCATTATAATTGTGTATTTGGAAGTCGTTTAGATTGGATTTAGGTTTTTTAGTTGACATTGTAAGTTTTGAATGTTATATATGTGAATGTTTAATTTTTCTCTGCTTCTTATTTTGGTCTATTTCTGATGGTTTTTCTGGTATGGATTCTAGTCTTGGGGGGGGGGGGGGTTCCAAGGGTGTGTGTGTGTGGGGGGGGGGGGGGGGTGTCCAGTGGGGTGTGTGGGGTGGGGTGGGGGGGGGGGTTCCAGGGGTATAAGGCCCCAACCTTAAACCTTACTTAATCTTGAGTTATTACAAGATTACACCTTGAGGATCTTTTTAGGTTTAGAGTTTTAGAGAATTAGAACATAAAACTTGCATTACATTCCACATATAAACAAAGTGGTTACATAAAGATAGTATTCTTCTTTCCCATCAATGGAAACATATTTAAAATAAAACATGGATTCTTTCTTGACACTTCCTTGACACTATCATCATATCATGTACCTTTCCCTTGACCTGTGAAAAACATTTCAAAAAAACTTGGGATGAGCATAAAAAGCTCAGTAAGGGATATAAAAATATGGAAAGGAAACATGGGTACATATATACATAATAATGAAATCATACTTTACCCATAAAACATAAGCACTTTAACATACCTCATCAAATCATGAATAAATCATAGAAATCATAAGACATAAAGGTAACTTGAGTCATTCATAACATTCTTACGTAGGGAGTAACCCTCTTGGTTACGTTTGGAATACCCATCACAGTATATTCCCTAAATCTCTTAGGAGAAAACTTAACGTTTCACTCCTTCGTGTTACCCAATGCATTGGAGAGCTATATCGGGCTCACCCGCCCTTAGTCTATCATGGAACCACCCGTCTTCATAATAATTCCCAAGAACCTCAACATAATCGTATCACATAAAACATGCATAAAGGAAACATAACATTTCCACCTTTCAATCACAAGATATCAATAAAACACATTGATATAAAAACATTATGAAAACCATTTTCAATACCAAAATAAAAGAAAAGTAAAACATGGTATTTACTTTTCTTTTAAAAAAAATATGGCTTGTAGAGGAATCTGAAACTCAAATAATGGTCACGGCGGCGGAGAAGTCGTTGTCGCCGCATACGTACGACAAAAACATTCCCTTTTTTCGTTTAGTAAACACTTCGTATAAAAAAGATTCCTTTTGAATAAACATAAAAGTCAAAGGGGTTTATACACCGTATAAAAGAAGGTTGTGTATAAAACAAAATATGCCTCAATGAAAGGAGATTGAGACGAAGTCCCATACCTCAGGTCCGACTTGACTCGATCGTTATTTAATGTCCTGAATAATAAACTTGAGTTAATTTATACTTGCTTAAGAACCTTTTTCAAGTTCATTATTCCTTTTATATAACTTATTTCCATGTTATCACACTATGTAATTATTTAAGTTAATAACGGTCGTTTTAACGATCATTGGTACTTGAGTAAAAAATAATCCCTTTATAATTACAAGTTGTTCATGTATCCATTATATCCAGAATGGTATTCATGATGTAGATATCATATATGTCATATATATCTATTACATGCATGCATTTATAATATTACATAATCATTTATAGGTAAGAAATGAAATGCACCGTTCATGGAGACGGTAAGCCGTACGTACACATGAACACTACTTTCATTTCTATTTCATATTTTATAGAATGGAATCATAATGATATAAAGGTATATTATAATTCCAATATCATATATAATATCATAGTTCCATCCTTTATACGTCCCACATATGGTATTTAACGAATCAAATCACGTTGAGGGGGCGGTAGTCCGCACTTCCTTAAATGAAGATATCGCGTTTACCCATAATGGAAACCATAAAGGTATGCCCAAAATGAAAAATAAAGAAGGTTAAGGAAAACATAAAAATATTATATATCATATGTAAATATAGTTACATCTTAATGGACACCTTTGAAGGTTTTAAAAGAATGTTGAACAATCATCGTTTCGGGAGGCATAAATTCACCATCCACGGAAACAGTATGTCCTTTAACCATTAGATGTAGGTGTGTGTAAGTTTAGCTCGAATCCTTATTATAACAACATCATTTTATATTGAAGATACTTTAGTTGTTACAAAATAAATGAATAAAAAGAGTTTAGGGGGTCAGAGAAGCAAAATAAAACAAAAGGACTCAAGTGAAGACATTACCTTAAAATCGGGTAACTCCCTTTGGTTTGAGCTCAAAGGCTTCCTTGGGAAGACTTCTACCCAAAGTGAGGCTTCAAGGAGTAATAGAGGGAAGTGTAGAGACAAAATGGGCAGGGTTTGGCCGATCCAAAGGCTTTGGGAGTGTGGGTAAGGAGGTAGAGGTGGGGGCCTTTTATAAGAGGAGAGGAGGGGCACTCTTGGAAAGTAAAGAAAAGTCACTTTATTTTAAAATGGTATTCGGATTTAAGAGGTCCCACATTGATATAATTCTAGGATAAGGGGATAAGGGTTCTAAATCCACTCATACAATAGGTTTTGTACATGTTTAGGTCTTAGATATTACATTATCTTTCCATTTTATTTAAATCGTTAAATAATGAGGTCATCGCTGCATCATCATGATGTCATAAATAATTTAATTTATTTAATGTCTAAAAATTATAAAAAAATACTATGATTTATGAAATCTTTTTATATTTTCAATGAATATTTATAATCAAAAATATGACTTGTATAACCCCATGTAACAATTGTTTTAGTAAAATAACTCATGTTTGTGTCATTTTTACTTTAACATTAAATAAAAAGTTATTTATGTCATTTCCCAACCAAAGTGGCTCCATGGGGTCCCCAAGTTGAACCATGGATTTTCTTGGTCGGCCATGACACATAAAATAAGGTTAGTACATGTGTCAAGCTCATCTCATATTATTAAAACATTATTTTTACCTTAAACCACACTAATTACCACTAATCGCGATTAAGAACTTAAAAGTTACTATTCACCAAAAAATTATTTTAATCTCATTGAACCACATTTTACTTCTTAATGACAACCATGTATGTCGGATTTTTGAAAATCAAATCACAGAAGTGGAAAAGTTTCATTTAAACGAAAAATCAGTTTCTTTAACTACCACTTAGTGGTTTCACTATTCATCAAAAATTGAAGTTTTTCAGAAAGATACCAAAACATCACCCTAAGCTATATTTGATATTCCAAATTAAAAAATGATGTCTATTTTAAAAAATTCAAAACATGTAAGTTGCATTAATTAATTTAATAACTAATTCCCGCTTTCATGACAAATAACATGTTTTTATGAAACAATAAGTATCAAAAGATTGACACTAGTTTAAGTCCAATTTCAAAGTGAAATTGATTCCATTGACCACCATTGGATAAAATGGTAAAAATATATTCTAATTTCACTTCAAAACCAATTAAAAAGATAATATACTCATATAAATAAATTATATTAAAAATAGGTTTTGAATTAAAATACAACATTTTTCACTATTCATTAAAAAATGAACTTTATCGAAAAAATACAAAAAATTCACACAAAGTAAATTTTGACGTCCCAATCATAAATAATAAGTTTATTTTGACAAACATAGTTTATAAAATTGTCAAAATATAGATTTAAAAAGGGTTTGCCATCAAAAAGCAGTAAAACAATCTTTTAAGAATATTAGTGTATTCCATGCATAAGATTGTATTTATTTTCATTTTAAGCCTCTAAAACACTATCTTAATCATTAATAGACATAGATAAAAATATATATTATTCATTACTTACTTGGGATGTTACATCCTTCCCCCCTTTAGAAAATTGCATCCCCGCAATTTATTTACTTATCAAATAAATGGGGGTACTTATCCCTCATTGCATTTTCAGATTCCCATGTTGCCTCTTCCATCATGTGGTTTTTCCACAAAACCTTTACCTGATTAATCACCTTATTTCATAACACTTGCTCCCTGTGGTCAAGAATCTGAACCGATTGTTCCTCATAAGATAGGTTCTCTTCCAGCTGAACTACCTCTAGACTCAAAAACATGAGATGGATTTGGCATATACTTTCTCAACATCGAAACGTGAAAAAAATTGTGTACCTGAGATAAACTCGGAGGTAAAGCCACCCGGTATGCAACTGATCTAACTCTCTCCAGAATTTCATATGGTCCAATGAACCTTGGACTCAACTTTCCTTTCTTACCAAATTGCATCACACTTTTCCATGGTGATACTTTGAGAAAAACATGATCACCTACCTCAAAAGATAGATCCTTCCTCCGGTTATCCGCATAACTCTTCTGTATGCTCTGAGCTGTTCTCATGTGTTTCTGAATCAACTGAACTTTTTCTGCCATCTCTTCTACCAATTCTGGTCCCATCAGCTTCCTTTCACCCACTTCATCCCAAAATGTTGGAGTTCGACGCCGCTTCCCATATAATTCCTCAAATGGTTCCATCTATATACTGGAATGAAAACTGTTATTATAAGAAAACTCAACCAAAGAAAGATGTTGGTCCCAACTTCCTTGATAATCCATATAACAAGCTCGTAGCATATCCTCCAAGGTATGAATTCTTCATTCTGACTGCCCATCTGATTGCGGATGAAAAGCTGTACTAAAATTTAATTCAGTACCCAACGACTTCTGAAGGCCTTTCCAAAAGTTAGAAGTAAACCTAGGATCACAGTCAGATACAATGGAGAGAGGAACTCCATGTAACCTAACTATCTCTTTAAGATACAAACGGGAAAGTTGATCTAGGGAAAAAGTATCTCGTATAGCAAGGAAATGAGCAGATTTAGTCAAGCGATCAACAATAACCCAGATTGCATTATTACCTCGAGATGTCTTCGGTAATCCCACAACAAAATCCATGGATATATTCTCCCATTTCCACTCTGGCACTGGTAAAGGCTGAAGCATCCCTTTCGGTAACTACCGCTCTGCTTTAACCTGTTGACATGTCAAACACTTCACAGTAAAATCAGCAATATCTCTTTTCATTCCATCCCACCAGTAATACTCCCGCAGATCTCTGTACATCTTAGTACTGCCAGGATGAACTGAAAACGGAGAACTATGAGCTTCACATAACAACTCTCTCTTCAACTATGAATCACAAGGCACACACAATCTCTTCCCAAATCTCAAAACACAATCATTATCAATGTTGAATTCAGGGAACTTACCTTTCTGAACCAGCTCTACCTTTTTCTGCAACTCACTGTCTTGCTTCTGTGCTTGCTTGATTCTGTCTGATAGAGAAGATCTCACTGATACCTGAAACAAAACAGAAGAACATCCTGCACCAACAACTTCTATGCCAAAGTTCATCAAATCCTTAACCAAATGATCACGTTCCAAATGCAACATTTCTAATGAAGCATTACTTTTTCGACTCAAAGCATCAGCCACTTTATTTGCTTTTCCCGGATGGTAATGAATTGTACAATCATAATCCTTGATTAATTCCAACCATCTCCTCTGTCTCATGTTTAACTCTTTCTGAGTGAATATATACTTTAAACTTTTGTGATCAGTATATATTTCACACTTTAATCCATACAAATGATTTCTCCAAATTTTTAAAGCGAAAACAACAGTAGCTAATTCCAAATCATGTGTAGGGTAATTTACCTCATGAGTTTTCAACTGTCGTGAAGCAAAAGCAATTACCTGATCATTCTGCATTAGGATGCAACCAAGTCCTTTCAATGAAGCATCACTGTAGATAACAAACTCACAATTCCTGGAAGGTAGTGCCAAGACTGGAGCTTTCACCAATCTTCTTTTCAATTCCTGAAAATAATCATCACATTCTTTTGTCCAGATAAACTTAACACCCTTCCGAGTTAGCTTAGTCATTGGACTAGATAACCGTGAAAAATTTCTAACAAACCTTTGGTAATAGACTGCCAAACCAAGGAAGCTACGAATCTCATTTACATTTGTGGGTCTTGGCCAGTCTTCCACAAATTTTTTTTTTCAGGATCAACAGTTATCCCATCTTTAGAAACAATGTGACCAAGGAAAGAAATTTGTTGCAACCAAAACTTGCACTTGCTGAATTTTCCATACAGTTTCTTTTCTTTTAAGGTTTTCAAGATAACCCTTAAATGTATTTCATGCTCCTCTTTACTTTTAGAAAACACCAAAATATCATCAATGAAAACCACAACAAACTTATCCAAGAACTCATGGAAAATTCTATTCATTAAGTCCATGAAAACAGCAGGTGCATTGGTTAGCCCAAAAGGCATTACTACAAATTCATAATGGCCATATCTTGTACGGAACGTGGTCTTAGGAACATCTGCTTCCTTTACCTTCAGCTGATGGTACTCCGATCTCAAGTCAATCTTTGAAAAATACTGGGCTCCCTGGAGCTGATCAAACAAATTATCGATATGAGGCAAAGGATATTTGTTCTTAATAGTGATGTTATTCAAGGCTCTATAATCAATGCAAAGTCTCATTGAACCATCTTTCTTTTTAACAAATAAAACAGGAGCACCCCATGGTGATGTGCTAGGTCGAATGAAACCTTTCTCTAATAAATCTTGCAATTGCTCCTTCAACTCTAAAAGTTCAATTTGAGCCATTCAATAAGGGGGTTTTGAAATTGGCTTAGCATCAGGAACTAAGTCAACGGTAAACTCAACTTTCCGATCTGGTATTATTCTAGGAAACTCATTAGGAAAAACATCAGGATACTCATTTACCACTGGCACATCATTAATCTGAACAGTTCCTTTATTTTCAACGACGTGTGCAAGGTAACATTCATTTCCATCTTTTACAAGTTTCTCGGCCTCTTGATATGTTATCAACAGTAAGGGTTCATTCTTGTACACAAACTGAAATTCTTTCTGAAAAGAAACTTCTTTAGCTCTACAGTCAATCTTAGCATGGTAAATAGAGAGCCAATCCATACCCTGGATAACATCAAACTCTACTAGAGGTAGAACAATAAGGTTTGCAAGTAGGTTCTTTCCACATATAAGGATAGGAAGATTCTTATAAATTCTTTTTGCCTCAACATTTCCCCCAAGTGTTTTTACCAAAAGTTCAGGAGTCATTTCTTGAGATGGTATTCCCATTTTACTAGAAAAGTTTTCAGAGATGAAAGAATGTGTAGACCCCGAATCAAACAACACAGTGGCATAATCTGAAAAAATAAACAAAGTACCTGATACAACTTCATTTGATGGCCCGACATCTGCTGAAGTAGTTGCAAAGGATTTCACCACCCCTTTCTGCTTGTAGTCTAACTACTTCCCATCACTCAAGCTCTTTGTCGGACACTCGTTTGCATAGTGACCCATCTCATTGCACTTATAACATTTCACTAACTGTAAATCAAATTTGGTCTTACCTTCACCTTGATCCTTTTCAGTGCAATCACGAGCCTTATGTCCCATCTTACCACATCGGTAGCACTTTCCAGAATTCAGAAGACATTCCCCAGCATGCCTTTTGCCACATTTATCACAAACTGGAAACTTAGTTTTCTTACCATCAGACTTTTTTGAAGAATTCTTACCTTTCTCCTGCCACCTCGGTCTCTTCTTCTGTTGGTTGTTATAGAACACTTGATCATCATCAAAATCCATTTCTACCTTCTCAGCACATCGAACAAGCTTTTCATAACTTTTAAACTCATGAGAAGATAATGCCCTTCGATATTTTGGCTTTAATCCTGAGTAAAAACGATTGATTTTACTATCAAGGTCTCGGATAAAATTTGGAGCATACCTTGCCAATCGAGTGAACTTTTCTTCATAGGTAGCCACTGAGTCTTCCTCTTGCCTCAATTCCAAGAATTGATTTTCCATCCTAAGTCGAACAGCCTTAGGAAAATACTTCTCAAGAAACATACCTTTGAATTCATCCCAGTCAAGAGAATCAATCTCATCGGCGTCCATGATATTTTTAACCATAGACCACCACTGATCTGCCTCACCCTCCAAACGGTAAATAGAAAGACCAACCTTTTGATTGTCTGAACACCCCATGACATCGAAAATCTTCTCCAGTGCTTTAATCCACCCTTCAGCTAGAACAGGGTCAGATGATCCTCTGAATGATGGGGGATGTTGCCTCATGAAATGTTCCACCACTGACAGGTTCCTCTACGGTTGATCTGGCTGATCTCGTGCATGGATACCACCACCATTTATCGCTTGAGTCAACTGCGCCATTACTGCAACAAACTGTTCAGTTCCAATTCTGACCATATCAGGATGCTGATTCGGAAGGTTATTTCCTTCTGTATGCCTTCCTAGCACTGCTTCCCTGTTTCCTCTGCGGAAAACCATTCTGAACAAACATGTCTTAGAAGAAGCAACATGGTAATCTTCAAATACTATATCACTTCAATTTGACCATAAAAAAAATATTTTTGGAAAATAATTTAATAGAATTCTAACTCCTAAAGTTATATAAACCAACCTTTGATACCAACTATAAGGCCCCAGCCTTAAACCTTACTTAATATTGAGTTATTACAAGATTACACCTTGAGGATATTTTCAGGTTTAGAGTTTTAGATAATTAGAACATAAAACTTGCATTACATTCCACATATAAACAAAGTGGTTACATAAAGATAGTATTCTTCTTTCCCATCAATGGAAACATATTTAAAATAAAACATGGATTCTTTCTTGACACTTCCTTGACACTATCATCATATCATGTACCTTTCCCTTGACCTGTGAAAAACATTTCAAAAAAACTTGGGATGAGCATAAAAAGCTCAGTAAGGGATATAAAAATATGGAAAGGAAACATGGGTACATATATACATAATAATGAAATCATACTTTACCTATAAAACATAAGCACTTTAACATACCTCATCAAATCATGAATAAATCATAGAAATCATAAGACATAAAGGTAACTTGAGGCATTCATAACATTCTTACGTAGGGAGTAACCCTCTTGGTTACGTTTGGAATACCCATCACAGTATATTCCCTAAATCTCTTCGGAGAAACCTTAACGTTTCACTCCTTAGCGTTACCCAATGCATTGGAGAGCTATATCAGGCTCACCCGTCCTTAGTCTATCACAGAACCACCCGTCTTCATAATAATGCCCAAAAACCTCAACATAATCATATCACATAAAACATGCATAAAGGAAACATAACATTTACACCTTTCAATCACAAAATATCAATACAACACATTGATATAAAAACATTATGAAAACCATTTTCAATACCAAAATAAAAGAAAAGTAAAACATGATATTTATTTTTCTTTTAAAAAAAATATGGCTTGTAGAGGAATCTGAAACTCAAATAATGGTCACGGTGACGGAGAAGTCGTTGTCGCTGCATACGTACAACAAAAACATTCCCTTTTGTCATTTAGTAAACGCTTCGTATAAAAAAGATTCCTTTTGAATAAACATAAAAGTCAAAGGGGTTTATACACCGTATAAAAGAAGGTTGTGTATAAAACAAAATATGCCTCAATGAAAGGAGATTGAGACGAAGTCCCATACCTCGGGTCCGACTTGACTCGATCGTTATTTAATGTCCTGAATAATAAACTTGAGTTAATTTCTACTTGATTAAGAACCTTTTTCAAGTTCATTATTCCTTTTATATAACTTATTTCCATGTCATGAACACTATGTAATTATTTAAGTTAATAACGGTCGTTTTAACGATCATTGGTACTTGAGTAAAAAATAAGCCCTTTATAATTACAAGTTGTTCATGTATTCATTATATCCAGAATGGTATTCATGATATAGATATCATATATTTCATATATATCCAGTACATTCATGCATTTATAATATTACATAATCATTTAGAGGTAAGAAATGAAATGCACCGTTCATGGAGACGGTAAGCCGTACGTACGCATGAACACTACTTTCATTTCTATTTCATATTTTATAGAATGGAATCATAATTATATAAAGGTATATTATAATTCCAATATCATATATAATATCATAGTTCCATACTTTATACGTCCCACATATGGTATTTAATGAATCAAATCACTTTGAGGGGGCGGTAGTCCGCACTTCCTTAAATGAAGATATCGCGTTTACCCATAATGGACACTATAAAGGTATGCCCAAAATGAAAAATACAGAAGGTTAAGGAAAACATAAACATATTATATATCATATATAAATATAGTTACATCTTAATGTCCACCTTTGAAGGTGTTAAAAGAATTTTGAACAATCATCATTTCGGGAGGCATAAATTCACCATCCACGGAAACAATATGTCCTTTAACCATTAGATGTAGGTGTGTGTAAGTGTAGCTCGAATCCTTATTATAACAACATCCTTGTATATTTAATATACTGTATTTGTTACAAAATAAATGAATAAAAAGAGTTTAGGGGGTTGGAGAAGCAAAATAAAACAAAAGGACTCAAGTGAAGACATTACCTTAAAATCGGGTAACTCCCTTTGGTTTGAGCTCAAAGGCTTCCTTGGGAAGACTTATGCCCAAATTGAGGCTTCAAGGAGTAAGAGAGGGAAGTGTAGAGACAAAATGGGTAGGGGTTGGCCGATCCAAAGGCTTTGGGAGTGTGGGTAAGGAGGTAGAGGTGGGGGCCTTTTATAAGAGGAGAGGAGGGGCACTCTTGGAAAGTAAAGAAAAGTCACTTTATTTTAAAATGGTATTCAGATTTAAGAGGTCCCACATTGATATAATTCTAGTATAAGGTGATAAGGGTTCGAAATACACTCATACAATAGGTTTTGTACATGTGTAGGTCTTAGATATTACATTATCTTTCCATTTTATTTAAATCGTTAAATAATGAGGTCATCGATGCATCATCATGATGTCATAAATAATTTAATTTATTTAATGTTTAAAAATTATAAAAAAATACTATGATGTATGAAATCTTTTTATCTTTCCAATTACTATTTATAATCAAAAATCTGACTTGTATAAACCCATGTAACAATTGTTTTAGTAAAATAACTCATGTTTGTGTCATTTTTACTTTAACATTAAATAAAAAGTTATTTATGTCATTTCACAACCAAAGTGGCTCCATGGGGTCCCCAAGTTGACCCATGGCTTGTATTGGTCTTCCATGACACATCCAATAAGGGTAGGACATGTGTCAAGCTCATCTCATATTATTAAAACATTATTTTTACCTTAAACTACACTAATTACCACTAATCGCGATTAAGAACTTAAAAGTTACTATTCACCAAAAAATTATTTTAATCTCATTGAACCACATTTTACTTCTTAATGACAACCATGTATGTCAGATTTTTGAAAATCAAATCACAGAAGTGGCAAAGTTTCATTTAAACGAAAAATCAGTTTCTTTAACTACCACTTAGTGGTTTCACTATTCATCAAAAATTAAAGTTTTTCAGAAAGATACCAAAACACCTCCCTAAGCTATATTTGATATTCCGAATTCAAAAATGATGACTATTTTACAAAATTCAAAACATTTAAGTTGCATTAATTAATTTAATAACTAATTCCCACTGTCATGACAAATAGCGTGTTTTTATGAAACAATAAGTATCAAAAGATTGACACTAGTTTAAGTCCAATTTCAAAGTGAAGTTGATTCCAATGAACAACATTGGATAAAATGGTAAAAATATATTCTAATTTCACTTAAAAACCAATTCAAAAGATAATCTAATCATATAAATAAATTAGATTAAAAAGAGGTTTTGAATTAAAATACAACATTTTTCACTATTCATTAAAAAATGAACTTTATCGGAAAAATACCAAAAATTCACACAAAGTAAATTTTGATGTCCCAATCATAAATAATAAGTTTATTTTGACAAACATAGCTTATAAAATTGTCAAAAGATAGATTTAAAAAGGGTTTTCCATCAAAAGGTAGTAAGACAATCTTTTAAGAATATTAGTGTATTCCATGCATAAGATTGTATTTATTTTCATTTTAAGCCTCTAAAAATCTATCTTAATCATTAATAGACATAGATAAAAATATCTATTATTCATTACTTACTTGGGATGTTACAAGGGGTGTGGGAGGGTTGTCCAGTGGGGTGGGGGGGGGGGGGTGTTCAGGGTGTCCATGGGGATGGGAGGGTGTCCAGGAGGGTGAGAGGGCTGTCTAGGGGAGTGTGGGGCTGTCTAGGAGGGTGGGTGGGGGGGGGGATGTTCAGGGGGTATCCAGGGGTGTGTGTGTGTGTGTGTGGGGGGGGGGGTTCTAGGGGTGTGGGAGGGTTGTCTAGTGGGGTGGGTGGGGGGGGGGGGTGTCCAGGGTGTCCATGGGGGTGGTAGGGTGTCCAGGAGGGTGGGAGGGCTGTCTAGGGGGTGGGGGGTGTTTAGTGGGGTGGGGTGGGGGGTGGGGGGGTTATAGGGGTGTGAGAGGGCTGTCTAGTGAGGTGGGTGGGTGGGGGGTGTCCAGGGTGTCCATGAGGGTGGGAGGGTGTCTAGGAGGGTGGGGGGCTGTCCAGGGGGTATCCGGGTGTGTGTGTGTGTGTGTGGGGGGGGGGGGGGGGTCCAGGGTGTCCATGGGGGTGGGAGGGTGTCCAGGAGGGTGGGAGGGCTATCCAGGGGAGTGGGGGGATTTCCAGGAGGGTGGGGGGCTATCCAGGGGGTGTCCAGGGGTGTGGGGGGTGTCTATGGGGTGGGGGGGTTTCCAGGGGTGTGGGAGGGCTATCCAGTGGGGTGGGGGGGGGGGGGGTGTCCAGGGTATCCATGGGGGTGGTAGGGTGTCAAGGAGGGTGGGAGGGCTATCTAAGGGGTGGGGGGCTATCCAGGAGGGTGGGGGCGGGGGGGGGGGGGGGAGGTGTCCAGTGGAGTGTGAGGGTGGGTGGGTGGGGGGGGGGGGGGTTCCAGGTGTGTGGGAGGGTTGTCTAGTGGGGTGGGGGGTGTCTAGGGTGTCCATGGGGGTGGGAGGGTGTCCATGAGGGTGGGGGGATGTACAGGGGGTGGGGGGATATCCAGGAGGGGGGGGGGGTGTCTAGTGGGGTGTGTGTGTGTGTGGGGGGGGGGGGGGGGTCCAGGGGTGTGGGAGGGATTTCCAGTGGGGTGGGGGTGTCCAGGGTGTCCATGGGGGTGTGAGGGTGTCCAGGAGGGTGGGTTCTGTCCAGGGGGTGGGGGGCTATCCAGAGGGGGGGGGGGGGGGCTATTTATGGGTTGTCCAGGTGTGTGTGTGTGTGGGGGGGAGGGGGGTGTCCAGTGGGGTGGGGGGTTTCCAGGGGTGTGTGAGGGATGTCCAGTGGGGTGGGGGTGTCTAGGGTTTCCATGGGGGTGGGAGGGTGTCCAGGAGGGTGGGGGCAGGGGTGGGGGGGGGGGGGCTGTCCAGGGGGTATCCAGGGGTGTGGGGTGTCTAGTGGGGTGAGGGGGGGGGGTTCAAGGGTGTGGGAGGGCTGTCTAGTGGGGGGGGGGGGTGTCTAGGGTGTCCATGGGGGTGGGAGGGGTGTCCAGGAGGGTGAGAGTGTTGTCCAGGGGTGTGGGGGGATGTCCAGGAGGGTGGGGGGGGGGGGGCTGTCCAGGGGTGTGTGCGGGTGTCCAGCAAGGTGGGTGGGTGGGGGGGGGGGTTCTAGGGGTGTGGGAGGGCTGTCCAGTGGGGTGGGGTGGGGGTGTCCAGGGGGGGAGGGTGTCTAGGAGGGTGGGAGGGCTGTCCAGGGGGTGGGGGCTGTCTAGGAGGGTGGGGGGGGGGGTATCTAGGGGGTGTCTAGGGGTGGGGGGGGGGGGGTATCCAGTGGGGTGGGGGAGTTTCCAGGGGTGCGGGTGGGCTGTCTAGTGGGGTGGGGGTGTCTAGGGTGTCCATGGGGGTAGGAGGGTGTCCAGGAGGGTTGGAGGGCTGTCCAGGTGGGTGGGGGCTGTCCAGGAGGGTGGGGGTGGGGGGGGGGGGGGTGTCCAGGGGTGTGTGTGTGGGGGGTGTCCAGTGGGGTGGGGGGGGGGGGGTTCCAGGGGTGTGGGAGGGCTATCAAGTGAGGTGGGGGTGTCTAGGGTGTCCATGGGGGTGGGAGGGTGTCCAGGAGGGTGGGAGAGCTGTCCAAGGGAGTGGGGGGCTATCCAGGAGGGTGGGGGATATCCAAGGGGTGTTCATATGTGTGTGTGTGTGTGGGGGGGGGGGGGGGTTTCTAGGGGGTGGGGTGGGTGGGTGGGTGGGGTGGGGGGGGGGGGGGGGTTTCTAGGGGTGTAGGAGGGATGCCCAATGGGGTGGGGGTGTCCATGAGGGTGGGAGGGTGTCTAGGAGGGTGGGAGGGATGTCTAAGGGGTGTCCAGGGGTGTGTGTGTTGGGGGGTGTCCAGTGGGGTGGGGGGGGGGGGGGGTTCAGGGGTGTGGGAGGGTTGTCCAGTGAGGTGGGGGGTGTCCAGGGTGTCCATAGGGGTGGGAGGGTGTCCAGGAGGGTGGGAGGGCTATCCAAGGGAGTGGGGGGTTGTCCGGGAGGGTGGGGGGCTGTCAAGGGGATGTCTAGGGGTGTGTGTGTGGGGGGGGGGGGGTTCAGGGGTGTGGGAGGGCTGTCCAGTGGTGGGGGGTGTCTAGGGTGTCCATGGGGGTGGGAGGGTGTCCAAGAGGGTGGGAGGGCTGTTCAGAGGGGTGGGGGTGGGGGGGGGGGGTTCTAGGGGTGTGGGAGGGATGTCCAGTGGGGGGGGGGGGGTTGGTCTGGTTTTGGTTTGTTTCAGGTCTTCTTGGCAGGGAATATTTGTGGTTGAACGATTTTATTTAAAAAAATGGTTTTTACATCAGTTATTTTATAACCGACATAAAAAATGCATGGGAATGGGTTTTAACGTTGGTTATTTCAAAACCAACGTAACAGATGCACGAGAATGGGTTTTTATGTCAGTTATTTCATAACCGACATAATAAATGGAATGGAATAGTTTTTTACATTGATTATTTTATAACTGGCATAGTATATATGTTTTCACATTGGTTATTATTTAACTGATGTGGAAAAATGCTTGGCATACTGGTTTATCACGTCGATTATGAAAATAACCAATGTCATAAATGCTTTAGAGGCGTAGTTTATTACATCCATTATAGAATAACCGACATAATAAAGTATATACCACATTGGTTATTTAAAAACCAACATAATAAGCATGACTCCGAAGTGTTTTCCACATCGGTTTTTTAGGAACCTATGTGAAAAATGATTCATATTTTTGGTTTTTACATTGGTTTTAAAATAACCGACGTAAAAAACAATATTTATAACATCTCCTGTAATAACATCGGCCAAAATCCAATGCAAAAAATAAAAAATAACCGCTGTAAAAAATGTTTTCTACACTAGTGGCCTCAGCTCTTAACCCGGACCGCCTCCACTAGCTTGGGAGCTCTATCCATTACATATGCTTTTATCTCACAAGCAAGTGAGGGGTAAAAATGGTTTTTACATAAAATAAACCTTGGGAATGTATGCCCTACATATTAATGAGGAGAAGGATCATAGGTCAAAAAATTTAATTTAAATAAATAAATTTAAAGAAACCATCCACGTAAAAATGTCTTGGTCTAGCTCATGATCATCCATACATGCAATGATATTTACGCATAAATAAAACTAGCATTCAATTATTTAATCATTATTGTTTAAGATAAATCACGATCGAATCAATTAATTATATTTAATTAATAAATCCTTTTATCTTAAACCCTTTTCTGAATTTTCTTGATATTCTCATCCATCATAATTTTAAACAAATAAGTTCATTTAAAATTATCTTTTTACATAAATTATACTTTGGAGGAAACCCAGTGAATTCCCATTCATAAATACCTAATGAGTACAAATTAACATTACACATATGTTAAATTAAACATATATGTATAAAACACCTATCACATGTTGTGCCTCAGCTTTACGCCTGCACCATGGTACACGTCTCAAGGGTTTGTATAATATAATAATAAATTTTAATAAATCTGCGTAATTTGGATGAGTACACAATGTGTAGTTCCGACTACACAACGTTTACCATCATTCACCATCCATCCGAAGTACACGCCCGGGGATATGGCATGTAGATATACTTTGTAAATATTCGGAGTACACGGTGTGTCCAGTGGGCCACATGCCGTGTAGTGTCCACGTTACACGGTCTCCAATCAGGCAAGTCGTGTATGGGGTACATGGTCCAACCCTAACCCAAAGGGACTACATGCCGTTTCCTTTGGGCCACATGGCTTGTAATCTGGAAACCATGTGCCACATGTTCCTGGTCAACACATGGAGTCATAAAGACTTAGATAAACTCCAACACATGACTTGATTTGGAGGACCAATCCCGATGTATTGAACCTTGACTACATGACGTGTACTTCCGAATACACGCTATGTATTCAAGTGTTGTATGACTAGGAACCTTTGTCACCTCTGGATGAGATCCTCTATTTTATTTTTATCAAAATTAAAATAAAAAGATCATTTCTGTAAGGTGAATGAGAAATGAAAGAATAGGAACAAATCTCAAGATTCAAATTTACAGAATGATTAACATGAATTGAAACAACTAAATTATTAAATGCATAAATCATCAACGAAAAAAATTTAAATAATTATAAACTATGATGTAACTGCTCTGATACCACTTGTAGGTTCCAAGCACAGTGAGAGAATAGTTGATCCAACACCCAAATTTAATTTTTATCATGATGAATGATTATTTTGGGATCAATATGATGATGAATGCCAGTCTCCATGGAATAGAATCAAAGATTTAGATAAAGAAGGAATAGGCTTGAAACCTTTAGAGAGGATCTTGAACATCATATTTATAATTAATTTAATTAATTTTATAAATAAAAGAATACTTGGATCTTTAGTATTTTCTTCATTGATGATGTTGATCATATGAAATGACCCTTCCAGATTATCTCGCTATGCTTGTGAGGATCCAAACTAGAATCCCTCTAGCGGTGATCCACACGTGCTCCGATGGCCTCTAATCGACACCACTCATTCTCTAGGTGCTAGGGCGATGAAGCGAGTGTCTTATGTCGATCATTATTGATCACTTTTTCTTTGTCCTTGAAGAACGTCTCTCATTCTTGAGAGGGGAAAGAAGAGGATTCGAGAGAGAAATTTTTTAGCTCAATAATTCTCAATTCATCGGGTGTGCAGTTCGGTACATGGCACAATAGATGTACGAGTCTATTTATCGACATGAGGCTTCAATTATAATATTTAATTGCGTAATAATACTTAAATACATTCATAACCTTAGAGAAAACTCATGATTTTAATAATAACACCGCGTCATTATTTATGGTGTGCCAACTTGTGCAAAATGGAGTTATAAATAAAATTCCATGTCACAAAATAATAACAACGTTATTATTATTTTAATTTGTACCAACTAGTTAAATAATTATTCACCATCTTGCAAATAATTATTTTACTAACAAACTAGTTTTGGTCTGCTCAAACTTCGTTTCTATTTATTGAACACCCGAATAAATAAATAAATAATTTATTCTATTAAATAAATATTTTATTTACAAACTAGTAAATAAATATTTATTAAATTTTTAATAAATAAATAAATAAATTTTACCCACAATCTGATGAATAAATATTTATTTAATTTATGTAATCATTTTAAATTGAATAAAATTATTCCACTATCTTGAGAATAATATTTATTAATTAAATTCAAATAGAATTTAACCAATACCACCAGAAACACTTAGTGTGTGACACTCTAAGATTCTTTCTCGTTGGCATTAGGCGGGCTTGCCTAAAGTCCAAGAGTACTGTCTAGTAATGGGTTAAAGCACCCAAGAGAAAGAACTTAAATTTGCAACAACGACATCTACATATGAACACTCACTGGATAATATAATCCATTTTTCTCAATATCTCATAAAGTAGGTTTCATGATAGTGTCATCAACATTTTGTTCTTGATATGTCATTCTTTGACTACCTAAAATAAACTCGTTGTTACACTATGGCCATGGAATTTCATGTGATGGTTCTATTTCAATCAAAGGGATGAGATATCAAATTCCATAAATGGAAGAGAAAAATACTTCCTCAACTTATCCATTAATAACATGACACTCGTGATGCACCCAACATACCCTACTTCCCGCCAACTATCTTCGTGAAAATTTTTGTAAGTAAATCAAAGTGCATGAGTCATGACATGTATTAATGATAATCTTAAAGTCCAAGGATCATTACACACGCTTTCATATAGGAATATCTGATGATACCAAAACATGTAGAATTCCTACTGGCGGGTCTGTTCTCATAATCTTCTATCTTGGAGATTACCAAGTACAAACTTCATGAGAGGAAGTCTCATATGCTTACGAGTACTTGCACCTGACGGTCTGTATACTATGTGTCCCATCATAGTATGTAATTCAACCATGAAACTATATTTAAGAATATTGTTATAGCATTTCAAGTTTCTCATCATAGCGGGGAACTACCGTGACCTTATCAATGCAACAAATACTCTAGGACATTATTACATTATAGTCATGTAGAATAATGAACAATATGTAATAAGATGTTTAATATTAAATATTCATGTAATCAAAGTACAACTAGTTAGTTCTAGGACACCGACTCTTACAGGAATGTCTCGTGAACAACATTTTGATTGGGATGTCATTACACTAGCTTTTGAATTCCCCGGTATTATAGGGAATAAGTCTACATCAAATGATAACACCATCTATGTCGGGTAGGAGTTTTAAAGTAAACTAGCTATAAAAATGTGATAAAGCAATAACATATTGAGCAACATTTCACATTTGTGGTTGATGATTAAAAGAAGAAAAAATATCTCATTCGTTGTGAAAAATATGGGCCAGAATGTAAATTTTTATTAAGGGAAATATTTGATAGTTTTTTTGCATGTTGGAGGATAACCAAATTAGAAGGTCCACACACTTGTGTACATCTAATCTTGTCACATGATCACTCTTACCTTGATTCAGAGTCTATATCAAATGTTATTTGTGAGATGATATGAACATGTCAAGATGTTCCTATTTCCCTTGTTTAGGAAAGAATTCAATAGTTGTATAACTATAAAATATCATACAACAAAGCATGGAATGCAAAACAGAAGCCAATTGTAAAAGTGTACGGTGATTGGGATGAATCTTATGCAATGTTTCCACAACTTATGGATTTTTTGTCTCTCAACAATCATATTTTTTATCATTTGGACACTATTGAGTATGTATCTCCCAATCAACGAGTTGATCGATCAAAGGTGAAGTTCAATAGGTTTTTTTGGGCATTCAAGCCATGCATTGATACCTTTCCCTATTGTAAACAATTTATTTAGGTCGATGGAGATTTCTTGTATGGCAAGTATACAGGTGTTCTACTCATTTCTTCCACATAGGATGGTAATCTCACTCCTCTTCCACTTACTTTTTTATTATTAAAAAGGAGAATTTTGAATGTTGGGGTTGGTTTTTGGCATGTGTACGCATTCATGTCACACAAAACCAGGGCGTGTGTCTGATATCTGATCACCATCAAGCGATTATAGAGGTTGTGGTTAGTGATGGGGTTTCATGGACTGAGTTAGATTCTTATCATCATTATTTCATTAGAAATATTTCAAGTAATGTGCATAATCATTTTAAAGATGATGCCATAAAGAAGGCGATCCTCAATTTGGGTATATTTTTCTAAACTTATTTTTTTAACAAAATTTAATATCCATTTTAATACATTGTTATCTTATGGTTTTATCATATGAGACCCAGAAAAAAGGTTTGATTGACGCCTTAAAGAGATTCAAACTGCTAATGAAGATGTGTATAAATATATGATGCAGATTTCAAAGGAAAAATGGTCATTAACATATGATGGTGGTAGAAGATATGTCCATATGAACACTAATACAGTGGAGTGCATAAATGGGGTCCTCAAGGGTGTGTTAAAACTCCCGATCATAGGGTTAGTGTAAGAGATATTTTATAGATGTGTTCACTACTTTGCTGACTGGTCCCAAAAGGACTCTCAGTGGATGGAAAACCAAATGTGTTTTACTCAGAATTTCCAAAGTGATATTGATTAGATACTGAATGAGGATTCAAGATGGAGTGTTCTAGCCTTTGACAGGGAAAAGATGAGATTTTAGGTAAGACAATGCTATAACCGGGCTACATGCACTAGTGGTCGAGTGTTTGTGGTGATGTTGGACAATAGGTACTGTGATTACGAAAACTTTTAGGCATTGAGATATCCATGTGCACATGTTATCTCAACTTGTGATTCAGTAAATATATCATGGGATCCATATGTTGACCCGGTGTATCACATGAGCACTTTGGTTAACTATTATAGTGCAGCTCGGATGCATGTTGGTGACTTTCATTCCATCTCATTGCCTGTTGATCAACCGACCATCGTCCCTAATATTTCCAGGTTTTATAAGTTGGTTTTGTTTTCATGTATGATTTTTTCAATTTCTGTCATTTTTTAAATTATTGGCTTCATACTAATAGGTTTCGGCCTAGAGTAAGACCAAAGTCAACTCAAATCAGAAATGATATGGATTAGACTTGACAATGAGGAGGGAGAATACGATGCATAATTTGTCACGCAGAAGGACATACTCATAAGAGATGACCCCAAGTGGAAGGATAGATCTCCACATCCCATCATACATGATCTAGTCTGTGTATTGTATCATGAATATTTATATTTTGTTTTTTATGTAGATGTTTCAGTATTGAATCCTTTTATTTCTATTTTTCTCCATTTCTTACATGTTTCAATTTTGGTTTGTCTCATTTTTGGATTCTATAATAAATAATTTCATGATACTAAAACTATTAAAAAAATAAACATATAATTAAAATGAATATATCATGATTCTACATATAACAAAGACACTAATACACACACAAAAAATCAAGCATAAATCTAAAATATTAACACAATCCCTTTTCATTTGCTTACTGTAGATTTTTTAAAATGAAAGTTTAGATTTTTTTATTGAATTCACTATAAAAAAGTAACGATGATATATTTTGTGTAGATAATAGGTTTTCTGTTGCTCACATCCCAGAAAAATCATGTATCATGACTACTTTTAGAGGGATGTATTGTGCCTCCGTTGAGTGCACACATATCTCACCATTTCCATCATACCGCACCACCTCCCGCAATCATCCCCCATCTTCATCGCACTGGATTCTATGGCACATCGATGTGTGACTTCACCTTTCTTGATCATTATCTCATTACTAATCTTTTAGAGATATGGAGTCCATAGTCATATTACATTTTAGAGAGGGGGAGATGACTATTACCCTACAAGATGTGACCATTATGTTGGGCCTCCCCATTGACGGTGCACCTTTGATAGGTCGAGTTGGAGTATATTTGCTCGAGCTTGTTCATAGAATACTGGGCATAGAGGTCCCCAATGATGGAAGGACCATTGTCAATGGTAGATTATTCATGCCTTGGTTAGACCATCACTTAAAATATTTATCAGAGGATGCTGATGAGATCACCGTGCTGCGATTTTCACATGCATATATTTTGAGGATGAATGGTGGCACAATTTTTGTTGATCACTCCACTAATTTTGTACATTTGATGTATTTAATTTTTTTGAGTATTTGGATGAGGTAAGCTAGTATATATGGGGGTCTGCTTGTCTAACATATACATACAATGCGATATACAGTGCATGTCGCATCGATAAGATGCAAATCATGGGATGCATGGTTCTTCTACAAATGTGGGTATGGGATCACATCACTCATTTAGCTTCACATGCTTGTGTTCCATTGCCAACAGATATTGTAGCAGAGGCTCCGCATGGACGTTGGTATGTTATTCCTTCCTTCTAATGTCTAACTTAATTATATAAATTTCTATTATGTAATGTAAATATAACAATATTATCTACAAGTGGAGTCATACACATCGGCATTCAGATTCTCCCAAACACGATGTCCATTATGCCTACAGACTTATGTTGGACAACATTCGACCACATGATGTAAGTGATTATTATTTATATTGTTAAATATTTATTCTTTATTATACATCTATTCATTTATTAATTGATTATTCATTTTTTTTCTTTTAGATTACATGGATGTCATATACAGATGATATCATCCAGAGTCTTCCATTGTATTGTACGATGATGCTTGCTATCAACTCCTGCAGGGTTCCATTGATTCATTTTAATATAGTCGAGTGGCATCAGAACAATAAAATTATGAGGCAGTTTAGATTCTTTCAGCCTGTTCCTGACCTGACCAGTCAGTTAGCTTCATCGTATTCCCTGAAGATGTCAGGGAAGAGAGATTTTGATTGGAGGAGATACCATACCAGGTATATTGATTTATGGGATATACGACAAGAGTCCCAGTTTCAAGGGGTGTAGATAATATGTTTTTATTTGGTGGATCAGATGGATTATGAATCTTGGTACATTAGGTCCCTAGTCATATTTCTAACATGAAAGGGATGGGTCTTTCATGAGTTGGTATACATTTTTCCTTCTACTGTTCAACAGATTTTTTATTTATATCACTTAAAAATGGAATTTGTTTTTGTAGGATGCTCATATCTGTCATCTACTTCACATGTCTTATCTAGTAGAGAGAGTCACATTTGACCCGACATATTTTCATAGCCTTGTGACAAAGTTTATTCCTTCGATGGTTGAGATTTATTATGGCATTTTTTTTGATCCACCACATGTTGAGGAGATTGTGGAGCCTGCTGAGCCTCATATAGATGTACCAAGGGGTGAAGACCTTGTTATGGATGTTTCTGTTCCATAAGAGGAGGGTTTTCAGCTTGATCAGTCAGATTTTGTTGTTCTATAGGAGGAGGGTGTTCAACATGATCAATCAGATGCTCCTCCAGCTTCTCAGGCTCAGCCATAGGTAGATACAAACATTTACTGGATTGATATGGATGCTTTATTATAGACATCCGCAGCACAACAACCATCTTATTCACATATTGGTGAGAGTTACATCCAGCATCCACTATCCTTAAATACAAGATAGGGTATAGATGGTGAGACTATACATCGACCGCCTGTCACACAGGAGGATGTGGAGGTGGCTGTTGATGATGATGCGCAACTTATGCCAGAGCGCAGACATAGACAGACATGATATGGACACATCCAATATATGCTTGGTTGTGGGACAGAGGAGCATCCACACCATAGGCATATATTAGGTTGATTTTTGATTTTATGATACATTTTTCATGTGCCTTACTATTATCATTTATAGAGTTATATTCTTTTTTTAATAAGTATCTTACTGCTATCAAATTATCTAACAAAATCAATAATTTCTATTTTTTATTCATATTATTACTTATTATTATTATCTATATATTTATAATGAATAATATGATTAAATTCATTAATAAATATTAATACTATGGATGAAAATATCCATACAATTCAATAAATCTTGAAAAATATTATTGATCTTGGTGATTTGAATCCAAAAATCATGGAACATGATTCTTTAAAAAAAATTAAATTTAATAAAGAAGAATTTGAATGAATAATGGATATTTGTGAAGAGTATATGATTATTATTGAAGATAAAAAAACTAAAATATGAGATGTATGGAATTAGAAGTTCATTTGTCCAATTTTGAGAAGATACATATTCAGACTTTATAAAAGGACACAGTTTCTACTGGTATGAAATCTTCACCGGAGGATTTTACTGTTAAAATTCCTCCATCTTATGATAAAATTATGAACATTATGAAAAATACCGATTTCATATTCTTTCATAATAAGAAACAATCCTTAAGAGGGTTAAGATTGCTCCATCCATGAAGGCTAATAAGGAAAAAAAATCTCCATAAAAATCAGAATGTAATGTGAAGAGATCCCTACTACACAATATAAATTAGAACAAATGTTTAGATATATAATCATGAATACTAGAGGAACTGGACCAAATTAATTGAGAAAAAACCTCAACCTTCCTATTCACATTATGAAGTAAGGAAGATCTATTATATTTCCTTAATTATTGTTTAATTTATTTATACTTATGATGTAAGGAATATGGCCATCATTGATGAATTTTAAGAATATGTTAGCATACCCAAGACAATAAGTATAAAGAAGATATCATCATGGTTTGATCATATTTTTGGTATCTTTAAGAATAAGTATTGAAGAAGACCATCCTTGGTGAAGTTATATAATTTTTCAAAACTGGTGTTTATGATTGTTTCCATTGAGGGGGAGGTAAATGAAGAAATATGAAATTACTTTCAGAATTAATATATCAATTAGAATCAAACCTAATTACTATAGAATGTTCAGTAAGATCATGATATTGAAATAGGAATGTTTTTCTAAATCTCTCTTCCTTTGTTAACAAAAAAATAAACTGAATAGAAAGGGGTTATAATTGAATTAATCAAGGACATAAGAGAAGTTCCAGTATAGATGTGCTCAAAGTCTGTTTATCCTTCTTATTATAGTTGAATGTTTTTGATCTATCTGTTAAAGTGAGTGCATGAGTTTTAGGTTGATTGTTCTAATAAAACTTTTATATCTCATTTAATATCTTCATACTGAAATAAAATTGGATTACCCTTAATGATAAGTGCACGAGTTCTCATTTCATGTGGTATCATGATCATTTGGTAGAGGAAAACATTATTTCCTAAATCAAATTCTATTTTTTTCTAAACAGAGTATGACTCATTTAGACTTAGAGTGAAATAATGGATGACACATTATTAAGTATGAAATGATACTAGTGATAGAGAAGTGCACCAAGAATTAGACCAGTTGATCAAAATTACCATGAACACTATTATTAATATTCTTGACTATTTAATTAATATGTATTAATATTTATTTATATTTATTGATATTTTATACACATTGATGATTTTTTAATTAATAATATATTTATATTTAATTGGTATTTACAAATATTAATGATTTTTATTTTAATTAAAAATTATGTAGGAAGTGTGAATATTTATTAATAATTATTTAATGGATATATATTATTCATTAATATTTAATAATAATTATTAACATTAATTAATATTTATTTAAAATTTATTAATAATTAATAAATATTTATTTATATTCATTAGTATTTAATTAATATTTATATTCTTAATAAGAGGGTTTCACCCTCAACCTGTGAAAAAAATTATTAAAATTTATCAATATTAATTTAATATTTACAATTTTAATTGATATTTATTAATATTTTTGAATATTTGTTAATTTTTACTTAAAGTTTACTATTTTATAATTAATATTTATAAATATAGAAAAATATTTTGTTCATATTTGTTACTATTTCATTTATATTATTGATTATTTAATTAATATTTATTAATATTTTTTGATATCTTCATGCCTTTTTAATTAGTATTTATATATATTTAATTAGTATTGATGAATTTTTTTATTTAAAATTTATGTAGGATGCGTGAACAGGGTTCACACATCCTTTATAAACTTTATACAATATGCGTGAACCCCATTTACGCTTCCTAGAAAGGGAAGATACGTGAACGGGGTTCACGCATCTCCAGATCTATTTTTAAAAATACTCCCAACCCTATCCCATTTTGATAAAAAAATGGGAAACCCATATTGAAATTTTTTCCTCTACATAGTTCACTGAGAAACTCAACAGTGGATTCAGTGACAAATAAAATGCAGCCACGTCGCATCATCACTTGAATTTTTTTGATATATCAAATCATCATTGTTTTTAGTAAAATAAAAGTGTTCATTTGAATTTAGGGACAATGAGGATAAAAAATGGGACATAAGGCCAATTAAAGAACCAAAAAATGATAAAATTCTCGTGAAATATTATTGATTTTCCCTCAATGGGAGTTGGATTTTAACTGTAATTGGAGGGTTGTTTTGGCCCTCCAACATCGTTCCCTCTTGAATTTATTCAAAATAACTACTCTAACAATTTTTTAATACATTTATAAGAGATTATTAATTAGAATGAATTTCAAATTTTAATACTCGGATGTCATTTACTCGTTTTTTCCTTTCTCACAGTAGATATGGGTGTTTAAAAAATTGAGTATTATTCGATTTATGTTTTAAGTGAACCGTTTTGCGGTTAACTAGCGATTCTAATTATTTTTTTTTAAATAAAAAACTTTTATTATTAAATAATATTAAATATTAAACATGTAATAGTTATCTCATAAATATTAATTTGTACATGTATTCATTGCATTATATGTATATATATAGTTGTTATAAAAATGCTACATTAAATTGAAATGACATTAAAATATAAAATATAAAATATATTTTTTCTCTCATCGCATATGTTGAGGAAAATTCATTTAAACCCAAAGGGTTTAAAATATAAAATATAAAATTTATTTTTGTTTTCTCCCATGCCCAACGTTGTTGTCATCATCACTCATTTCAACCCCGCTCTTGCATTGCATCCTAACAAGTTATTTAAACAAAATTAAAGTTGGGGTAACTGCTATAGGTGGGTCACTTGAACTGCCAAAAGGGATTTGGAGACCACTTTTGGTGCTTATAAAAACCTAATTTTCTACTAGTTTTGGGTTTTCCCTTTAACTAGATAATATTTCCCTCCATTTCATAATTGATAAGTGATTACTCTTGATAAATATAAATGTTCATATGGATCTTATCTCATCAAATTGCACTTGATAAAATGGATAATTCTTATCGTATCATTTAGTTTATGGTCCCAAATTGAAGAGGCAAATCAAAGTGAACCCTAATCTAATGTGATTTGAAGTCCCATAACACAGTGGTTTCAAATATACAGTTGGGATCACAGGTATTCTGATCTAGTATACTCATTCAAACCACTATGTCAACCATAATTATTTTGAAAACCAATCTCTGTGTGGCATTTTTTATATCTTAAAATTGAACCGTGATTGAACTTGATGATCTAACAAACAAAATTTTAAACATTCGATGCATCCTTAATCAAAAAATTATAATATATGTTTCATTGTGACACACATTCATGATCATGCATATGGATAATGTAGTTAACTGCAACACACCATAAATTACTCCATAACCTCACTAATAAGATTTTTTTAATGTCTGAGTTTTAACCTTGGTTATTTAAAAATCAGCCTTAAAAAATGTCAGTTAACATATAACTAACATTAAAACAAATTTTAACCTTGGTTATTTAAAAACTAATGTTAAAACTCATCTTTTAACATTGGTTAATATATAACCGATGTTAAAAGTAAATTTTACATCATGCTTGGATGATGTTTCAATTTTTTAACAACACGCCATTCAATTTTTAAAATCTCACCTAAATTTTAATACATCACATAAAAAATTTTCAAGAACATTATATAAGTTTTCATGTTCCCTCTTTCTAAATTTCTGATCTACCCCACCTTCGTTATGCATCATCATTCCACTGGTTCTTCATTCAATGATTTTTCCATGGTATTTATAATTATTCTCTCATTATTTAATTTTTTTATGATTAGTTTCTTTAATAAATGTTCTTTTTAAATATTTGTTTTTTTATGATGAAGAAAACTTCTTCCAACTGATTTGAAAATTAAAGCTTCCACTTCATATTTATTGGTCATAGTTTTAATGTCTTACCAACCACGATTTCAGATGCCTCACGAGTTATTTCCTCAAAATAAAATGGATAACAACAAACATTATTTTGAATCAAAGAAAATATTAACAAGAACAAAAATTAAGTTTAAGATTTAAGTTTATTTTTCTTGATTTCATTTGGTTTATGTAATTTTATACTTTATCTATCTCGTACTTTCCTCAAATGTAGTAATCTGCATTGAAATATTTTTTAAAAAATTAGACACTTTAAATGTCAGTTATTTTTGGAATAGACATCAAAAGTCTTAAAATTTTATAAAAATAATTATTTTAACATTATTTATAATAATAAACATTAAAAATATATTTATTACGTCACTTAGAATGACATCGCCTAAAAAACCGACATTAAAAACACAAAAAAAACTGATGTAAAAACCTATTTTTATACTGGTACCTTATCAAATATTTAAAAGTTTGTTTTTTTCTTTATCAACAATTATTCATCTCACATTTTCAATATTAGACTTTTCTTTTCAATAACACATTCTTCCAACATTTTAAAATCTCAAATGATATTTTAAAAATAACTTTTAATTTTTTATTTTAATAATATTTCCAATAATCTCATACAATTTTAAAAATATAAAAAAACTTATTTTAATTTTTGATTTATTATAATCACAAAGGAATCTTCCCAATATATAGGGGGTGAATTAATGTTGGTATACTTTAAACAAATTTCTACTTTTCTCCCTTTCCACCTCTTCACTTGTTTAGTGAACAAATCTCTCTCTTTATTTGCCTCTCCTTTGGTTGGTGTGCGTGAAGATATAAATAAGAAAAGAAACACAAAAAAACACTAGGATTTATTGATGATGCATGTCTCATTTCAGATGATTTTTTCCCCAGTGACATGTGGTTATTATCCTACATGCACAACTTCCTTATAATTATCAAAAAAATCATGAGCAAGAGTATAAACTTGGACTTATTTATCCTAGCACCAACCAGGTACAAAGAAAGACCACTTGTTTTCTATTTGTAAAAGATATTGGTATTGAACTTCCTTGATGTAAGATCACTTATTTTGGATTGATTCCCTCTTGAAATATGTGGATCGATCTTCTTCCCCACTTACAACAATCTCCGAGCTGCCTCAAAATCTTCAGACTTCCATAGTAGGATATTGCAGGTTGGATCTCTCAAATTCTCAGCCTAGATATAATATCTGATATATTTATGCTACACCTTTTATTTTTATTCTTATTTAGTTATCAATCAATGAATCTTCCATGTAGTTGTAACACTTGAGACTCTACCGTAGCAGGTAAATAGTGTATTATGAACTATTGCACAAATTCACCCTTTAAAGATCCTTTATTCAAGACTTTACTTATACGTTAAATTTTAAAATTTTAAATTGAACAAACTAATTCCATTTTTGAATTCATAATATCTAAATTAGACTAGTATGAATATTTGATATTTTTTTGAAAATGTCAATTTTTAGTCGAAAATTATGGTTTTCACAAAACTTGTAATTTGTATGACTTTACCGTTGTATAAGAATGACCTAGAAGTTTAGAAAATCTTTTAAGTAATCAAATATTAATTTGATAAATATAATTATACATTTTAAAATTTTCTTTGAAATTAGAAAACCTATGACAAACATTTTTAGAACTAATTAAAACATTGATTTAATATAAAAACTGTTTTTCAATCTTTTTACTGAATCAAGTATTTTCAAGGGAGATTAGATTTTGGATTGCCTTGAAATCATCAAAAAATTTATTTCTTTTATAATAAATCAATTAAATAATTAAAATCATCAACCAAATAATTTTACATCATATACAAATTTAACGCTTAAAAACGTTATTTATCTAAAAACGATTTTTACACGACTAAACATATTTATTTTAAAATTAATTTTTCACACATTTTTTTTGATAAAGTGATTTTCAAATCTAAAATTATAATTATCAAATTAGTTAAAATGGTCAATATTAATATTTTTCATTAAAATTAATTACTATGATTAGAAATCAATTATCAAGGTAAAAGTAAAAGGGGTGAATTGAGTTTAACCTAGAGTAAAATTCCTAAAACACTTTAAAAAACATGCCTATAATTGAATGGTCCTGATTTGGATTTACCAATACATATTTATCCCACACTTTTTTCCTTTTTTTGAGTCATTGACCCTTGAATAGTGGCATGAAATTGTTGAAAAATGTAAAGGTGCTTCCAAAACTACCATTCCCTTTACTTATAAAAGGGGAACATCTTCACCACTTCAATACACACATTTTATTTGAATTTATACTTTAAAATATACCATTTTTATCTTCCTAGAACCCTATCCCAATAACATAATACCCTGGTCACTCATAGTTATCCTAATTTCTTCAAATTCAAGGCGAATTCCAAGGAAAAATCAAGTCCCCGATGTGAGTATTATCAACTACTTAGTTTTATTCTTAATTATATTATTTTAAATTTATTCTACAAACAATAATATAATGATATTATTATAATTTATATACTTTATTGTTACTATATTAAGTTTATTATAATTATTTATTTAAATATCTCATACATTAAGAAAAACAAAACCGTTGTTCATGTGTTGTGCGAACTACCGCTTCCACGACATAACATGTTTCGTTTTCCTTCACACTTTACAAGGTTGGATATAAGGATGGTATTAAAGTATAAATATTATTTTTATGATATAATTAAGGTTTTTTTGTGACAAATTTAAGAAATAATTAATGATAAAACTAATAAACAATCATAATTAGTTTAATCGTTTAAAATAAGTGTACTAAGAGGATAATATTTTATTCAAATTGTGTAATGTTTTAATATTAATTAATTATTCTTATAATTTCTTTTAATTATGTTATATAACACTAATAGACACTAAATAAGACCATAATAATCCTGTTATAATGATATTACAACTAAAGCATCACATAATCATCCATTAATCGTGGCAGGTTCATGTTTGGGTCGGTTTAATCACTTACTTGAACAATACTATAAATTTATGTCATGAATAAATATGAGAACTTATTTACTATTATAATATGATATAAATGTTGAAATAATTATTATTTTTTGGTTCTAGAGATATTATATCAATATATAATTCATTAATTAAGGAATCACCCTCCTTTCATCAAAAATCACCAAAACTTACTTATTATCAACTTCATCTTCAAGGATAAGGTCTAAAAACTACTGGAATCCTGGGCTATACCAATGGTTAAAAATTATTGGTATAGCCATTGGTATAGCCTATACCAATGATTCTCCAAACTGTTGGCTATAGTGTTGTTGGGAAAGACTTATACCAATGGTTCTCAGTGAACCGTTGGTATAGGTTGATCCAAATTTTTCTTTAACCAATGGTTCATAGTGAACCGTTGGTATAAAACCCCCCAAATTCCACAACCAGTATCATCCTCACCATACCCGTAAAACTAAATAACCTTCAATTAATAACATAGTACCTATAATTCAATGAAAATTGAACCTAGAAACAATGAAAACAAAACCTGAAAATAATGAAAACAAAACCTAAAATACAACTAACATAGCATCCTCAAAGATCCACAACACAAAAAATTAATTGATTCATTTAACCAGTGATAAAAAACATACAAAACATCATATATATTCATTCATAACAAATCATTAAATACCAAATGTCATAAATATCAGTAAAAAATATAAAAGATCAATCTCTACCACCTCACCATCACTATCGTCACCATCATCCTCGGCCTCATCCTCGTTCTAAACCTCATCCTCTTCCTTGACCTCATCCTTGTCCTCAGAATCATCCTCATCCTCATCCCCACCCTCTTTCTCTTCGTCATCTTCACCATTACTATCATTAGGAACATCATCATACCGAACACCACTATGACTATTTCCCGGTGCACTATATAATGTATGCATCGTCGATATATATACATCACAAGCTACAATGGTCTCTGGTGGAAGTGATGGACATAAAACTTCCATCAGTTTCATAAATTCAGTTTTTTCCCTTTGATTTCGTTCTTCCACCTGTATATCCATTTTTTTTCCTTTTCTGCCATAGCCTTAGCCTGTGTTTCCCATGCATTATATTTTTCCAACTCAGTGCTACTAGAAATAGCACCTGAAGTGGGACAATACCTCATTGGGATAATACTCTTCGCTGGTCAACAATGTACTCTACTATGGTTCCCATCTCCCAAAACATAATGTAAGTGATTGTTTGTGTAACGCCCCGACCCCAGTTACCCGGATTCGGTGCATTATTGCGTAACATTGGCATGATCACAAAAGATCAAGTCTCTAAAGACCGATTAGTTTAGTAGCCTTGGAAACACTAGATACATTCATAAATTTTACATTACATCATAAAGTGAAAATCTACAATAACAAAGTCTTTATAGTCCACACTCATATCCTCTTCTGACTATCCCTACAGGTCATTCATAAAATACTTCTTCACATCCTGGAAAATATTAAAACATTGAAAGGGGTGAGCTCAGATGCTCAGTAAGGATAACAATATTGCGGAAGCTTTCATAAATAAACATTAACAATTAAAGCAATGTATAACTAAAACAAAATTCTTTTTAAACTTGAACTTCAGCATAATATGGAAAAAATAAAATTAAATAATGCCATTTACTTACTCACATGGACATTCTACTAGTCGAATAATCACATGCAATATCAATAACCACTTTCATAATGATGGAATGCATAATGCCAGACTATCATAACCGCGTATCCAAGGCCTCGTTCCAAGACTACAAATAATATTTTGTCAAGGCCTCATGTCAAGATAGTAGTTTGTCTCATGAGACCTACCGATTAATCAAGGAGCTATAGCGGGCTCCACCCTTCACTTATTAAGTCCAATGCATTCCTCATATGAACAGGTTTAAACATATCATAAACCATAACATAATCGTATCACATAAAACATGCATAAAGGAAACATAAAATTTCCACATTTCAATCACAAGATATCAATACAACACATTGATATAATAAAAACACTTTCAAAACCATTTTCAATACCAAAATAAAAGAAAATTAAAACTTTGTATTTATTTTTCATTTTTTAAAAAAGTTATGGCTTGTAGAGGAAGTCGAAACTCAAATAATAGTCACGGCGGCGGAGAAGTCGTTGTCGCCGCATACGTAAGAAAAAAAATTCCTTTTGTCGTTTAGTAAAAACGCTTCGTATAAAAAGATTTCTTTTGAATAAAAGTAAAATTCAAAGGGGTTTATACACAGTATAAAAGAAAGTTGTGTATAAAACAAAATATGCCTCAATAAAAGGAGATTGAGACGAAGTCCTTACAAAGATAATTTTTTTAATAAAATAGATATATTATGTGTATTCACTATAAGTACACATAAATAAATTACAAATACAAGATATGAAATAATAATATCATGACATAATTTGAAAGTATGAGATTAACCCAAAGAATGGAAATTTGGTTAAGAAGTTCCCTTACCCCGTGTCCGACTTGACTCGAACGTTCTTTAACCTCCTGAATAATAAACTAGAGTTAATTTATAGTTTCTTAAGAACCTTTTTGAAGTTTATTATTCCTTTTATATCACTTATTACCATGTTATGAAAATTATGTAATTATTTAAGTTAATAACGGTCATTTTGTCGATCTTTGGTACTTGAGTCAAAAATAAACTTCTTATAATTATAAGTTGTTCATGTGGTAAAATATCCATTATATCCAGAATTATATTCATAATTTAGATATTGTATATATCATATATATCCAGTATATACATTCATTCATAATATTACGTAACATTTAGAGGTAAGAAATGAAATGCACCGTTCATGGAGACGGTAAGCCGTACGTACGCATGAACGCTACTTTCATTTCTATTTCGTATTTAATGAAATTATAATTATATAAAGGTATAATATAATTCCATTATAATATAATGTATAATACCATTTACTCCATCCTTTATACATCCCACATATGGCATTAACAATTCAAATCACTTTGAGGGGGCGGTAGTCCGTACTTCTTAAAATGAAATTATCGCGTTTACCCATAATGGAAATCATAAAGGTATGCCATAAATGAAAAAAAAGCATCATAAGGAAAAAACATAATATATATCATATATAAAAATAGTGTCATCATAATGGCCACCAGGAGAGGTGTTAAAAGAAGTTTGAACAATCATCGTTTCGTGAGGCAGTAATTCACCACCCACAGAAAAAGTATGTTCTTTAACCATTAGACGAAGGTGTGTGTAAGTGTAAATCAAATACTTCTCATAAAAACATCCTAGTATATTTAAGATAATGGTGTTGTTACAAAATAAAGTAATAAAAAGATTTTAGGGGGTTGGAGAAGCAAAATAAAACAAAAGAACACCAGAGAAGACATTACCTTAAAATCGGGTAACTCTTTTTTGATTTGATCCAAAGGCTTCCTTGGGAAGAGTTCTGCCCAAAGTGAGGCTTCTAGGAGTAATATAAGGAAGTTGGGAGAATATTTGGTCCGAGTTTGGCCGAGCCAAATGGATTTAAGGTGTGAATAAGGTGGTAGTGGTGGGGGCCTTTTATAAGAGGAGAGAAGGGGCACTCTTGGAAAGATTAAAATGTTACTTTATTATGAAATGATTTTTGGATTATAAAGGTCCCACAATGATATATTTCGAGGCTAAGGTGATAAGGGTTCTAAATATACTCATCCAATAGGTTTTTGACAAGTTTAAGCCTTGGATGTTACATTATTGTTTCATTTTATTTAAATCGTTAATTAATGAGGTAATCGCTGCATCATCATGGTGTCATAAATAATTTAATTTATTTAATGTATAAAATTATAAAAAAAATATCATGATGTATGAAATCTTTTTATATTTCTAATTAATATTTATAGTCAAAAATATGACTTGTATAACCCTATTTAAAAATTGTTTTAGTAAAACAACTCATGTTTGTGACATTTTTATTTTAACATTAAATAAAAAGTTTTTAATGTCATTTTCCTACCAAAGTGGCTCCATGGGGTCCCCAAGATGACCCATGGATTTTCTTGGTCGGCCATGACTCATCCAATAGAGGTAGGACAAGTGTAAAGGTATTTTCATATTTTTATAATATCATTTTTACCTTAAATTTCACTAATTACCTTTAATCACGATTAATTAAACTTAAAAGTTACTATTAACCAAAAAATTATTTTAATCCCATTGAACCACATTTTACTTCCTAATGACAACCATGTATGTCGGATTTTTGAAAATCAAATCATATAAGTGGTAATGTTTCATTTAAACAAGAAATCAGTTTTTTAACTACCACTTAGTGGTTTCACTATTCATCAAAAATTGAAGTTTTTTCAGAACAATGCCAAAATTTCACCCTAAGCTATAATCAATTTTCAGAATCCAAAAATGAATTCCATTTTGAAATATAAAATATATATAATTTCAAAAAGTGGGTATTACTATTCATAATCTCTATTTTGATTGGTCGCGGTGTGTTAGAATCTCAAACTTGCGTACAATGCAAGCTATTGCATTATTGAAGGAGAAGCGTATAATGGAAGATTGGGGTGTTACATTCTCCCCTCCTTCAATAAATTGCGTCCTCGCAATTTGAGATTTTTCTTTGAAATTAAAAGGTTGAAAATAGAAAATACCTTTGTGGAAAACCCACATCGGAAATAAGATTAATAAAATTTAGCCTTAATAAGAGGGAAATGGAAATGAAAAAGTCACCACCAAATTATGATCTCGATAAGGAGAACATTGGTGGAAATTAGAGACATATAATTGGAGGAAAAACATAAATATTTATAGGGAGTGATTGAGGTCATCAATCACAAACAAGTGTAAAATTGAGGTCCTCAAAGCCTTTAATCTATGTTGATTTAAAATATTATCAGTTCAACAAGACATAAGGTATTAGGATAACACATTTTTTTGTTTTAATATCACTTTAATAAAGTTTAATAATTAATTTATTCATAGAATAATAGATAGGTATATATATATATATGCTTGACAAGTAGAGCTTCAACCTTTAACTAATTTCTACCAGAAACTCATCTTTCACTCAAAAAGATAATAAAACTCAAAAATATTATATTTATCCTAATCGTACAAGGTTCAAAGTATTAAAACATACCATTTATATTAGGAAAACTATTTTTTAATAACCAGGGACTTCCTGTAGGCTAGTGGTAGGTAATAAAGGCTTGTCGCACTATGGTTGTGGGTTCGATTCCTACAGCTTTGTCCGACGCGACGGGTTATCCCCCAACCTGCAGGTTGTCCTTTTCCTAAAAGTATAGTATTATAATATTCCAAAAATAATCTTCAGAAATGTTTTAACCTTAAAAAATACTATCCAAAGTTCAACTTAATTCATTCCAACCTTTATAGTTATCCAAAATACCACTGTCCAGAATTTCTCTAAAAGGTCTCTAAATTCCAAAATCAATTGTAACCTCAGATTCCCCAAAAAAAGTAAAGTTTCTCTTATTGTCACATAATAAAAATATTATTACCTTCATCATATTAAAACCTTAATGAAAAAAACAAGTACTTCAGTACAATCCTTATATATATATATCACATTATCCTTATAACCAAAATATAATCCTTGAGTCCAAAAGCACCAATACATTAATTATTCCACTTCCACTGTAGTAACAACATAAGATTTTCCTTGATCCTTTGTCATTTTATGAGGTAAGTTTCCCTGATGCTTAGGAAATTCATTTGCATAATGCCCCATTTCCCTACAATTGTAGCATTCAGCATTGATAACCTCTTTCTTTCCCTTTCAATCACGAGTCTGGTGACATTTTTCTCCACATTTATAACAAAATCCCATTCCTTTTAGGCAAGTACCAGGGTGATTCTTCCCACAATTATCGCATAATGGAAAATACTTCTTTCCATTTTTCCCTTTATCTATCTCTTGTTCCACCGTTCTCTTCTTCTCTTGCTTTACTTTGTTGTCATAAGACTTAGATAATTCCTTTTCTATCTTGATAGCACACGAGACAATATCTTCGTACGATGAGAAGGATTGTGATACTAAAGCTCGACGGAGAAATGGTTTTAACCCATTAAAGAAAAGATCAATCCTACCTCTTGGGTTACATATATAATCTGCAGAATACCTCGCTAACCTTGTAAAGTTGGCCTCATACTTTGCGACATTCTCATCCTCCTTTTTTCTCAGACTCAGAAATTGACTTTCCATATCTGCTTGATGGTCACATGGAAAGTATTTTTCTAAGAACATTTCCTTAAACTCCCTCCATTACATACTTGATACTTCTTCATCTTCCTTTGTGTTTTGAATCAATAACCACCATTGATCGACATCTTTAGTGAGGCGGTAAACTGCCATGACAACTTTCTCCCTTTCGCTACACCCCAAGGCATGGAATATTTTCTCTAAGGAGTTTATCCATTGCTTAGTTAGAAATGGATTTATACCCCCATTAAATTTTGGCAGTTGTTTCCTCATGAAGCGGTCTAAAATTGATCCTCCACGTTGCGGATCAGGGTGCTCCATACGAGTAAGGTTACTATTCATAACCTGAGTGAGTTGTCCCCGTATGGTGATAAGTTGATCAGCACCATTTGTATCTCCAGCTCCACAATAATTATCTTGAGCAGGAGGGAAAACCCTACATGGAGTGCGTGATTTTATATGGTTTCCATTCCTCCCACTAGGCGCCATTTCTAAACAATGGCATAAACTAGATTAGTTTATGAATCAAAATACATAATTCCATACTTGTAAAACACTTAACATAAATTGAACTATTTATGGATATAATCCATAATCATAAAAGGAAATGTTTTCTTTAAGTAAGTATATACTCATAAACCCTTCATAATGGTTTGTAAAGAAAATGAGAATTATCCTAAGCATATCCCCCAGGAGTGTCGTAACCAAGAGTGCAGCAAGGCCCGTTGTCGTGCACCAGTTCCCGTTTGAGTCTTTCTCAAAGCGGTGTTTTCAGGTTTTACCCCTAGGTACATCTGTTCCAGAGCCGCCTCTACCTGATCGTATCTAGACAGGGATGTATTTCTCGGAAAACTCATAAAATCTCTATAATACCAAAATTCTAGGAAGTTCTTCTATACTAATCCTCAAAGTCTATCTTCGGGCTATGTGCTCTAATCCGAGTTTATCTAAATCTAGCTTCCAAGGTTAGTACTAAACTACCTCTGATACCAACTGTAATGCCCCAACCCCAGTTACCCGGAGTCGGTGCATTATTACGTAACATTGGCGTGATCACAAAAGATCAAGTCTCGAAAGACCGATTAGTTTAGTAGCCTTGGAAACACTAGATACATTCATAAATGTTACATTACATCATAAAGTGAAAATCTACAATAAAAAAGTCTCCATAGTCCACACTCATATCCTCTTCTGACTATCCATGTAGGTCATTCATAAAATACTTCTTCACATCCTGGAAAATATTAAAACATTGAAAGGGGTGAGCTCAGATGCTCAGTAAGGATAACAATATTGCGGAAGCTTTCATAAATAAACATTAACAATTAAAGTAATGTATAACTAAAAAAAGCATTTTTAAACTTGAACTTCAACATAATATGGAAAAAATAAAATTAAATAATGCCATTTACTTACTCACATGGATATTCTACTAGTCGAATAATCACATGAAATATCAATAACCACTTTCATAATGATGGAATGCATAATGCCAGACTATCATAACCATGTCGCCAAGGCCTCGTGCCAAGACTACAAATAAGATTTTGTCAAGGCCTCATGCCAAGACACTATTTTGTCTCATGAGACCTACCGATGCATCGAGGAGCTATAGAGGGCTCCACCCGTCACTTATTAAGTCCAATGCATTCCTCATATGAACAGGTTTAAACATATCATAAACCATAACATAATCGTATCACATAAAACATGCATGAAGGAAACATAAAATTTACACATTTCAATCACAAGATATCAATACAACACATTGATATAATAAAAACACTTTCAAAACCATTTTCAATACTAAAATAAAAGAAAATTAAAACTTTGTATTTATTTTTCATTTTAAAAAAAGTTATGGCTTGTAGAGGAAGCCGAAACTCAAATAATAGTCACGGCGGCGGAGAAGTCGTTGTCGCCGCATACGTAAGAAGAAACATTCCTTTTGTCGTTTAGTAAAAATGCTTCATATAAAAAGATTCCTTTTGAATAAAAGTAAAAGTCAAAGGGGTTTATACACAGTATAAAAGAAAGTTGTGTATAAAACAAAATATGCCTCAATAAAAGGAGATTGAGACGAAGTCCTTACAAAGATAATTTTTTTAATAAAATAGATCTATTATGTGTATTCACTATAAGTACACATAAATAAAGTACAAATACAAGATAAGACATAATAATATCATGACATAATTTGAAAGTATGAGATTAACCCAAAGAATGGAAATTGGGTTAAGAAGTTCCCTTACCTCGTGTCCAACTTGACTCGAACGTTCTTTAAACTCATGAATAATAAACTAGAGTTAATTTATATTTGATTAATAACCTTTTTGAAGTTTATTATTCCTTTTATATCACTTACTACCATGTTATGAACATTATGTAATTATTTAAGTTAATAACGATCATTTTGTCGATCTTTGGTACTTAAGTCAAAAATAAACTTCTTATAATTATAAGTTGTTCATGTGGTGAAATATACATTATATCCAGAATTATATTCATGATTTAGATATTGTTTATATCATATATATCCATTATATACATTCATTCATAATATTACGTAACATTTAGAGGTAAGAAATGAAATGCACCGTTCATGGAGACGGTAAGCCGTACGTACGCATGAACGCTACTTTCATTTCTATTTCGTATTTAATGAAATTATAATTATATAAAGGTATAATATAATTTCAGTATAATATAATGTATAATACCATTTACTCCATCCTTTATATATCCCACATATGGCATTAACGATTCAAATCACTTTGAGGGGGCGGTAGTCCGCACTTCCTAAAATGAAATTATCGCGTTTACCCGTAATGGATATCATAAAGGTATGCCATAAATGAAAAATAAAGAATAATAAGGGAAAAAAACATAATATATATCATATATAAAAATATTTTTATCATAATGGCCACCATGAGAGGTGTTAAAAGAAGTTTGAACAATCATCGTTTTGTGAGGCAGTAATTCGCCACCCACAGAAACAGTATGTTCTTTAACCATTAGATGAAGGTGTGTGTAAGTGTAAAAAAAAATACTTCTCATAAAAATATAATAGTATATTTAGGATACTGGTTTTGTTACAAAATAATGTAATAAAAAGATTTTAGGGGGTTGGAGAAGCAAAATAAAACAAAAGAACACCAGAGAAGACATTACCTTAAAATCAGATAACTCTTTTTTGATTTGAGCCAAAGGCTTCCTTGGGAAGAGTTCTGCCAAAAGTGAGGCTTATAGGAGTAAGATAGGGAAGTTTGGAGAGTATTTGGGTAGAGGTTGGCTGAGCCAAATGGATTGAAGGTGTGAATAAGGTGGTAGTGGTGGGGGCTTTTTATAAGAGGAGAGAAGGGGCACTCTTGGAAAGATTGAAATGTTACTTTATTATGAAATGATTTTCGGATTATAAAGGTACCACAATGATATATTTCGAGGCTAAGGTGATAAGGGTTCTAAATATACTCATCCAATAGGTTTTTTACAAGTGTAAGCCTTGGATTTTACATTATCGTTTCATTTTATTTAAATCGTTAATTAATGAGGTAATCGCTGCATCATCATGGTGTCATAAATAATTTAATTTATTTAATGTCTAAAAATTATAAAAAAATATCATGATGTATTAAATATTTTTATCTTTATAATGAATATTTATAGTAAAAAATATAACTTGTATAACCCCATTTAAAAATTCTTTTAGTAAAACAACTCATGTTTGTGACATTTTTATTTTAACATTAAATAAAAAGTTTTTAATGTCATTTTCCTACCAAAGTGGCTCCATGGGGTCCAAAAGTTGACCCATGGATTTTCTTGGTCGTCCATGACTCATACAATAGAGGTAGGACAAGTGTAAAGGTATTTTCATATTTTTATAATATCATTTTTACCTTAAATTTCACTAATTATCTTTAATCACGATTAATTAAACTTAAAAGTTACTATTCACCAAAAAATTATTTTAATCCCATTGAACCACATTTTACTTCCTAATGAAAACCATGTATGTTGTATTTTTGAAAATAAAATCACAGAGTTGGTAATGTTTCATTTAAACAAGAAATCAGTTTTAACTACCACTTAGTGGTTTCACTATTCATCAAAAATTGAAGTTTTTCAGAACAATGCCAAAATTTCACCCTAAGCTATAATTGATATTCCGAATCCAAAAATTAAGTCCATTTTGAAATATAAAATATATATAATTTCAAAAAGTGGGTATTACTATTCATAATGACTATTTTTATTGGTCGCGGTGTGTTAGAATCTCGAACTTGCGTACAATGCAAGCTATTGCATTATTAAAGGAGAAGCGTATCATGGAAGCTTGGGGTGTTATAGTTTGGCCCAAAGTTGTCAGATTATTGGGCATCAAGGGCCTCTAAAGTGCACTATTGAAAATATAAATAAACTGTTAAGTTATAAAATAGATATTAAAATTCTAAATCAACAAAGTAAAAATTACAATCAGCTACTGTGTCAGTTTGTTTACCATGCTTTCATCTTTTTTCTTTCTGCTTGAGAAAAACAATTTTTCCTAAGTCACACGTCCTTTAATATTTAAAACCTCCCTATGCAATGACATTGAATATATAAAACCATAATTAAAAATAGGACACTAATAATTAATTTCATAACTAAAATCAAATGGATATTAATTCTAAATAAAACTGAAAAGAAAAAAACATGGTAGATGAATTATAACTGAGTATCAATGAATGAGTTATCAATAGATATAACACATATATAAGTGAATAGGTCATCATAGTAATCAATAATAAAGTGGTTGTGTTATCACCATGATTAATAATAAGATGGACATGTATTACTACAACATAAATGAATATGCATGAATGGGCTATCAACATTCTAATCATGAATATGACATAAAGGAATTATAATAAGTATATTTTTAGAAAAATAGGAAAACATAAAAACATGCATGTTTACATGAACAAAGTTAAGGTATTAATGATTCCATACCTAAAAATTTTAAAGGGAAGTGGAACCAGCATTGCAACCTATTAAAATAATTGACATTTAATAAAATGATCAGTGGTTGTATAGGTTCATGACATGCTCACAAATATAACAATACTAACCCTAAAATTTCAGTACACACTAAATGATTTCAATAATAAACTAAATAATACATGATCATTTATGTATCCAAATTAGAAATGGAATGAAATATGGAGGAAATAAAAGAAAGTTCATGTCCTAAATAAAAATTATAAATGATTGTCGTACCTGCTTCCTCTCATGGTCAGACATCATAGTTTTCCCCAGAGTGTGGAGGTATTTCATAACATCCTTGTTTTTTTATTTATTCCTGATGACTCATAAAAAATAATTTTCAATAATATAAAATAAATTATTAATGCATATCATGGTAATTTTCATTTAAAAACCTCAAATTTGATTAATACCTTGAACTCTATGCTCATCCAATGAGCGATCATTTCCCGATAATATTCTACCAGACAATCATCCATGACATGTGTAGCCTATAAATATATGCCAACTCTAGCATGAAAACCACTATATAACTCATTCTTATAGCCTCTCTACATCTCACCTAATTCTATGAGTTGTGTTGGCCTCACAGCCTCACAATTAGGAAAATTAAAACGAAGCTGCACCAAAATATTAATTCATATAAATAAAATAATAATATAACATTAAATCCAAATATTTTTTACCCATATTTTTTCCCAAGAGTTATCTTTTACTTCATTTGGTAGGTGTCTATAGGGGAGTGTCCTGATAGGAATGATGTAAGAGTATTTGGTAAGGGTCGCTAAAAAACTCCTACATTACCACCCAGTTTTTCCTATCATTTGGTTGTCTTTGTTGTATTCCACCATAAGTTGTGTGCGGAGATTCCACACCACACACATGCATGTATGCTTACACATATTATCGGAAGATCTAGATGTTAAATAAGAAAAAAATATATTATATTAATACATATTATAATAAAAATAAATTATAGTAATTTTTTTTATTAGGGTTCTATAAATATACTTGAGGCAGGATAATCAGTGGGTATTACTGGATCCCCAGGAACTGAAGGAACATCAACTTGTATAGATGGAGTGAGTCCCAATATATACTCTGAAGGCTCAGAATGTGTCAAAACAGGAGTCGAAGAAGCAGGAATGTAAAATATCAGGGCGAAGGAAGTACAAGGAAAAAAGATGGTATAGATGGTTGTGAAAATGAATAATATGGATGAGGAGTAAGAATCATCATCAAATACAAGAAAGATAGGCTAGTAGGATTAGATGTAAATGGTGGTGCAAACATGGGAGACCTAAATATCCTAAGTATCTATAACAACATTGCGGGATCAGAAGGTGTGGTAGATGGTACATCAGGGGGGATGGGGTGTGATTGGGTACATCGACTAGAGCGCCTAACCGTAGTACCACCCCCTCATCTCGCCGGCCTGAGCAATGGAACCACTAGTTTGATTGGTGAATAACTAACACCTTGGTGGTGAACCTTTATTAAAAGTTAAAAACAAAATTAATCACATGACAACGTGCACTAAAGGAGGGATGCCCATATAACTCATTAGACAATTATTGTCTGCCATCTTTTTTCTTTGTATCTCTTCAATCTTTTTTATTTCCTTCATTTGAAACCAAATATGGAATTAATTATAAATCCATAACTAATGTGTAACCCAAATAATAAATAAGATGAGGCATGACTTAATTAATTAATACCACTTTTCAAAACAAATACAATATATGTTGTGATATAATAAAAACATTTTATATCTAATGGGAAGAATATCAAAACATAAGACATGTCATAGAAAAAAAAATACGTTGAAATTAGAATATTTATCATGGGTATGATATATTTTTATTCTATTTTAAATTTGATCCAATTCAATTTTGGTTAGTTCATTTGGTTCATTATGTTCAATTGATTAGGTCATTTATCTATTTTTATTTGTCTTAGGTCATTTGATTCATTTTTTAATTGATTAAGTCATTTATCCATTTTTATTTGTCGTAGGTCATTTGGTTTATATTTTGGTTTAGGTCATTTTGCTATTTTTTGGTTATGTAATTATTTTCATTGGTTTTGATTTTCGTATTAATTAGTTTAATATTTCCAATTCAATTCATCTTATTTTTTGTTAAAATTTAATTGTTTCAATTTTTTTTGGTTTGGTAGGTTTGAATACAGTTCAATTCAATATTAAAAAATTCAACTCAAAGAAAACTACAACTAATAAATATTGAAAATGCACATTAATTTCAAGTTGGATACAAAATATTTGCAATAAATAGTAAATCAATTAGTATAGCACCAACCTCAACAACCCAAGTTGAGATAAACCAAAAGAACTGAGAACACAAATAGATGATTCTATATATTTCCCACCACAACATTAGGTTCACAATCAACTCTGATAGTTGAAGTATTGGAGTCATCATTAGTAATAAATGGACCAGAGCCAATGGGAGTAGGGATGATGTCAATTCCATCATCACCATCATAAAAAATATGTCTTGTGATTACTTCAATAATGACACCAAATTTAGGCCGAAGATTATCTTTGACATACAAAACTTGTTTCACCTTTGATTCCAATACATACAGCTCATCACTTTCAAGAGTGTGAGTCATTTCAATAACTTGAAATCCACAATCATCAATAAATGATCCCATGCCTCATCATTAAATCAAACCAATGAAATTTCATCATAGTGACTCGCCCATGAGAGTAATAATCCAATATTAGTATTTTCTCAACGGCTCCATAATAAGATACAATTTTAAATCGAGGTTTACAATCTGATGTACTAGCATAATAGCCTATTGTGGCAGTTACCATAACACTATCATGTTGTGTTCTCGTGTTATTTTCTCATTTAGTGATAAAAAATCTATACCTGTTGATCACAAGTGATTTGTATTATGAACCAAGAAATTAGGAACAAAATCCAAAGCTCTCATTTCCCCAGAGAAAAAGTCAATAGGAAAACTCAATACCTAAAACATAAATGAATATTAAAATTAATTAGATATTTATTTTATTAATTTATTATATTAATATTTATACCTTTGATTTCAACCAAGTAGAAAACTATTTGCTATAAAAATTCTCTCTCTCCTTCTCAAAGACAAAGAAAGATGCTTTCTATTTATCATTTATTTATGTTCTATACTAAAAAAATAAAAATAGTTTAACAAATATGTAAAATTACATGATATGATATAATATATACATGTTCAATTTACTTACTTGATGTAGTCATCGAACAAATCACAGTTAAACAAAATTGTGCGATGTTCCATCTCCCGCTCTTCAAGGCTTAATATAGTTAATGTACATGATTCAGGAATTCCCCCTATTTGGAGAAGTGGTGAAAAACCAGGTTCAATTTGATTATACTATTCTTATTCATTTCTCATTGGTCTATTTTGTCTCATATTCAGATAAGACAAATACATTGAACATAAATCCATACATTCTTGATCCAAGTAAACTTTCATGATAGAACATTTGGGATGATTTCTGTTCTAGACATAAGACTTCAATGTGAACATGTTTCTTTCAGTTGGACATATCTAAAGAAAAGAAACAGGTCCTTTGAGAAGTATTTCAGTTGGAATATGGATAGTTAGATGCAACATGCATGTGAAAAATGATGGAGGAAATCTTTTCTCTAACTCACACAAAATTAATGGTTCCTCTACCAACATTTTTTTCAAGAAATATTTTGAAAAATTATTAATAAAAAGATCTCTAAAGAAACCACACAACCAAATAACTGACACCCTTACATTATTGGAAAGAAGATGACAAATTTTTATTGGAATCAACTCATGAAGAAGGATGTGATGATCATGAGTTTTTAAATATTTCATCTTCAAATCTCTTTTATTGACCTGTTTTGATATGTTGCTTGAATAGACATCAGGAACTTTAATAGTATCTAGTACTTCTATAATTTTTTTTTATATTTCATCACATAAGAAGCACACTAAACTTTCCATTTATTTTCACTGATACACACAGGATACAATTCTGGTATGATTCCCCAATCCACTGAGTCTCAACAAGATCATAAATAATATTTTTTATTTCCATTTACATTTAGAATAATTAAAAGAAACATTTCACATATATTCTTTTCAATGTGCATTATGTATAAGAAATGACATAACAAATTGGTTGACCAATAAGACAACGCAAAGAAGATACTTCTCTTCTTCCAATTATAATAGGAATCAGTGGAAACATTATTCCTCTTTCTAGATTTAATATGACTCTCTTGGAATAAAAAAATGAAATCTTGTAATTCATTAAGCACATTAGTTCTAGACATACACTGTGGTGGATTTTCGGTCTCCATAGTATTTTCAAATCTTCAATGATTATTCCTATATGGATGGTCCATTGGAAAGAATCATCGATGTCCCATAAAACTAAAACTATGGCAATATTTTAGTCTTCTGAATCATATATTCTTCATAAAAATGGGACATGATAGTTTACGCTTCATGGTCCATCCAGATATCATTGAATAAGTAGAAAAATCATTGATTTTCCACATAAATGTAGCACACATCTGAAATATGTATTCTGAATATGTATCGTATGTGCACATACCCACATTCAAAAGATGTTTCAACTCTTTTATTAAAGGTTACATGTATACATATATATCATTTTTGGGATTAGAAGGTCTATATACGAGTCTACTCATAAAAGTGAAAGGTTTTTTCATACACATCCATGAAAGAAGGTTATAAATGTGTATGAAAATTATCCACGTGATGTACAAAGTAAGAATCTTCCCAAACATATTAAAAACGTCACATTAAAGACCCAACCTCACATTACACACATCAGCTATGAAATCAGGATATTAAGCATCAAATAACTGCCATACAAATCCATATCCATGGTGAACCAACTCACCATTATTCTTTTTTCTCTCGGTATCATGCCATCACATTTTTATTGATATTTCATCAGACATGAAAATATTATAGAGTCTGGGGATAAATGGAAAGTGACACATTACTTTACATGGCACACAGGATGGTGTTCCATCATCTTTTGGCTTCCATTAGGATGTTCCACATTTTATACAATCATTTCGTTCAACAGTTTCCTCCTAGAATAATCTTCAATGTTTTGGTAAAACATGAATTTTATTTTTTGAAAATCCAAGTTCCTCAGCTAACTTCCATGACATATAGTGGTTTGAGGGAATATATACATCATATGGAAGTAATTCCTTCAAAAAGGTAAGAATTTAATCAATGATAGTATTATAAATCCCATACATGGTTTTCCCATGAAACAATCAGATTAAAAATTTCAACTTTTTCATTTTACCACATTGTAAATATACTAGAGTTTTGGCAAAATAATTCAATTTTTTCACCCTATCAACATCATCATTTTCATTAAAAACATCATGTGTGCTCATATCGAAGTCTTCTTAGCTCAACATCCTTTAATTCTCATGATGATGAATAAATAGAAACTAGTCATTTAACAAATTCTCCAATCCAGTCCTCCCATTTAGATCATGAGAATTTTGAGATTTCATTTTCACCCCATTATGATACCACATATAGTAGTTTGTTTGAAAATCATATTTGGTTATATGGTAGATAACTTCTTCACAGCTCAACCAAGGTCTTCCAACACAATTATAACATGGGCAGTGTATGTGATCTTTATTTGAATCATTATCAAATGAAAAATCTAAAAAGATCTCCAGCTTGTTTTGAAAATTTATTGAGATCTGATCAATTTCATACATTCAAATTCTATCCATTATATAAAAAAATTATATCATATTGTAAAAGCAATTAAATAAGATTGAAGTTTAATAAAAAATATATTTAAGCAAATGAGAGTTGTTCAATTTATATGAAACCATAACTGACACACTAGTCTATATGAGAATCATAATATAGAAGAAAAGAAATACTATAAATATAAAACCATGATATTGAATTCAATTACATCAGTGATTCATAACTATACATAATACTACAAAAAATTGTGTTTATAATTTTTGTTTTTTATTTTTTATCTTATTCTGTTCACTATTTAACAAACGTTATACTTATTCAATAAATTCATGTATAAAAGATTAATACTTCTAGGTAACCATATTCTATTCAATTTAGATCAGTTTTGGTTAGTTCTGTTTGTTTATGATTAGTTTAGTTCTGGTCGATTTAGTTTGGTTGGGTTCGGTTATTTTATTTTGATTGGGTCGGTGCATGCCTATTAGGGTTTTATTAAATATTGTTCAAGTCAGTTCATTTTTTATCATTAAAATAGAATTTCTTATAGTTAAGTTCAGACTTCTTTTTATTTTAGTTCAGTTTAATGCAGTTTAGTGTAGTTCGGGTCTACTCAAGTCTACTTGGGTCATATCAAGTCATTTAAATTAAATTCAGTTGGTTTGGTCAAGTCATTTCGATTATAATATAGATAGGATTTGTTAATTCGGTTAAGTTTCAATGTGTAAAGGGATAATAGGTTTAGTTAATTTATTTTCAAGCATATTTAGGTTAGTTTGTTACAATTTAGTTTGCTTAGGGTCTTATCAATTCATTTCAATTTAGTCTATTTAGTGGGTCATCATAACAAGGAATACATTGGGAGATGATGTGAAACATAGTGTATGTGATGGAAAATCATTATATAAATAAATATATATCTAGTATAATTATGAGAAAACAGTTGGGATTAAGTATAAATTTATAGAGATCATTGTATTGCATAATTAATGATATTTCTAATCAATGGCTACCCTCAAGTAAAGATATTTTTTAATGAAAGGAATCAAAATTGTAGTATTGGTGATCAATGATCATAGTAGGATATTTTAATGATAAACATATTATCACAATAAGGTGTATATTTTAAATAGTTTATACTCCATTGAAGATGATATTTTTTATAGGGTGTTTTTTAAGGTATCCATCTTATAAAAAGTCATTTTTTTTTATTTTTATTTATCATTTTTTATTCAATTGATTGTTAATGACTTTCATGGGACTCGTATGATTTTATATAGGCAGCTATTTGAGTTTTAATTCCTCTATAGATGAGTATTACGATAATTAAGGATATCTTATAGGATGTGATAGGGTTACCCTTGTATGGATATTTATTGACTATTAAGGATTATCCAATAATGTGAGTGGGATTTTCATATTGTTATACACTACAATAGTTAAGACTATTCAAGAAATTTCCCTCTTAAGATACTCTCCATCATTTGAGGCTTGTACAATACACAATAGAATACCCCTTCTAATGTATTTTTATAATAGTGAAGGATTATTCAATATGCTAACATGTTTTACCCTATTGATATATAATTAATTTTTATCATAAAGGGTAATTTTATTTGAAATTATAAGAATATAAAATAATTTTCCATCACTTACTCAAGTTATATTTAAATTTTAAATATTTAATAAAATATTAATCAAGTTAGTGTAGATGAGGTTGAGGTGTATAGTGTCTCTAATGGTTATGGAATCGATGCAAAACACCATATTGGTGGATAATGTCCTTATATACAAGCTATGAAACATCCCCTATTAACAAAATATTTTTTCTCAATCATTTGACAATTAAACCCAAAATGAAACAACATTTATGAAAAATAATATTATCAAAATTTACCATGTATTATAGATCTAGACATATTAAATATTTATTAAAATAATCATATAACATGTATATATCATTAAATTCATTGGAAATCATTATATAAAGATCATAAAATATTTCTTCCTTTAGTTCTACCAATACAAACTTGTTTGTGTTTTTATAACCTCATCTCCATAACACTGATCTATGTTGAGAAGTTTTCACATGCATATCTTATGAACAACATTGGTCACTGAATCTCGATACATGGTATGAATCTATACCACCCTCTATCTATGATTGTTCCAACACCAGAATCGAAACATAAATATTTCATAACACCATAGATTCCTCATTCTCTTTTCCAACAAATACACTAGATATTTTCTGAATAATTAGTGTATATGTTCATACTAGCCATAACAATCGATTATATGTGACAATGACACCTAGTAACTCACTGCACCGACTTACCAGGAAAAACCTTGATGGATTTAGTAGTAAGGTTCCATCTATTTCCACAAAATCTAGAAATATACCCTACATTTAGAAGATATGAAGTATTTGGAACATGCTAATTTCATATTCAAGATTAATAAAATGAAAACCTTAACAGATGAGAGATTACAGTGAATGGGGAATAAAACTAAACATAATATATAAAAAGGAAAAACAAATATAAGTAAAAGATATAACTCATTTTGAACTCACCAATTTGAAGTGGAAGAAACCAAATGACTTAAACCAAGGATAGATCTCGGTTTAGGAAGAAGAGGAGCGCTCACAGGCTGGGAAAAATAGGAGCACTCAGTAGGAAAAAATGTGGATAAATTTGGGAATAAGGAGGGTGGCAGCACACTACATTTTGGGAAACTCTATCCCAAAGGTTTTAAAAAACCATTGGGATAGACTTATATAAAATGGCCTATCCCAATGGTTATGCTGAACTATTGGGATATGACCCCCTATGCCATTGGTTTTTTAAAACTGTTGGCATAAGGGGCGTTGGTATAGCTTGGATTTCCAATAGTGAAAACACTCATGAAAGGAATTTGAAACATTATAAATTATTATAAATCATCCCCAAAAATATCTTTAATGACCTATTGATAATGTAATTTGGAATAAAAATGAATACGAACACCGTTATTATGAAATTAGTACAAATGATCCAAACTATAAACACCAATGTGGAAAATCGGAAGAATTCATGTAGAGAATGACTATTTATGAATATTGTGAATGAAAATGGATATAATTAAGGCTAAAATTTAAGTTATTAAGATATCCATTCTTATGATATGGGAGGTTAAAGTATTTTTATGGAATTTTGGATAAGAGGTCAGGATTTTTCCTTCTCAAATTCCTCTCCTTGAGAGATAATTTGTATTATACAATTAATTTACAATATTTGATGTATATACTACCTATTTTAGATTTTATATCATGATATGTATTTATTCATGGTATTTTAAAATCAAATTTAATCCCTCTCTTCCTAGAGGTTATAATTTAATTGTTACTTAATCCATAGTTGGGGGTTTTTCATCTTAATTTTCTTTTTTAGGAATTAGGTTATAATCACCACCGATTTTCTTTTTTGTGGTGCATGCATTTACATGGAATAATTTTTTCCATGTTACTCATGAAATTTAAGGGATTTAAATCTCTATATTATTATAATTATCTCATATTTTTTTGATTCAAGAGTTACCTTTTCCATGGTGGAAAAACCATCCTAAGTTTTGGTGACGTAAAAGTGTGTCTAACCTCCTAGAAAATACATACCTATATAGATACCGGAAAATAGATGTGGCTATGGCACATATGAAACTAGGGGTAATCACACAAAAAGGTTTGGTTGAGTATTGAATCAATCATCACTTGATGCATGATGAGTGGGACTAAGACAACACACCTAGTGAGACACTCCCAAGGGATATGCTTTGGAATATTCACAGGATCTTAATGAACCATGATAAATGATTTTTTCTACCATTGCATGGTATCCTACCAATTCAATTTATTGAATCCAATTAAAATATTCCATGGATATCATAGCACATTTTAAGAACACTCACCACCATATTTCTTTGATAAGGGTACTTCATGTTACTTTGATGATACTCCATGGCTTCCAAGTTTATTAAGGGATATTATCCTAGACATCCATATTATTCTAGGGAAGTATTTGATATTCAGGTTTCTTATTATATTAATAACCATGTTTTGTTTAGTAAGAGGTTCCTTAGGGAATGGTATAAAAGGTCTTGATGACTCTTATGGTGAATTCATTGGTCTTAATCAAGTGATAGGTGGGACCTGAGAATATATAACCCATCAATGCATTGAAATGTCTCATGAGACAAAAAAAATTTGGGTTTTAGTGTATGAATCTTCCCATAACAGGATAATATCTTGATTTTGGCCTAGATGATAAGTAAAGTGTCTTAGAATAAATCATTGACAACAAGTTTTTGATGTTAGGAATTATACATTCCATTAGTATGAGATCAATGATTATTGTTATACATGTTTTCATTTATTATCACAGATATAAAATTACCTCAATTTTAGTTGATTATGGATTCATGTTGTTCATCTATTCTTCCTATATCATTTATTCCTTGTTTATGTTTTGTAAGATTTTGTTGTATACTACTCCCTATTGGGAATCTGAGCTCACCCTTATTTTTTTATTTCCCCAGGAAACCTAGAGGAGGAATATATGTAATTTTTAGGGATATGATGGAAGAGATAATTATGTTATTACAATATGTTCATATTGTATATTATGTTTTTCAAGTGTAATGTATGAATGTATCTGGTCTTCCAAAACTACTAAATATTTCAATTCATTGATACCTCTTGCACTTTGTACCAATTATGTAATATAAATATTGGCTTTGGGTTTCTGGAGCCCAGAATGTTATAGTTGGTATTAAAGGAAGTTTAGTTGGGAACTAGATTTAGATGAACCAAGTAAGATAACACAAGTATTATGAAAATCCTTCAATAATTCTAGGGAACACTCTAGAAAAATTAGTAAGAGTCGTGTCTTAGAATTCAATATCATGGGTAAATTATGTATAGAGACAATTACTAACAAGAGGAATGGGAATCACATCAACACCTGTAGTTAATGTAAGGATGTTTCCCCTGAGAAAGTCAATGAATCTAGAGTTGAGGCTAATCAGATCATGACTATATTAGGGTAGTTTAACCAAGTTATGGAAAATAATCTCACATGTATAGAGTGGCCGACTGATCCATGGAATGGTGTAACTATACTGGATTACTTAACGTGACAAAAACCACTAACATTCATCAGAAATACTAATATATTGGTATCTTAACAAAAGATCAAGTCTTTGGAGAAGACCTTTCTCTCTTTGAGATGTAATGAAAATGGAAAGGTCATCATGAAGGTCTATCATATGAAGGGAGATAATTAACCTCTTGAGTCTTTTTTATACCCACCCCCAATAGTTCTCCTTAATGAAATTTTGGGTAAATAGGAAGATCATGTTTGATCAATGAATGATGAAGTTATCCCAATAATAGAGGATGCGCCCATGGTATAAAATTTCATCAATGTTTTTCTATAATATTTACCTGGTCATCCACCAGAGCATGAAGTTGAGTTCTCAATGGAACTCATTCCTTATATAATACACATATCTAAAAATACTTATAGGATGACACCAGTTGATTTAGTGGATTTAAAGAAATATCTATAGGAGTTGAGTGATAAGGGATTTATATTCCCATTTTATTCATGAAAAAGAAGGAGGATTCATTGAGATTTTGAATCAATTATAGGGAGATAAATTTCATAAATATAAAGAATAAGTATCCTTTTACATGCATTTATGACTTAGTTAATAATCTTAAAATATCAATATTCACTCTAGTTATCATCAGTTATGGAGAAAGAAGGATGATATATCTAATACAACATTTCAAACAAGGTATGGACATTATGAGTTTATGATAATTCCTTTTGCATTGACTAATGAATCTTATATCATTATGGATATGATGAATAGAGTATTCAAGGATTATTTTGATAATTTTGTGGTGGTATTCATTAATGATATCTTAATATACTCTAATATCTATATATATTATGAGAGTCATATGCAAATAATTATAGAGACCCTAAAAAAAGGAATTATATTGGAAGTATAGTAAGTGTGAATTTTGGATTAATGAAGTTTCTTTTCTTGGCTGTATTATCTCTAATAATATGATATCTATTGAACCCTAAAATACTAAGGTATTAAAAGAATGTCTTACCCCAATGGACTTAATGGAGATCTGAAGTTTTCTAGTCTTAGTAGGTTACTATCAGTGGTTTGTTCAAGATTTCACCCGGTTTCCCAATATATTAACCAAGTTAACACATAAAGTGCTTAAATTCACGTGTTAAAGGGAATATAAGGAAATTTTAAATGAGTTTAATAGGATATTGATTAATTCATTGGTATTAACTCCACCATTACGTAATTAAGGGTTTGTAATTTATAGCGATGCATTGAAGAAATGACCCGACTGTGTCCTTATGCAGAATGATAGAGTGATTTCCTATGCATCAAGGTAATTGAAAATCCATGAAAAAAATTATAAAACTCATGGCCTTGAGTGGAAAACTTTAATATTTTCTTTGAAAATATAGATACACAACCTCTATGATAAAATATGTGAGATATATACAGACCACAAGAGTTTGAAGTAAATATTATCTCAAAATGAGATCAACATGAGGTAAAGAAGATGGTTGGAACTACTCAAGTACTATAATTGATCGATACATAACCACCTTGGGAAGGAAAACAAGGTGGATGATTCATTGAATAGGAGGGGCCATAGAGTTATAACCATGACGAGGATTAACAAGGATCCCATATAAAAAGATCTAGTAAATATGGATATGGTGATTTCTAGGTTAGGGAAGACATCATTACTTTTACAAGAAATTTCCAAACCACCCTTTCTAGAAAGTATAGAGAAGTTACAACAGGATGATGAGAAATTAAAAAGGAATATTAAAGCAATTAGTGATGGGAAATCATCAGACTTCATATACATAGATTTAATGTTGAAGTTTGGAGGTTATGTGTTTCATCCATACTAAATATTAATAGGGAACTACTATATGAAGCACCACTATTGGAAAATAAGGTTATACCGACAATTTTTCTAAAACCATGGCTATAGGTCACCCCCATAGCCATGGTAAAAACAAATTTTGTGGGAAGGACCTATACCCATGGCTATCTAAAAGCCATGGGTATAGGTCACCCCTATACCCATATTTTTTTGTAAACCATGGAAATAAGTTTTGTGGGGTGAAAAAATTCATGGGAAGGATGTAGGAAAACCTATACCCATGGTTTGACCAAACTGTGGGTATAGGTAATGTTTATGGGCACCTATACCAATGGTTTGGGTGAACAATTGGTATAGGTTGTTCCATTATTTTTCCATAATAATAATAATAATAAATAATTTAATATAAATAAACTTTTATACAAACACACACACACACACACACACATATATATTTGAATATAAGAACAAAAAATGTGTTTTAGAATAGTGGTAGTCATTGGATTATAATTATAAGGTGTTGGGATCAATTCCCAACAGTGGATTTTATTTTTATAAAGAACCTACACCCACAATTTGACCAAACCAAGGGTATATATTGGCCCATTATTTTTTCATAATAATAACAATAATAACAAACACTTTAATATATATATATATACATATATATTTTTGAATATAAGAACACAAAATGTGTTATAGGATAGTGGTGATGTCATTGGAGTATAGGCGGAAGGTGTTGGGATCAATTCCCAGTGATGGATTTTTTTTAAATAAAGTAAAAACCATGGGTATATATCTTTCTATTGAAATTTTCTACACCAACAGTTTAATAACCATGGGTATAAGTGGTCTATACCAATGATTTGGTCAAACTATGGGTATAGGCATATTTTATGGCTTAAGATCCCACGATTCATAGAATCGTGCATATAGACTATACCCACAGTTTTATGGGCTATAACAATGGTTTTAAACCATGGGTATAGGTAAATATTCCATTAGTGCACATAGTTAAAATTTCTATATACTCCCTAGTAGCAAAAAGATGTATAGGGATTTAAGATAACATTTCTGGTGGGATGGAATGGAGTAAGAAATTGTAGATTATATGCCCAAATGCTTAGTATGCCAACATGTAAAGGTATAAATTCAACATCCTAAGGGAGTCATAAAACCTATGAATATAAATATATGGAAGTGGTATAATGTTACAATGGAATTTTTCACTAGACTCCCAAAGACTCCAAGGAATAAAGAAACTATATAGGTCATCATTGATTGTCATACTAAGTCTTTACATTTATTAGTGATAAGAGAAGATATTCCCTGTAAGATCCTTTTTTCGGATCTATATCAATGAAACATAAGGCTTCATGGGGTACCTCTATCAATTTTATCATATCACGAACCTTAGTTAACATCAAAATTCTAGAATATTCTTCAAAGGTATCTCAACACTGAGATACATTTAAACACCACCTATCATTATCCCCAGACTGATGGGCAGTCTGAAAGAACTATCTAGACTTTGGAAAACATGTTGAGTTCATGTTCTATTAACTTCAAAGGTACATGTGATTAGTATCTACCTTTGGTGTCATTTTCATACAATAATAGTTTCCATTCAAGCATCTAGATGATACCATATGAAGCATTGTATGGGAAGAGGTGTCATACTCCAACCTATTGGGAAGAATTTGGAAAAAGATAGTTAGTTGGACTAGAGATTGTAGTAGAGACAAATGTTAAAGTGTGAACTATTTAGAATCACATTAAAGCATCCCAAATTAGAAAAAAGTGATATGTAAATAATCTAAGGAAAAATTTATAATTTTAGGTTGGGGACCATGTATTCTTAAAGGTTTCACCGTGGAAGGGAGTCATAAGAATTGGTAGAAAGGGGAAGTTAAGACCTATTTACATGTTTTTGTTGGTGTTCTAGAGCCAACTAATTGTACTTTTATTACATGTATATTAAAACATTTGAATATTAACAAAAAATCTTATTATATATTGCTCATTATTCTATATGACTTTAATGTAATAATGTCTTAGGGTATCTATCCCATTGATCAGGTCATAATAGCTATCCACTATGATGATAACCTTGAAGTGCCATGAATATATTCTTAAATACCATTATATAGTCGGATAATGTACTATGATAGGGAACATAGTATGTATACTATAAGGTGTGAGTACTCATAAGCATATAAATCTTCTTCTCATGAAGTTCACACTTAGTAATATCTAAGATAAGAGATTATAAGAACAGACCTACCAGTATGAATTCCACATGTTTTGGTGTCATCATGTTTTCCTATCTACGAGAATATGTAATGGTCCTTAGATTTTAAGATTATCATTAATGCATTTCATAACTCTCACACTTAGATTTACTTACCAAAATCGTGACATCATATGTTTGTGGGAAGTATGGTATGTTGGGTGCATCACAAATGACATGTTATTAATGGATAAACTGAGGAAGGATTTGGACCTTCCATATTTATGGAATTTGATATCTCATACCTTTTATTTGAATATAACTGTTGCATTAAATTCTAGGACTATGGTGTAATGATGTGTTTATTTCACATAGTAAAAGAAAGAAACACCAAGAATATGATATAGGTTGATATCATAGATGTGAAAATTTCTTGATAAGATACCATTATAAAGAGATTATATTACATAATGAACATTAATATGTAGTTTTTGATGTTACAACGTTAAGTTCATTCTCTTGGGTTTCTTAACCCATTGCTAGAAAACAATCTTGGAATTTAGGCAAGCTTGCCTAATGCCATTGAGAAATAATCCTAGAGGGTCACACACTAAGTATTTCCATTGATCTTTATTATATTCTATTTGAATTTAATTATTGGAGTAAATATTATTTTCATGATCGAGGAATAATTTTATTTAATTTTTATTAATCCCTAATATTCGCAAGGTAATAAATAATAATTTTTTTATTAAATATTTTTTTATTTGAATATTTAATAAATATTAATTCATCGAATTATGAATCAAATATTTATTTTATTTATGAATTAAATATTTAATTTAATTAAATATTTATTGAAGTATTCAATAAATGTAGAGGAGTTGGAGCAGACCAATATTATGTTCGGTGATGAATATTTATTTTCAAACTGGTAAATAATATTTATCATTGCGTGATTTAGTGCACACAGTAAAATAATAATAATTATATTATTATTATATGAAGTGAGGTTTGATAAGGATTATTATACTATTTAAGGGCCAATAAATAATTAAATAATATTTTAACATAAACCCTAGCTCTATAAATAGATGGTTATATTTATTGTGTAAGGTTAATCAATATTTAAGAATCATTGCACACAACCAAATTTTCTCTCCATTCCTCCTCTTTTCCTCTCAAGAATGATAAGAACTAGAGATATTCCTTCAAGCTTGAAGGAACTATATGAAATCGACATGAACAATTCAAGATAATTGATTCACTGTGCTAGCACCTGAAAATCAATTGGCGTCGTTCGGAGATCAAAGGAGCATGTGTGAATCACCACTATAGGGATTCTACACTTGGATACTTGCAACAAAAAAAAGGTAATCCAAAAAGTTTTTTTAGATTATTAACAAAATCTTCATTAGAGAAAGTATCTAAGACGAGGTTACCATTTCTTATAATCTTAAATAAATTAATTATAATTTAAACATACAAAGATCCTCTCTGGGTTTCAGATTTCTCTAGGTCAATATTTGGAGGAAAAATTTCATTGGTCATAATGTTCACATCATGTATAATATTGTGAACAATATAATAAATTAAAAAAACCTTTCTTGGATTATCCCCCATCCTGGTGCTTTTAGTGCTCCCAGAACCTTCAAGTGGTATCTCAGTGGACACCTTTCAAATTTATAATTATTTATTTGATTATAGATCTATATGGATAATAGTGGTTAGATTTTCATTTCAAGAATTATTTGTTCTTTAATCCAATTTTAATTAAAATTATTTTGATATTTTAATTATCACCATTAGGAATTTCATTTTCTTAAAGGAATAAGAACAAATGAATAATGATCAGAGATACCATAAGGCAGTGCCAAAATTTAGCCGGTAAGACTAGGTTACACGATGTGTATCTAGAGTACACACTGTGTACCCAAGTTTACTGCACCTAGCTGTGTTTTGGGATACACAACGCACCAGTAATTAACTACACAAAGTGTATTTATTTCACACTTCATGTAGACTAGGCCAACTTGGCACATGAAACGTTGGATTACATGAAATGTAGGTGGCATACATGTCCTGTAGTCTACATGGTCTAACAGAAAAATACGTGCAAGCTGTGTGGTTATATACATGGTCAAAATTGCATATGACTGACAGATTAGAGAAATAATGACATACAAGACATGTATCCGGTGTATAAAGTGTCTAGTTTATTATTTATCATGTCTGAAGCTCATACCAAACCATTCAGCGAGTTAAGTATACACACAAAAAGTGGAACACATGATGTGTAGCTAGAGTACACATCGAGTGGTCCCATATCTGAAGAACATGCTGAGTCTTTTAGTGGGTTGTGCAGACACACGAAAAGCATGATATATGGCATGCAACAGGCTTGTACACACTGTGTAGTCTAGCTGAGGTACATGCTGAAGCTCCATACATTTATCTCGGGTACAAAAAAACAAGGTGCATGGCATGTATCTCTAAAGTACACACCATGTAGACTCCCAATAAAGGATAGAATTAAAATTACATTAAATTTATAATTTCATCATTAAAACCTTATTATATTAATTGGAACCTAATGTGTTTGAAAATTTAATAAGGGTTTTAAAGAAATATTAACTATTCAATTAATTTATTGTAATTATCCGTGTTATTGGTTATGTCATTTATTTTTCATGAATGAATTTATGATGAGTATCTCTAAGAGAATTCTTATGACGATTAAGATAAAATGGAATTAATTAATTAATTAATGTAAGCATGCTTATCATAATAATAAAGAATGAATATAAATGAATCTCAGCCAATTTACTTTTGTGTAACCATTATATGTGTATAACCAATCATGATATTTATGAATACCTAAGTATGTGTTAGAATTATTTAATTTAATTTATTACATGGATTTTCAATTATTAATTATTAAATTAAAATGATGGTCTATGAGTTATCACTTCCTCCATTATTATGTAAGACCTGCATATCCAAGGTTATTTATGCAATTCCCCTTAACCAGTCATTTGGTTCCACTCACTTACATGTGAGTTATAAATACATGTAATAAATGGAGTATCCCAAGGTATGTAGAGGTGGTTCAAGATAAAACCAAGATGATTCCAACCTATTTGATATATAGGTGGACAAGTGAAATGTTGTAACTCATGCCAAGACCGACATAATGGGGGTTTCCCTAGGTTAAAGGTTGATTTATTATCCTCTCAATAAATTTACTATTAGATAGCTCATGATTGGATCATTTATTTATTTATTTATTTCTATCTTATGCGTTATTTATTTTATGGATTTAAAATCATGATCACATAAATAAATGAACTAATACACAAATATAGAATATAAATAAATTGATTATGCGTAAACATTTTATCAAAACAAGGTTAATAAATTAAGTAAAATCCACTTAATATTAGAAAGTAATTTAAAAGATAAAACAATATAATTTTATGCATAATAAAATGAAATCTATCAACTAAATATTAAGTCATAATTGGCATTCTTTTACTTGATTAGTAATGAAAGTCATATTGTTGGTTCTGGGTATAGAGGAAGCGTGCAGTGGTGGGTAATATATTAAAATTTCTTTTAATAAATATTGACCAAAACCATGAGTGATGATCTTGCATGTCAAATTTTTAATTGATTTATTTAATATTATAATAAATAAATTCTTGGGCTTAGGAACTTTCTTCATTGATAAATATTGATCATTTGAAAATACCATTTCGGATTTCCTTTATTTTACTATGAGGATCTAGGGATAAAATCCCTTTAGTAGTGATCTACATGTGCTCCAATGATCTCTGAACAACACCAATTGATCTCCAGGTGCTAGCATGGAAAATCACATGCCTTATGTTGTTTGTACTTGATCAATCATTCATCGGTCTTGAAGAAATCTCTCATGTTTCTCATTCTTGATAAGGATAGAGAAGGATAAGTTGAGAGATAATTCGTTGCACACAACAATTCTCCATTATCAATTTTGGATTTAATACACAATAGACATAACCATCTATTTATAGAGTTAGGGTTTAGGTTAAAATATTATTTAATTTCATGTTGTCCATTAAATAACATTTAAAACCTTTAATAAGACCCATGAAACATAATAATAATAATATTATTTTATAGTGAACCAACTTGCACAAATTGATAAATAATATCTACTGGATTGTAAATAATTATTTTATCACATGACATGGTCTTGTTCCATTCTAACTCCTCAGTATTTATTAAATACCTGAATAAATATTTTATTCATAAATAAACATTTCATTCACATACTGGTGAATAAAAAATTATTAAATATAAAACAAAATAAATAAATAATTTTTTATTCACGTTCCGATGAATAAATATTTATTTAATTTATGCGATCAATAAAACCTGAATAAAATTATTCCTTGGTCTTGAGAATTATATTTATTCCATTAATGAGATTCAAATATAATTTAATTGAGATCAATAGAAAAACTTAGTATGTGACCCTCTAAGATTATTTCTTGTTGGAATTAGGTGGATTTGCCTAAATTATAATATTATTATCTAGAAATGGGTCAAGGTACCTAAGAGAAAAAACTTAATGTCACAATGATTACAACCACATATGAACACTCATTGTGTAATATAATCCATTTGTCTCAATATCTCATCAAGCAGGTTGTACATCTATATCACTAACCTATATGCTCGATATGTATTTCTTTGACTATCTAAAATAAACACGTCGTTACAACATAACCATGAAATTTATGGTGAAGGTTTTTTTCCAATCAAAGGTCTGGGATATCAGCTTCCATAAATATGGAAGGGATAAATCCTTCATCAACTTATCCATTAATGATATGTCGCCCGTGATGCACCCAACGTATCTAACTTCGTCATGAAATTTTATCATTATGGTTTATTAAATACATCTAATTATGTGAGTTTTAATATGTATTAATAATAATTTTAAAGTTTGGACCATTACACACGCTCGCAGATAGGAATATCCGATGACACCAAAACATGCAAAAATCCTACTAGCAGGTTTGTTCTCATAATCTCCCATCTTAGAGATTACTGAGTGCGAAATTCATGAGAAGAATCCCCATCTAATCTTGAGTACTCACACCTGACATTCTACGTACTATGTGTCCCATCATAGTACATTATCCAACCATAGAACATTATTTAAGAATATCATCATAGCACATCAAGGTTCTCATCATAGCAGGAACTACTATGACCTTATCAATATGATTTATACTCTAGGACATTATTACATTTGAGTCATGTAGAACATTAAACAATATGAAATAAGTAGTTTTATTAATATTCAATACATCGAATATACTTGTAATCAAAGTATAAACATTTGGTACTGGAACACCAACTCAAAAAACTCCCACTTAGACTAGACCCAACTTCTTACGAACTTTAGTTCACTAGACCTCACATTATAGTCTTGTTTCTATTGAGTCAAGGCTTTAGTCAAGGGATCCTCTATGTTGTGTTCCATGTAAATAATACTCATTGTTACTTCACCTCTCTGAGAAAAATCCCTCAATATATGATACTAACAAAGTATTTTTTTCATCTGTTGATGTGACCTTGGCTCTTTTGCAAGAGACACTACTACAGTATTATCATAATAGAGTGTGACATGATCTTTATTTCTAGGTACCACATCAATCTCTTTGATTAAGTTATGCATTCATACCGCTTCTTTAGCTTCCTCAGAATCTGCAATATACTTGGACTCTTCTATAGAATATGTGACCACAACATGATTTGAGCTCTTCCAACTCATAACACCTCCATTCAAAGTGAAGATGTATCCCATTTGTGACTTCATGTCACATTAATCATTTTGGAAACTAGAATCTGCATATCCTATGATGACTAGTTACTCATCTCCTCTATAAACCAAGAAAATATCCTTAATATGCCTCAAATAATTACGGATAGTCTTGAATGCTATACAATGGTGGTCTCCTAGATCAGCTTGATATCTTCCTACTGCACTCAATGCATAGGAAAAATCTAGCATAATACATATCACAACATACACGACTGACCTAATTTCTAACACATATGGAATCTTTTTCATTCTATTTCTTTCCTAATGTGTCTAAGGGCACATTTCTTTGAAATATGAATGTCATGTGATGTTGGAAACAATACCCTCTTGGATTGTTCCATACTGAATCTCTTTAGTATATTGTCAATTTACATAATTTGACTTAGGCCGAGAAACCTCTTAGATATGTCATAATGGATCTTGATCCCAAGAATATATCCTACCACACCCAATTACTTCATAGAGAATAATTTATTCAACCATTCCTTAACAAACTGTAAGACTGGTATTTCATTTCTAATGAGTAATATGTCATCAAAATATACTACTAAGAAAATTAATTCACTCCCACTAAACTCTTTATAGACATGCGACTCACATTTGTTCTTTATGAAACCAAATTTCATTATGGACCTATCAAAATTAATATTCTATGACTTGAATGATTTCTTTAATCCATAAATGGATCTTTTCAACTTTCATACCTTGTTGGCATCCTTTGGAGTCACAAACCCTTCAGGTTGTGTCATATAGATATATTCCTGAAGGTTACTATTAAGGAAGACTACTTTGAAATCCATTTTTCAAATCACATAATCATGGAAGGCCACAATGGAAAGTAGAACTCTAATGGATTTCAACATTGAAACTAGTGAAAAAGTTTCATAGTATTCAATGCCTTGGTGTTTTTTAAACCCTTTTGAAACTATTTGCTCCTTATAGGTACTAGATTGTCCTTATATATCCAATTTCTTCTTAAATACCCATTTGTAACCAACTAGATTTACATCTACTATAGGGTATACCAAAATCTAGACTTGGTTTTGGTACATGGAATCCATTTTAGAATTCATGGCTTCTTGGCACTTGGAAACATCTATGCCACTTACTACTTCCTTTTAGATTAGAGGATCATTGTTATCAACTAATAACGAGTCACCATCCTCAGTGACTAGAAACCCATACCATTATAGTTTTCTAACCTCTATAGTACTCCTATGTAGTAATTGCATTTTTGGAATAATTTCTTCTTCCATGGGTTTTTTTTGAAATTTTTTCATATGCCAACTCTTGTGTATCTTGATCCTAGTTTTCATCTAATTCTATCTCACTCCCACTATCTCTTTTAGAGATGAGATCCTCCTCAATAAATGTGGGAGTTCTTTCAACCAAAACCTTTTTTTGGAAGGATTGTATAGGTATTATCCCTTTGTTTCTTTGGGATATCCTATAAAGATACACTTTGTGCCTTGGCATACAATCTTGTTGCCTGAAGAGGCTTTAACAAATTCCTCTCAATCCCACACATGTAAGTAAGACAACATGAGTTTCTTTCTATTCCATAATTGGTATAGTATACAATATATTACTTTAGTTTTCACTCGTTTTAGTACACATGCTGCTATTTGTAATGTGTATCCCAAAAAGGATAATGTAATACTTTCATGAATCATCATTGATCTCACCATATCTAACAAGGTGCAGTTCCTAATTTTTCTTACACCATTCCATTGAGGCATATAATGATGATTGAGTTGAGATAATATCCCGAAATCCCATAAATAATCAAAGAATTATTGATTAAGATATTATCCACCATGGTTTAAGCAGAGTTTCTTAATATTATTACCATACTGGTTCTAAACTTCATTATTTTATTCCTTAAATTTATCAAAAGAATTTTACTTATACCCCATTAAGTAGGTATATATATATACACTAAAATCATCAATAAAAGTTATGAAGTATGATTACCCACCCCCTACCTCAATAGGATGTGGTCCACACACATCGATATTAACTAATTAAAGAATCTTTTTATCCCTTTCACCTTTCCCACTAATGGGGATTTGGTCATTTTTCCTTGTAAACACATGTGGAATACACCAAGTGGTTTTAGTTAAAAAGAATATAAATATCCATCTTGATTTAATTTAGTCATTTTTTTTTCATTTACATGACCTAGATGGTGGTTCCAAAGTTGGGTGTGGTATGAGTCATGTGAAGTAACTTAATTATCAATTTCCATTACTTGGTTTTTAAAATACTACACATAAAGACCATTATTTAAATGTGTCTTACCATAAATTTTTTTTTATCTTTATAAAATAAGAAATATTTATTCCAGAATTTTAAAATAAATCCATATTTATCTAGTGTGGATACAAAAATAATGATTTTGGTAACTGATAGTACATAATAAAAACCCTTTAAAACCAAGACCATTCCAGTTGGTAATTTTAGGTTATAGTCCCCTATAGATACAACAACAAGTTTAAATCCATTGACTGCTTGTAAATCTACCTCCCCTAAATCAATCTTTATGAGTATACTTGGTTACTATATTTTAATACATATGTGATCACCAAAATCAATATGTAATATCCAATTTATATAAATAGATAAATTTCACTCGATAACAAATGCACCTAAATCTTACCCTTTCTTCTTTGGTTAGGTGCAGTTTTTATTCCAGTGACCCTTCTTTCCACATGAAAAATAGACAACATCCTATTACCTTGCTTTCCCCTTGATCTTAATCTTCTTGGAAGGGCGTGAATAAGATTTAGTATTAAATCTCTTCACTTTCCCTTTCCGTTTGTTCACTATGAGGTCAGAAGGTTTTTCACACTTTGTATCCTTATATACTTGTAAAAGAAGAGTAAGAAGATATAATATATACTTCTAAATGTTGTTCATATTAAAATTCACAATAAAGCAAGAAAATATATGAGGGAGTGATGCTAGAATGGGATTGATGACTAGTTCTTTAGGAATTTTAAACCATAGAACTAGTAATCTCTCAATGTAGCTAATGATCTTGACTACGTGAGACCTAGATGGGTAACACTCTCTAAGATTGCTCTAAAATAGTTCCTTGTAAATCGCAAACCATTCATATCTATCTCTCTCCTAGAAAAGACCATAGAGGTGCTCAAGAATGATATACACATCCATGTTTTCATGAGACTTTATTAGTTTAATAGACATATTTGAAAAAATAAAACATTAAACATTGAACATGTCGCTCAAATGTTTTTTTATAAATAAGAAACTCTTCATCACTCACCTATTTAGCAAGCAGATTAGGCATTGAGGATTTTAGCACGCAAGATTTCCATTCATGGTGTAGCATAACATGAAGGCATCCAAACCACTCCTAGAAGTTACTTCCAATTAGGAGGTTGTCTTTATACAATATTGATTATTGAGGTAGTGTGGATGATTAACTTTCCATTTTATTCTATAATTAAAATAGTATATTATTAGTAATTTTTCTTGATTACAAATTTTGTGAGAAATAATAAATAAATAAATTAATTTTATTAAATCTCCCACTATTTTATCAAGTCCCAATATCCCTCACCATTAAACTTATAATGTCTAGTTTCTTTAACATTCTATTGGAAAGGATCCCCAATAATTTTCTTAATGATCCATAATTTGGCCCTGAAAACCATAAGAAAGTAATTAGGTAGGTATTATTGCCAACCATGGACTTGAAACTCCTTGATCTATTGAGTGGATTCCCCTATCCTAAAATTTTGTCTTGGATTTCCTCATCACTTGCCTATAAATTTGTATTAAACAAACTTTGGATGTTAAACTCAATACAAGTTTGGTTAAGTCAACCTGAAACTCTCACAATAACTCCCTGATAAAGGTAAGTTTCCAGACTTTGGTCATGTACCACACTTAGTTCTATGGATTTATTCCTAATCAAAGTAATAGAAGGATTAGTCTGACTTAATATTAGGATGATGAATTTTAATTAATTTATGCATAAATTTAATCTTGTTTTATCCTTTAAATGTATTATTAATATTAAGTAGATATTACTTAATTAATTAACCATGTTGGATAAAACATTTACACATAATTCATTTATTAATTTCCATCTTTTCATATTAATTCATTAATTTATGTGACTGTGGTATTGCATACATAAAATAAATAAGGTGTAGATAGAAATAAATAAATAAAATAAATGATCCAATCATGAGATTATCTAACGATTGATTTAATGAGTGGAAATTAAATCAACCTATGACCTAGGGGAATAACTCTATTTGTCAGCCATAACATGTGTTACAACATTCCACATGTATATATGTGTATCACTGAGTTGGTATCATCATGGTTCCATCTTGAACTGCCTCCACACACCTTGAGATACTCCATTAATTAAATGTATTTATGACTCACATATAGGTGAGGGGAACCAAAGGATTGGTTAAAAGAGATTGCATAAGTATCCTTGGACATGCAAGTCATATATAATAATGGAGGGAGAGATGACTTACAGACCATCATTTAATTTAATATTAAATAATTGAAAACTCATGCAATAAATTAAATAAATTCCAACACATACATAGGTCTTGGTCAATCTCATGATCAGTTATACATGTAACAAATATACAAAAGTAATTAAATAGAATTAATTTCTTTATTCATTATTTATTATTAAGATAAAAATGATTAAATTAATTAATTAATTAATAAATTCCCCCTTCATCTTAATGATCATACAATATTAATTAGAGATACTCTTCATTTATGGTATTCATATAAAATAAACAGCAAAACCAATAATGACATATTAATTACAATAAATTAATTGATCATTTAATATTATTTAAAACCATTATTAAATTTTCAAAAATACATTGATGTTCCAATAAATAAAATAAGGTTTTAATGATGCAATTTTTCAATTTAATGTAATTTTTAATTTTGTTCTTTAATGGGAGACTACATAGTATGTACATTCTAGCTGCATGCCATGTACCTTGGTTTCCATGTATCTGAGTGACACACCTGGGGATTTGGTGTGGTAGCTCGGATGAACTACCCAATATATACATTCCATATATATGCCATATATCCTCATGTCATGTGCCAGGTTGTCTAGGTCAACACATTGTGTGCAATAAACACATCAAGTGTAATTAACTGTTTAGTGCATCAGGTACAATGCGCATGGGTACATAATGTATACTTCGGCTATACGCCATGTAACCCAGTTTTACCAACCAAAGATTTGAAACTTCCTGATGGTATCTCCACTCATTATTTATCTATTCTTAAACCTTTAATAAAATGAAACATTGAACAAATATGATTAATATTATGAAGCATGTTAATTTAAATTAGATTAAAGAATGAAAAATAATAAATTAAAACTCAACCATGATTGTGTATGGATAAATAATCAAATAAATAATTATAAATTTAAACGTGAACACTCTGATACAACTTTTTGGTTATGGTCATATAGGAAACATGCAGTAGTGAGTGATATATTAAAGTTTCTTTTAATAATTGTTGCCTGAAACCATGAGTGGGGATCTTGAATGTCAAATTTATAATTAATTTATTTAATATCTAAATAAATAAATACCTGAGATTAGGAACTTTCTTTATTGATAAATTTTGATCATCTAAAAATACATTTTAGGATTACCTTTGTTGTGCTGTGAGGATCCAATGATTGAATCCATCTATCGGTGATCCACATATTCTCCAATGATCTTTGAACAACACCACTCGATCTCCAGGTTCTAGCATAGAGAATCGAATGTCTTGAATTGTTCTTTCTTGATCACTTATTCCTTAGTCCTGAATAAATATATCTTGTGTTTTTTTGTTCATGTGAAAGAGATATAAGGACAAGTCAAGATAGAATTCTTTGTGCGCAACAATTATCTATTATCAATTTTGGATGCAATAAAAAATAAACATAACCATATATTTATAGAGTTAGGGTTTAGGTTAAAATATTATTTAATTACATGTCTACCATTAAATAACATTTAAAACCTTTAATAAACCCCATTCCATATAATAATAACAACAATATTTTATGGTGCGCCAACTTGTGCAAATTGATAAATAATATTTACCATATCATAAATAATTATTTTATCACCAAATTCAATCTTGGTCCATTCAAAATCCTTAGTATTTATTGAATAACCAAATAAATATTTTAATCATAAATAAATATTTCATTCATATATAAAAAAATAAAGATTTATTAAATATTCAATAAAATAAATAAATATTTTTCAATTCACATTTTGGTGAATAATTTTTTATTTAATTATGTGATCAATAAAACTTGAATAAAATTATTCTTCAGTATTAAGAATAATATTTATTCCATTAATTAAATTCAAATAGAATTTAATTGAGATCAATAGAAACACTTTGTGTGTGACCCTATATAATTATTTCTCATTGGTAGTAAGAAGGTTTTCCTAAAGTCCAATATTATTATCTAGTAATAGGTCAAGGTACCCAAGAGAAAGAACTAAATGTCGCAATGATGAAAACCACATACAAATGATCACTGTGTAATATAATCCATTTTATTCAATATCTCATCAAGTAGATTACACATCCATGTCACCAAACTATATGTTCGATACATCTTTCTTTGACTATCTGAAATAAACACATCATTACCCCATGACCATGGAATTTAGGGTGACGGTTCTATTCCAATCAAAAGGTCGAGATATTAGCTTCCATAAATATGGAAGGGATAGATCCTTCCTCAACTTATCCATTAATGACATGTCACTCCTGACTCACCCAACATATCCAACTTCACTATGAACTATTATCATCATGGTTTACAAAATAAATCTAAGTATGCGAGTTGTAACATGCATTAATAATAATCTTAAAGTCTAAGGACCATCACACATGCTCGCAGATAGGAATATCTGATGACACCAAAATATTCAGAATTCCTACGAGCGGGTCTGTTCCCATAATCTTCTATCTTGTAGATTACCAAGTGTGAACATCATGAGAAGAATCATCATCTACTTTTGAGTATCCACACCTGAAAGTCTATATACTATGTGTCCTATCATACCATGTCATCTAACCACATAACATTATTTAAGAATATCAACATAAAATATTAAGGTTCTCATCATAGTGGGTAACTACTATGACCTTATCAATGCGATGTATACTCTAGGACATTATTAAATTAGAGTTATATAGAACAATCAACAATATTTAATAATTAGTTTTATTAATATTCAATACATCGAATATACATATAATCCAAGTACAAAAATTTGGTACTAAGACACAAAATCCAACATATATAACTAAGTGTTTGACCAACCCTTGTTGGGAAACTTACTTTTATCATGGAGTTATTATGAAGTTTGTGGGTTTAATTAACCATCTTACATCAATATAATTATCCCTCACAAGACTTGATGTAACTTGGAAGCAAGTGTTGAGGAAATATAAGTCAGGGTTTCAGGATTGGAGAAGCCACTCAACATATCAAGGAGCTTCAAGCTCATAGTTGGCCAAGAATTTCCTACCCAAATACCTTCAAGTAGCTTGAATAACCCTCATTGAGGTTATGTGAAGGTTCATATGAATCCTTTCCACTATAATGTCCTAGCAAGTAGACATTTTTAGTTCAATGGTGAGGGCTATTAGGACTTGATAAAATAGTGAGGTACTTAATAAAATTAATTATTATTATTTCTCATATAAATTGTAATAAAAAAAGTACTAATAATCTACTATTTATAATTATATAATAATATAAAGATCATTATCCACTTTATCCCTACAATATATATTGTATAAATACCATCTTCTCACTAGTATTAACTTCTAGGAATGGTTCAGATGCCTTTGGGTGGTGTTGCACCATGAACAAAAATATTATGTACTAGAATACTCACTACCAGATCCGCCTGGAATAGAGGCGAGTGACGATGTGTTCATTTTATATGAAAAACATTTGAATGATGTGGTCAATGTTCAATGTTTGATGTTATCATATATTTCTAGTGAACTCATGAAGTCCTGTGAAAACATGGATGCTTATAGCATGCTTGAGCATATATATGGTCTTTACCAGGAAAGATAAAAATAGGAATGGTTTGAGATGTCCAAGGAACTCTTTCAGAGTAATCTTGGAGAGGGTGTACCATATGGGACTCATGTAGTAAAATTAATTGGCTACATTGAGTTCCTTAAGGTTATGGGGTTTAAATTGCCTAATGAACCATGCACCGATCTCATTCTTGCATCACTTCTTCATAGATTCTATAGATTTGTTGTAAATTTTAATATGAACAACATTGAGAAGTATCTTGAAAATCTACTAATTCTTATTTTCTAATTAGATAAGGATATGAAGAATGAAAAACTTATATCCTTATGGTGAATAAATGGAAAGTCCAAGAAAAGTTCTATAAGACCAAAGCTTCTTCACATCATTCCAAGAAGAGAAAGATCAAGGGAAAATAAAGGGAGTAGGATACTATTTGTTTCATATGTGGTGGGAAGTTCCACTGAAAGAAAAAATACACCCAGACAAAGAAGCAAGGGGAAGATTCAGGTGTGTTTTTTATCGAGTGTAATTTATGTATTTCTACAAATTGGGTATTAGATACATCTTGTGGTGTTCACATATGTATTCAAATATTGGAACCAAGTAGATTCAAAAAAATTGATGGGGGGGGGGGGTAGATCTATGAGCATCCAAAAGTACCAAACTACCTATTATGGCTATTGGAGACTACTACATAATTTTGTCAATGAGAATGATCTTGGTTTTAAAGGATTTTTATTTTGTGTCATTAGTTACAAAAAAAATTATTTCTATATCCAAACTTGATATGAATGGATTTACTTTAAAATTTTGGAATAATTTTTTCTTATTTTATAAGGATAACATTTTTATGGTGAGACATATTTAAATAATAGTCTTTATGTGTTTTATTACATGGAAAAAGTAATGGAAATCGATAAAAAAACTACTTCACATGACTCATACCACACCCAAATTTGGTATCACCAGCTGGGTCATGTAAATAAAAAATGTTTTACTAAATTTTACCAAGATGAATATTTAGATTCTTTTGAATTAAAAACACTTGGTTCATGTCACACATGTTTACAAGGAAAAATGTCCAAAGATCTATTTAGTGGGAAATGTTAAAGGGCCAAATATCTTATTGAATTAGTTAATACCAATGTGTGTGGACCATTTCCTGTTGAAGAAAGAGGTGGGTATTCATACTTCAAAACTTTTACTAATGATTTTAGTAGATATGGATATGTCTACTTGATAAGGTATGTAATGGACCATGCCTCACTGATCTGTTACTTTTCTAGTTTTGGGTGTTGGAGGTGTTCTTAAGGAGGCTTGAGGAGGTTCTAGGATTTTTCGGTGGAGGCTAGAGGCGCAACAAAGCTACTTCAAGAAATACATGATGTATATTGTTTACATGTAGTGTAAAGGTGGTTCATGTCTTGTGTAGACATTTGGTTCACAACTTGTATGTGGCTAATGGGGAATCCATGAGATATATTACATGTCATGTAAGTTAAATTTATGATTTGTAATAAAAAATGGTGAGGTGACTAAATTTTCAATTAAAGATGGGAATTTTTGGAAACCAGAGGTTTACATTATGTGTAATGGTTAAATGATATGAAATCAATAGGATTCTAGGTTTAAAGTCATTTTATCGACTGAGATTTCATTTATTCAGCTACTCCCTCCCTCTCTCATTTTGGAGGAACCCTAGGCACCTGAGAGGATCTTCTAGCCCCCTTCCCCCCGTTTTGATTCATTGGATTTGGTGGATGCCTGTTGGAGACACTACTAAAAATCGAGCCTTTAATAGTGCCAGTAAAAGGGATTTATTCCTATAGAAGAACTAATAATGTAAGAAATGTTAAATGGTTAGCTTTAATAGTGCTCGTAAAAAGTGTTGATAAAGGCCCCCTTTAACAGCACTAAAAAAAGTCCTGATAAAGGCCCCACTGATAAAGGGTATACATTTTTTTCATACCCCAAGCCCCTTTATTAGTGATTCCCCAACCCCTTTATCAGTTCTTTATATAATCTCACCCCTAACGCATAACCCTACCTCTAGTGAGTTTCAAACCCGAGACCTCCAGCTTATACACCAAAGCCTTTTCCACTCCCCTATACTGTTTTGTTTTACATTTTATGATATATCTATATATTTATATATATTTTGTTATATTTTTTTATCCATATATTTATATATTTATATATTTATACATATATATATGTTTATATATATATATATATATTTAAATTCATATTTATTTTTATATATTTTTTAAAATGGATGTTAACTCTAAAACCCCTTAAAACACATAAAAACGTTAAGAAACTCTGAAAACCCTAAAACCCCTAAAAACACTAAAATAATAATAACTTCTGATTTAGGAGTCCATTTTAGATACAAAACCATTAAAATCAAATATCATGAATTGAGATTCGATATGATATGTGGTAAAGGATGAACGAACACCCAGATTAGAAGTTATAACCGTTTGAATTTTAGGAAACTGAGGCCTGTGATAAAATACTCAGTTTTAGAGGTTTTATTAGAATTTTTTTGGGTTTAAAATCTAGAAAAATATATTTGATCTCAATAAAGTACCCTATATTTCATAGATTTCATTGTAGGTTTTTATTTGATATGTGGTAGAACCCAAATGGATACCCGAATCAAAAGTTATGGATATTTAGAGTTTGAGTTCGATTTCTAACTTTTTTGACATTGTAATATATTTTATTCCTTTGATTATCACATGATTTAAATCTCATGTGGTTTTATCTAATTTTATAATCTTCAATTTTACTGGTTATGGAGATGAAATGGACTCCCGGATCAAAAGTTACGATCTTTTTAGGATTTTTAGGGTTTTTAGGGTTTTTAGGAGAGTTTTTCACATTCTACAGATTTTCAAATGGCTATAACTTCTGAACCTGGTGTCCGTTTTTTTATACCACATATCAAATTGAATCTTTCAAAGATCTATACACTTCGGTGACCCACGGGAACCCTCAATCACCTATATGAAGGAAAAAAAGGTCCCAAAAGGACTCCAAATGGGAATAAATTATTCTACGGGTGTTCGTTAATGATATATATATATATATATATATATATATATATAGAAATATAACCTTTATCATAGCTAGTAAAAAGGTGTAGATAAATGCCTGTTTTATCAATGATTTTTTACTAGCACTGATAAATGGAGGCCTTTATCAGCACTTTTTTAGAAGCGCTGATAAATTCCTATTTTATCAATGCTTTTTTACTAGCACTGATAATGTTGGGGCCTTTATCATCACTTTTTTACAAGCACTGATAAAGTTCCCCCTTTAACAACACTTTTTTTAGCACTGTTAAAGACCCTCTTTCTCATTGCTATAAAAAGTGTTGTTAACGAAGGTCTTTAATAGTGCTTTTTTTAGCACCAAGAAAGGGGGGGTTTTAACTATGATTTTAGTGAGTGCTATTAAAACCCTAGCACTAGATAAACCCAGTTTTGTAGTAGTGATATCAGTGGTAAGACATTTTTTATTATTGGTTAGTTTCCTCTTGTTCTTCTCTTGGGGATCTGCTATGGAGTTGTTATGTTGGTTTGGGATGTGATTTTGGCTGCATTTTGATGATATTTGGGTGAATTATAGGTTGATTCATGGTTTCCTGTATGCGTTTGTGGTTTGTGGGCATTTATTCTTTGCCCTGTAGTGCGCAGTGAGTCGACAAATCTTCTTTGAGGCAGAGAATCCCTCATTTCCCTTTATTGTGTATCATGTGGGAGAGGTTGGATATAGTTGTGATGTCTTAATAAAAGATAAATAATTTGGTTAATTTAAATTGAAAGGGGAAAGGAGAATAATTCACATGATTTTATGGATTTGATATGATTGTGATATTGTGATTGTATGATATTGATGCCCTGCTAAAAATTGTGGTCATTGGGGGATTTGTTTGCAATGGATGATATGTGTTGACTATTGTGTATGTTGTGATTATTGTTATATCATCCTAAAATGGAAATTTGATAACCAATTATATTTATATAATGAAATTTTTTCCCTAGGATTATGGTTTGTGTGATAACACCCCTAAAATAAAGTGACATGTGATAAAAGCCCCTTTTATAAACCTATAAAACGATCTTTATAGGTTGTGATGTGTGGTCATGCTTATGGGATGATGATGCATGTTTGCAATGTGATGTGGGGCTGAGGGTTTGATGGTTGTGATTTTTGGGTAGTAGGGTGCTGGTTGTTTGGTTGTGCTTTCGGGGTGGTGAGGTGGTTGTTATTTGGCCATTCTTTTAGGCTGGCGAGGTGGTGGTTGTTTGGCCATGATTTTGGGGCAGTGAGGTTGTGGTATGATGGGGATGATGAGATGTTTTTTATATGTTGTTTCTTTATGCTAGATGCCCAGTTAGTGATAGAATAAATAATTATTTAATAATGATTGAAATGTATGGGGTTTTATTTGGTTAATGGGATTGAAATGGATAATGAATAAATAAATGATGGATTATGGGGTGAAATGTGAATTATGATTAATAATGAAATTAATTGGATGGATAATGGGAATCAATTGGCAATGTGAAATGTGGATTATGTAGTGTTAGGAATTTATAGGTGGTAGTAAAAGTGATGATGTTGTGAGGTAGTTAGTGTTTGGTTTTGAACCCATAGGTTAGGATTATGTGTGGATATATGTATATAATTGTATATTCTTTATGATTTATATATCCACCCCACCCACATCGAGCACTATGTTCCGAAACCCGCATAATCACATAGATGATGTTTTCCCAACATCTGGCGATGAGGATTGATGGTTGGGTACCCATTCTTTCCCACCCTCTCTTCCAGGTGAGGTAGGTATTGCACTAACTATGATGGTTGGAGGTTTGTTAGTGCACTAGATGGTGGATGTGATAACCTAGGTGTCTTTGGGTGAGTTGTGATGTGGTTGTGCTTGTGAGGTGGTGATCCCAAATGTCTTTGGTCAAGATGTGATGTATCCCAGATTTCCACGGGCAGGATGAGATAAGATGAGCTGGCTTATGGTGGGGGTAGTGCATGGAAGGAGGAGGGAACGAGGTTGATATCCTTCATGTTCACAATACCCTACTACTCTAGTTATGGTTTTGGATGTGTGATGGGCCAGGTGTTTTCGAGCAATATGTGATGTGGTTGTTCTTGTGGGGTGGTGGGCCTAGGTGTCTATGGGTGTGATGTGATGTGACCATTCTTGTGGAGTGGTGTGGTATACATAAGATATGGGAGTGCCAAGATGTAGGATGTTGGGTTATGAGAGTGGAATACCAGTAGGAAAGTAGTGTGGGGCACCCTTTATTGATGTGACTCATGTTATATTATATCACTTGGATTGCATTATTTACTGAGCATGACTTGTTGAGGTTAGGATGGATAATTGACCTACTTAGGTGTTGTTTGTTTTTCTATTTTCTCACAACTGCATTAGTATGATTCTTTCACACGTGCATAAGAGACTTCGGTTTTCCCACTGAGTATACCCGTATGCTCACCCAATGTATATAAAACTATTTTTAGGTTTCCAAGAGGATTACATGGACCGTGATGGACATTACTAGCTCGGACCTTTAGATAACTACTGTGTTGATGCTTTATCATTACTTTTGGGTATTTAATTTGGATACTTTTATCTGTATCAATTTTATTTATACATGAATTTGTGGGATGGTTTCGGTTTCTTTTTATATTATTCCATGGATTTGTTTGTGTATGATTCATATTATCTCCCAATCCTATATTATTATAGAGGATAATTCCCCCCATTTCATGATATTTTTATACCCTCAGTGCTAGTTTCCAACCAGGGGCCTACTGAATGCAGGACTTGAGGGTCATTATCTATCTCCCCTTATTGTGGTATCTTTGGAGGGAGGGGGTCATGACAGAGTGGTATAAAAGTGATGGTTGAGAGATAGGATAGAGTTTGGAGTTAGACATAGTGAGGATTACATGGGTTAGTATGGAAACAATTCCAGTTGACCTTGGTTCATGAATAGGCCAGGTAGATCGGCTAGGACATGAGATTTTAGGGACTCCCATGATCTAGTGCATAGACTCTGATCTTATTGAATGACCAAGTGATGTGGACTTATTTACAGGGTAGATACCTAGGAGAGGTACATGCATCATTATGACTTGCGTTCTTGTTTGAATTGGGTTGCTTTGAGAAGGTTAAAATGGATAAAGTGAATTAAAATTAATATTAATAAAGTTATATACTATTGAGATTAGAAAGTTCTTGTTTTATTTTAATCTATGTATCATGTTCATCATCCACATGTGACTTAGGTAGTTGAGGTTCAATAAGCTAATTTGGATGATTGTCGTAGGGTTGTTCTAGCATAGGAGGACGAGGCTTGGTAGAGGGTGTTGATAGTTTTCTAGTGGTAGGCTTTGGGGAAGTACAAGGGAAGTGTTTTAGATATGGAGATAGAGAGATGGATAGAGGATCTCGAGATCACTTTCAATTTGATCCAAGCCCCGATGGAGTACTGGGTCCCTTTGATAGTCAGTCAGATGTGGGGAGATACATGTTAGTGGTGGAATCTCTATCTTTAGAGAGTGGAAGGAGGCAAATGTTTCATGGATTTACTTATAGAAGGAGTTCTAAGAAGAGTTACTTTCATCGACCATGAAAGTAGTGAATAAGTAGGAGATTATTTATCTTCAGTAGGAGATTATGTTAGTACTAGATTTGGGAATCAAGTTCAAGGACCTTTTGTGCTTTTCCCCAAGTCTTTTTCCAGATAAGGAGTCTTGTGTGAGACATCTTGAGGAGGTGATTTAACCTTCTATCTAGTATGCAGTTACTCCTTTTATGTTTCCAATGTATCTGGAGGTTTAGAAGAAATTGGAGGTGATCAAGAGGATGCACTCGCGAGGAGATTTTTCATAAGAGGGGAACCAATAGGGTTCCTTAAGGAGCATATTTGTTAGTGGAAGGTCTCTGGCCTCAGGATCTTAGAGGTTTCAACTATCGATGAGTCGACCTCAATAGTTTCCATTTTGGCCTTCTGGGGATAGTGGTTTCCATGATTTTCCTAGAGATATCTGGCCAGTGTGTTTTAGTTGTGGGGTTCATGACCATCACTAGAACTAGTGCCCAGTGGTTCCTTGAGCTCAGTTTTTTAGAGGTTGATAAGTTTAGTGATAGAATTAGTAGAAGTTTCTAGTGAGACTATTCCAGTAGTAGGGGTAACAGGCTTATGCTCCACTACGGGGAGATGGAGTAGGTAGAGTCCAACCTCAGGATGTTCTAGGTGTTCAGGGACCTTGAATCGGGTATGGTCATGGAGTTTTACATCAAAAAAGAGGTAGAGGAGATGGGTTTCATCAGTTTCATGTAATGGAGGAAGTAGTGCCAGAGGGTCCATAGATCATCAGAGGTATAATCAGTTTATTTAATACCCTTGTTTTTGTCTTATTTTATTTAGGGGCTTTACACTCATTTGTTTCACCCGCTCTAGCCCATGATCTAAGACTAGATAAATATAGGCTTTCCATGCACCTGGTGTTGAATACACCAGTCATAGGCCAGACTATCTTGTTTGATGTGTGGTGGGGGTCTAGACAGATGATGGAGTCACATTAGTACTATGGAGATCTTTTCTTACTATAGATGCAGCCATGAAATGTTATCCTCGACATCAATTGATTGCATTTCACACATTTTGTTATCTAATTCTTCTAGAGGAGAGTCATTTTCTCACACGTGGATGGATAGTGTGTGGTTTTAATTGGTGAGAAAGGTTTTTAGGTGGGAAATCAGTGTGTGGTTCCCCTTTTTTATTTTTTGGATGATTTTTCTATGGAATTAACAGAGTCTGTGGTGCTATAGTTTATCAGGGTCATTGGGGATTTTCTGGATGTTTTTCTTAGGGAGGTTTTGATTCTACCACCTCTACATGTTGTTGAGTTTGGGATAGACTTGTAGCCCAGTGCTTCACCGATTTCAATGGATCCTTATAAAATGGGACCTTCTAAATTGCAGGAACAAAGATTCAGATTGATGATATTATGAATAAGGGTTTTATCCAGCCCAATGTGTCATTATGGGGTGCACTAGTGTTGTTCTCCAACAATGAATATGGTAGTCAAGGTTGTGTATATACTATTGGAGGTTGAACCAGGTGATGGTCAAGAAACATTACCCACTTACAAGGATATAAAATCTTTTCGACTGAATGAGATAGGTGAGTTGGTTTTCTAAGATCCATCTGTGGTATGGATATCACTAGTTGAGGGTGAAGGAAAGCAATATCCATAATTCTAACTTTATATTCAGGTATGGTCACTTCAAGTTCGTAGTCATGACGTTTGGTGTTATGAACTCACCAGCTGTGTTCATGGGGCTTATAAACTCCATGTTCCATGAGTTCTTATACTGGTTCATCATCATATTTATTGATTATATCTTAGTCTTCTCAAGGTTAGAGGAGGAGAATACTGAGCATCTTAGAACTATCTTGTAGGTTCTTCGATGCCACCATCTAACGACCCAAGATTTACATACAATGAAATTAAATTACTTTTATGGAATACTTAATACATGACACAAAAAGATTCGCAAAGACCGTATTAGTTTATTATCTTTAGAAACTTAGAACATAATATTATAACATGGTGAAAGATCTTTAATATCTCCCATAAAGATCTTACCCTTTTATTTTCCTACCTAAAACCTTTCTTTAAATATTGGGGAAAATAAAATATAAAAAGGGTGAGCTCAAATGCTCAGTAAAGGTAAACATTGAGAATATAAAACAAACAATAAACATAATAATGTAAAAAAGCGAACATAAAGTTTAAATATAAAAATAATGAGTTATGAAATAAACCTTGGTAGTTCGTAAGGCATAAATCATAAAGGAACATTAACCATGATAAAATAACATTGGCATAAAACATGGAATTTTGGAAAACAAACAAGCTTATAATATGGTTTCCATAGTAGCCAATACATTGCTTCCAAGACTATCACAATGGACACAGTCCTTTACTAAACTGGGTTTACTTGCTGTTCCAGCCATGTATTAATGAACTAGATTTACTCGTCATTCCAGGCCTGTATTAATGAATTGGATTTACTTGTTGTTCCATCCATGTTTATCTCATTAGATATAAATCTTTACCCAATTCATTGGAGGGAGATATAGGTCCCACCAATCTCATAATGAAATCATTCTTACATGTGCCACAAAAACATAAATCATTCATCATAGCATAACCTAAGAAATAAAATGGGTTTATTAAACATCATTCCATCATAACATAATCCATATAAAAGATAATTCCATCATTAACACAATCAAATAATAGTAATAATATGGATATAAACATAGCCCTATTTAAGAGAATCATCTTAGATGGAAAATAATTTTGATAAAACACTTGAACTTAATTTATGAGGAAAATATCCTTTCTTCTTCAAAAATATTTTCTTTTCTCAAAATATCGTGAAATTTCACAAGAAAAGAATTTAGTTGAAAATAAACTTGAAATAGTGTAGAGTGAGCTTCATGTAAATAAGGTATCATGAAACCATAAAAATCCATTCATGCCGTATAAGTTAAAAAACCATTCTCCTTGTACTTTTGCCAGAAAAGTCAAAAAGTACCTCATATGGTAAACGAAAGAAAGATTCCTTCCAAACCATATAGTAAAAGTAAAAATGGGTAAAAATGACTCTAAAAATACATATAATAATAGTAAACATTTTATGAGAATATTTTCAGAAAACATGGACATGGATGATAAATATATCCCTAGTAAATACTTACGTATAAACAATCTCAGATAAAAATGAGATTTGAAAAATTATCCCTTACATTAAGTCTAATATTATTTCTATGTGTTTGAACCTCCTGTATAATTATTTAGATAATTTTATTAACTTATTCTATAATCATTATAACGACCCATACTTCACATACATTGTTAATACTTCGAAATTGAAGCACACTTATTACAACATATGACAAAACCACAAAGGACCGTATAGGTATAGTGTCTTTAGAAACTGGGAAACATAAACAACTGGTTCATAAATCTTCTACAGTGTCTCCAATTTATTTCATCATATCTAGGGTCCCTTTTAGCATATTCTACTTAATATCCATCTTCCTGACCTGGGGAAAAGAAAACATAAAAGGGTGAGCTCAAATGCTCAGCAAGGGCAAATAAAGGAAATAAAAATCATATCATATCTTTTTGAAAATCAAAACCTGCAAAAGATATCATAATATCTTAACATGGAATAAATCATAGAAGTGAAAATGAGATCCCCATAATCATAACATAAGACTTGAAACTTTGTGGCATGCACACATAATCATGGAAAATCATTTCTTGTTAGTCATGACTCATTGCCAAGACTATCTTAGTGGACAAAGTCCCTTTCTGAACCGAGTTCACTCCTCGTTTCAGTCCTGTATCACTGAACCGAAATAACCTTCCGTTCCAGCCATGTCTATCTCATGAGATATAAAATCTTTACCCAATGCATTGGAGAGAGATATAGGTCCCACCCATCTTATAATGAATCCTTTCTTATGTGTGCCACATAATCATAAACCATACATCATAGCGTAACCCATGTAATAAAAATGGGATTCTTAAACAACATGACATCATAAAACAATTCATATAAGATAAAGGAATTCATAAAAATGTTTCCATCACAACATAATCAAATCCATGTAATAATAGGGATAAAAACAGAACCCTTTATTATCTTAGATGGAAAATAATTTTGACAAAACACTTGAACTCCATTCTTGAGGAAAATATCCTTTCTTCTTCAAAAACATTTTTCCTTTCATAACATGTCATACAACTTTAAAATAAAAGAAGTTGATTAAAAATAAACTTGAAAACTTGTAAAGGAAGTTTCTTGGAAATAATGTTTTAAAAATCCATTCATGCCGTTTAAGTTAAAAAAAACATTCTTCGTACTTTTGTCGGAAAAGTCAAAAAGTACCTCGTACGAAAAACGACAAAAGATTCCTTTCATTTCTTTTACTAAAAACTTCCCGAAGGGTAAAAATGGATTTAAACAATTGTAGGTGGATGGAAATAATATTACATATTTATGAAACATGGATGTAGATGATAAAATACACCCCAGTAAATACTTACGAATAAACAATCTCGGATAAAAATGAGATTGTGATATTTCCCTTACCTTAGGTCCGATTTGCTTTGTTCGTGTCCGAAGCTCCTGTATAATGGTTTAAATAATGTTATTGACTTATTCCAGAATCATACATATTGATATGATATCATATATGGTCATATTATTAGCTTCTTGTTAGTAATATTTCATTGTAACTTGTTACTCGGGTCTTTATAACTTTTTGTTCTTATGCGTGTTTTGTCAAATAAATTCTTATTCTTATCTTTAGGTTATAGATAATTCATTTACAGAATGGTATTAGTGTAGTATATACCATATTAATTCATTCAATTCATTTATATAATCATTATGAAATGAAGATCATGTAGAACGAGTCGCATCACATCGTGGAGACGGTATTCCGTACGTACGCACAAGTGATGATATCGTTCCTATGATCGTGGAACTGTATTGGAGTATATATATATTATTTCAGTAACAATATTAATTTATAATAATCATATATAGTTACTCATTACACCATTATACCCATCCTTGTAAGGTGATGGTGGAAAATAGATTACACCATGGCGTGGAGACGGTATTCCGTACGTACGCACGCGCGATGATTTCATTTTTCCGTAGGATGGATAGAAGGTGAATTAGGGTTGTTTAATATTTATAATAACATATCAGTATTTAATTAATACTGATGTTATTACTTTATCATGAAACAACTAAAGAAGAAGAAGTTGAAGAAGAAAGAAATTGAAAAGGTCGGTAATGGATATTACCTCTTCTTTGGAACGCCTCTTTGAATCCTCCACTTAGGGAACTAAGATTGGTCTTTGGAGAAGACCAGGACCTCTAGGATTATTCTAGGGAAGTGGAGAGGAGAAAATGGCAGGGGTTGGCCGAGCTTGAGTGCTCAAAATTGGTGTGAGGAGGAGGGGGAGGAGGTGCCCTTTTATAAGGGAGGAGAGGGGCACCTTAGGAATATCTCAAAATATTATTTTATATTAAAGCCAAAATCGGTTTATAATGGTTCCAAAGGGTCTTATTTCGAAGCTAAAGTGGGGATAGGTCGAAATCCTATCAACCAATAGGATTTAGACAAGTTTAGGGTATTATTTTAACCTTATCAATTAGATTTAACTCTAAGTTAATTAATTTAACTTTTACCGTGTCTTTTTGTTTTCTTTCACTATATGGTTAATAAACTTACTATAACATGCCTAACTAACCCCAAATTGTTTATTATTAATATATATATCCTTATCTAAGTCATTTGGCCGAACCTTAGATTTTTAGGAATAAAATAACAATTAGTAATATAATATTTGATTTAAAAACTATTTTGTGTCAATTTTGACACTATTTGATATATGATTTTTGTGAAAGTCATAACAGAATTATATGTTCGAACCAAGTTGATTAAATCAACAATAATATATCATAGTAACCTAGAAAATTAGTGGAATTCATAAAAAGTCTCAAATTACATTTATTTTGGTGTTTATAACATCAATTATGTCAATATTTCATTAATAAGATAATTACTGCATCATGTTTGTGTCATAAATAAATTAAATTATTTGATGTCTAAAAATTACAAATAAAATATCATCATGTAGGAAATCTTTTTATCTTTCTAATGAATATTTACAATTGAATTTATCTTATGTATAACCCCATATTAAAAATGATTTACTTATTAAACTTTGATTTTAACTATTTTAACCCTTCTTTAAATAAATTAATAATAAATGTCCTAATCTAATCCAAGTGGGCCTAAATGGTCATATTTTATTCCTAAGTTTGTTTTTGGTCGAATTAAACTTGTCCAATAGAATCAGGACATGTGTTAGGGTAATATTAATATCATATTTACCCTTAGTCACCCTATTTACTATTAACCGCGGTAAAAAAAGTAAAAAGCTACTATTCACCAAAAAATTATTTTCATCTCATTGAACCACATTTTAGTCCTTGATATTAACCGTGTCTCTCGGATTTTCGAAATTCCATTCACAGAAGCGGTAAAATTAAGTTTTATGCAAAATTCAGTTTTTTAACCTACCACTTAGTGGTTTCACTATTCATCAAAAATTGAAAGTTTTCAGAAAAATACCAAAATTTCACCCTAGGCTAATTTCGATATTCTGAGTCCAAAAATGAAGTCCATTTTGAAAAATAAAATTTATAAAATTTCAAAAAGTGGTTATTACTATTCATAACGGCTAGTTTTAATAGTATATTGTTGTTTAGTGAAACTCGGTATTGCGTACGACGCAAGCTATCGAGGAAGGTCGCGATTGCGTGTAAAGCAAGCCAAGCAAGTGTTGTGTAGAAAAAGATTCCTTTGATGATTTATATAACATAAAAGTCTCGGGTGTTACATTCTACCCCCCTTAAAAGAATTTCGCCCTCGAAATTCATCACTTTGTAAAAAACAGATGAGGATACTTCTCCCTCATCATATCCTCAAGCTCCCATGTAGCTTTTTCAAGTTGGTGGTTCCTCCATAAAACTTTCACCAAGCGAGTGGTCTTGTTTCGTAGGACTTTTTCACTACGATCCAGAATCTCTATCGGCTGTTCTTCATAAGAAAGATCTTGCTCCAGCGGTACAACTTCTGAGCTGAGTACATGTGAAGGATCTGGTATGTACTTTCTCAGGAGAGATACATGGAACACATCGTGAACTTGAGAGAGATTCGGTGGAAGCGCCAATCGGTAAGCTACCTTCCCAACACGATCCAGTATTTCGAAAGGACCGATATATCTAGGGCTCAACTTCCCCTTCTTTCCAAATCTCATAACCCTCTTCCAGGGAGATATTCGTAAGAACACTTTATCGCCCACTTCAAACTTTAGGTCTTTTCTTCGGTTGTCGGCATAACTTTTCTGTCGACTCTGAGCTGCTCTTATGTGTTGTTGAATAGATCTGACCTTTTCTGCCATTTCATCAACGAGATCAGGTCCTAATAGATTTCTTTCCCCAACTTCATCCCAGCAAGTTGGAGTCCTGCATTTCTTTCCATAGAGAGCTTCATAAGGAGCCATCTGAATACTGGAGTGAAAGCTATTATTATAAGAAAATTCCACCAAAGGTAGGTGTTGATCCCAACCTCCTTTGAAATCCATAGAGCAAGCTCTCAACATATCTTCTAGGGTTTGAATTGTTCTCTCAGACTGACCGTCTGTCTGGGGATGATAAGCAGTGCTGAAACTCAACTCTGTATCCAGAGTATGCTGAAGACTTCGCCAGAACTTCGAGGTAAATCTTGGATCTCGATCAGATATAATAGAAAGTGGTACTCCATGCAATCTTACCACTTCCTTTACATATATCCTGGCAAGCTGATCTAGAGAGAAATCCTCTCTAATAGCAATGAAGTGTGCAGACTTTGTAAGACGATCAACTATGACCCAGATAGCATTATTGCCTTTGGATGTTTTAGGAAGTCCTGTGACAAAGTCCATAGTGATGTTTTCCCATTTCCATTCAGGTATGGGTAATGGTTGTAACATCCCCTTAGACTTCTGTCTCTCAGCTTTAACTTGTTGACAAACCAAGCATCGAGAGACATATTCAGCAACATCTCTTTTCATTCCATCCCACCAGAAGTACTCTTTCAGGTCCCTATACATCTTCGTGCTTCCAGGATGAATAGAGAATGATGAACTATGAGCCTCATCCAGCAGCTCATTCTTTAATTCGGGGATGGGAGGAACGCAAACCCGATTCCTGAACTTTATTATCCCATCACAATCAAGGTTGAATTTAGGAACATTTCTCACCTTCTTTTGTAACTCGACATCTTCTTTCTGTTCCTCTTTAATCTTCACATGTATAGATGGTTGAACATTCATTTGAGAAAGATAAGATTTTTCCCCTTCCATTATAATTCCAAGATCCATCCTTTGTAAATCCATAAATATTGGATCTTTTGTGATCCTCATCATGGATAAACTAGCATGGTCTTGTCGACTTAATGCATCTGCCACCTTGTTTGCTTTCCCAGGGTGGTAATGGATTGAGCAGTCATAATCCTTAATCAGCTCCAACCATCTTCTTTGACGCATATTCAACTCCTTTTGTGTGAAAATATACTTTAAACTTTTATGATCAGTATAAATATCACACCTTTCACCATAAAGGTAATGCCTCCAAATCTTTAATGCAAAGATTACCGCAGCCAACTCCAAATCATGTGTTGGGTAATTTTGCTCATGGATTTTCAACTGTCGTGAGGCATAAGCTATCACCATATCATTTTTCATAAGAACACACCCCAATCCCTTCTTGGATGCATCACTGTAGATCACAAACCTTTCTCCACTACAAGGCAGTGTGAGCACAGGTGCACTGGATAACCTTCTTTTCAACTCCTTGAAATTCTCTTCACATTCCTCTGTCCAGACAAACTTAACTCCTTTCCGAGTCAACTTGGTGAGTGGATTAGATAATCGTGAAAAATCTTTTACAAAACGTCGATAATATCCAGCCAAACCAAGAAAACTTCGGATCTCAGTTACTGTGGTTGGTCTCGACCATCTTTCGATAACCTCTGTTTTTGCTGGATCCACAGATATCCCCTCTTTTGAGATTATATGACCCAAAAATGCAACTTTTTGAAGCCAAAATTCACACTTGGTAAATTTGGCATAAAGCTTCTCCTTTCTCAGGGTCTTCAATATAATTCTCAAGTGATCTTCATGCTCTTCCTTGCTCTTTGAATAGACAAGAATATCGTCTATAAAGACTACCACAAATTGGTCAAGATAGTCTCTAAAGACTCTATTCATTAGATCCATGAAGATAGCAGGGGCATTAGTAAGACCAAATGGCATCACTATAAATTCATAGTGTCCATACCTTGTACGGAAAGCCGTCTTTGGTATATCCTCCCTTTTGACCCTTAATTGATGATACCCTGAACGAAGATCAATCTTGGAAACGTATTGAGCTCCGCGTAGTTGGTCAAATAAGTCATCAATGCGTGGGAGAGGATATTTGTTCTTGATAGTGATCTTGTTAAGTTCTCGATAATCAATGCAAAGTCTCATTGATCCATCTTTCTTCTTAACAAATAGAACAGGTGCTCCCCAAGGTGACGCACTAGGGCGTATGAATCCCTTATCAAGATTCTCTTGGAGTTGCTTCTTCAATTCCTGCAACTCAATTGGGGCCATTCTATAAGGTGTCTTTGAAATAGGCAAAGCACCCGGTACGAGTTCTATTGAAAACTCAACTTCACGATTTGGTGGAAGACCCGACAATTCCTCCGGAAAGACATCATCAAACTCCCGTACAATGGGCATATTCTTAATCGTGAGTTTCTCACCAACCATTTGAGATAAATAACCTTCATTTAGTGGAATCAATACCCATAAGATGGAAGAAATTTCCACTGGAAGGTTATATTCATCCTTGCATCGATAGACGATCGTAGATTGATCTGGAATATGAAATGTGACTTCCCTTCTTTGGCAATTGATATGAGATCCATGTAGAGAAAGCCAATCCATGCCAAGAATCACATCAAATTCCACTAAAGGAAGGATCACAAGATTTGCAGGAAGCACTTTCCCACAAACTTCGATCGGAGAAGAATTATAAACTTTTGATGCGATTGATGTGCCATTAGGTGTTGTCACAGCTAACTCAACATCGAATTGTTGAGGTAATACAGTGATACCCTTAGAAAAGTCTTCAGAAATAAAAGAGTGGGTGGATCCAGAATCAAATAAAACATTTGCTACTTTAGAGTGGATGGTAAGTGTACCTTTCACCACATCGTTATCGTACTCCACATCGCTGATAGAAATTGCATGTGACTTTCCTTTGTCTTTAGCCTTAAGAGTTTGTTGACATCGACCATCATCATCAACCCTTGGATTTGGGCATTGATTGGCATAATGCCCCATCTCCTTGCACTTGAAACATTGAAGTGTAGTAGGTTCATTCTGTGTATCCCTTCCTTTGTTTGCGTCATTAGACATCTTCTTCCCATTATCACGGCATTCAAATGCCCGATGACCTTCTTTTCCACATTTAAAACATTTACTTGTCCCTTTAAGACAACTCCCTCCATGTTTCTTTCCACACTTTGAGCATAAGGAAAAGCTCATCTTCTTTTCAGTGTTCTCTTTAGATTTTCCATTGAATTCCATCTTCCTCTTCTTATCAAACCCATGTGACTGATGGGTTACTCCAATCTCCATCTCGACTTTGAGAGCACATCGAACGATTTCCTCGTAGCTATTGAAGTCCCTTATGGCTAACGCCCTTCGAAGACTTGGTTTTAAGCCACTAAAGAATCGATCGATCTTACTCTCAGGTTGGATAACAATACCAGAAGCGTACCTTGCAAGTCTTGTAAAATTTGATTCATAGGTACCAACAGATTCATCATCCCTTTGCTTCAGTTCAAGAAACTCTTTCTCCATCTTTGTTCGGAGAATACGAGGGAAGTACTTATTGAAAAATAAGTTCTTGAACTCGTCCCATTCCATAGACTCAATTTCATCCCTTTGCCTCGTATTCTTAACAAGATTCCACCATTGATCAGCATCTCCTTCCAAACGATACACTGCTAGGATGACTTTATCATGTTCAGAACATTGAAGAACTGAAAATATCTTTTCAGTAGTACTAATCCATTGTTCAGCAACTAATGGATCAGTAGACCCGCTGAAAGAAGGTGGACGCTGCCTCATGAAGGATTCAACAGAATGTTGCTCCCTCCTTTGCTCGTTTGGAAATCCTGCATGATTCATAGCTTGAGAAAGTTGTGTGAGCATGGCTACAAGATTTTTCATTCCAGCTCCCATATCGTTTGGTTGCTCAGGGGGACAATCATTGCATTGCCCATCGCATTCCGCATTAACACGGTTCCTTCGGGTTCCAGCCATTGACTAAAACCAAGAAGAATAGTGTGAGCAACACTAATTATAATAGGAAACCACATAATTCAAGAATAAAATTTTCATGATTAAGGTCTTATCCTAGGTTATTCAAGGCCATTTCTAAAACACTAAGATTGTGTTCTATGCTTAGACTTATCCTTAGGGTTCTTACTAAGGCTTTCACATCCTAGTTTCCAAAGGTTGACTATACCTTTCCTCTGATACCAACTATAACGGTCTGGAATTACTTCCAGTGGACTATAGTTGATACCTATCAGGGAACTCCATGGGCGGATACACCCCTTGGGCGGGACACACCACCATCCCCAGTGGCAGCCATTTCCGCATGAAGCCCTTGGGCGGAGAGCCATGCTTCGTCCAACGCTCACATGTGAGAGTTCCCAAGGATCGGATACATTCCTACCTACTTTGCCTCTGATACCAACTATAACGACCCATACTTTACATACATTGTTAATACTTCGAAATTGAAGCACACTTATTACAACATATGACAAAACCACAAAGGACCGTATAGGTATAGTGTCTTTAGAAACTGGGAAACATAAACAACTGGTTCATAAATCTTCTACAGTGTCTCCCATTTATTTCATCATATCTAGGGTCCCTTTTAGCATATTCTACTTAATATCCATCTTCCTGACCTGGGGAAAAGAAAACATAAAATGGTGAGCTCAAATGCTCAGCAAGGGCAAATAAAGGAAATAAAAATCATATCATATCTTTTTGAAAATCAAAACCTGCAAAAGAGATCATAATATCTTAACATGGAATAAATCATAGAAGTGAAAATGAGATCCCCATAATCATAACATAAGACTTGAAACTTTGTGGCATGCACACATAATCATGGAAAATCATTTCTTGTTAGTCATGACTCATTGCCAAGACTATCTTAGTGGACAAAGTCCCTTTCTGAACCGAGTTCACTCCTCGTTTCAGTCCTGTATCACTGAACCGAAATAACCTTCCGTTCCAGCCATGTCTATCTCATGAGATATAAAATCTTTACCCAATGCATTGGAGGGAGATATAGGTCCCACCCATCTTATAATGAATCCTTTCTTATGTGTGCCACATAATCATAAACCATACATCATAGCGTAACCCATGTAATAAAAATGGGATTCTTAAACAACATGACATCATAAAACAATTCATATAAGATAAAGGAATTCATAAAAATGTTTCCATCACAACATAATCAAATCCATGTAATAATAGGGATAAAAATAGAACCCTTTATTATCTTAGATGGAAAATAATTTTGACAAAACACTTGAACTCCATTCTTGAGGAAAATATCCTTTCTTCTTCAAAAACATTTTTCCTTTCATAACATGTCATAAAACTTTAAAATAAAAGAAGTTGATTAAAAATAAACTTGAAAACTTGTAAAGGAAGTTTCTTGGAAATAATGTTTTAAAAATCCATTCATGCCGTATAAGTTAAAAAAAAAACATTCTTCGTACTTTTGTCGGAAAAGTCAAAAAGTACCTCGTACGAAAAACGACAAAAGATTCCTTTCATTTCTTTTACTAAAAACTTCCCGAAGGGTAAAAATGGATTTAAACAATTGTAGGTGGATGGAAATAATATTACATATTGATGAAACATGGATGTAGATGATAAAATACACCCCAATAAATACTTACGAATAAACAATCTCGGATAAAAATGAGATTGTGATATTTCCCTTACCTTAGGTCCGATTTGCTTTGTTCGTGTCCGAAGCTCCTGTATAATGGTTTAAATAATGTTATTGACTTATTCCAGAATCATACATATTGATATGATATCATATATGGTCATATTATTAGCTTCTTGTTAGTAATATTTCATTGTAACTTGTTACTCGGGTCTTTATAACTTTTTGTTCTTATGCGTGTTTTGTCAAATAAATTCTTATTCTTATCTTTAGGTTATAGATAATTCATTTACAGAATGGTATTAGTGTAGTATATACCATATTAATTCATTCAATTCATTTATATAATCATTATGAAATGAAGATCATGTAGAACGAGTCGCATCACATCGTGGAGACGGTATTCCGTACGTACGCACAAGTGATGATATCGTTCCTATGATCGTGGAACTGTATTGGAGTATATATATATTATTTCAGTAACAATATTACTTTATAATAATCATATATAGTTACTCATTACACCATTATACCCATCCTTGTAAGGTGATGGTGGAAAATAGATTACACCACGGCGTGGAGACGGTATTCCGTACGTACGCACGCGCGGCGATTTCATTTTTCCGTAGGATGGATAGAAGGTGAATTAGGGTTGTTTCATATTTATAATAACATATCAGTATGTAATTAATACTTATGTTATTACTTTATCATGAAACAACTAAAGAAGAAGAAGTTGAAGAAGAAAGAAATTGAAAAGGTCGGTAATGGATATTACCTCTTCTTTGGAATGCCTCTTTGAATCCTCCACTTAGGGAACTAAGATTGGTCTTTGGAGAAGACCAGGACCTCTAGGATTATTCTAGGGAAGTGGAGAGGAGAAAATGGCAGGGGTTGGCCGAGCTTGAGTGCTCAAAATTGGTGTGAGGAGGAGGGGGAGGAGGTGCCCTTTTATAAGGGAGGAGAGGGGCACCTTAGGAATATCTCAAAATATTATTTTATATTAAAGTCAAAATCGGTTTATAATGGTTCCAAAGGGTTTTATTTCGAATCTAAAGTGGGGATGGGTCGAAATCCTATCAACCAATAGGATTTAGACAAGTTTAGGGTATTATTTTAACCTTATCAATTAGATTTAACTCTAAGTTAATTAATTTAACTTTTACCGTGTCTTTTTGTTTTCTTTCACTATATGGTTAATACACATACTATAACATGCCAAAAGAACCCCAAATTGTTTATTATTAATATATATATCCTTATCTAAGTCATTTTGCCGAACCTTATATTTTTAGGAATAAAATAACAATTAGTAATATAATATTTGATTTAAAAACTATTTTGTGTCAATTTTGACACTATTTGATATATGATTTTTGTGAAAGTCATAACAGAATTATATGTTCGAACCAAGTTGATTAAATCAACAATAATATATCATAGTAACCTATAAAATTAGTGGAATTCATAAAAAGTCTCAAATTATATTTATTTTGGTGTTTATAACATCAATTATGTCAATATTTCATTAATAAGATAATTACTGCATCATCTTTGTGTCATAAATAAATTAAATTATTTGATGTCTAAAAATTACAAATAAAATATCATCATGTAGGAAATCATTTTATCTTTCTAATGAATATTTACAATTGAATTTATCTTATGTATAACCCCATATTAAAAATGATTTACTTATTAAACTTTGATTTTAACTATTTTAACCCTTCTTTAAATAAATTAATAATAAATGTCCTAATCTAATCCAAGTGGGCCTAAATGGTCATATTTTATTCCTAAGTTTGTTTTTGGTCGAATTAAACTTGTCCAATAGAATTAGGACATGTGTTAGGGTAATATTAATATCATATTTACCCTTAGTTACCCTATTTACTATTAACCGCGGTAAAAAAAGTAAAAAGTTACTATTCACCAAAAAATTATTTTCATCTCATTGAACCACATTTTAGTCCTTGATATTAACCGTGTCTCTCGGATTTTCGAAATTCCATTCACAGAAGCGGTAAAATTAAGTTTTATGCAAAATTCAGTTTTTTAACTTACCACTTAGTGGTTTCACTATTCATCAAAAATTGAAAGTTTTCAGAAAAATACCAAAATTTCACCCTAGGCTAATTTCGATATTCTGAGTCCAAAAATGAAGTCCATTTTGAAAAATAAAATTTATAAAATTTCAAAAAGTGGTTATTACTATTCATAACGGCTAGTTTTAATAGTATATTGTTGTTTAGTGAAACTCGGTATTGCGTACGGCGCAAGTTATCGAGGAAGGTCGCGATTGCGTGTAAAGCAAGCCAAGCAAGTGTTGTGTAGAAAAAGATTACTTTGATGATTTATATAACATAAAAGTCTCGGGTGTTACAATCATGGTCATCATATATGGTCATATTCTCTTTTATTTGTTTGTAGCAATTCATTGTTACTCATTATTTGGGTTTTAACTGCTTTATGATCGTATGCATGTTTTGTCAAATAAGTTTTGGTTCTCCTTATTAGGTCATATTTATATCATTATAAAATGATATTAACATAATAAATACCATATTTATTCATTATTTACATTTATATAATCATTCTTGAGTGGTTATCATGTAGAACGAATCACATCACATCATGGAGATGGTAGACCGTACGTACGCACGAGCGATGATATCATTCCCATAATTGTTGAATGGTATTCATTTTCATGGTGTATTATATTTCATAATCAATATCATTTTATAATAATCATATATAGTTATTACATCCATTTTTATACCTATCCAAGTAAGGTGGTGGTGAAAAAAAGATTACACCACGGCGTGGAGACAACAAGCCGTACATACGCACGCATGGTGATTTCATTTTCCTTATGATGGATATAAAGTTGAATATGGTTGTTTTATAATTATAATAACATCTTATTATATAATTGATACTGGAGTTATTATTATATAATGAAACAACTCATGAAGTATAAGTATAAGTATAAAGAAATATGAAATAATCGTTAGAGAAGATTACCTCTTATTTGATATGCTCTCTTTAGATATCCTCTTAATGGAACTATAGTTGTTATTTTGAGAATAAAAGAACCTCTATAATGTAACTAGGTAATTTTAGAATATAAATGGGTAGGTGATCGTACCACGATTCACTGTTTTATTTCACCCTTATACCAATGTATTAAACTGGTTTTGTATTGAAAATTAAAAGTATAATAACAAAGTTAACTCCATGTTTGATTAAATTATTTTGTGTTTAACACTGTTAAAAAGGTCAATGTTACTTGTTTTTGATAATTATATTGTAGGTGGAGGTAATTTGGAGGACCTATGATAAAGTCAAAGAAAAATGGTCCAATCCGATGATCCAAGCACACCAGTGAACTAAAACACATGCTTCTACTAAACCGTGCCTTCAAATGGGATGAAACTTTGTTTTCTGGTCCATAATTTAATTATCTCAATTTCATCTGAAGGAACCGAAGCCCAATTCATTCATTAAGAGGCCCATACAAACTAATATGTTCAATAAAAAGGATTTGCACGGGGTCAAAACTTTTCCTCTTTATTTTGGACATATCTCTTATTATATTACATATTTGGACTCCAAATTTTATATAGAGTTAGAAAAGGTGTATTAAAACAAATCTTTAGTTTTTTAAAAAGTTATTTAAGACTTTATGACCGGCCAAAACCATGGACCAAGCAGATTAGTGAAATCAGGGGGCCCAAAACCGCTTCCCACTTTGCCTATAAATTGGCACCTTGGGAACCCCATTTGGGATTTCGAACCAGAGGCATGGTTTTGCCATTTTGGAGTCCCAAAGGATTACTCCCACAAATATTTGAAGTTTTGGAGGCTATGGTAAGTTCTACTTCAACATCTTCTTCTTCCTACCCTCCCATGGGTTTCTAAACCCCTTGTGATTACCCGGGGAGGAACATGTTGTAAATCCTGAGCTTAATGTTGTAATATTTGAATGGTATTTTTAATTCTAGGTTTTTATGTTGTTTTATTCATCCTATCTTTTTATTTAATTGAGTTATATACTGGTATGTTATACTCAAACTCAAATGATCATGTTTGGGGGTACCCTTTCATGTGATGTTTTACACACCGTTCATCCCTTTTTCTTCCATCATTCAATTGCGGTGTTTGTGTAATTAATATTGGTCAATTGAACTCACATAATAAATTTCAAGGACATGTACATTTATTTAATAGTATCACAAATAAATAACATACAAACCTGGACATCACATTGAGTTCTTCATGTGTTTCCTTGGTGACTTTCGGTTATGAAGTCAAACGCAAATCACCCAATCATCAGCGGTGTCCGGTGAATCATTGTGTGTTTTTGACTGAACCCTAGGATGTATCCTGGTATAAAATCAGTAACATTCTGGTTATAGGTGTTAAAAACTAGGGATTAAAATATCATAACTCTATCTCATGATGCGATGAAGGATGAGCATCATGAGAGTACCCCAAGTTGATCACGTTTAATTAATCTTGTTTACTTATACTTTGTTTTATCGCTTTCATTTTCTATTGTCATATTTAATAATCAAACCCAAGTATTATAAAACCCCCATTTCCATTTTTTACTTTAATAATTAGAACCACATTTTGGAATTAATGATCTAAGGCTCTGTCAAGAGACGACCTAGGGTTGCTGCTATACTGCATAAATTCTAGTTAAAACTAAACACCTAATTTGATGCGCTTGATAATGAGATCAAATTTTGGAACCATTTCCAGAGATAAAAGATCATTTATTTTCTTTATTTTATTTTATTATTTATTTTACTTCTTAATTAGTAATCATTTCAATACCCCACCCCCATTTTATTGTTTTTTATTTTGGGTTTTTGTCTTTATTTTTGGTTGTTTTTGTGTGTTCTTCCTCTCTCTATCTCTCTATTATTATTCTTACTCTCCACATCTCTCTCTATAATTCTGTATTATAACATTATATTATATTTTCAACCTTATTAAGTTATTTTATGCATATTCAATAACAAAAACAAACAAACTTCACAACTTATTTTCAGGACTCGATCAGAAAAAGAAAAACTGCTTGAATTTGACCCTAAAATTGAAAAGACACTTCACACACAAATAAAGGAATCTAGAGAAGGTAAATCAAGTAACACTAAGGAACCCATTTTGGACCCTCAATTGTTCATAAACCAATCAAAAATTGAACCCAATCAAATCCAAGAAAACATGGCTGCAAATAATTGAACCTTAAAAGAACTAACCACCCCAGATGTGGAGTACCAACCTGCGTACATCCAATATCCTGAGGAAGCAGCCAAATTTGAGTTGAGATCAAGCCTCCTCCACCTTCTTCCTAAATTTTATGTTATTCCTGGTGAAGAACCTCATAAACACCTTAAGGATTTTCACATAGTTTTCTCCACCACAAAACCCCAAGATGTGTCTGAGGACCTAATTAAGTTTAGGGCCTTCCCTTTCTCCCTTGATGGTATAGCCAAAGACTGGATATACTATTTTCCTACCACAATTGGGGGCTGGAATGACCTGAAAAGACTATTTTAGATAAGTTCTTCCCTGCCTCCCAAACTTCATCAATTAGGAAAGAAATTTGTGGCATTAGTCAATCACAAGGAGAGACCCTTCATGAATACTAGGAGAGATTCAAACGACTTTGCTCAGGCTACCCCCACCACCAAATTAGTGAACAAATATTAATCCAATAATTCTATGAGGGACTTATCCCCATGGATCATGGAATGATTGATGTAGCAGTTGGTGGTTCCTTGGTTGATAAAACTCCTTCCGACGCTCATGATTTAATAGCAAATATGGCTCAAAATACACAACAATTTGGTACACGAGCAATTTCACCAACTTGGGGAGTTCATGAGGTAATTCATTCAGACCTAGAACAAAAGGTAGATAATAAAATTGATGAGATGCATACCCTTATAAGGCAATTAGCTCAAGCACAAGGTAACTCGCACTCTTCTTCAATTCCATTACATTGTGGTATTTTCTCCGACAACACTCATTTTCCTGACCAGTGCCCAAAAATTCAATATTCACCTGAGTCTTGTGTAGCCATGTTCTCAGGGCGTCCATACCAATAAGTACCTCCCTTCAAGAAAGAACTATTCAGGCCAAATCCAAACCCCGGGTGGCAAGCACAACCCCAGTACCGACAAGGAGGAAACTCAAGATACCCCAAGCAAAATTGGTATCAACAAGGCCAATGTATGCAACCTTCTTATCCTTCAACTTCTCAAAACAATCATCCTCCTCCTCCCAAATCTGAACCAAGCCTCAAGGATATGGTGAAAAAAATGGCAACCCAGAACCTCCAGTTCCAACAGACCACACAATCGGAAATTCAAGACCTATGAACTCAAGTGGAACAATTGGAGAACACCATCGATGAGATTAAGATGCAAGGTTTTGGATAACTACCATCCCAACCCATTGTCAATCCTAAGAACAAAGGTAATGTATGTGAAGTTACACTTCATAGTGGTAATTAAGTATCTCCTTCTACCGATTCTTCACAACAAGTATGTCTCCCTCTTGAAAACTCTCTTTCCCTACCCTAAAAAATTTCAAGAAATGAAAAACAGGACAAAAAGGGTAACCGAGTTATCATTGATGATTAAAATGAACATTCCATTCCTCTTAATTTTCCCCAAAGAATCTCTAAATCTAAGAATAATTTTGATAATGAGATTGATAAATAAATAATGGATACATTTAAAAAAGTTCAAGTTAACATTATTCTATTTTATGCAGTTAAAAAAATCCCTCAATATGCCAAATTTCTTAAAGAGCTTTGCACCCATATAAGGAGACTAAAGGGGAATGAGAGAGTCAAATTGGGAAGTAATGTCTCGGCCTTGATTCAACCAGAAATGCCAACCAAATTCAAGGATCTAGGCACATTCAAAATACCATGTACCATAGGGGAGACCTTCTTTTCTAATGCTATGATAGATTTAGGTGTTTCAATTAATGTAATTCCTCACTCTGTGTAAAATTCTTTGTTGGTTGGAGATCTTCAACCAACGGGCATTGTCATACAACTTTCCAACTGAAGTACCACACATCCAACATGAGTGATTGAGGATGTTCTTGTATGAGTGAAGAATCTCATATTCCCTGCTGATTTCTACATTCTTGATATGGAAGATACCCAAACCCAATGACATCATCCTCTCATACTTGGGAGGCCATTCCTCAAAATAGCAAAGACGATTATCAATGTTCACAATGGTATGCTGTCCATGGAGTTCAGAGGAGAAAAAGTAAGTTTTAACATCCTTGAGGCTATGAAACACCCCGTTGAAGAGCACTCCACTCTTTCTGTCTATTCAATGGAAGTGATCTCAAATGATGCACACACACACAATTCTCTCCTCAATCCATACTCTGATTCATTTTCCTCTTCTTCACCCTTGGATGATTTGAGTTTTGATTCAAGTTTTGAGTGTTGTGTGGGTTCTAAAAAGTGTAAATTTTGTGCTTTAATTGATGAGTGTGTTCATTCTGTGGTACCCATGACCATTGATGATTCTGCAAATCTCATTTCAATAGATTCTTTATATTTAGAGAATAAACATGAGCAGATAGATAGTTTAATGGACCTCACTCCCCCTAAATCCCCCCCTCAGTCCAAAAAACCCCGGGCATTGGAATTAAAACCACTTACATATAATTTAAAATATGCATATCTTGAGGGTATTGACCAATTGATCGTCATTATTACCAATAACCTCTCTCAAAAACAGGAATCAAAACTGCTCAACCTTTTGAGAGAGTGTAAAAAGGAAATAGGATGGACATTGGATGATATTCCTGGGATTATCTCATCTATTTGTATGCACCATATACTTTTGGATGATGAGGCTAATCCCATGAGACAATCTCAACACTAGTTGAATCCAACTCTCCTTGAAGTGGTAAAATTGGAAGTCAGTAAATTACTTATTGTGGGGATCATTTATCATATATATGATAGTAAATAGGTTATCCTAGTGCAAATTGTGCCTAAAAAAATAAGAATAATAGTTGTGTCAAATGAAAGGAATGAATTGGTTCCGACATGTGTGGAAAACAGTTGGTGAGTCTGTATTGAAAACTGTCGACTGAATCAAGCCACATGAAAGGACCACTTTCCTCTACCTTTCATTGAAAAAATGTTAGAATGATTGGCTGGTAAGTCCCATTATTGTTTCCTTGATGGCTATTCGAGTTATTTTCAAATTCATATAGCCCCTGAGGATTAAGAAAAGACAAAATTTACCTATCTATTTAGCACATTTGTATACAGAAGGATGCCTTTTGGTCTTTGTAATGCTCCTAGTACTTTTCAGCGTTGTATGTTGAGTATTTTTTCCAAGTTCCTAGAGAATTTCATGGAAGTTTTTATAGATGATTTCACAGTTTATGGAACTTCCTTTGATAACTATTTGTATAACCTAGGTTTTATCCTCCATCGTTGCATAGAGAAAGATCTTGTATTAAATTACAAGAAATGCCATTTCATGGTTGAACGAGGGATAGTTCTTGGGAATATTATTTCAAAAGAGGAAATTAAAGTGGATAAATCAAAAATTGAATTAATTTAAACCCTTCCATATCCAAAATGTGTTTGTTAGGTGCGATCTTTCTTGGGTCATGCTGGTTTTTACCGCCGATTCATTAAAGACTTCAGTGAGATCGCAATTCCATTATCCTGATTATTGCAAAAGGATTCTGAATTTGTTTTTGATAAAAAATGTGAGGATTATTTAAATTCACTAAAAAGGATTCTCACATCACCTCCCACCATCCAACCACCAAGGTGGGATCTCCCCTCCGAACTTATGTGTGATGCCTCTAACTTTGCAGTTGGGGCAGTTTTATCACAAAGGGTTGAGAAGGCTCCTCATGTCATTGCATATGCCTCATGTACCCTTGACCCAACCCAAGAAAACTACAAAAACACTTAAAAATAACTTCTTTATATTGTTTTTTCCTTGGAAAAATTTTGTTTATATCTTATTGGGTAAAAAATAATTGTTTTCTATGATCATGTTTCCCTTCGTTTCCTCCTAAAGAAACCTGAAGCCAAGCCCCACCTCATTCGGTGAATGATCCTCCTACAAGAGTTTGACCTTGAGATTCATGACAAGAGAGGAGTGAAAAATATGGTAGCTGACCAAATTAGTAGGAATTCCCCACCATTGGACCATCACGTTGAATCACCCCTACCCATTGGAGAATTCTTCCCCCATGAGAACCTTTGTGATGTTGTGGACCTTACCCCCTGGTATGCAGACATTGTGAATTTTATAGAAACATCTAGGGTCCCCACTAATTTCAGCACTTCACAATCCTAGAGACTTAAACATTATTCTCAGTGGTACATTTGGGATGACCCATATTTATGGAGAATTTGTGGTGACCAAGTAGTTCGTCGGTGTGTCCCTGACCACGAGTTCACCTCTATTTTGACCTTCTACCACACTTTGGCTTATGGGGGTCACTTTGGATCTCAATGTACAGCTCGAAAGGTCCTTGACTCAGGTATTTATTGGACAATATTGTATAGAGAGGCCCATCAGTTTTGTAAGTCATGCACTAGATGTCAATTTACAGGAAATATCTCCAAGAGGAATGAAATACCCCAACAACCCATGTTATTTTGTGATATCTTTGATGTATGGGGCATTGAATTCATGGGGCCTTTTCCAAATTCATTTGGATTTTTATACATATTATTGGCTATTGACTATGTATATAAATGGGTGGAAGAAAAAGCTACTAGGACCAATGACTCTTGAGTTGTTGTTGATTTTGTGAGGTCCCAAATTTTTAGTAGGTTTGGTTTTTCTAGATTCATCATTAGTGACCAAGGTTCACATTTTTGCAATCACAACATGAAAAATTTATTCATAAGTATGGGTTTGTTCATAAAGTCTATACAACATATCACCCTCAAACTAACGGACAAGCAGAAATCTCAAATCAATAAGTTAAGAGAATCTTGGAAAAAACGGTACAACCCAACATGAATGATTGAAGTTTTCACTTGGATGATGCACTTTGGGCGTATCGTACATCTTTTAAAACCCCAATCGGAATTTCACCATACAAAATTGTGTTTGTAAAGGCTTGTCACCTCCTAGTGGAGGTAGAAAACCATGCATATTGGGCTATTAAAAAATGTAATATGAATCTTTCAGATTCAGGTGATCATAGAAAGTTGCAGATTCAAGAGTTAGAAGAAACTCGATGTGATGCATATGAGAAATCCCAGATCTATAAAGAGAAGACAAAGGCTATCCATGATAACATGATTCATTAGTGAAAGTTTCATATTGGTGAGAAGGTTCTCATGTATAATTCTAGGATAAAGCTCCACCCAGGTAAGCTTTGTTCCCGATGGCTCGGTCCTTATACCATTACCGATGTTTACCCTTTTGGTGCTATACAAGTTTTGCGTGAGAAGAGTGGAAAAAGGATTAATATCAATGGGTAGAGGCTCAAACACTTCTATAAGGATTTTCCAAAGCATCTCATGGAGGAAATCCAATTGATAGATGCCACATATGACACCACTTAGCAGGTTGTACCTTCTCCCTACCTTTATTTACTTGTCTATTTATTTAAAATACTTTTATTGTGTACAATGTAACTTTTAGGTGTGGGGGAGGGTGACATGTCATAGTTAGGATTAAAATGAAAAAAAAACAAAAAAAATGTGTTTTCATTTTTTATTTCTTTTTCCTTATTTTTTGTTTTTAGATAAAAATTGATCTTAAAAAGAATATCCAAAATCATTTTCATGCTTGAGTCAATTTTGTGGAAAATTCCATTGTTTTTGGGATTTTTTTTTCAAATGAATATTGATATGGAATAGTTTTCTATAATTTGTATTTTCAAATCATTCTTAGGTGTTTAATGGATTTTTAAATCCCACACCTCATTAGCACTGACCAATATTTTAATCCCTTACCCGAGAGAAATTCTAAGCCCTTTATTACATATTCCTCCTTTTAATCACTTTGTTGAGAGTCTCGAGTCATGTAGAGAAACTAGAACTTACCTTGATTCTGTTTAAAGCCATAATATTCAAGTATGCTACATTCATGATAGAGGCAATCGTTCATTGAAAAGATCTTTGTACAATTATCCTCTATTTTTGTCCACCTTTACATTTTATCCTTATTAAGCCTTAAAGACCATGAAATGCTTGTTAGGTAACCGCATTACAAGATAATTTATCCCTACCTCCCCATATTTTGTGTATATTCTTGTTTATTTCTAGCAAGTGTGAGCAATAGGGTGTTTCCTTGGGAATTCTGGGGAGAGAATCATTGTTATGGGTTGATATAAAGGGTACCTACATTTTCCTTGAGAAATGGGTTCACAATCAATATTACATCATTGTTTTACAAATGTTTCCCTCTTTATATAAAAAAAACTATACAAAAAAATTAGTTCTGTACATTGAAAAAAATAGAACAAAAGAAAAAATAGAGAAAAGAGGATGTTTACTCATTATTATTCATTTCTTGGTTGTGACCCACGAAAATGGAAAATGGGGAGAGTGAGTTGGAGGTGATACACTTTGTGAGGGGTTGAGTGTGTACATTCATTATGAAAACTTATTGAATTTTGACATGTTTTTACATGAGAGATTAAACAATCCTCTTCTACCTTATATTTTTAAACATTAAATCCTACCAACCCTTGAACCTCAGAACAACCTGTTGGAAGTCCTCTTGAGTAGCACACTAGTTTCTGCCAGTAGAGAAATGAGAATCTTGGAAAGCATATGGTAACATCACATGAACTCTAGGAAAAGAGCATAAATCCACTTTCATATGTTCCTTGAGTGAAGAGGGAAATTTTTTAGGTGAGATAGGTTGTGGCATGTTTCATGGGTAAACAAATGAAGTTCAACAAATTTGAATGTGAGAAAAGAAAAATAATAGGAAAATTGATTCCATAAAAGAGACATGATGAATTTCATTTCAAAAGAATATTGGATGTTTTAACACCTTTTATTTATGAATGGTACATAATTAGGATATTATACTTTTCCCAGAAGTGCAAATGTTTAGGTGTGGGGGTGTGATCATACCACGATTCACTGTTTTATTTCACCCTTATACCAATGTATTAAATTGGTTTTGTATTGAAAATTACAAGTATAATAAAAAATTTCACTCCATGTTTGATTAAATTATTTTGTGTTTAACACTGTTAAAAAGGGTAATGTTACTTGTTTTGATAATTATATTTTTGGTGGAGGTGATTTGAAGGACCTATGATGAAGTCCAAGAAAAATGGGCCAATCCGCACATGATCCAAGCACACTAGTGGAATAAAAAGCATGTTTATACTAAAAATTTCATTAAAATAGGATGAAACTTTTTATTCTGGTACAAAATTTAATTATCTCCATTTCATCTTAAGGAACTTAATCCCAATTCTTTCATTAAGAGGCCCATAAAAACTGATCTGTTCAATAAAGTGGATCTGCACAGGGTCAAAACTTTGCCTCTGTATTTTGGAAATATCTATTATTATATTCTATATATGGCTGCCAAATTTTACATGTATGTATACAAGGTGTATTTAAAAAACTCTTTAGTTTTGTACAAATTGATTTAAGACTTTCTTACTAGCCAAAACCATGGACCATGCGGATTAGTGAAATCAGGGTGCCCAAAACCACTTCCCACTTTGCCTATAAATTGGCACCTTGGGCACCCCATTTGGGAGTTCGAACCAGAGGAAAGGTTCTGCCATTTTGGAGTCCCAAATGATTCCTCCCACCAATATTTGAAGTTATGGAGGCTATGGTAAGTTCTACTTCAACATCTTCTTCTTCATCCCCTCCCATGGGTTTCTAAACCCCTTGTGATCACCCGAGGAGGAACATATTGTAAATCCCGAGATTAATGTTGTAATATTTGAATGGTATTTTTAATTTCAGGTTTTTATGTTGTTTTTATTCATCCTATATTTTTATTTAATTGATTTATGTACTGGTATGTTATACTCAAACTCAAATGATCATGTTTGGGGGTACCCTTTCATGTGTTGTTTTACACACCGTTCATCCCTTTTTCTTCCATCATTCAATTGCAGTGTTTGTGTGGTTCATATTGGTCAATTGAACTAACATAAGAACTATCAATTACATGTAAACTTATTTCATGGTATCACAAATAAATAACATACAAACCTGGACATCACATCGAGTTCTTCATGAGTTGCCTTGGTGAGTTTTGGTTATGAAGTCGAACACAAATCACCCAATCATCGGCGGTGTTCAGTGAATCATTGTGTGTTTTTGAATGAACCCTAGGAGGTATCCTAGTATAAACTCAGTAAGATTCTGGTTCTAGGTGTTACAAACTAGGGATTAAAATATCATAACTCTATCTCATGAAGCAATGAAGGATGATCATCATGAGAGTACCCCAGGTTGATCACGTTTAATTAATCTTGTTTACTTCTAATTTGTTTTATCGATTTCATTTTCTATTGTAATAATTAATCATCAAACCCAAGTATTATAAAACCACTAGTTCCCTTTTTTACTTTCATAATTAGAACCACATTTTGGAATTAATTATCTAAGGCTCCGTCGAGAGACGACCTAGGGTTGCTGCTATACTGCAGAAATTCTAGTTAAAACTAAACAACTAATTTGATGTGCTTGACAAAAAGATAATTAGGGGATGGACTAACTTTAAGTCTTAATGAGTTGTGGAGAAATTAGGGAGGAGGTTACATTTTATAATTTATGTGAGAGACACTTTTGGGAGCCTAAAAAATATTAATATATAATAAAATCAAAACCCCCTAAAAAACCTAAAAAATGTCCCAATTTAGAAGATGATATGAGATAGGGTTGTAATTGTATCAACCAATAAATTTTATACAAGTTTCTATGTCCATTAAAACCTTATATTTTCAATTTAATACTTAGTTATTCTATTTCATTTTAACTAGGGTAACAAATATTTCAATATTAAAAGGGTAAAATATTTACTTATTTGATATCAATTAGATCATAAATAAATAATTTAGAAATTTTTTGACCATATCATAATTATTATATATTTTTAAAAAAGTTTTATGATTTTTAAATAATTTAATAAATCACTATTTTGATAAACAATCAATAGTGTCAATTTTGACACTATTCAATTTATTGATTTTTCAAAATATAAAGATAATAAGTAAACTTCGAACCAACTATTTTATTATATTCCTATGAGGTAAAGGTTATCTATAAAATTAATTGGAAATATTAATAATCCCAAAATATATTTATTTTAATATTTTTAATAACATTTATTTGATATCTCAATTAATAAAATAATTACTACAATGATTTTGTGTAATTATTTAATATACTTATTTATTGAGTAAAAATCAAAAATAAAGTACTATAATGAATATAACTTTAATATATTTCATTATAATATATGTATTAGAATTTATCTGCTATAAAATTAAACATTAAAAATGTTATACTTATTAAAGTATGAATGTGACAACTTTAACATTACTTTAAATAAAATAATATAAATGTCATAATCTATTATATAAGGATACAAATGGTCACTATATTGACCCTTGGATGATTATTATCAATATATACTCAACCAATAATATTTTTTCATGTGTTTGGGAATTTTTATGGTTATTAGGATTTTAATAAAAATTGTTTTATTGATTTCTCATCAATTAATTAATTTTTACATCATCAAAGTATAAGACTTTAAGATAATTATTTATTTACTAAAAATTAAAAATAAATTACCATGATGTATTTAATTATTTTATATTTCCATGTACTATTTATTTTCAAATATATCAGCTAGTTATCCCTATATTAAAATTATTATACTTATATGAAATGTGAGTTTGACATTTTGTAACCTTCATTAGTTTTGTTAATATCTATGTCATTTTCATTATCAAGTTCCCATTAAATGACTAAGTTTCTAACCAAATATGTTAATGGTAGAATTTTATTTATCCAATGAGATTTTGGATGGTTTTAAGATAATTTTATTGTCCTTATCATATTATTTGTTACACTAATTTACCTAATTTACCTTTAACTATGGTAAATAAAAATTATCGTAGTTACTATTCCTATTATGAAAAATAAAATGGACCTATTTAAATAATTTCGACATTAAGATTCCAAATATGGAATCCATTTTTCTAAATTCAAAACACAAAATTGGAAGAAATTAATTTTAAATTAATTCCCATTGTCAAAACCAGAAAGCGGGTTTTGAAGAAGTAAAAACTATCAAAAGATTGACATGTGTTTATTTCCAATTTAAATGTGAAATTACTTAAAATGAAATTTTTTGGATTAAATGATAATAAAATAGTTCAATTAAACTTTAAAACCAATTAAAAATATAATCTAACTATATAAATAAATTAGATGAATAAGCAGTTTTGAATTAAAATGCAGTATTTTTATACTATTCATTAAAATATGAATTTTATCAGAAAAATACCAAAAATTCAAACAAAGTAAATTTTGATGTCCCACTTACAAATAATATGTTTCTTATTAAATAGTTTATATAAAAGTGTTAAAAACTAGATTTGAAATGGGTGCGCTATCAAAAGGTAGGAAAACTGTATTTTTTAAAAAATACTTCTTTTATCTGAAAAATTGAATTCGTTCTTATATCATATTATATAAAATACATAAGATGAATGTTAATTTTATATAAAATTAAAAATGTGGTTAATACTATTCATAATTTATAGTTTATATCCCATTAAATAATAATATTTTAATAATATATCTTTGTTTAGTGAAACTCGATATTGCGTACGACGCAAACTATCGTGGAAGGTCACTCTTGCATGTAATGAAATCCAAGTCAGTGTTAAATTTAGTTTAATCTTCCTTTAGTGTTTCATATAACATAATCTAAACATAGTTCTTTTATACATTGAACAAAATCTATACTTAGTGTTGCGTGAAATGAATTCTATCAAAAGAACTTGAAATTGTGTGTAACACAAGCCAAGAATAGTATTACGTATACTACAAGATAATACGGTGTTGAATATAGTGAAAGATAATCTTGGTGTAGCATAAAACACAAGACATCAAAGAAATTAAAAATAATCCATCTCATAAAATCTCAAGGTGTTACATTTTACCCCCCATAAAATGAATTCCGCCCTCAAAATTGTTCAAGGTTATAAATAGTTTACTACTTTAAAGTTTCTTTCATGGAATCCCACATCATAAAAAGGGATACTAAAACTTAATTTTAAAAAGGAAATTTAGAAACATAACAATTACCCAAAGTAACTCATCACTGGGTTTCCACATAGGAGAACATAGGTGGGAAGTGGAAACATGGATATGGAAGAGAAATATGACCATCAAGTTCTGATGGATAATGATAGAGACTAAGGTTTAGATAAAGTTAACTACCAGAAATCCATAAATCTGTGATGATTTAAGGGACCATCTGATTCATTAGATAATAAGGTACTAGGATAACATTTTTGGTTTTAATATCCTTTTCCTAAAGTTGATGAATTTTTTCATGATGAGAAATACTTACTTGATTTCAATACAATATCACCATTGGTATTTCCTTGAACAATTTCCACTCCATCTATTATTTAAAGAAATGAAGTTGAATTTTTCATTCTTGAAGTGTTATCAGATCATGAGATAGAAAGATATTTCATTCCATCAGTCTCAACAAAAAGGTTAGAACATGTTATCGAATATGCACAAGTCCACCTACAATTAGGTAATACATTAATCTAACAAACTTCAACCAGAATATAACTTATACTATCCATAAATGGATAACATTATAATCCTTCCAAAAACTAAAAATATAAAACTTTAGAAAGAGGTGAACTAAATTGACTTAACATTTGTCTCCCATATCTCATTTGGCAGCTCTTGGTTGTCACATTCCAAACATGTGAATACCTTAATCATGTATTCTCTTGAAACATGATAATAACATGAATTACCATAGAACCTTATTAAAAAAATTAATTCTATTAAAATTAACTCTTTAAACACACCAAAAATACCAAAATTTTTATATACTCAAACCATGATATCACTTTGTCCTTATATCAGTCATGAGCTCATTAATACTATCAAACATCTCATTATCTCCTTGTACCTTAATTATGCACATATAATGTGCTTTCCAAAAATATTTCAATCAATTTTCATGGTTACCGGTACCATATAATTATGGAAAACCACAATGGACCAATACATAGATATTCCAATATTTTATAATACTATAAATGAGATTCCACAACACTATTTTTGAATCCCATCACATAAACACTTAATTATTCCACCACTTTGTTGTCATACTCAACATCGCCAATAGTGAGCGCATGTGACTTCCATTTGTATTTTTCCTTAAGAGGTTGCTGATGTTGATCATCATTAACCCTTGGATTAGGTCATTGGTTATCATAATGCCCCATTTCCTTGTACTTATAGAATTGAAGTGTTAGTGGTGCATTCTCTATAGTCTTTTCTCTATTCACATAATTAGCAACATTTTTCCCATTACTTTAGCACTCAAATACTTAATGAACTTATTTTACACACTTGAAACAATTTCTAGTCCCTTTAAGACAATCTCCACCATGCTTATTTCCACACTTTGAGCATAAGGAAATATTCATCTTCTTTTCACCATTGTTTTGATATTTTCCCTTGAACTCCATCTTTTGTTTCTTGTCAAAACCATGAGATGAATATGTAACACCAAATTTCAGTTATACCTTGATAGGACAAAGCACAATCTCTTCATAACTAATAAAGTATCTTATAGCTAAAGACCTTTGAAGGCTTGGTTTTAAGACATTAAAGAATTGATCAACTTTACTTTCAGGTTGGATGATAAAGTCAAAATCATACCTTACAAGTCTTGTAAAATTTTCCTCATATGTAACAAGAGATTAATCATCCCTTTTCTTAAGCTCATGGAACTCTTTTTCCATCTTTTTTCAAAGAATACGAGGGAAGTACTTAATAAAAAACAAGTTCTTGAACTCGTCCCATTCCATGGATTCAATTTCATCCTGCTACCTTGTATTCTTAATTAGAGTCCACCACTGACCTGTTTCACCTTCTAAATGATAAACAACCAAAATTAACTTTTCATGTTCTAAACAAAAAATAATGGAAAATATCTTTCCAATTATACTGATCCATTTTTCAGCAACAAGTGGATCAGAAGACCCACTGAAAGAAGGTGGACGTTGCCTCATGAAGGACTCAATAGAATGTTGTTCCCTTCTCTGCTCATTTAGAAGTCCAGAATGATTAATAGTTTGTGTAATTATATCAATAAGTTTTTTCATTCCATCTCCAATAACATTTGGTTTTTTAGAAGGACAATAATTTCATTGATCATCAGCACAGTTCCTTCAGGTTCCAGCCATTGTCTAAAACCCAAAAAGAATAGTGTGAGAGACAAAAATCATACTAGGAAAACAACATAATCAAGGGGGATTAATTTAAATCTCTAACATATTAGGTTTAATCCTAGGCTATTCATGATCATTACCATAATTATAGGATTGTAACCAATAGTTATACTTAACCTTAGGGACATCCCTAGACATACCTTATAAATATCTCTAGGGATATCACTAAAGTTTTCACATCCTAGTTTCCAAAGGTTGACTAAACCTTCGCTCTAATACCAACTCTAATGACCCAATCTTGACATACAAGGACATTACATTACTTTTGTTAAATACTTAATACATTACATAAAAAGATTCCCAAATATCGTATCGGTTTAGTATCTTTGGAAACTTGGAACATAATCTTCTAACTTGGTGAAAGATCTTCAACATCTTACATAAAGATCTTCCCCTTTTATTTTCCTACCTAAAACCTTTATTTATATCATGGGGAAAACAAAACATAAAAAGGGTGAGCTTAAATTCTCAGTAAGGGTAAACATTGAGAACATAAAACAAACCATAAACATAAGAATGTAAAAACATGAACATAAAGTTTAAATATCAAAATCATGAGCCATGAAATAAACCTTGGCAGTTTATAAGGAATAGATCGTAAAGGAACATTAACCATGATAAAATAGCATTGGAATAAAACATGGAATTGTGGAAAATAAATAAGCTCATAATATGAGTTCCATAGTATCCAAGGAATTGCTACCAATACCATCATAGTAAATAAAGTCCTTTACTGAACTATATTTACTTGTTGTTCCAACCATGTATTACTGAACCAGATTTACTTTCCGTTCCAGCCCTATATTACTGAACTAGATTTACTTGTTGTTACAGCCATGTTTATCTCATGAGATATAAATATTTACCCAATTAATTGGAGGGAGATATAGGTCCCACACACCTCATAATGAAATCATTATTACATGGGCCACAAAATCATAAATCATTCATCATAGCATAACCCAAGAAATAAAATGGGTTTATTAAACATCATTCCATCATAACATAATCCATATAAAATATCATTCTATAATTAATACAATAAAATCATAGTAATAATAGGGATAAAAACATAACCTTATTTAAGATCATAGTCTTATATGGAAAATAATTTTGATAAAACACTTGAACTTAATTCCTAAGGAAAATATCCTTTCTTCTTCAAAAAAGTTTTCTTTTCTCAAAATTTTGGGAAATTTTAAAAGAAAAAAATTTAGTTGAAAATAAATTTGAAATATTGAAGAGGAATATTCATGGAAATAAGGAATCATGAAACCATAAAAATCCCTTCATGCTGTATAAGTTAAAAAAACATTCTCCTCATACTTTTATTAAAAAAGTCAAAAAGTACCTCGTATAGTAAATGAAAGAAAGATTCCTTCCAAACCATGTAGTAAAAGTAAAAATGGGTAAAAATGAATTTAAAAATACATAGAAGAATATTAAACATTTTATGAGAATATTTTTAGGAAACATGGACATGGATGATAAATATATCCCCAGTAAATACTTACGTATAAACAATCTCAGATAAAAATGAGATTTGAAAAATTATCTCTTACCTTAGGTACGATATGCTTATTATGTGTCCGAACCTCCTATATAATGATTTAGATAATTTTATTAACTTGTTACAGAATCATGGTCATCATATATGGTCATATTATCCTTCGTTTTTTTGTAACAATTCATTGTTACTCGTTATTTGGGTTTTAACTGCTTTATGATCATATGCATGTTTTGTTGAATAATTTATATTTATCCTTATTAGGTCATATTTATATCATTTTAAAATGATATTAAAATAATAAATAACATATTTATTCATTATTTACATTTATATAATCATTCTTTAGTGGTTATCATGTAAAAAGAATCACATCGCATCGTGAAGATGGTAGGCCGTAAGTACGCACGAGCGATGATATCATTACCATAATTGTTGAATGGTATTGATTTACATGGATTATTATATTTAAGAATAAATATAATTTTATAATAATAATATATAGTTATTACATCCATTTTTATACCCATCCAAGTAAGGAGGTGGTGAAAAACATATTACACCACAGTGTGGAGATGGTAAGCCGTACGTACGCACGCGTGGTGATTTCATCTTTCTTAGGATGGATAGAAAGTTGAATATGGTTGTTTAATAATTATAATAATATCTAATTATATAAGTTCTATTGTAGTTATTATTATATAATTAAACAACTCATGAAGTAGAAGTAGAAGTAGCAAGAAATATGAAACAATCGGTAGAAGAGATTACCTCTTTTTTGACGTGCTCTCTTTAGATATACTATTAATGGAACTAGAGTTGGTATTTTGAGAAGACCATAACCTCTATAATGTAAATATGGAAGTTTATAATAGAAATGGGTAGGGTATGGACTAACTTTAAGGCTTAATGAGTTGTGTATAAATGAGTTAGGAGGTCCCCTTTTATAATTGAGGTGAGGGGAACTTTTGGAAACCTCAAAAATATTAATTTATAATAAAATCAAAAACCACTCAAGAAACTCCAAAATGTCCCAATTTAGAATATTATATGGTATAAGGTTGTAATATAATCAAACAATAAATTTTATACAAGTTTATATATACATTCAAACCTTATCTTTTCAATTTAACACTTAGTTATTCTATTTAATTTTAACTAGGGTAACAAATATTTCAATATTGAAAGGGTAAAATATTTACTTATTTGATGTAAATTAGATCATAAATAAATAATTTAGAACATTTTTTACAATATTATAATTATTATATATTTTTTAAAATGTTTTATGATTTTTAAATAATTTAATAAAACACTATTTTGATAAACAATCAATAGTGTCAATTTTGACAATGTTCAATTTATTGATTTTTAAAAATATAAATATAACATGTTAATTTCGAACCAACTATTTTATTATATTACTATAAGGTCAAGGTTATACAAAAAATTCATTGTAAAAATTAATTATCCCAAAAAATATTTATTTTAATATTTTTAATAGCATTTATTTGATATCTCCATTAATAAAATAATTACTACAATGATTTTGTGTAATTATTTAATATACTTATTTTTTTTGAGTAAAAATTAAAAATAAAATACTATGATGAAGATAAATTTAATATATTTCATTATAATATATATAGTACAATTTATCTTCTATAAAATTAAACATTAAAAATGTTATACTTATTAAAGTATGAATGGGACAACTTTAACATTACTTTAAATAAAATAATATAAATGTGATAATCTATTATATAAGGATCCAAATAGTCACTATATTGATTCTTGGATGATTATGGTCGAGATATAATTGACCAATAATATTTTTTATGTGTTTGGGACTTTTTATAGTTATTATAATTTTAATAAAAATTGTTTTATTGATTTCTCATCAATTAATTAATTTTTACATCATCAAAGTATAAGACTTTAAGGTAATTATTTATTTCCTAAAAATTAAAAATAAATTACCATGATGTATTTAATTATTTTATATTTCCATGTACTATTTATGTTCTAAGATATCACCTAGGTATCCCTATATTAAAATTATTATACTTATATGAAATGTGAGTTTGAAATTTTGTCACTTTAATTGGTTTTATTAATATATATGTCATTTTCATTGTCAAGTGGCCATTAAATGACTAAGTTTAGAACCAAATATGTTAATGGTATAATTTCATTCCTCTAATTGTATTTTGGTAGGTTTTATGATAATTTTATTATCCTTATCATATTATTTGTTACACTAATTTACCCAATTTACCTTTAAATATGGTAAATAAAAATTATTGTAGTTACTATTCCTATTATGAAAAAATAAAAGGAAACTATTTAAATAATTTATAACTTATGATTCCAAATATGGAATCCATTTTTCTAAATTCAAAACACAAAATTGGCATAAATTAATTTAAAATTAATTCCTGTTGTCCAAACCAAAAAGTGAGTTTTTAAGAAGTAAAAACTATCAAAAGATTGGCATGTGTTTATGTTCAATTTAAATGTAAAATTACTTCCAATGAAAAAATTTGGATTAGTTCATGTATTTTATGAAACTAAGGTGAAATCCATGAGATGGATTACATTCCATGTAATTGGAATTCACATCATGTAATAAAAAAAATGTCAAGGCGACTAAATTTTCATTAAAAGATGGGAATTTTTGGAAACCTAAGGATTAAATGTTGTGTAATGTTTACATAATGTAAAACCGATGGGGTTCTAGGTTTTAAGTTATTTTCTTTGAAAAACATTCATTCATTCAGACGATCACTCCCTCTTTAATTTTGTTATAAACCTAGGCACTTTGAGAGGATATTCTATCCCCCTTCTTTCTACTTTGATTCGTTAAATCTGGTGGATGACCATTGAAAATCGGTGATAAGCCCTTTATTTTTCTTAGTTAGTTTCTTCTTGTTCTTATCTTGGGGATTCACTACAGTGATGTTTTTTTGGTTTGGGATGTGATTTGGGCTATGTTTTGATGATTTTTGGGTGTGATGTAGGTTTATATGTGGTTTCCCATGTGCGGTTGTGGTTTGCAGGCGTTTCTTCTTCGCCCTGCAGTGTGCAGCAAGTCAGAAGAGCTTCTTTGAGGTAGGGAATCCATTATTTATATTTATTGTGTATAATGTGGGACAAGTTTTATTTTGTTCATATATGGTTTATGGTTATATTTTATTAATCAAATATTGTTAATTTAAATTTAAAGGGGAAAGGGGAATGATTCACATGCTTTTATGGATTTGATATGATTGTGATATTGTGATTGTACGGGCTTGACGCCCTACTGAAAATTATGGCCGTTGGGGGATTTATTTTCACTGTATGATATGTGTTGACTATTTTTTCTGTTTTGATTATTATTATATCACCCTAAAATATAAATTGTCTAACAACTTATATTTTTCTAATGAAATGGTCTCCACATGATTATGATTTGTGTGATAATTCCCTTAAAATAAAGTGGAATGTGATAAAATCCCCTTTTATAAACCTATAAAATGATCTTGATGTGTGGTCATGCTTGTGGGATGGTGATGTGTGTTTTTGATGCAATGTGGGGTTGAGGGTTTGATGGTTATGTTTTTGTGGTGGTGAGATGGTGGTTGTTTGGTTGTGCTTTTGGGGTAGCAAGGTGGTTTTTGTTTGGCTGTGCTTTTGGGGTAGTGAGGTGGTGTTTTTTTGGCCATGATTTTGGGGTGGTTTGGTGGTGGTATGATGGGGATGATGAGCTTTTTGTGATATATGGTTTCTTTGTGCTAGATGCTTGGGTAGTGATGGAATAAATAACTTATTTAATAACGATTGAAATGTATGGGGTTTGATTTGGTTAATGGGATGAAAATGGATAATGAATAAATAAATAATGGGTTATGGGGTTAAATGTGTATGATTCTTAATAATGAAAAAAATTGGATGGATAATAGGAATTAGTTTTTAATGTGAAATGTGTCTTATGACTTATGTGGTGTTATGAATTTAATAGTGGTAACAAAAGTGATGAGGATTTGAGTTGGTTAGTGTTTGGATATGAACCCATAGGTTGGGATTGTGTGTGGCTATATGTATATACTTGTATATTCCTTATGATTTATATACGTACCCCACCCATGTCGAGAACCATGTGCCGACACCCACATAGTCACACAAGGGTGTTTTTCCCAAAATCTAGTGAGGATGAAGGATGACTGGATACCCACTCTTTCATGTTATATCTTCTATGTGAGGTAGGTATTTCATATAATATTATGTCCTAGGGTATGTTAGTGCACTAGATGGTGGTTGTGATAGCCCAAGTGTATTTGGGAAAGTTTTGATGTGGTCGTGCTTGTGGGGTCGTGAGCCAAGGTGTCTTCGGATAAGATGTGATGTATCCTAGGCATCTGCAAACATGATGAGATGGGATGAGTTGGATTATAGTGGGGTTCATGTATGGTAGGATGAGTGCATGAGGTTGATGTCCTTCATGTTCATGATACCCTACTACTCTGGTTATGGATGTTAATGTGTGATGGCCTAGGTATTTTTTGGTGACATGTGATGTGGCTGTGCTTGTGGGGAAGTGAGCACATGTGTCTATGGTAATGATGTGATGTGACCATGATTGTGGGGTGGTGTGTTATATTGAAGATATGGGAGTTCCATGACATATAATGTTGGGGTGTGAGAGTGGCATACCAGTGTGAAAACATTGTGGGGTACCCTTTATTGATGTGACTAATGTTATATTATATTACTTGGATTATGTTATTTGCCGAGCATTCCTTGTTGAGGTTGAGATGGATAGTTGAACTATTTAGGAGCTATTGGTTCTTCTATTTTCTCACAGGTACATTAGTATGCTTCTTTCACATGTACACGAGAGACTTTGGTTTTCCTTTTGAGTATATTTTTATGCTCACCCTATGTATATAAAACTATTTTCAAGTTTCTTGGAGGATTATGTGGATCTTGCTGGACATTACTAGCTCAGACCTTTGTATAGCCACTGTGTTGTTGATTTATCTTATCTTTTCGGTATTTACTTTGGATACTTTTATCTATATCAACTTTATTTATAGATGCATTTATGGGATGGTTTTGGTTTATTTTATATTATTCCATGTATTTGTTTATGGATGATTCATCTGATCTCTCAATACTATATATCTATAGATGATAATGCCTCCCATTTCATGATATTTTTATACCCTCAGTGTTAGTTTCCCACCCGGGGCCTACTGGAGGTGAGAATTGGGGGTCATTATCTCTCTCCCCTCATTGTAATATATTTTGATGGAGGGTTTTGTGACAAGTTATAAGTAAAATTTGTTTTATATATTCAAGGAATATAATAATGAAGTTTAGAACTAACTTGACAAGAAGATTAATAAACCCCACTCATATCGTGGTGGATAATATATTAATTAAGAAGTAATTGATTATTTATGGGAGTCTGAGATCCTATATCAACTGACTCCTCCTTATACACCTTAATGGAATGGTGTAAGAGAAAGAAGGAACTGCACCCTATTGGACTTGGTGAGATAAATTATGAGTCATGTTAGTCTTCCATTATCCTTTTGAGGATACATGTTACAAGCATAAACACAAATACTAAATCAAGTACCAACTAAAGCGGAAGATAGTATACCATACTAATTGAGGGAAAATGATCAATCTTTGAGAACCACTGGGCCCCTATAAATGATCAAAGAGATCATCGATCCTGGGAAAATGATATTTTTTCTTCATCGTAATATGGTTTATCTTCTAGTAATATACACAGAGTCGAAGACTACCATCCACCTTTATAGAGTACAAGATAGTTACACCCCATTGTGAATTACTCCACCTGATAAATCTTTTCTACTCTAATTCCTAAAGCATCACTTTAATCTCCTTTAGCTCAGTCAATTCTATACAAAAGGGGGTATCAAAATGGGTTTCACACCCTACATGATCTCTATCTCAAATTCAACTCATCTATTAGGGTAATTCCTATTAATTTGTATCGAAAGACATCTTGATAGAGATAAATGACTAGAGGAAAAGTCTAGGGGGTTTCCACTGATCCTATTGAAATAGCCAAGCCTGCAATCTATGTTAAAATCATCCAAAGATGACTTATGTTTGAACCAACTCTACTTTCTCCTAGTTCCCATTCTTTAGTAATCATGTAATTCTCTCCCTTTGGTTAAGTAAAAGATAACCATCTCTGATAGTAATCAATATGATCTAAAAATTTGTTCAAGAAGTACATTATAATAATCACATCAAATCTCATCATCTCCATAATTATGAGGTCCCATAGATGTTCATAATCGTTAGTGACTATAGTACACTTTGTGTATCACTAAATATGGTTCACTTTCATGCCCAATGGTGTATCATGGGATAGTAACTTAGAGGATAACTTGACTGGTATGTCAAGTCCAACAACAACTTGTGCATATATGAAGGAATGAGAAGCACTAGTATCAAACAAGGTAAAATATAAATTAGAGTTGATCAAAACTGTAACTAGAATAGTAGATGGTCCCTCAACACCATCTAATATAGTATGATTCACTACATAAACATGACCTACCACATCTTAGTGACCCTATCCATGAGATGCATGCCTAGTTTTATTTTTCATCATCTGAGGCTATTGGTGAGGACCCTGATTAGATCCCTGGGTCATAGATCATGTTCTTCCTCCACCCCTATAAAATCTAATCCTTGAATACATATAAAGAAACTACTAAAGATGTCCCATATTATATCACTGGAAACATGTGGTCATAGGTGTCACACATAACTTGTTATAATGCCCAAATTTTTCACAATTTAAGTACTATAGAACTCCTCATAAGGGGGATGAAGAAACCATACTATACTCCACTTGCATACCACTACTCTGTTTTATGTACCTAGTCTTCCTCTTTCTTCTACTATAGGAGATTCTCACAGACACCATAAGAGGTTCACTCACCTAAGTACTAAAGGGGAGAATAAAACCAACTACTCAATCCTCTAGTAGAACCACCTTGATAGTTAAGGCCTTACACAGAACCTTTGGGTATGTATCCAGGTCAAAAATTAGAACATGTCATCTGATGTCAGGATAAAGTATGTTCTCAAACTTCCTTTCCTTTTGTTATTTGATTTCAGTTAGGAGTGGAGAAAAATAGAGAATCTCAGTGAAATGATCGGAGTGTGCTGATACTCTCAGGTACCCCAACTACAAATCTATGAAATCTGATGATAAATCAATTTTCATCATTTTGGGAAATAATTTACCAAATAATAGGTTGTTTAAAGTCTCCCAGGTGAGACCCTCATGTCCACCAACCTATCTTATGACACCCCACCACCTCCTGGAAGGTCCCTATAGCATGAGTGTTTCTAGATTCACCTTTTGGTCCTCAGGTGTATAAATGAGTTCAAAGACACCATTGATGATATCTAACTAGTCTTCTACATCCTGTGGTCCACCAGTGCCCTAAAATCCTGGAGGAAGCTGGAGATGGAAGTCTCTAGCATAGCCAACCATGGACCTCAATGACCCTCTTCCCTGGGTAGGAATAAACAGAAGTACTCCCAGCTATAGTGGACCTTTTGCCTATTCTACCAAAGTAAGTATGAGACTATGGTCTACAATAGCCTCCTATACAATATGCAGTGGAATATGGTTGTCCTCCATAGAAAGAGTACCTTGACCCACATCAGCTGGTGGTCCCATTAGTCTTCTATGGGGTGACATATTCTGTAACATGAAGGGAAAAATTTGGGACATTTTAAATAGATCCTAATCAGTATAATGGATCATAAAAAGGTTTCCCTAAGAGTTATCCCATAAACCAAGGTATATCCCTCCTAGAACTAACCAAGGTCTCCATCCATGTATGTTAGTCACAGTCACACATATATACAAAAAATAACAATATGATCAGTTTGGACTAATCAATGCCAAAAAATATATCAAATCATCATGGAAATAGACTGACTGAACTTTTATTATTTTTTTATTTCAAAGAGAGGAACTTTACATTACAAGCATCACAGTGGTATGAAATGATGAAGCCCTAAGGCATCCCATAACACAATACCTATACATTCCTGGGGTAGAGAGCCCATTGTAGAGAAGATCAACAAAGGGACGTCAAGACTACTTCCACGAGAAAGAGTGTTAGCCGCGAAGTTGGACTCTCTAGGGATATGTGAGACAACACAATCATTAAAAAGCTCTACTCCTCATGCACGAACCAGGTAAGTCAAACACCAAGGGACATAACATTTACCTTGAAGATCCCGAATCAGAACCTCAGAGTCCGACTCCCCTTCCATGATCACCAACGATAACCTTTTGCAGAGCATAACACCAATGTGTAATGCCCGTACCTCCTCCCCCAATGAGTTCCCCGGACCATGAAAGCTGCTAAAGCCCATTAGAACCAATCCAATGATGTCCCAAACCAGACCTCCCCCTTGCATAAACCCATTCATGAATGACCCATCCACATTAAGTTTAAGGCCGTTGGTTGGAGGCTGCCATCTTATCCAACCTCCCTAAAGCTTCAGTCGAACCACCAGACCATACACATAATTAGAAACCATAGAATAATTCGGTCTCCCCTTCATTAGAGACACTAACTCAAATATCATACCCTTCATATAAATTAGGAGAGGAGAATCCGAAGGCCTAACCTCCCATATAGATTTATTTCACGCCTCCCAAATTGTCCAGTAAATTGAGATTAAAATGGAGCTGCGGATCTTGGAATCCATTCCATTATGCTCTGCTCCCAAGAATCACCCTTCAAGAAACTCCTATATGGAATTATAGGAAGTCCTGTAGTTAACCATTCTATCCAAACTATTCCAGAGAAAACATGCCCATTCACTTCCGAAAAAAAGGTGAAAAACCGATTCCACCTGAGGACTACTGCAACATAAACACCTGGACGCCAAGGAGATACCTTTTTTCTGGATGTTATCATATATGGTAAAGGTCTGATTTCGAGCTCACCAAACCATAAAATTCATCTTCGATGGGATCTTTTTACACCATAGATGCTCACCCCATTCATCCCGGATTCCCTGTTGTCGAATCATGCCCCTAAAATCATAGCTGTTAAATAACCCAGAGCTCGCCTTGGTAAAGAATAACCAGTATTCATCCTCCTAAAGAATGATATATTTAAATAGATCCTTCTGATCAAGGCTGGTAATGGACTCTAATAACCTGGGATGCTGCCAAGCCTCTCTCACGGAAAAATACAGACCAGGGAATCTCGGAAAAAACAGTTTCTCTTCAAGACAGTTATCCCTCCAAAGGTTCACCTCTCCATGGCCAATCACCCAACGAGAGGAGTCTTGTAAGATATCCAAATGAAACACAACTTTTCTCCCCAACCTGGATAATTTCCTCCTGTTACAATCCTACCAATGCTTTCCATATTTAATTCTCAGGGTTTTGGCCAATAGAGACTTCCCCACCAGAAAATCCCAGGCTAACCGTGCCTGCATCGACTGCATGGAAATATTTAACTCTCTCAGCCCTACACCTCCTTCCTCAACTGGTTTCGCCAACTGAGCCCACGATGACCAATGAGCCATACTAGAGTCATTGGAATCCCACAAAAATATATTCATAATCTTTTCTATGGTATAAATGATCCCCTTAGGAGGGGTAATGATAAATAACACATGTATTGGGATCGAAGAGAACACACTATTTATCAAAGTCACCCGACCCCCAAAGGAGAGAAACCTGTTTTTCCAGTTGAAGATCCTCCCAATCATCCTGTTGATCAGATCCTCAAAGAAGGCCCTTTTCACCCTGCCAGTAGATATAGGAGCCCCCAGGTACAATATTGGAAATTGCTTCTATTGTACTCCCAGAATTTCCTGTATACTCCAGACCCTCCTACTTGGGAATTTAGTAGAGATAAAAACGTTTCTTTTCCTGCCATTAATATGTTGGCCACTCAGAGTACCATAGACTCCCATGATCCGCATAATATTAATCAAAGACGATCTCCTACAATTAAGAAAAATCAGAATATCATCAGCAAACATCATATGGGAAAGGGATCCGTCCGAGGCCTGTGAGATATAAGGAAGGATCCTCCGTTCCAGTAGCCCTCTTTAAAGGTTTTGGGATAGAGATTCCTGGGAAATGAGGAACATGGGAGGAGAGAGGGGGTCCCCTTTCCTCACACCACTCACATTATTGAAAAAACAAAACCCTTTCCCTAGGAGCGAAATGGAAATCCATGGAGAGGAAAAGCAATGAAAGCATAAATCCAAGACCCATTCATGAAACCCAAGCGCCCTCATGAGTCAAATTATAAAACTCCATTCAAGCTTTTCATACGCCTTCTCCATATCGACCTGGAAAATAACATTGGAACCCACCACCTTCTTATTCAAATCCTCTAGCATCTCTTGGGCCACACCCACCACTCCCTGGATACCTATACCTTGAACAAACCCATGTTGTTTCGGGGAAATGATACTGGGAATTATTTTATTAAGCCTCATCACCAGTAGAATCACCAGAATCTTGTATGAGACGTTTCATAGAAAAATTGGTCTATACTAGGAAATAGAAGAAGGGTCTTTCACATAGAGACTCCCCTACCTGAATCCCACACAACTATATCCTTTCTACCATATACTAGGTTAGCCCAAAATAAAAGAAGAAAACTATGCTCTAATACCATTTTGTAATGCCCTAGTATGAACCATCAGACCCAAGATAGAGAGCCACAAGTCCTCATGCATGCCTCGTTATACGAAAGAGGCTGGGGACTAGTAGAGAAACTCCAAATTCCATTAGTTGGAAGAATATACCCTCAGTATAATGTTCTTGAACTAATAATAAAAATAATAAAATAATAAAATAATAATATTATCATGTAAAAAAATAAATAATTATAATATAATAACTTTTGGTTGGTGATTATGGAAAGAGGGGTGGGATTTACCCTTTAAATATAAATGTAGAATAAAAGATTAATTTCAAGATAAAATTATTTTGAAATAAAGAAGTGAGATATCAAATATGTGATAGTTGATAAATTAAATTCAAGTTTATAAATAATATATCAAAGTAATTAAAATGAGGAAACTTTCAAATCTAAAATTTTCAAGTATGTGAGATGATGTTTAATAATGCAATGTAGAAATGTAAATAGGAGAAAAAAATAGTTGATAAAAAGTTTGGATAAATCATGATACATGCCCCATATATCTACACCCCTTGAATTTATAAATCAATTATATAAATACCTTGGTCTCAATGGTGACCAAGAACCCATCCCTTATAATTTTGGTTTGTGATTTCCCTCTTGAATGTCATCAATCACCGAGTAACCCATTCCACACCTTTTTATAGTGTGATTTATTGGTGAAAGATGGTTTAGGAAAAAGAGATCTATTTTTGAAAAACCCTTTACATTTGTATCACAAATATATTTAATAGAGTGATGTAAAACAGAGGAATGTGAGAAAGGTAGAGAGACTTTAGAGTATTTAGAACTTAGAAGGATCTTGAGAGAATTTTAAATTCTAAATATTTTACATTGAATCGATATTGAGAGAAATTAATTAAGATAAAATACTAAAAGTTATCAAATTGAGTCTTCAAAGATCCAATAAAGGATAAAGAAAGTTCTAGAATCACTAAGTGAATCAAACCTATAACAGGCCTTCATAATAGTCATTTTGACCATATTTAATGAGCCCTTGCTGGACACTACCCAACACCACTGGATACCCAATATCCAATATTGAGTAGCTGGAGACTTACCTAGATGATTACTCATTGATAAAACTATCACCGGATAGCCATTACATCTCCACTGGCTAGATGATACACCACCAATAGCTAGCTGGTAGAATTATTGGATAACTTTTTCTTCTAGACATAGGCATGGGCTAGCCGGTGCCCTGTACTAGGTAGTCAGGGTAGTCTATAACTCTCCACCTTCAATTTGATCCTACTCCAATTAATTATAACAACTTCTTTAAATATTTTTTTCTATTTCCAAGGACTTTAAGAGAGTAAAGAGATAAGTTAAATCCTCTAATAAGACTTCAAAGATAGTTGAAGATTCTATGTAATTCACCACTTTGAATTTAATAAAAATTCTAAAATGTAATTAAATGAAAATTTTGGATAAAAAAGAAGAGTTTTTGTGATCATGAAAACACCATGAGAGAGATATGTGAGATAATCTTACCCTTTTTGATAATCACACACACTTAACATAAAAAATAAATTAGGCATAATTAAGATTAAAACAGATAGAAAATAAATTCAAGAGTTTAAAAAATATTCAATGAGATCAATATTTAAACATATAAAGAATAATTTTAACAACTATAAAGAATAAATTTAAGATGTTTTAAAATCACTCCCTTTAAAAAATAATTTTATCATGAGAGAGAGGAAGAATTTATTGATTAAAAAAACCCTATTTATAAAAATAAATTTAGAAAAAATATCCCATTTACTTTTGAATATTTTTATTACCCTTTGTGATTATAAAAAAAAGAAAAACACCATAGAAGAGAAAAAAAGAATAGGAATGTGAAATTGAAGAAATATTTTTTAGTAAAAAATCCAGGGAGAATTTTGAAAAATAAAATAGAAAGTTAAAAAGGAAATTTTAATAGAGAAAAATATTTTGAAAACATATTTTAATTTACCTAACTCCTCAAATTATATAATTATTATAGAGAGAGAGAGATTAAATAAAAAGGGAATAAAATAAAATAAAAATAATAATAATTCGAGCAACACTTCTTAACTTACAAACTCTTAAAATAATAGGATCATTATAGAGAGAGAGTGGAAAGTTATAAGAAGAAATAAAAATAGTATCAAAATAAACAGATAAATAAGGGATCAAAGGGAAAATAGAGATAAAGTAAAAAAGGATTAAAATATTTAATATAAGAAGAGAGTGAACGAATAAAAAGAAGGGTAAAAGAAAATAGTAAAATTAAAACTAGTACATATGTTTCCATATCACATCAAGGAATGGTTTCACCTTCATTGAGAGATTTCTTCTTTGTAAGATCTTGTGAGGTGATTAATTTGAAGAGTAACAAAACTTTAAAAATATGTATTTTGTTTGGAATTTTTTTAGAAGAAAACTAAATAGAAAATTTATAGGTAAGTATAAATAAACTACTTTTATTCATCATTAATCTTCTTTAAGAGAGATAAAAATATTTTTATTATAAGAATAAATACATATATTAGTTTTAAAATGGAATTTTAAAAACATATTTAAAAATAATTTTTGAAAATAAAAGTTATAAAAGGTAAATATAATGTAATAAATATAGTTTTACCATAATAAAACAATAGAAAAATACTTTATTTCTAAAATATTAATTTTAAATTTTGAAAAATAAGAGAAAATGGATTCAAAAGTAAAAATTAAATAATTAAATTTGAAAACAAAAGATATATCTTAAGTAAAATTTCATAAATAAAGAAATAAAATCCCCCCCTCAAATGATAGCACATGTGAGATAATGGATCATGTCCAATACATATAAATAAATAAAGAACTAAATTTAAGATTTAAAAACAATTTTTTTATAAGAATATTTTGAAAATAGTTTTTTAAAGAGCACTAAATATATCCATGGATTAAATAAATAATTTCACAAGTGATTAATTAATAATTTACCTTTAATGAATTCAAAATGATCAAGGGCTATAGGTTTTGGTGAAAATATCTGTTGGTTGATATTCCATTCAAACAAAATACAATAAGATATCACCTTTTTAAGAGTGATATCTTAGGAAATTTTAATGAAGGTCAATGTGTTTGGTGTGAGAATGTTAGGATTTTTGGTGATATTGATTGAATTGGTATTATATAAATTGATATGGATATGGTTAAATGTTATCCCAAAGTCAAATACTGAGTGTTGTATCCATAAAATTTGAGTGCAACAACTCCTGATGACTATATATTCCTATTCGGTTGTAGAAAGTGAAACCAAGTTATAATTATTACTACTCTATGAGATGAGGTATTTTCCTAGTAGATGGAAAGTTCAACTAGTAATTTTACTATCTAGTTGGCATCCACCAAAATCAGCATTATAAAAATAAATTAATCCAAAATATGTTTATTTTAGATAAAATAAATCAATGTTTTAAAAACCTCTTAAATAATGAGAAATTCTTTTGACATATTTGAAACGATACTCCTTAAGAATATATTGAAAATGAACATAAATAAAATTATTGAATATGATATTAGATCGGGTTGCAATAAGGTAAAGTAGACTACCAATCATACTTATCTAAAGTTTGTTTTCGACCATTTTATGGCTTCATTCAACATTAACTTACAAGGCATACTCATTGGAGTTCTAATTTTATTATCATGATCCATTCTAAAATATTTTAAGATTTAATTGGTATATTTTCATTAATTTAGAAACATTCCATTAGAATTTTGAGGAATTTGAAAATTGGTAAAGAATTTAAGATAACCCATAAATCTCATCTCAAATTACTTCTTTATTAAATAAAAAAAATCATCGGTAGAGACAAAAATCAGATAATAAATATAAATTTGAACAAGTAAAAGATCATTTGAGATGTGTTTTAAAAGGAGAGTTGAATAATATTTTCCCATTTTAAAACCATTCAAAAGAAGAAAATTTTAAAGACATTTGTACCAAGATTGAGGGGATTGTTTTAAGACATAAAGATCTTTGGTAAGTTTGAAAATAGAATTAGGAAAAATGGGATTTAAAAAACTAGGTTTTTGGTCCTTAAAACATTTATATATATAAAACCATTTATAAAAGTGATTTTTAAATCCATATGAAATAGTTTGAAATTTAGATGAGAAGAAAATTCCAATAAGATTTTTATGGATTCAAGATGAGATATGGGTTAAATGGTTTCATCATATTCAATTCCTTCTACTTGTTTAGAATATTTTGAAACTAAAATATCTTTTTTTTTCTTGTAATATTACCATATTCATCTATTTTATTACAAGAAACCCATTTGGATCTAATAACTTGAAAATCATTAGGTTTTTCCATGAGAGTCCATACATAATTTTGAGAAAATTTATTAAGTTCCTCTTTTATGGAAAGTACCCAAATTTCATTATGAAGTTAATTGTTAAGGTTTTGGGGTTAAAAGTGGGAGAAAAAGTTTGGGTCTTCAACCTCATTTAAGAATCACCCACAAGTATGAGTTCTTGCTTGTAAATTGTTGATTTCATTTTCAAGGGGATGGTCTTTATATTTTTTTTAAGATTTTGGTGATGAGTTTGAAAAAGTTTATTTTTCTTATTTACTTCTTTATTTTGAAAAGGTTCATTTAAAAAAACATTTTAAAAAACATTTTGATATAATGGTTTTATAAAATTTTCATAAAAAACAACATGGATTTATTCTTCCACCATTTTAGTACTTTTGTTAAAGACACGGAAATCATTTCTTGAGTTGGAGTTCCCAATAAATATACCTTCATTATATTTAGATTAAAATTTACCAAGATTGTCTTTTTTGTTTAAAATAAAACATTTTTAAGATTTTTTTTGAAAAATCCCACCTTAGGTTTTTTATAATGCCAAATATCATAAGGGGGTTTCTTTAGAAAGTCCCTAATGAGAACACAATTAATGATATAACATGAAATAGTCATAGCCTCAGGCTAAAATTATTTTGGAAGAGAAACTAATTTAAAAGGATTTAAGAAATTCCTTGGATGGATCAATTTATTCTATATACTACCCCATTTTGTTGAGGTGTTTGTGGAGTAGAAAAAAAATTAATATATCCTTCAGAATAATAAAAATAATTAAATTTATTATTATAAAATTCTCCACACCATGATCACTATGATTGGAAATAATTTTAAAACCTTTCTCATTTTCAAACTTTTTAGAAAATTTGATAAAGGATTTACAAGCTTTACTTTTATGTGTTAAGAAATAACCCCACATGAATCTTTTAAGGTCATAAACAATTATGAGATTAGAGGTGTTACCTCCTATACATAAAATTTTATTAGGAATAAAAGGTTAAAGACCGATCATTTCAAGATATTTTTAAGAATAAATATAATTTTTATATTTAAAAGAGGATTTGTGATACTTATCATGTTTGCATGCTTCAAAAACCACATCATCATTGAAATGAATTTTTTTAAGATCACTTAATAGTTGGAATAAATTTAATTTAATGATAAAATGAGTTCTATAATGACTATGGCATCAATTCAAAATACAAAAGTCACCCACTTGTGCCTTAAATTTTTTGAAATTTTTGTTAGCAAGAGATTTTAAATTAATTGAATAAACATTTTGAAATCTTGAAGTGGTAAATTAAAGTTTTCCTTTTGAAATAAAAACTTTCCAAAAAATATTTTCAAAAGTGATTTTGAAACCACTATCAAAAAATTGACTAATACTTAGTAATTTACGTTTCAATTCTTTTATGTATAAAATATTTTTTTATTAAGGTTGAGTTAGAAAAACCAATGATACCTTCACCGATTATCTTACACCTTGAATCATTACCAAATGTGACATGACCTCATTCAAGCTTATTGATTTTATTAAAATTTGAGATGTAACCAAACATGTGTCTCAAGAAGCCATAATATAGGCACCACATTGGTTCTTGGGTTTTTCTCAGGAGACACGTTTTCTAAAAGATTAAATGATTGAAGTTTTTGGTACCTGCACAAACCTAGGTCTAATTACATTATCCAATAAAGATTTATAAATCTAAATTTGTTTAGTGGGTTTTATTTTTTAAATATTTTAAGAGATATATATTAAATTTGGTCTTCCATAAAGTGATTTTTTTCAATCATATTAATATAATAAATGATTAGTTATTTTTCAATAATTATAAAATTTTACTTGAGAAACAAATTTAACAAAATAAGTTTTCAGTTTATTTTTTGAAGAACTCTCATGATCAGAGTAACCAAAGTTGAACCATTATTTTCCAAGTTTTTGAGAACCCAGATTTTTTCTTTTACCATGGGTAGATTTTAAAATAGAAAATTTTAGGTCATTTATGGTTAATTTTTTTTATATCCAATTGATTTTTTATTTTCTTGATGAGATATTCTTTTTATTGGATGAGAAGATCATAGATTATATTTTTCTCCAATGACTTGATTGTATTTATTTTCATGTTTAAGATATAAATAATCAAGTTGATGATAAGTATTTTCAAGTTGAATTTGAGAATATTTTAATTCATCATAATTTAGGTTATTAAAGGGGAAAAAAAAAAGAATAAGAGCAAGATTAATGAGAAGAAGAATGAGGAGAAAAATAAAAATAGGAAGAAATAGGAAAGGGAGTACTACTCATGATATCTTCATCAACATGTGACATGTAGAAATTAATTCTAGATTAATTTGATGTGGATAATGAAGTTGAATCCATGGAATCATCACTTAAACTCTATGTAGAGACTTTGAAATCCTTTTTACCTTTCTTATTTTCTTTTTTGATTTTTCTTATAGATGGCTAACTCTAGTTTTATGTGACCTTTTTTATTATATTCATAGAATGTCACCTCTAATTAATCCTTTTGATTTTAATTTTTGGATTACTTGTTAAAGTTATTATCCTTTAGTAATTTGTTCATGTTCCTGAAAAAATGAGTATATTCTAAAACCTCACCTCCAGACTATTCATCAATAGTAGATTTGAAGGAAATGGTATTATTGAATTATTTGGATTCATTGGCCTCATTTTTCTTGGTGTTTTATCTTAATTTCATATATCATTAAGGAGTTGATGAGTTCCTCAAGCACTATATTTTTTACATCTTTGTATTCTTGGATAGCCATAAAATTAGGAGCCCAAGATCCAGGTAACACCCATAATAGTTTCTTTATGAAAGTTTCTATAGATAATTAATCACTGAGGGAGACTTTGTGTTTTTATCAAAAACCCTTGTTTTTCAATTTTTTTTTATTTTTAAATTTTGTTTTTCAAATATTTATTTGATTTCAAAGTTCATTTCTATTATGTAATCTAATTCCAATATGAATGTTCCTATTTTTTATGTCACTGAACATTACTATTGTAATAATTGGATATCAACTTTCCTTGGTATTATTTCTTATCCTATATGGAAAATGGTTATACATGATTTTGAAATTTATACATTGTCCGATGCCACCAGATACTTGGTAGCTACCATCGGGTAGTCGATGGCCTACTTGGAGGATTCCTCATAGTTGGAATTGGAAATATCTAGTTGGTACACCTCCTCTGGATATCTAGTAGAATTACTATAGAACTTATTCTTCTAGACTTGAGGTACCAGGTAGCCAGTACCTTACACTAGGTAACTAGTGTACTTTTTAACTCCCCACCTTCAAGTGGAGCCTACTACACTTACTTCTAATCACTTATTTAAATATCTTTGGATATTTACCTATAATTGAAGATATGAAAGGTAAAAGTTGAAGTATCTAACATTAATTCAAATATACTTTAAGATTCCATGTAACTCACCACTTTAAATTTAATAAAAATACTAAAATACACTTAAATTAAAGCATTAGATAAAAAAGAGTGTTTGTGATCATGAAAATACTATGAGAGAGAGTGGTATGATAATAATTCATGGGAAAAAATTCATAAAAACATATAAAGAAAACAACCAAGGTCACACTATAGAAATAAAATGAAGAGTATAATTTTAAGCAGGTAAAAATAAATAAAACTGCAGTATCCCTTAGAGTACATTCATGCACCACTCCTAGCTCTATGCTCCTCAGCTCAACTATCTACCACAAATCCCTTTCCCTTACTTAGATCCCTATACATGAAATCTTCAGGCACATCAAAATTTTTATACTGGGTTTGAGTAATAAAACCTTGTAGGACACCAACAACTTATACTTAACATAAGTGTACATGTATAATAGGTACATAACACGATAACAATAAATGTGAAAGCAATCATAAATGATCATCTATCGATCACATGTGTGTTAACCAAGACACCATGATCCCCAATCATACATACTTTGTATATATTACAAAATAACGGTCAAGAAGTTGAAAATGATCAGAAACTATCTATAAGGTAGGTGACATGTTACTCAAGACCCCCAAGGGATCGAGTGGTCATGCTACTTGGTATCCACAAGGCATCAAGTTTTTACACGTTCCTAAATATCCTCAAGGCATAGAGTTTTATCCAAGAAAAAAAGATATCACGATCCTACCCCATATAGGGTCCCCCATCACCATTGTCACACATCATGTGCACTCCCCCTCTAAGGGGTAATCATACCATGATAGTCACCTATCATGAATACTAAGATCAAAATCTAATGGTATAATAATACACATAATGAGGTAGAGAACAATAAGAAAATCATAATATGGAATCATGAAAATATAGTAAAATCATATAATAATGTGTGATCATCATCAAGTATGGTAACAATAAAACCTAAAAATAATCTTGGAAAACAAGGATCATATATGGGTTTCACAAAAATTCCCACACAAAAAAAATCACTATCAATCAAGAACAAAAAATCACAAAAAAACAATAGGAATTAAGGCAACAAGATAATACAAGGGAATAAAAAGGTAAAGAAATTCCTACCTTAAAGTTTTTTATATCAACATTAAGGTTATCTAAGGAATGTTCAATCAAATAAAATCTATGTATTATTCAATTTAAACCATCCACCAATGATTCCTAGAACCAATTCCATTATTTTATTTCTAAAATAAATAAAGACTTTACATGTGATAATATATTTCTATCTCCTAGATAATTCTATATTATCTTTTTAATCCATATCTTGAGATAATCATTTATCCCTTAGATAAAATTATAATTTACATGTGATAATAATTTTTTCTCTCTAGAATAATCATATATAAACTTGATATAATAATTCTTTATCACTCTTCAACAATTTACATATTATTATCATATAATAAATATTTATTCAATTTCACCATAATAAAAGAAAGAACTAGATTCAATTTTTCTCATTAAAATAAGGAAAAGGAATGAAAATTCCTACCCAAGTATTTCCCCCCTTTAAAACACCACACCCAATAGAAGAGATGAAAATATTTTGTTCTGAAATGCCTAGAAATCAGATGGGAACTTGGTTTTGTTAAAAAAGACTTCAAAAATATCATGTAAAGGAATTTATGGATTTCCAAAACTTGAAGAAATATAAAAAATGAATTCAAGAGATAGATCAGGTATTTTTTTAAAGAAAAGGATGAGGGTGCCTCACAACATTGATATTATCAAATTAAAAGGATGAGGGTGGATTAGAAAATTGATATTCTCAAATTAAATTCATTATTTAATTTGGTCCTTGAAATTATTCTTAGTTTAAAAACTTTAATTAGTCAAAGGAATTAATTCCTATGGTTTTTGCCTTTTATATTCATCAAAAGAGGTTAGATTCTTGAGATTGAATAAGAAAACAAAAAAAAGAAAAGTTTTTAATTTTTTTCTTTCTAAAGTGAGAACTGTGTAAGGGTAACTTGGATTTACTGTTAAAAACCCTTTGAATCACGTGGCTTACCCTTATACACCTTGGGTTACCAGTATGTGTCCTTTATAAACCGGGATATACCCTTACGTAATAAGGAAATCCATTAGTTGTCCCTTACACATCTCAGTCTTTACCATTACGCGACCCTTAGAAACTAGGATCTACCTTTACATAGTACATATAAACTCCACCTACCTTTACAAAACACCATAGTTACCTTTAAAAATATATTGTAAATATGGATCTATGCTTATGTAGTTTATAGAAACTCTAACTTACCTTTACAAAGCTCATGAAACCATGATATTACCCTTATGTAGGTCATGGATTTAAGCCTACCTATATGTATAAACTATTTTACCTTTAAAAAACTATGATAAAGACACTCCACCCTTATTAAAGGTATTAAAACTCTCCTTATCCTTACATAACCCTTGTAAATCTAGGTTTACCTTTACAAAACCTAAAAATTACACGTTTAAGGGAAATATTTATTGAAAAAAGTATTTTCACATAAGAAGGATTATAAATTATATTCAAAATAGGGTTTTAAGAACATTTAAAAATTGAGAATATTATAGCTGTATAACACTACAAAACTAATAATATGGAAATTAAATGAATTAAATAAAATATTTAATTATAATAATATCCCAAGACCTTTTAAGTTTATATTTTTAGAGAATTCAGACAAAAAATTAACTAACAAAACTCATGGATATTTTCCCACTATATAAACAACTGCTTAATACATGAAAAGTCTTCAACATATCCCACAAATTCTTATCATAAGATACACTTATAGAAACATATTACATATTACTTTTTTTATAACCTGGGTAAATGGAAACATAAGATAGGGGTGAGCTCAAATGCTTAGTAATGGTAAATATAAGAAATAACAATCAAAGATCATAAGTGAGCATATTATGAGAATATGGTCATAATTAAAAACATAATAAAATTATAAATAAAAAAATTACAGTTCATAAATTATGGAATAAAAATTTCCATAAAATAATTCATGAATCAAATACTATGGAAACAAGATTCAACAAACATGATTCGTGAGAGCATAACATAGGAACAAGTCTGATAATAAAATTAAATAATTTCATGGAAAACAACTTGTAAATGTGACACAATCATAATAATAGGAAAATATTTGTGAGGACAATAATTATTCCCATGACTATGTAAATAAAATCATTATTTCCATGCCTAAAAATGTGAGCAAACCCATCATGCCTATACCTATGTGAAAAAACTCGTTATATCTGTGTCTGACTATCTTATGAGATATAAACATAAACCTTTACATTGAAGGGTGATATATGACCCCAAATTTAATCATCCATACATATTTGTGTTACTTAAAATAAATTATAAACAAATCTTAATAAACCCATGGAAAAAATAATGGTTTTATTAAACTCATCACATGACATGAACTTAATAAATCACAGGATATAAAAAAATATCATTTTTCAAAAGGAGTTATATATTTAATAGAAAATAAAATTACATAATCCATATAGAATAACAATATGGATGGAAATATTTAAATAATATAGTTAAATAAAGTATAATTTATATCAAAGGAAAATGACTTAGATGAAAAACAATTTTTAAGAGTTTAATAAAAACCACTTTCAAAATAAGAAATGTCCTTGATATTTTGAAAGCATTTAAAAATAAAATATTTTAAAAAACTAGGAGAAAAATAATTTCTTTTAGAAAACATGAATATATAGAGGTAAATATTCATATAAAATGGCATAGTTGGTGAAAATACGTTTTAGCATAGAAGAAATCTTAAAAAGTCACTTTAGAAAACATTTTTAATATTACCATAAAAATAAGAAGTTTTGAGTCACCTTAAAAAGTTATTTTCCTTAATATAAAGTGAAAAATTTGAAAACATTTAGCTTTTAAAAATATACTCCAATAATATATCCTTGAAAATATATTAAGGTTATTAAAAAAATGTAGAGTGGAAGATAAAACAATTGATTTTTAAAGGATGGAAAACCATTTATTTTAAAATATTTTAAAATACCATTATTTGAAAAACCACATCATAAAAAGAGTATTAGATTTTAATTTTGAAAGGGGGTAAATATAATTATGAAAATAATAGAAAATAATCCATATTATCTTTCCAAAAATAGAGGATAACATTTGTGTGAAGTAAAATGTATACATGGTAGAAAATATTCATTGGTATGAATGAGAGTTATTCTTATCAACATTTCACTTTTACTCAAGAAATAATTTTATCAAATAAGTGGTTATTGATTATGAGAAGTAATTTCACTAAATAAAAAAATTAAATATCATATAAATTAAGGTACTGGTAGGAATAATAAAATCTTTAATGGTATATTTAAGTAAGAAAGGCATGACCCAATGAATCATAAATTGAGTCGATGAAACTCTTATGGAATTGATAATGTGAGAATCAAAGGATGTTGAGAGGAAGACCATGAAATGAATATTAAAATCTCATGAAATGGAATATATTTCCATATGTGAAATAAATTGGGAAAATATTACACTATATAAAAGAAATTATGGAGTAAAATATCAAAACATGTCCCATGGAGTTAAAAATGAGATAAAGAAACCCTCACCATGATTCTATGCTTAGTCGAATACCATATAATATCCTATATAAAAAACTTAAATATATTAATAACCTATTTTATAACCTTTTTCATATACATAAACTTTTATAAAATTCATTTATAATTGTTCTCTATATTTATATTAGTTTGGTCTTACCTATTTTCAATGTCAGGTGTGGTACATCTTGATCATTTTGAACTAGTTTCCTAATAACAGTGTTGTTATTCATTCTTTTACAAAATTTCATCATTATATTTCATTAATATTTATGTAATGGATTACTTATAATTATTTATGAACTTTAAATTTACTTTCATGAGTACTTTAGTCTTTATCCTATAAAATAAAATCGACAACAGACATTTTTTAGTGATTTTCAACCTATGAAGGGTATTTTCTTTATTAGTGAGTTAAATATTGATGTATCCTTTATAGAACTGACCCAAAAATGAACATACCATGATTTAATTTCATATAATTCTTTAAGTAAGTGGTCAAAATGAACCAAACATAAAGATAACATGATTAATGGATGTTTATGAGGTAATTTAGTTGAAATATCATTAAACCAATAGAATAATGATATAATATAGTGTTTATTAGCATGATAAATTATAATTATAAAGTAATCATAATAAAAATTAATGAATATATAAATATTTCATAATTTTAGTTAATTTTTTTTCTTTTAGTATGATTTTATTTTTATATAGGTAGGGGAACCCCACATTTCATTAAAACAAAGATACCCATCTTGTTATTCTAGGTAGAGGGATCCCATTACATGGATAATATAGGACCAATGGGCATGAAACACCAAATAATCAGACTCATAGGTCCAACGTATCTTGAAGGCTTAAGTGTGTCTCGTGCCTGCTAGTCCCACTGCAGCAACCGAATATCACCACGTCCATCCTGCCACCCATCAATGATCCCCACATGTTCCACTACTTCTTAACATCACTCTAATTAGGGGGTACCCATACATATCCATCATTGTTCATACCTTATATTTCTCTTCCACTACATTTTTCCATTCAGATTTTGCACACCTACCTAAAGATTCCCTTTGGTCCACCATCGCCCTACTTACCTGTATTGCCACCGATAGAAGGCACCCATGCACTGCATGTATGGAAAATAGGAAAACCCCAAAATATTTGGTGGGAAAATGTTCTGTGGTAAGGGTTCTAACACATTCCCACTTTCCCATGAGATGACATAGTTTGGTGAAGGTAACCAACTTACCCACACCCCATTAGCTTAGTATGCTTGTTTTACATGATTGAATTAACAATAATAATTTGTTGGTAATATCATTAATAGCTTATAAAATTTATCATAAAATTAAATTAATTATATCATAAAAATCATATTTATTCTTTAAAAACATTATCACGACCTTCCATCTAAGAAAGATATGAAATGAAAAATGGAAATCAGTTGTTCTATGGAGGCGGTAGTCCACACGTACACACATATGAAGATTTCATTTTCCATTGAACAGGAAAATGAGTAATATGTTTTATCATTTAAGAATATAAAATATGACATAAATATGATAATTATATATTAAATTCCCTATTATATCCATCCTTATAAGGTGGTTAAGGAACATAAAACATGTTGTATCGTGGATGCGGCAGTCCGCACAATGCACAATGCACGATTCACATTTTCATTTTTCTTAATGGAAAAGGGGATGGTGGTTAATTCTTGTAGAATAATTATAATAAAATACTATTATAATAATTATATTATTTTATAATTTTAATATGGTTAAATGAAAATTTAATATGAATAAAATCACACAAATAAATAGAAATGATAAAGAGAGGTTAAAATCTTATACCTCACTTCTTAGATTATCTTCTTCGTGAAGGGGATTAAACCTTTTAAGTATGGTATTTTGAGAATATAAAAACATAATTAAGGTTTCTATGAGTGTATATAATATTTTTGGTATTTTTTTCTGAAGATAATGGGTTTTGGTGCAAGGGGAAGTGAGGAGAGGAGTGCCCCTTTTATAAGTGAAAATGAGTGTCATTTTTATAAATACCCAAAACATTTTAATAATGGGAAGTATCTATCCAGAAAATTGGATAAAAAATCGATATATAATAGATAAGATAATAGATAAGGTCTATCCATGACTTAAAAATTCAATTCATACACGTTTTTAACATTTTTTACCCTTTACCTCTTTAGTTACTCATTTTTACCATTTTGGTTTTCACCATGGTAACTTGTTTTCAACTATGTAATTTATCTTTATGACCCCAAAATAAAATGGTCCTTATTATATAATTTATACTTTATAATTTTAAATTTTAAATCCATTTTTTTATTAAATTTTTATAAGCGATTAAAATTAATTTTAAAATACTAATTTTATAATGTTTTAAAAACATTTTTTGAAAAATATAACTAAAATTATAAAATGTAAAATATGGGTTTATAAATTAAAACCAATATTTTTAAAATTATAAAGTAACTTATAAAATACATATTTAATCTTAGAAAATGTTTTCATGAATTTATAATTCATACTTATATACTAATAATGTCATAAATGTTGTGTTATTTGTAAAAACAATATTTTGTGTTATTCACCTAAAAATAAACCTTTTTATAAAAATACCAAAAATCCATGATAAGTTAATTTTTACATTTTAAATAAAAAAATAAATTTAGGTTTATCTAATTCAGATTCTTAAATTTATAAATTTAGTTTTTAAATGAAAATAAAAAATATAAAGAAGTTTTTATTAAAAAAGATACTTTTAAAAATCAAGTGTTTTTAATTTCATTTCATATAAAATTATAATTTAAAATATGTTAGTATATTATTTTATATATAATAATATTTTAATAGTTTTTAATTTAATATATTAGGAAAAAATATACAATTACTTTTATACTAAATACGCTTTATCCATAAATTATTTATATTCTAAAATTTAATTTTTTTACTCCATTGATATTAAAATATTTATTTAAATTTTATATATAAATCATATCATATTTTAGTAATAATAATAATATTTATATGTAACACAAACATATATATATTTATAATATTTTAATATCAAATTTTTATTTCTTTATGAGTTAAATTATTTAAAATTTATTACTTACCAATACATGATTTCAAAATACCTATTGGATATATGAACAATAACCATTTTTTCAATGATCATATTTTAAATGAACATATTTACAATAACCATATTTATAACAACCAAATTTTATTCCTATATATGGACTTACAAAATCATTCATTAATTCTATTCTCACTTCATAAGGCATAGTTCTTATTCCATGTTATATATTTTGACAATGATTTCTCCTTTCATATTGATATTCCTAATTATAGGTTTTTTTGGATATTAGTGATCCTCAAGGTTGAAGATGATCCATGGGATTTCTTAGTCATAAAGGTTTTGTTACTTTTTTATCTATTACCCCTAATTATTTTTTTTACTTTTAATGGATGAATTTTATCTATGAAAAGTAATAACCCTTAGTTTTAAATACTTATTTTTATGAAATTTTGTTGTAAAATTACATTTATGAATGAATAAAGTGTTTTTAGTTTGGTTCATATCTCATCAATAACATTTTGTAATCTTGTTTCAATCCTTTTGAAAGAATCTAGAAAAATTCTTTAAAATTATATACATAAAATAACAATAATAATAATAATAGGGAAAAGTTATTTAAAATTATATACATAAAAGTAGATGAGGGTATTATTAACATATTCATTATTTGGGATATAAGTTCTAATATGAAATTTTCCTTACTTTCTAAGGTTATACTGAGTAACTTATCTTTCCTCAAATAACATTGATCATTGACACAATAATGTATCATAATATGTGTATAACCTAATAATTAATTCTCCATAACATACCTATCCTAAAACCATTTGAATATTCAAGATATTAAACCGTTGTGAGATTATATATCCCTCTAAAAATTATCTCTATTTTTAACCCTAAATTTTATTAATAACTATTTTATGAGTTCACAGACAAGTAAATATATAACATAATCCCAAAAATTATTTAAAAATCATCAAATAATATCACAGATCACATTTTATTTAAATAAATAATCAATTCCATTTCTCACTTTTCTCAAAATCAATCAAACCCTTATTACCTTAACATCAAGCATATATTAATCCTAAAATTTGTCTATGCCTCAATAATATTTTCTTCAGTAGTTGTCCCCAAATATATAGCCTTATAATAAAATCACTTTTCAAGGTTATTTATTCCATTTAATATGAGTTTAAAAACTTTTAAGGCATAACTACTGAGAAAAAATCTAATGATGTTTCACATAACCCTCATAACTTCCAAAATACCATCAATAAATACCAATCACTAATAAAATTGGCTATGATTATCAAACATTAATTTCTATTATGTTATCAACCTCACTAACTTATATAGGACTAGTAAAATTACATTTTATATCATAATAGAAATATATAATTATTCGCAACCATTTAAGTATGATCCCTTATTTATTTATAAGACATTGTGGGTTTTTTGGTTATATACCTTTATCAGATTTATTCTCATGATCCTATTTTAACCAAATAATAAAACCAAAATTGTTATGGTAATATCCAAAGGAATTAGAGTATATAAATATGAAATCTCAATCCTTATAACTCCATTCCAACCAATGGTACTTTTACTTCGAATATGTCATACTTTCTTAATATTATAACTCTCCTGGTTTTACTTGTGTTACTTTAAGTTGGGTTCTCTCATATTTCTTAACCAAATCCCTTAAAGCAATTGGGAAATAAATCCTTTATAATGGTTTGTAAAGATAAATATATTGAACAAAGCATATCCTCTTGGAGTATCTATACAAGTGTGTAGTTAGGCCTCTTTATTGTGCACTCAGTCATGGTTGAGTTAATATCAAACATGCCTTCTTCAGGGTTATTACCCCTAGGTATAATTTTCGAAGAGACTGAATCCACTTTATAGTATTCAGATAGGGATGTATTTACTTGGAAAATCACAAAACCTCTACTTTACCAAAATTTTTGGATGTTTTCCTATACATATACATACCCATAATATTTGTACCTATGGTTTTCACTAAAGTTTTTGTGTCCTAATCCCTAAAATATTTTATATTACATAAACTCACCTAAAGTGTTATCTATACCTTTGAAATTATAATAAACCTTAACTTATAAAACTTTGATGACATTTAAAACTCAAAAATTATCCTCAAATGATAACATCCTAATCTAAAAGGTTATTTAAACCCTATTCTAATACAAACTATACTGCCCTAGACCTAATCATCTAGTAATTACATTAATTAAAGTAAACATTTCATTATAATTAAATCCCAATACATTTTAGGTTTAAAGTTTTAGAGAATTAGGAAAAAAAATTAATTAATAGAACTCATGGAAAATTTCACACTATATAAATAGATTATTAATCCACAATAATTCTTAAACATATCCCACAAATTATTCTTATAAGATACACTTGTAGACATATCTTATGTATTAATTTTCTTCATAATCTGGGGAAATTAATACATAAGAAAAGAGTGAGCTTAAACACCCAGTAAGGCTAAACGTAAGTGATAACAATAAAAGATATTATGTGACCATTTGGGTATAATAAAAATACATAAGAAAATTATACAAAAAAAATAATAGATCATAAATCATGGTATAATTATAGGAATAACATAATTCATGAATCAAAGACTATGGAAACATGAGTTAATAAACATGATCCACAAGATCATAACATAGGTATAATTATAAGCATAAAAGTATATAATATCATGAAAAAAACGTGGAAATTTAGCACAACCATAAGAATAGGAAAACCTTTGTGATAAAACTCATTATTCCCAATCTTATGTGAAAAAACTCATTATGTCCATGCTTGGAAATGTGAGAAAACCTATTATGATCACTCCAATGTGAACAAACACATTATTTCTTTTCCTGAATCTTTCATGATATATAAGATTAAATGAATGAATTTGAGGGATATATAATACCCCACTAATCATCATCCATACATATGGATTCTACTTAAAATTAATCATAAAAATATCTCAATGAAACTATGGAAAAAGAATAGGTTTATTAAACTTATCACATAACATGAACTTAAGAAATCATAGGATATCAAAAAAATATAATTTTATAAAATGAGTTACATATTTGATAGAAAATAACATTACATTATCCATATAGAGAAATAATATGGATGAAAATATTTAAATAATATCAATGAATAAAGCATTATATGTATCAAAGGACAATGAATTATATAAAAATCACTTTATCAATGAATAAAGCATAAAATGTATCAAAGGAAAATGAATTAGGTGAAAATCACTTTATTAATGAATAAAGCATAATATGTATCAAAGGACAATGAATTAGATGAAAATCACTTTTTATGAGTTTTATAAAAACCACATTGAAAATAAGTAATGTTCATGATGTTTCTGAAATAATTTTAAAATAAATATTTTATAATACTAGGATAAAAATAATTTATTTTAGAAACCATGAAAACATAGAGGGAAATATTAATATAAAATGACATAGTTGGTGAAAATATGTGTTCACATGGAAGAAAACTTAAAAATAGGATTTTGAAAATATTTTTAATATTACCATGAAAATAAGAAGTTACGGGTCGCCTTTAAAAGTTATTTTCTAAAATGTGAAATGAAAAAATTGAAAAAAATTAACTTTTAAAAGGAAAATCCAATAATAGATCCTTAAAAATAGATAAATGTTATCAAAAAAATATGGATTGAAAGATAAAACATTTTATTTTGAAAGGATAGAAAATCTTTTATTTTAAAATATTTAAAAATACCTTTGTTTGTAAACCCACATTATAAAAAGAGTATTCACATGAGCCTCAGCCCAGTCGGTGAGGTATCCTTAAGTGCATTCACGAGACCTAGGTTTGAAACCACGCAGAAGCATATTTCTGAGTACTGTAGTAGGACTGTAGCAAGAACTGTGCGGGTACTGTAGTAGGTACTATTCAGTACTGTAGTAGTTGAAACTATTCACCTTGGGCCACTGGTTTGGGCTTAGAGTCCTTAAAGACTTTAGGCCACCTAGGCCTTCGGGTCAGTAGAGCTTTCGAGACACCTCAAGGCCTTCGGGCCACATGCAGTTTCCCTAGACAGACTCTACAAAAAAGGAGCATCCCTAGAGGAGGATTTAGAGCAGGCACACTCACCAGAGTAGAACCAATGGATTTGGAAGAATGAGAGGGTATGACTATGCCATTGGGACTAGCCTGTGCTTGCAAGGGAATCTTATCTAGATGGCCATGCGAAGGTGGAGAGTTACCGTCAGGATGCAGATGTTGGGGAGGGGAAGTTCCTTGTAGTTATAGTCTGGTTGAATTCCCTAAGACCTTCGGGTCATGTAATGCCTCTTAAGCCTATGGTCCATGTAATCACTAAGCCTACGGGCCTTTTAAGGGTTCCCCCTCATCCCTTGAAAGGGGGGTTATCAAAAATCAATAAAAATGAAGGCATTCGGGCCATTCGGGATAAAAAGAGTATTAAATTATAAATTTTAAAAGGATTAAAGAGAATTATGAGAATCATAAAAAATAATCCATATTATATTTTTAAAATGATAGGATAACATTTCTAGGAAGTAAAATATAGGTATGGAAGAAAATTTTCATTATTAAAAATGGCAGTTATTCTTAGAAAATTTCCACTTTTACTTCAGAAACCATTTTATCAAATAAGTGGTTATTGATGATTAGAAGTAATTTCTATATATAATAAAATTAAATATCATATGAAATAATGGAATGGTATTCTTAAAGAAATTTTGAAAGGTATATTTAAGTAAAAAATACTATGACCCAATGAATTGAAAATTGAGTAGATTAAACCCATACATAATTGGAAATCTAAGAATCTAAGGATCTTGAGAGGATGATCATTAAATTAACATTAAAATTGAATGAAATGTAATATATTTTTTTATATAAATGAAATTGGTAAGTTATTACACCATATAAAATAAATTAAGGTGTACAATATCAAAACATGTCATCTAGAGTTAAAAATGAGACAATGAAACCCTTACCTTGTATCCATGTTTATTCAAATGCACTATAAGGTCCTGTAAAACAAACATAAATATCTTAATCACCTGTTTTAGACATTTTTCATATAAATAAACTTTTATAAACTTAATTTATAATTATTATCTATATTTATATTTGTTAGTTCTAACATATTCTCGATGTCGGGTGGGTAATCATGACCACTTTGAACTAGTTTTGTAATAATGGTGTTGTTATTCATTCTTCTCACAAATTAAATCATTCAAATTTCATTAATTTTTCTATAATTTATGACTTAGAATGATCTATAAAGTTTAAATTTTTTTCATTCATGAGTACTTTGGTCTTTATCCTAGAATATTAAATTGACAATGAACATTTTTTGATGATTTTCAACCTACGAATGGTGTATTCTTTATTAATGAGTTAAATATCGATCTTTCCTTTTAAAAAACCAAAAAATTAATAATTTAAATATTTATATCATATTATACCATTAATTAGGTTTTCATAATCATCCATGATATAATTTCATATCATTATTCAAGTAGGTGGTCAAACCGAACCAAACATGAACACACTATGATTAATAGATATTTATGAGGTTATTTAGTTGAAATATCATTAAAATAGTATAATAATGATATAATTTAGTGTTTATTAGTGTGATAAATCATAATTATAAAGTAATTATAATAATAAGTAATGTATATAGAAATATTATAGAATTTGAATTAAATATTTTTGTTTTAGTATGCTTATTTTAAATGATTGAATTAACGATTATCATTTGTTGGTCATATCATTAATATCTTCAACAATTTTTAAAACTAGTAACTTAATGATATCATAAAAATCATATTTATCCTTTAAAAACATTCTCATGACTATCCATGTAAGGTGTAGATGAAATAAAAAAACGAAATTGATCATTTCATGGAGGCAGTAGTGCACATGTATACATGGATGATAATTTTTTTTTCATAGAATAGTAAAATAAATAATATGGTTTATCATTTAAAAATATAAAATATATCATAAATATAATAATTATATATAAAATTCCCTATTAGGACCATCCTTGTATGGTGGTTAAGAATAATGAAACACATTTCATCATGGAGGTGGTAGTCCGCACAACGCATGATTCACATTTTCATTTTTCATAATAGAAAATGGGAGGGTGGTTAATTATTTTAAAATAATTATAATAAAATAACAGCATAAAAATTATACTTATTTTATCATTTTATATGGTGTAATTAAATTTTAGGAAGAATAAAATAACATAAAGAAATAGGAATGAGAAAGAGAGGTTAAAAACACACACCTCGCTTCTTGGATTATCTCATTTACAAAGGGGATTAAACCTTTTAGGGATGGTATTTTTAGAAGAAAAAAACCCTCATTAACATGTTTATGAGTGTATAGGATATTTTTGGTTAGATTTTTGTCTAAACATAAGGGTTTTTATGAGGATAAGTGAAGGGAGGAGTGTCCCTTTTATATGTGAAAATGAGTGACATTTTTGTAAATACCCAAAATTTTTCAATAATGGGAATTCAATATCAAGAAAATTGGATCAAAAATTTGAAAATAATAGAGATAATAATATATAATTTAGATCCACACCTTAAGTACTCAATTAAAACATGTTTTTGACATTTTTTTCCCTTTACCTCTTAGTTTAATCATTTTTACCATTTTTTTCACCATGTTAACTTGTTTTCACCTAGGTAATTTATCCTTTATGAAAAAACATAAAATGGTCCTAATTATATAATCTAGATTTAAGGATTACAAATTTAAAATACATTTTTCTTGATTCATAATTCATAAGTGATAAAAACTAATTTGAAAATTCAAAATGTATAATGTATTAAAAATATTTTTTTGAAAAATATAAATTAAATTCTAGAATGTATAATATGGGTATATAAAATAAAAAAATTAAAATTATAAATTCACTTATAAAATCCATATTTTTTATCATAAAATGTTTTCATGAATTTATAATTCATACTTATATACTAATAATGTCATAAAAGTCATGATATTTGTAAAAATGGTTTTTTGCACTATTCACCTAAAAATCATTTTTTTTAAAAATCCAATAAATTCATGATAAAATGATTTTTATATTATAAATAAAAAATGAAGTTATTTTTATCTAATTTATATTCTAAAATTTATTAATTTAATTTTTAAATAAAAATAAAAAATATTGAGAAAATCTGCTTCTATTGAAAAATGAAAATTTAAACATTATATATTCTTAATATAATTTCTTATCTATTTATAATTTAAAAATTGTTAATATTTTAATTCATATATAATAATATTTTAAAAGTGTTCAATTTAATCTATTAAGATAAAACATACAATTAATTTTATACTAAATACGCTTTAACCATTAATTATTTATATTCTAATAAATATTTTAACTACTCCATTGATATTAAAACCATTATTTTTAATTATATATATATATATATAATATAATATTTTTATATTAATGATATAAATATTTATATATAATTCATAAATATATATATTTATAATATTTTAATATCAAATTTTTATTTCATTGTGAGTTATATAATTTTAAATTTACTACTTAACAATACACGAGTTCAATATAACTATTGGATATATGACCAAAATCCATTTTTGAAATGACCATATTTAAAAAAAACCTATTTATAATGACCAAATTCCATTCTTATATATAGGCTTACTAAACCATTCGTTCATTCCACTCTCACTTCACAAGGCATAGTTCTTATTCCATATTACAGATTTTGAACAATTCTTTATCCATTCATAGTGATCTTACTCACTATAGGTTTTATTTGGCTATTGGTGATTCTCAAGGTTAAATATGATTCATGGTATTTCCTATTTGATAAGATTTTATTCTTTTTTATCTGTTGTCCCCAACTATTTTTTTCCACTTTTAATGGATTTATTTTATCTATTATGAGTAATAACCCTTGGTCTACAATAATTAGTTTATGTGATTTTGTTGTAATGTTCTACTTATGAATGAATAAACCATCTTTAGTTTGGTTCATATCTTGTATAGAAAATTTTCTAATTATGCTTAAATACTTTTGAAAGAATAGAGAAATGTTCTTTAAAATTATAGACATAAAATAATAATAATAATAATAATAATAATAATAATAATAATAATAATAATAATAATGGATCCTAAAACCCGGGGAATTACAGACTGAGGGTGAGTGGATGGATTGTTTGTTTACTTTTCTTTACTACTTTATAGTTTATTTCTACATAACTTATTTGGCATGGATGTTTGATATATAGACAGGTCATGATGAGTTTCCATTAGTTTTCTATTTCTTCTTTTACTCTAATTTTAAGGGTGGAATCATTCCCACGTAGTGTTTCCTTGATTCCCATGTACTTAAGACAACCTACAGGGATCCATAATTCCCTTCAGGACCTATTTTGAGCCAACTCCAACATTGGATGGGTGTATGGATTGATCTAGTTCATGACTTCAACATACAACCAAATAGGAGTGATTTTACTCTCAGAATCCAAAATAACCAAAATGTGGATTCCTCCCAAAAATCCCATCCTATGTCATCAAGTAAATAGTCTCAACAATATAAAATATTCAAATAGAGTATATGAAACAATAACTAGAAACAACTACCATATTCAACACCACTTTACAATTTATAAATAATATATATGCATGAAATTCATTAGTTAATATAAAAAAAATCTCAAAATAAGGACAAGGTTGGTTAGGTTAATACATAACATCACAAATGATCCAAAATCCTAAAATTATCCTTATGATATAAACTCCATGAAACCATAATCTCTACCATCCTAAACCACCCAAAAACAATGATAATAAAAAGCCCCATTGAATAACATAGTGCCCTTACCTTTACCTTTGTCCAGTAAAACCATGAATGCATATGAAAAACACCATATGAAAGGTGTGAGGAAAGATCCTAGTAGGATTACATTATGAATATACATAAGGTATTTATCCATGAAAACCAATCACTCTAGTTTGAAAACCACATTTAAAGTAATGTCACTAAAAAAATTTATTTAGAAACCCATCTGGTTTTTCTCAAAACAAACCATGGTTCAAAATAATAAGTGAACAAGGCTCAAATAAAATGGGGAGTGAACCCAAATGAAATAAACATACTCAAACCAACTAAACATGGAATGAATATAAGTATAAGAATAAACAACATCATATACCCAAAAAAGGGTTTTAGGTATAAACTCATGGGAATCCAAATCAAATAAGGCACAAACAACATGTATCATGGGATCTGACCAATGGGGTTTAGTATGAATTAGTCTAATACATGGTTAACTAGTTAGATAAATGAGTAAAATAAGTTTGGAAACTCCCATAGTATTTCCTAGGACCTATATTCCTCTCATATGATACCTTAGTCCCATGGGTAACATTCCTCCGATAAGCTCTCTCAGTCCACATGGGCAATCATCCCAAGCTAGAACACAACCTAGACTAGGGATTCAATTTTCTAAGCCACCCACACACCGAAGGTCTCCCATGTACCATAAATTTTCAATCACATAAAGCATTATAAATACCCATTTTATAAACCACAAACTCCCATAATAAATTAAACATCAACCATAAGGTAAACCCTTCTAAAAACCCATTTATAAATCCCTTTGAAATAAAAAAATACTCTTTGAACCATTTTATTAACCACATTTAATGAATTAAATCCAAATATATTTTAAAATCCATTTAAAACCACAAAATTTCCAACACATTTCATAAATCACAATAAACATGGATATACCATCATCATAAACATATTTTTAAAGGAAATTTAATGAAATACAACCAAAGTAAATCAAGAATGAAAGATAATCCATGGAAAAGAACCACTAGGTAGAGACACCAAACTTGAAACCAAATGAGAATTAATTTCCTTATCAAGATACTAATTGAATCATAATAGAGGGGTCCTCACACAAATCTCTATGATAATGTAATAACAAAGGAGGAACAATGGTGAAGGGTGAATAAATAAAGATGAAACATCCTTAAATCAAGAAAAATAATCAATAAACCAATAATATTAACCAAGAAAACAATAGGGAAGAGGATCCAAGCCAAGGGGAGAGGTATGAATATGAATAGGGAGGAATAGGGGTGAGTTTAGGGTAAATCCTATAAGGGAAATTTGGTGAAAACAAAAAAATTTAATGAGATGGATATGATAACATAGTTTAGACAAAAAATTAGGAAAACTATGTGACAAATACATGGTGGCCACTGTCCTTCCAAAACATGGTCTCATGGTTCCTAAAAACTATTATATGTTTAGATACACCATGAATAAACCATTCCAAACCAAAATACCCCCCAAAATTCCCTTGCATACTTAACCACACGGTTAGTGGGTGTCAAAATTCTCCCTACCCGTAACCTAGTGGGTGTCAAAATTCTCCCTACTATGCCACTTTCTATACCCAAAAATCCATCATGGTTACAAATTCAAAAATATGTGAGTTAACTTCTCTCTATCCTAATATTTACACTCCCATGTCTCGTAGATATCACCACCATGATTCCAAATCACATAGACCAATGTGATCAATTTACTATAGAGAACCTTGTTATGATAATCTAGGATACAAAAAGGCTGCTAAAAAATGGTGATATTAGGATCCACCTTCAAATACTATCACTCTATAAAATGAGATGGGTCAATAAAATACATTGTTAACTAGAATACATGAAAAATATCATGAATCAAGGTCATCCATGATGGCATGTCTAACTGATAAGCTATCTTCCAAAAAAACTCTACAATCTAAAATGACCTGACATAACTTGACACTAGTTTCCCTTTCTTTCCTAAGTGATGATTTCCAGTTAAAAATATACCCAAATAAACACCTGATCACCAATATAAAACTCTAAAAAGTGATAATTAAAATCTATATATGATTTAAAGATACTCTGATCCATTTTTAACCTCTTATGAATCAACTACACTTTCTTCATCATCTCTTAAATGATACCCATTACTAATAATGAATACTTGACCAGCTCATACCAACACGATCGGGACCGACACAACCACCCATAAAACTATTTACAAGGAGCCATAATAATTGATACTTGATAAATATTATTCTATACAAACTCATCCAATTATAGATGCCTCTACCATGAACTCTGGAAGTTAATCATGTGAGTTCAAATCATATCATCAAGAATCTGAATGGAATTATCAGTCTGACCATCTTTCTATATGTGATATATTATACTCAAATACATTCATGTTCCCATGTATTCCTAGATACCCTTATAAAACTAAGAAGTAAAATGAGTATCCTGGTTAGAAACTATAGTCTAGGGAACCCCATGAGGCCTAACTATCTACCAGACATACTGGTTTTCGAGATCTTATCCTTCATCGACTCTCTAATGGGAAGAAAATGAAACATTTTAGTAAATTTATCTATGACCACCCAAATAACATCCTCCCCACTAGGAGTTATAGATATATTGATCACAAATTCCATTAAGATCTTATCCCACTTCCATATCAGAATTGGAAGAGGTTGATATGACAACCCTTCTCTTTATTTCACATTTAAGCATGATCTATTACATACAATTTCACTAAATAAAACTTATAATATTGAGATGTATAGTGTATTTGGGGTTTATGAACATTAAATAACAACTTAAAATATTAAATACAACTTCTTTATTGAAAACTTCTTTGACATGACCAAAACATTCATTCGTACTTAACATTGCATGGGATAACCCAAGGACATACATAAGAAATGGGTGAGATATAAATCCCAGTAAGATAATAAACATGGAATAACATGAGTATAATAATACATGTTAGACAAGTCATGTCAATGAGGCATAAATGAACATGAATAATAAGGCATGATATAGCATGATAATCATAACATGGAAATGTAAAAACAACATAAAACACTGCATCATAAACATAAGTCAAAGCTAAACCACCAATAATACATGGTGGAAAAAAGTCACATAAAGGAATCAGTTAAAACCCTATCTAAACATGATTTATCATGATACTAAACATTACCCAATTCATTGGAACGCTATCAGTGAATACCCTTCATAATCATTTCATTCTCATGTCTAAGTGTGCCACATAGACCATATAACATGGTTTCATTCAACATCATAATTTATTCCATGATATAAGAATGTGGAATAAATACTTTTAATTCCCAAATAAATAAGTATATGTTCATGAAGGTGAATACCCTTGATAGAGAAAAGGGTGTGGTATTCACTACATGGTGATTTTTCATGGAAAGTTCTGGTGCAATTTCGGCAGCATAACAACATCATATGGGAATTCATAAAATGGGTTTATGAGAGAGAAAGGTTTATGCCATAATTTAGACATTAAATGGATATTAAGGGAGATATTTAAGAACATATACAAACATATTAAAAGTAAATGAGAAGACACAACATAAAATGAATGCTTGATAAAAATGGAAGGTGGAAGATTCCTTACAAAATTTCGACATAGTAACGGGTGTACATAAGGGTTCATAATAGGGATAAATGAGATTAAAAGGGGATACCATAATTTAAAAATAAAATTTAAAGTAATTGGGATAGGTAATAATGTATCCCAACTTAAGAAAATGTAAATAAAAAGGGCATATCATGAATGAAGTGCTTGATAAAAAATGAGAGAGAGAACCCCTTATGAAATTTCAGCATAGTAATGACTTAGGTAAGGGTCAAAATGAGAGGGAATAGATTACATATCATACAAATAAAATCAATTTTAAAGTAATGTAATTATTATAAATGAATTTAAATACAAGCAATTGAAATTAAAATAACTCATCTCAAAGAAGGTGCTTGAATTCAAAGGTGAGGAGAGAAATCCCTTACTTGGATGTGTGACTCCAAAGGCTTAGGAGAGGATTTTTGGGAGCTTGGGGGTGACTTGGTAGGACTATAGGGAGTATAGTTAATAGGGTGGACGAGATTTAAGGAGTTTGAGTGAAGATAAATTGGATCTTGGGTGGGTTTATATAGGAAAGGAGGGGGATTTCTTTATTATTTTGGTTTTGGACATTACATAATAATATATTTAAAACCACAAAACATCCCATGTATTTTTCCCATAGTTTCTGAAAAAGGGATTGATATACATTATTTTATGAGTCAAATGTCCTAAAATAATAAAATATTTCCTCCTGCTTATGTAGAGGTGAGTCACACTTTCAAAGAAATGATTTTAAAATATTAAAATATATTATAAGTCTTGGAGAATTCACTAAGGATTTATAAAATAAATAAAATAAACTCAAAATCTCATTATTTTAAATTAAAAACATATATTTGGCCTAAGATAACTTTTATTGTATTTATTACATCATTATTGTTCCATTATTATGTTATAAAACACATAGTATATTTATAAGGTATTTATTTTTAACCTAAACAATTCGACTGTCTTAGAAAATTATGAAAAATTAAACATTGGATAATTTCTATGTCTTGATTCAAAAAATAATATTCATTTAATCTAAATAATTTTCTAAATATGTGAATTTTTACTTTTAAAATAAAAACAAACATTTATTGAAAATTGACGGGTTTTTTGACAATACGAGTTTTTGAACCCTAATAAAAATTACATTTGACTTCAGGAAAATTATATTATTATTTATATTTAATAAAATTAATTTAATAATAACATTTTATTAAAATATTATTTTTTTAAAAAATCCATTAATTCATCAAAATATATTTCTTAATTGAATTTTAATATTAACAAAAAATACTATTTGTGCTTTAAAAATCATTTACAAAGTAACAATAATAGGAAGAAAATATATTCATTATTCTATAAAAAAATAATGTACATAATCTTATTGGTAGGGTCTTGATACGTATCCCTTTATTACACCAACATATTCCCTAAGAGTAAGGTGTGTGATGGTGGGTCTTTCATGGGGTCGTTCAGTGAACATGGTTTGGGTCATGATCTCAATGAGCTTGAATTTCTCTCATAAATAGTTTAGAACATGATTAAGTTATTATATCTTAGCTTGGGATTGTTCTAGGAAAAATCCTATAAATTATATCTCCCTCAGAAGCTATGATAAATTGGCTTCATAAGGTATAATCCTATTGGATGAGGCCATCACTTCCTTTGTTTGTGCTAAAAGGATTTGTTAAAATCCTATATTTATACTAGTCATGTGATCACTATTGAATGGATATATTATCAATGGTAAATATAATTAACATTCATTTAAAATACAATTGGATATAATAAAAAAAGTTCACTTGTTTTCTATATCCATAAGACATTAAATAAAAAAGGGAATTTTATTCATAAATGTTCAGGTCGTTACAACCTTCCCACTTAAGAAATTTCACCCTCAATTTTTTTTCCCACACTAAAAAAATTGGGGTAACTCTACCTCATCACCTTATATTATCCCCACATTTCTTCTTCAAACTTTTGGTTTCACCACAACACTTTAATGAGGGGAATTGTCTTATTTCGTATAACTTTTTCTCTATGATCTAAGATCTTCACCAGTTTCTTCTCATATAAAAGGTCATTATCCAATAGTACCATATCTGTATTGAGTTCATGTGATGGGTATGGTATTTAATTTATTAATAGGGACACATGAAATACATCATGTACTTGAGACATGTTCGGTGGGAGTGCTAGTCGATAGGACACTGCTCCGATGCGACTAAAGATCTCAAAAGGGATGATGTACCTTGGACTAAGCTTTCCCTTCTTCCCAAATCTCATCACTCTCTTACATAAAGATATGCGGAGAAATACCATGTCTTTGAAATAAAACTCTAGGTCTCATTAATGATTGTTATCATAGCTTTTTTTTCAACTCTGAGCAGCTTTGATGTGCTACTATATAGTCTTAACCTTCTCCACCATTTCGTTGGCCATTTCAAGACCTAGAAGTTTTTGTTCCCCAAATTATTCCCAACATGTTGGTGTTATGAACCTCTTCCCATAAAGGACTTAATAAAGGGCTATTTGGATGCTTTAATGGAAACTATTATTGTAAGAGAACTCCACCAAAGGAATATGTTGGCCTCATTCGCATTTGAAGTTCATTGAGAAAGATCTCAACATGTCCTCAAGTGTTTGGATAGTCTACTCAGATTGACCATTAGTTTGAGGGTGATAATTTGTACAAAATTTTATCTTAGTGTTTATATAATGATGAATATTTTTCCAAAACTTATAGATGAATCTTGGATCTCGATCCGACACAATCGATAGTGGTACTCCATGTAGCCTTACCACTTATTTGATGTATATCCATGCCAGTTGATCTAGTGAGAAATACTATAAAATCTCAATGAAGTATGCAATATTTGTAAGATGATCCACAAAAACATAGATAACATTGTTTTGTTTTTATGTATTTCGATGTCTAGTGACAAATTCCCTGGTGATGTTTTCCTATTTCCATGTTCATATGGGTAATGGTTTCATCACCCCTTAGACTTTTGATGTTCGACCTTCACTTACTAACATACCAAAAACTTTGATTTATATTCATCAATATCCTTATTTATATTATCCCACCAATAGTTATATCAGAGTTCTAGGTATATCTTTGTGTTTCCTAGGTTAATGGAGAAATTCGAACTATGCACATCATCCAAAAGTTATTTCTTTAACTCAAGATTTGAAGGAACACATAGTCTTGACCCAAATCCAATAATTCCTTCTTTATTAACATTTAACTCTGATGATTTCCATTTTTTGATAGTTTCCGCTTTCTTATAAATCCACACATTATCTTTTTGAGCATCCTTTAACCTTTCCAAAAGATATGGTTGAGCAATCATTTGTGAAAGGATTGATGATGTTACTTTCTTTATGATTTCCATGCCCATCCTCTTCAAATCTAAGAAGATCAAATCCTTCTCAATTCTCATCCATGATAGAATTGCCAGGTCATTTCTACTTAGAGCATCTGATACCATGTTTTATTTCCCTTAATGATAGTGTATTAAGTAGTCGTAATCCTTGATAAGCTCTAACCATCTTTTTTGGAACATATTCAACTCTTTCTATATGAATATATATTTAAAACTTTTGTGATCTGTATATATTTCATAATTCTCCCCCAAGAGAAAATGCCACTAGATTTTCAATGAAAATATCACAGATGCTAAATCTAGATCATGCATGGGATAGTTTTACTCATGAATTTTCAACTTCCATGAGGTATAGGCAATGAATTTGTCATTTTTCATCAACACACATCCCAATCCCTTCTTTGAAGCATCGCTAAAAATTATGAAAAGATCCCCACTTGTGGGTATTATGACCATAGGTAAGTGATAATCCCCATTTTAAACTCCATGAAGCTTTCTCCACATTCATCATTCCTAGAAAATTTGACTCCCTTATGAGTTAGCTTGGTAAGAGGGTTTGAAAATCGTACGAAATTTCTCACAAATTAGCTATAATATCCAGCTGACCCAAGGAATATATAGATATCTATCACAGATGTTGGCCTCACCCATCACTCAATTTATTTTGTCTTAGAAGGATCCATAGATATCCCATTTCTTATGATTATAGGCCCCAAGAATGAGACTTCCTTCAACCAGAACTCACACTTACTATACTTCTCACAGAGCTTCTCCTTTTGAAAGGTCTTTAGCACAGTGCTCAGATGCTCCTCATGCTCCTCCTTGGTTTTGGAGTATATTAGAGCATAATCTATAAATACTTCCACAATTTTTTTAAGGTAATCTCTAAATACTATATTCATCAAGTACATGAATATTTTTGGAGCATTAGTGAGTCCTAATGTCATCTCTATGAACTCATAATGCTCGTACCTTGTATGAAAAGTAGTATTGGGGATATCCTCCTTCTTCACCCTTACTTAGTGATATCCTGACCACAAATCCACCTTGGAGAAGTATTGTTCTCCACATAGTTGTTCAAAAAAGTCATCAATTTGTGGTAAAAGATATTTGTTCTTTATAGTGATTTTATTGATCTCATGATAATCAATACAAAGGCGCATTAACCGATCCTTCTTCTTGACAAAGAGGACTAGTGCACCCCATAGTGAAGCACTTGGGCATATAAACCCTTTATCCAGATTCTCCTATAATTTTTTCTTTAGTTCCTCAAGTTCCAAAACATCTATTCTATATGGATTCTTAGATATTGTTAATGACCCAGGTATAAGATCGATTTAAAACTCAACCTCTCTTCTTGGAGGAAGACTAGACAACTCCTCAAGAAACACATCAGTGAATTCCCTCATAATAGGCATGTCTTAGAGAATGGTTCTTTCCTTAGACTCAATAATTTTATATAGATACACTTTATCATAGGGAAACAATATCCATGCTTGAGATGATGGTTATAGAGAAGATTCATCCTCCTTCTAGCACTTGTATAGAATCGAGGGTCGATTCTCCATATAGAGAGTTATTTCCCTATCACAACAATTTATGTTGGCTCTATATAGGGAAAGCCAATCCATGCCCAAAATTGCATAAAATTCCACCAAAGTAAGTATGGAAATGTTTTCCAATAATTTCAATACAAAAATTGTGATAGGGGATGAGTTATATACATGAGATGCAATAATTTCCCCATTTTCTATTTTTACCGACATCTCTACTTCCATACTTTGTAATGGTGTTTGAATAGTTCTACTAAACCTTCATTATATAAAATAATTCATAGAAATATGGATGATAACCCTAAATTTCACTTTTTGATTCTAGTTCTACTTTATCTGATATATACTTAGAAATGATTATTTTAAACTATTAACACAAAAGGGGAATCCAATGACATTGAAGGGATAACTTATAAATTTCATTTATCTCCTCAACTGATGAGTTTATAGGCTTCAGTCTATGTTATCCATGAAATAATTACTAACATATATTCTAATGGGTTTTTTGTTCCCTTAATAATGTTTTGTAATGAGATTATGAATTTACCAAAGCATATCCCTTAAGAGTGTTAAACTAGGTGCACATTAAGGCCCTTTGTCGTGTACCAGGTTACCCTGAGTCAAGCTCAGAACACCTTTTCAAAGTTGTTACTCCTAGGTACATATGTGCCAGAACCACTTCTACTTATAGTATCCAGAAATGGATGTATTTTCTTGATAAACTACTTACTATATACTTACAAAAATGTAGGGATGTTTTCTTACATGTATTATTATCCATAAGGGTTTTCACTAGGGTTTTCTAATCCTAATCCCAAAAATGACCAAACATATCCTTCGATACCAACTATAAAAACCCTACTCTTTATTTCACATTTAATTATGATATATTACATAAAATTTAAATTAATAAAACTTATAAGAGTGATAGGTATAGTGTATTTGGGGTTTAGTAACATTACATAACAACTTAAAACATGAAATATAACATCTTTATTGAAAACTTCTTTTAAATGACCAAAACATTCCTTCATACTTAACACTACATGGGATAACCTGAGGACATATATAAGAAATGGGTGAGATATAAAGCCCTGTGATTAAATAAAAATGGAATAAAATGATTATAATAATAAATTTTAGACAATTCATATCAATTATTCATAAAGTAACATGAATAATAAGACATGATATAACATGATAACCATAACATAGAAAAGTGGAAAATAACTTAAAACACTGCATCATAAACATAAGTCAAAGCTAAACCGCAAAGATTTAATGGTGGAAAAAAGTCCTATAAATAAATCAGGTAAACCCCTATCCCAAAATTATGTATCATGATACTAAACATTACCCAATACATTAGAGTGCTATCAGGGCACACCCTTCATAATCATTTCATTCTCATGTTTAAGTGTGCCACATAGATCGTATAACATGGTTTCATTAAAAATCATAATTTATTCCATGATATAAGAATGTGGAATACATACATGTAAGTCCCCAATAAATAAGTAAATATGAATGAAGGTGAATACCCTTGATAGATAAAAGGGTATGGTATTCACTACATGATGATTTTGGCATGGAAAGTTTTGGTGCAATTTTAGCAGCATAACGACATCATATAGAAATTCATAAAATGGGTTGATGAGAGAGAAAGGGTTATATCATCATTCAGACATGAAAGGGACAATAAGGGTTATATTTAAGAAAATATCCAAACATAGGAAAAAGTAAATGAGAAGACATAGCATAAAAGGAATGCTTGATAAAAAGGACAGGTAGAAGATTCCTTACAAAATTTCAGCATAGTAATGGGTGTACATAAGGGTTCATAAGAGGGATAAATTAGAGTGAAAGGATCTCCCATAATTTAATAATCAAATGTAAAGTAAGGGGGATAGGTAATAATGTATCCCAACTTAAGAAAATGGAAATCAAAAGGGAATATCATAAATGAAGTGCATGATAAAAAGAGGAGAGAGAGAATCTCTTACGGAATTTCGACATAGTAATGAATTAGGTTAGGGTCCAAATGAGTGATAATAAATGATCCATCAAAAAATAAAATCAACTGGATAGTAAGGTAATGATTACAAATTAATGGAAATATAATCAATTGAAATTAAAAGAACAAATCTCAAAGAAGGTGCTTGAATTCAATGGTGAGGAGAGAACTACCTTACTTGGATGTGTAACTCCAAAGGCTTAGAAGAGGATTATTGGGAGCTTGGGGGGTGACTTAGGATGAATATAAAAATTATAGGTAATATTTTGGATGAGATTAAAGTATTTTTCATGAAGAGAAATGGGATATTAGGTGGATTTATATAATAAAGGAGGGAGATTTCTTTATTATTTTGGTTTTGGACATTACATAATAAAATATTCAAAACTACAAAACATCCCATGGTTTTTAACCATAGTTTCTGGAAAAGGGGAGTGGTATAAATTATTTTATGAGTTCAAGGTCCAAATATAATAAAATATTTTCCGTTATTATGTGGAGGTGAGTAACACTTTCAAAGAAATGTTTTTAAAATCTTAAAATATATTACAAGTCTTGGAAGATTCACTAAGGATTTATAAAATAAATGAAATAAACTTAAAATATAATTATTTTAAAGTAAAAAAATATATTTGTCCTAATATATATTTTATTTTATTTATTACATCATTATTGTTCCATTATAATTTCATAAAACACAATGTATATTTATACGGTATTTAATTTTTACCCAAAAAATTTGACTGTCTCAGAAAATTATGAAAAATTAACCATTGTATAATTTCAACATCCTAATTACAAAAATAATATTCATTTTCTCTAAATAAATTTCTAAATATATGAATTTTAACTTTTAAAATAATAAGAGACATTTATTGAAAATTGACAGGGTTTTTTTGACAATACAAGTTTTTAAACCCTAATAAAATTTACATTGGATTTCATGAAAATTATATGATTATTTATATTTAATAAAAGTAATTTAATAATAATATTTTATTAAATATTATATATTTAAATAATCCATTAATTCATCAAAATATATTTCTTAATTTAATTTGAATATTAACCAAAAATACTATTTGTGATTTAAAAATAATTTACAAAGTAACAATAATAGAATGAAAATATATTCATTATTATATAAAAAAACAATTTACATAATATTATTTAAATTTTCTTAATAAATATCCCTTTATTACACCAGAATATTCCCTAAGAGTAAGGTGTGTGATTGTGGGGCTTTCATGGGGCCGTTCAGTGAACATGGTCTGGGTCGTGATCTCGATGAACTTGAACTTCTCCTGTAAACAATTTCGCTCTTGCTTAAGTTATTGGATCTCAAATTGGGTTTGGTCCAGGGAAAAGCCTATAAATTCTATCTCCCTCAAAATCTCTGATAAATGGTTTTCATAGGGTACAATCATATTGTATGAGGTCATCACTTCCTTTGTCTCTGCCAAAAGGATTTGTTAAAACCCTATATTTATAATAGTCATGTGATCACTATTCAACAGCTATATTATCAATAGTAAAAATAATTAACAGTAATTTACAATACAATTAGATATAATAAAATAATTTCACTTGTTTTCTATATCCATAAGACATTAAATCAAAAGAAAGGGAATTTTATTCATAAATGTTCGGGTCATTACAGTTGAAGTAACTCGGTTGGCCTTTAATGCTTAAATTTGATCCCATGTTAGGTAAAACATAAATATATAAAATTGGTAATCAACTATATCATCACAGGCTACCAATACCAAGATATAAGATGATAAAACACCTTGTTATCCTTAGGTTTAATGTCATAACTAGAATAACACCCCTAATTCATCCCCTCCCACTTCAAGGTAAAAGGAACAACCAACCACTTATTGAAGAAGAATGTGCATTTATGGGGACTAATAATCATCTTTGTGACATTTTATTAAACAAGTTACATGACTCAATGCCAACTCTATTTGGAAATCCATTTAAAACCATCAAATTTCCAACCCATTTCATAAATCACAACAAACATGGATATAAAATCATCATTATCACAATTTTAAAGGAAATTTAATGAAACAAAAGAAAATTAAATCAATAATAATGTTAATACATGGAAAACTAGAACTAGGTAGAGACACCTACCTTAAAATCAAATGATAATGGGTTGAATTAACAAGATACCACTTGAATCATAAGAGAGGGGTCCTCTCACACCTAAAACGCCAATAAGAAACATAAATCCCCCATCTATAACCACAGGTTTTACCATATATAATTATAGGGTTTCTTAACTCTATGAGAATTTAATAAAGAAAGAGTAGAAAGGGAAAATAATGAATAAATCAAGAAGAAACATGTTTTCCTCAAGAAAGATCACCATGAAACCAAAGAGATCCACTAAGAACCCAGGGGGGAGAAGATCCAAGCCTAGTGGAGAGATATTTATGTGAATATGGATAAATAAGGGTGAGTTTAGGGTAAATACCATATAGATAATTTGGTAAACACACTAAATTTTAATGATCTAGATATGGGTGCACAGTTTGGATACACAGTTAGGAAAATTGTGTGCCAACCATGTGGGAACCACTATCCTCCCAAAAAAGGCCTCATGGTTCCTAGAAACTATCTTATGGTTAGAAAAACCATGAATAAATCATTCCAAACCACACTATCACCCAAACAACCCACTCACATGATTAGCTTCATGGTTAGTATTAACCATGCGCTGGGCATATGCCAGTACATTTTTCTACCTCCAACTTTCAGGAAATTTAAGGATAAAATAAATAAATAAATAAAACTCAAAATAATATATACTAATGAACCAGAGGGTGTCACATGTATGTAGACAAGATTCATGGTTGCACATACATGTTTTATATGTATGAATACCTATTGATTATTATGTATAAGCTAATTCATGCACAAGTAGGTGAAAAAATAAGATGATGGATACACGTAGTATAAAATTATAGTTACATAGAGATTCAAATAATGGTTTCGAAGATATTTAAAATTATGTTTATGAAAATTTACTTTGTCATTTTAATATCATTTTAATAATTTTTTTCCTGTATTTGTGAAATTTTGATTTGCTACAAGTTATGCCAATTTATTTTAACTATTTTATTAATTTATAAAACACACATACATGTTAAAGATGCTATGAAAAGTTTTTGTGTGTGAAATTTTTAAGGAAGGATTATCATAATATATTTACTTAATAGGTAAATAATAATATTCTATGTTTTACTATCTTTAACCGTGGACACCTATTATTAGTTCTCAAGAAAAAAACACATGAAGAAGATCATGGAACTTATTAAGGTTACTGTTGTGAATGTGATCTTGTGAACTTGATAAAATTATCAATATAGATCATTTAAGAGAGATAAGAGAGAAAAAACATTCATATAAGAAATTTGAAGTTTTGAATCTATGCTACCATGACTACTATTCCAACTATGATCATAAGAGAGCTTCAAAGTTTGATATTTTTCTAAAGTGATCAAAGACACATCAAATATGCATCATCATCAATGTTATTATTATATTTATTTATTTCTAGTTTTCAACATTATATCTTTATTTATATGTTTTCTATTTGTATTGTAAAAAATTACTTTATGCTTTTCCCAACCAAAATAAAGTCTTGTATTAGTTCACCTCCTAAAAAAGGTCATCTTTGGGTTGTAAATATTAAATAAAAATCAATGTTTTGGTTGTACTTTGTTTTACTTAAAGGAATGATACACATTATGGTTTGTTCCTCCATATGAGTAAAAGGGAGTCTCTATAAAATTTTATCACATATTTCAAAAGAGAAGTCTTACTCTAGTGAGTATCATTCTTCTCATTGAGTTAGAGGGGAGTGAAAAGTAGATATAGGATCAAGATGATCCAAACTACTATAAAAATCATGTGTTTATATCTTCTATCTATTATACTATATTTTATTTTTGAACAATACTGCATTACACTATTTATGAATGAAATAATATTCTCTGATTAATGATAACATTTTAAGTTTAAAAGGTCTATTAACCCCTTCCTCTAGACCACTGATTTCATATCAATTGGGCCAAAAATTGGTATTAGGGATTATTTATCTTGGATATAGGTTCCCCCCATATATTTTTCATTATTATAACCTTTTCCTAGATATTATAGTATAAGGAAAATGATTTTTGTAAGATGGTAGGAATGAACTTAAATGATGGATAGATTCCAAAAAACCACTATATTTTGATGGGAATGACTACAGTTATTGGTAGTATCAGATGGAGGAAGACTTGAAGAAATTAAGTATTGACCGTTGGAAAATGATGGTGAAACCATATAAGTTACCTAATGCTGATCTATATGCAATTGTAGGTAATGATGTAGAAAAGTTTGTTTTGAATTATAAATTAATGAATATATTATACTTTTCTATAAGTATAAGTGTGTTTTCCATGTCTCAACATGTAAGATAGCCCAATATATATATATAATAATTAAATTAACTCACTATGGTTTAGAAATTATTAAAATAGAAAAACTAGGAATACTACATGAAAAATACCAGGATTTTAAGATAGTCAAAGATGAATCCATAAACTATATGTTTCACCAATTTATAAGAATAATAAGTGGATTAATTCACTTGGAGAGGATTTTGATAGAATTGATATAGTTTAAAGGGTATTGAGAACACTACTGAATAAGTTTCATGTGAATAAAGTGTTAATATATGAGAGCAATAACTTTAAGGAGTATACCTTAGATAAACTTATTGGTTCATTACTACAGTATAAGGTTGAATTAAAAAAATATCAAGGATAAGGAGGATTCAAAGAATAAATTCATTTATTTTAAATATATTATAAATTTTTCTCCTAAATATTTTTAGTATGAGTTATAGTGAAGTGATAAGGAAGAGATATCTCACTTAACCAAAGGCTTTTACAACTTTTTGAAAAATTTAAGGTATTCAAGGAGTGGTTTAGAAAGATGAATCAAAAGGAAAGTAAAAAAGGTAATTCTAGTAAGAATAATGATATTTCATATCTAATTTGTTATAAATATAGGAAACATGGACACATTATAGAATTATGTCTAAATCTAAATCATTCTGGAAAATAAAAAAACAACAATCAAGGAGAAATGATCTCTCTTTGGACGGTGGACCTACACTGATGATTCTGAATGAAATTGTGAATCTATTAGTGAAAAAGAGACTGATAAACTTGCTTAAATGGATAGTTATTCTAAGGTAACTAATTAATCCCTTACAAAATTGTCAAAACCTACCAATTTTTGTTACACTGCTATTATTTAATATGAAAATAACATTGATTTTGATTCTAGTTTAGGATATAATTTAGATTCTAAAAATTTTATTATTAAAACTTTTTATGAAGAAAACAAAAATTATAGAAATATTTTTTGAGACTTGTTAATTTATTTAAATAATTACAAAGAAAAACCTAAAATCTATTAAAGAAAATAATAAATTTAAATAGGAAAATGAAGAATTGAATGTTTAAGTTTTTGAAAATAAAGAAGAGAAAAAGGAAGTTGATTCTAAAGTATCAGAACTTAGATTACCAAATGACAAATTGAAAGATGATAATGATAAACATGAAAGAATTTATTTTTAAGAATAATTAATGTGAAGAAATTAAATTCAAAAAAGTGTTGGATGAGATAACTCAAACTGAAAAGGAATATATGAAGATCATGCTAGAAAATAAAAGGCTAAAAAATATATCTTCACGTTTAAATGAAAAATCATGTGATTATTTAGAATATATTAAATACTAAAATGAGAAATTAAAAGATAAAATATTTATTATAAAGGAAAATTTATCTATTTTTTTAGGGTAAAGAAAATTTTGATAAAATGATATCAATAATGAAACCAAATGAAAACAGTAATGGTTTTGGTTATAAAAGTGAACTACCAAGGATAATTAATAATTTGTTTATTAAAAGTTTAAATAGAATTATTTAAAATTTTACATGTTTTAAGTATGTAATAAATTTTCATTATGCCAATGAATGATCATTTAGATTCACTTAATCATTTGGTTACACTAAAACTTTTATTTTGAAAAATTTATTTTTCCAAACTACCCACAAAAAATGTTTAAAGTTTGTTTGGGTTTCTAAAAGATCTATTAAAAATACAGTCGGACCTAAGAAAACATGGGAACCAAAAAAATTCTATATTTTATTGATTTTAGGAAATATACCATAAGAGTGTCATAAATATATGGTACATGGAAAATGGGAGTTCTAGACACATGAATGGTGACATTTATAAATTTTTATCTTTTAATTCTTGTGATGGAGGCTCTATTACTTTTAAATATAACTCTAAAGGTAAGATAAAAAGTTATAGGGGAGTAAGTTTTTATAAAACCACTATAATTTTTAAGGTTTTGTATGTTAAGTGTTTAAAACAAAATTTAATTTTTATATCACAACTATGTGATAATGTAATGAATGTAAAATTTTAAAATTATGGGTGCATTGTTTTTATGAATGAATTTTTTTTATTTTATAATGAGAGAAAATATAACATATATTACATTTATTTATATTATCTAACAAAAAAGGTCAATTGTTTGAATTATATAGAAACAAATGAAATTTTATATAACATGAGGCTTAGATATGTAAAATTTTAGTTACTTCATAAATTGACAAAGCATGGACAAGTTTTGGATTTATCTAAATTAAAAGTAAATAATTTTTTTGTTTGCAATTCATGTTTAAATGGTATGAAATATAAGGAAATATTAAAATATTTCAATTATGTTAAAAACTACTAGAACTTTTTAATTACTATATATTGATTAATTTAGACTAATGAAAAATACTAGTTTAGGTTGAAAAAATATATCTATTTAATTGATGATGATTATAGAAACTTCACCAAGATTTATTTATTAACTCATAAACTTTAACTAAGTTTGTGATTTTTTACAAAATATTTCAAAATAAAAAAGGTTGTTTGATCATCTCAATTGGAAGTGATATATGAGGTGATTTTGTTATTCTAGATTTTGAGAAATGTTGTGTAGATAATGTATGTTTTAAAACATTTTCTTCTCCTAGAACAACACATAAAAATTGTTTTGTAGAAAGGGAAAATTGATTAATTAAATAAATGGATAGTATGTTGTTCAATTAATATAAGTTGTTTGTATATTTTTGGTATGAATCTATCAATAAATATTTTCTTATTTTAATCAAATTTATAAATAGTCTAATTTTAAATAAGACACATTATAAACAATTTAGGGACACCTTATAAACTATTTAGGGGAATAAATATTCAAGTTGGATATTTTAGGGTGTTTGATTGTAGAGTTTTTATCTCAAATACTATAGAAAATATAGATAATTTTTATTCAAAAATGTTATAAAGTAATATTCATAGGATATTATAATTATAGTAAAGCATATAGAGTTCTTAATAAGATAACTTTAGTTGTTAAAGAATTAGTACATATTAAGTTTTATGAGAATAATGTTAATCATAATACTAATTTTGATAATATTGAATAATATTTTAGAGAGTTTAACTTTAGTGAAGATAAACCTCAAAATATAATATATCAATTGAGGGGGAGAATATCTATTCCAAATTTGATCCTAAAACTTGCAAAAATCTTAAAGATCACCCTCTTGAAAAATAATTGGAAATGTTGAATATAGAATTTAAACTAGAAAATATGTTTTAGATTTTTTAACTAATACTAATATTGTTGCCGATATTATACCTAATAATGTTGATAAAGTTTTAAATGATGATAATTGAATTTATTCTATGCATGATGAACTTAATAAATTTTTAAGAAATAATATTTGGAATCGATTTGAACTTCCTAAAGATAAATAGGCTATAAGAATAAAAAATAATTTTCATGAATAAATTTAATTAATTTGGAAATATAATTAAGAATAAATATATATTAGTTACTAAATTATATTCTCATTAATAAGGAATTAACTTTGAATTGTATTTTTTATCGGTTACTAGGATATAATATATTATAATTTTATTGCATTTTCCTTCATTTAAATTTTTTTAACAGTTTCAAATGGATGTTAAATTTTCATTTTTAAATAGATTAATTTATGAAGAAGTATTTTCTAAAAAACCACCTTGATATGAACATTAAAAGTTTTCAAATCATGTTTTTAAAATATCAAAAGAATTATATTATCTTAAGCAAGCTCCTAGAACTTGATATGATAGAATTTAATTATTTTGGTTGCAAAATGATTTTAATAAAGATAAGGTTGATCCAAATTTGTTTATTAAAAAATTTTATAATGATATTTTAATTGAGAAAATATATGTTAATGACCTTTATTTTGGTTTATCAAGTGATTTTTTATGTAATGATTTTTCTAATTTGATGATAAGTGAATTTGAGATGAGTTTAACGGGTGAATTAATTTTTTTTTGGTTTTGTAAAATTTTCAAAGACCTAATGAAATATTTTTAAATAAATATAGATATTATAAAGATATATTTGAAAGATTTAATCTTTATTCATGTAAAAATTTTAAATATTCATTGATTACTTATTCTAAATTGTACCAATATGAATATAGAAAACCTATAGATAATAAACTATTTATAAGAATGATTAGAAAACTTCCTTATTTGAATGCATCTAGACCTAATATAATGTTTTAAATTTTTTTATGTTCTAAATTTCAATATAATCCTAAATAAAATCATTTAAAGTTAGTTAAAATAATAATTATACATTCTAAAGGATGTATATATATATATATTTTTTCTTTATTATAATCATAAATGTTTTGATTTAATATCGTTTTCTAATTATGATTTTTAAGGCTATAGGATCAATATAAAAATCACATTAGGTATGTATCATTTACTTGGTAAAGCTTTATTTTCATGTATTTATAAGAAATAATTATCAATTTCATTATCCAAACTGAGACTGAGTATATTTCTTCTACTAATTTTTGTTCTCAAATCCTTTGGATAAAACAAACATTATCTGATTTGAAAAATTTATTTTTATAAAATGCCTATATTTTTTTGATAATACTTATGCTATTTCAGTATATAATAATCCTTTACAATATTTAAGTAAAAAAAATGACATTATATTTCATTCTATAATGGATCATATTAATAAAGGAGATATTGTTATAGAATTTATTTCAAATGAAAATCAACTTGCTGATATATTTACTAAACCTCTTGATACTATGAAACTTGAGAAAATAAAATTAAAACATGGTAATATGAATATATAGCTTGAACTATTGAATTTTTAAATTTTTATTACTATTTTAATATTATAACTAATATTCTGAAAATATTATCTTAAATATATCTTTAAAAATAGATATGATGTATTGAATTCCACTTCTCCAATTTATTCTACATTTTTAAGTTGGTATAGTTTTTATCCTTATGATTATATGAATTGTGTATTTTAGAGTTTAATTGGTTTTTCATTTATCACTATTTCATATATATATTTAAGAAATCTATGTATGTGAAAATACTGAATATTAATTTAGATATTATAGGTATTTTCTTTTATAGATATGAATTTTTCATATATAAATCAATGAACAGGGAGATTAAATGTTTCTTATTTTTTTAAATCTTTATTTAAGAATTTTAGTGATCTTTAATTGTGTTACTTATTCTATAATAGTAACTTTTTTTGTTAAATGGGGACATTTTTTGATAACTTATTGATACATTTCAAAAGGGGGTGAGTTTTTTTTAATATTTATAAAATCTAGTTCAAAATTTTAATTTCCATAAAGGAGGATATTATTATTGTTTATTTTAATTGATATGGAAATTGTTAGTGATTAGGGTGATTTTTTATTAGTTTTATGTTTTTTTAAATATTACAAATACATCACATTTTTTACAAATACCTAACATTATTAAATTGGATAACTATAATTTATCATGGCATTTTTAAATCTTTTTTTGCTTCACTACTAAAAAAATACCTATATAAATGAGGATATATCCACAGTTATAGGTGATCGTGGAAATAAGTTGGTATGTGAATTTTTTTAGTGCAACAACAAAGTGAGAATGTTTTTTTTCTAGTAAAAACATATTACTATGGGAAAAAATTCATGCGACTATAGGGAATAAAATTTTTAACTATAACCATGAGTGTTATTTCCTATAGCTATAGGTAATAATATTAAATAATTCACAAATATAAATATATATATCCTTGTATGTATATGGAACCAGTAAATGGTTTAGTGTAGTGGAAGTTTCCTTTGTATGGATTCCTCATGACTGAGGTTTTAATCCCGATACCCTTTATTTTGAAAACAATTATCTATCATTTATATATAGTGATTTTTACTTATGTATTTCATAAATTCCAATTATCCAAGTGGAAGAATCCCTTTCATGACATGGCTAAGCATAGGGTTTGAAACCAAAATCAATTTTATTTTATAGAGAATTGTATTAATATATATATATATATATATAAATTTATATGTATTTATAAGTGTAATCACTGGAATCTTAGTGGAAGCTACACAATAATGTAATTATGTTCTCCCATCTTTGAAACACAAGTGATGTATTTTTTTTATCCTTAATATATATATAGATATGCATAGTAATATATTCAAAAAACCTATAGTATATAAGTGTAAGAGTTATATTTTTAATGCTTCTACATGCGGGATCAAATCCTCCTATGTGTATTGTTATTTTATTATTATGTAGACACAGTCAGAATGACTGTGGTAATAGATGGATGTTCGATGTGAAAATTATTTCCATGTGTACAAACTAACACATAGACAATGGAAATGCCCATAGTTATAAATAAGTTTGATCATGGATATAGATTTTAGGCTATAGACTTTCCAGTATGTGCCACCGACCCAATGCCTGTGGTTATAGTTTATATCCATGGACATGGACCATGGATATAGCCCATTTTTATACTTGTGTTGATTCATTGAGTAGTTTTACTATTTATAATGTTTTTATAAAAAATATCTTGCTTTTTTTTTATTTTTTTGGAAAATTATACTAAAATTATGTTTACACATGTTGTTTTGATTCTTATCAAATCTTGCCTCATTTGTAAACAAAAAATATTCATGGTTACATAGACATGTTTCATGATTATACATACTAGATTGGTGATTACAAAAAATCTAATTCATGGTTACATAGGTGCATAAGTTAACATGATGGTTACACAGAGTGTAAAATCATGGTTACACATAGTGTAAAATGATGGTTATACAACTATGTAAAATGATAGTTACACAAAATTACTTTTTCATTTTAAAAGCATTTTGATACTCTATTTTACTACATATTTGATATTCCAATTTAATATAGGTTTTTCTGATTTATTATAACTATTTTATTAATTATTCAAATACACATACATGCTAACGAGGCTATGTGAAGTATTACTAAAATTTTTAAGGAAGGATTAATGTGGTATATTTCCTTAACTAATAAAAAATAATATTACATGTTTTACTATTTATAATAGTGGATACCTTTGATTGGTTCTCATGAAATTTCCATGTGAATAAGATCATAGAACTTATGAAGGTTACTATTGATAATGTGATCTCATAAACTTGATAAAACTCTCAACATAGATCCTTTGAGAGAGATAGGAGAGAAATTTCATTCATAAAATAAACTTTTAGTGACGGATCTGTGCCACTATTACTATTTTTACTACTATGATCATAAGAGAGATTCAAAATTTGATCTTTTAGTGAAGTGAATGAATATACAACAAAGATTTTTCACCATCAAAATTATTTTGATCTTTATTTATTTTTGGATTTCAACATTACAAATTTATTATGTGTGCTATAAATAGTCATTTTTTTATTTTCCCATCCCAAAGAAATTTTGGTATCGTTTATACCTATTAAACAAAAGGTAGTTCCTTTGGTTCAGACTCCCTAACAAAATTCAAAGTTTTGGTAATGCTTTATTCTATAGAAAGGTATGATATATTGGCTTGGTTGTGTTTCCATGTGACAAAAATTTTGTGTTTATATTGTCTCTCCACTTCCCTCTCTTACTCCTTGAAGCCTCACTTTGGGCAGAAGTCTTCCCAAGGAAGCCTTTGAGCTCAAACCAAAGGGAGTTACCCGATTTTAAGGTAACGTATTCACTTGTGATTTTTTGTTTTATTTTGCTTCTCCAACCCCCTAAACTCTTTTTATTAATTTATTTTGTAACAAAAACAGTATCTTCCATATACTATGATGTTTTTATAATAAGGATTAGAGCTACACTTACACACACCTACATCTAATGGTTAAAGAACATACTGTTTCTGTGGATGGAGAATTTCTGCCTCACGAAATGATGATTGTTCAATATTCTTTTAACACCTTCAAAGGTGGCCATTAAGATGTCAATATATTTATATATGATATATAATATGTTTATTTTTTTCCTTAAGCTTCTGTATTTTTCATTTATGGCATACCTTTATGGTTTCCATTATGGGTAAACGCGATATCTTCATTTTAGGAAGTGTGGACTACCGCCCCCTCAAAGTGATTTGATTCGTTAATACCATATGTGGTATGTATAAATGATAGATTTAATGATATTATATATGATACCATACTGGAATTATAATTCTATTATGTATCATTATGTTTTAATTCCATTAAATATGAAATAGAAATGGAAGTAGCGTTCATGCGTACGTACGGCTTACCGTCTCCATGAACGGTGCATTTCATTTCTTACCTCTAAATGTTATGTAATATTATAAATGCATGTATATAATGGATATATATGATATATATGATATCTAAATAATGAATATAATTCTGGATATAATGGATATTTTACCCCATGAACAAACTTGTAATTATAAAGAGTTTATTTTTGACTCAAGTAGCAATGATCGACAAAACGACCATTATTAACTTAAATAATTACACAGTGTTCATGACATGGTAATAAGTGATATAAAAAAAATAATGAACTTGAAAAAGGTTATTAATCAAGTATAAATTAACTCAACTTTATTATTCAAGAGATTAAAGATCGATCGAGTCAAGTCGGACCCGAGGTAAGGGATCCTACCCCTCTCTTTCTTTTTAAGTACACTCTTTTATGTCATTCATTTTAAGCTCATATTTCTTATTATTGGGATGTTCTTTTATATTACTCTTACTGTAATTTTTATTTTCATATAATGAGAGACCCTATTTTCTCCCATAAATCAAATTTGGATGTTTTGAGTGGCGCCGTTAGGCTGCCGAGTTTTCGTAAGAGATCTAACCTCTATCTTTCTTTTTAAGTACTCTCCTTTATGTCACTTCTTTTAAGCTCCTATTTTTTATGTTGGGGGATGTTATTTTATATTCCTCTTTCTGTAAATTTTATGTTAATATGATGAGATATCCTATTTGATCTCATCAATCCATTTTTTGAAGTTTTAAGTGGCGCCGTTAGGCTGTTGAGTTTTCGTAAGGGATTTTTCATCTCACTTTTATTCCCATGAGATTTATGCTAAATTTTCCACCATTTACTTTGAGTGGTATATGTACTGACCATTATTCTAATATTTTTGTAATATACTTTCATTTATGAGTATTTACATCAATGTTGTATTGTCCTTCTTTCATGGGGTGTATGTTTCGAAAGATACCCATGTTGGTAAGGGAACCTTTCACCCTCCTCTTTTTAAAGACTTCTTTTGTTGGGTATTTTAATTTACATATTGTAATGTTGGTATATGTTCTTATTTATCATTATTGATGTAAATTTTATGTCCAAGTGATGAGATACCCTTTTTATCTCTCATCAACTCATTTTCTAAATTTTGAAGTGACGCCGTTAGGCTGTCAAATTTTTGTAAGGGAACTTCTTAACCCAATTTCCGTTATTTGGGTTAATCTCCTACTTTCAAATTATGTCATGATATTATTATGTCCTATCTTGAATTTGTACTTTATTTATGTGTAATTATAGTGAATACACATAATAGATCTATTTTATTTAAAAAAAATGATCTTTGTATGGGACTTCGTCTCAATATATTTTCATTGAGGCATATTTTTCTTTATACACAACCTTATTTTATATGGTGTATAAACCCCTTTGAATTTTATGTTTATCCAAAAGGAATCTTTTTTTTATGAAGCGTTTTACTAAACGAAAAAAGGGAATGTTTTTTTCGTACGTATGCAGTGACAACGACTTCTCCGCTGCCATGACCATTATTTGAGTTTCGGCTTCCTCTACAAGCCACAACTTGTTTTGAATGAAAAATAAATACCATGTTTTACTTTTATTTTATTTTGGTATTGAAAATGGTTTTCATAATGTTTTTATATCAATGTGTTGTATTGATATCTTGTGATTGAAAAGTGGAAATGTTATTTTTCCTTTATGCATGTTTTATGTGATACGATTATGTTATGGTTATTGGGAATTGTTATGAAGATGGGTGGTTCTATGATAAACTAAGGGCGGGTGAGCCTGATATAGCTCTCCAATGCATTGGGTAACGTGAAGGAGTTAAACGTTAAGGTTTCTCCGAAGAGATTTAGGGAATATACCGTGATGGGTATTCCAAACCTAACCAAGAGGGTTACTCCCTATGTAATAATGTTATGAATGCCTCAAGTTACCTTTTATATCTTATGATTTCTATGATTTATTCATGATTTGATGAGGTATGTGATTATGTTTTATGAGTAAAGTATGATTTCATGCATGGACTAATGTTTTTATTTCGTACTTTTATATCCCTTACTGATCTTTTTATGCTCATCCCAAGTTTTTTTGAAATGTTTTTCATAGGACATAAAGTTGAATAGGGTCAAGGATGGGATCAAGGAAATGTCAGGCTGTTTAAAACAAGGAACTAGCCATGACTCTTTTGTTCAAGAGTTTTTATTTTTGTGAAAAAAATGGAAGCTGAGTAGATGTGTCTACTTTGTAATCTTTGAGATGTAATAGTTATGTCCTTGTTGACGCTCCTTTCGTCACAGAATCTAAAAATCGGAAAAGGGGAATATCTGAGTCCAATGTGATTCATCCTTTGAAGAAACATCAAAAATCAACAAAGGGATGAACAAGGAGAACATTGCCCATAGGTCGCGCAAGTTCCCTCATGGTCACGCAAGTACACTTGCGCGCTGCCTAGTGGTCGTGCAAGTCTACTTGCGCGGCGCCTTATGGTCGTGCAAGTGACTTGCACGACCTAAAGTTGTAACCGCCCGGTAACCGCCCGGGGTCTTCTCCTGCCTATAAATAGACCCTGTGGACACCCCATTCGAGAGGATCTTTTTCCAGAAACTCGGATTGAAGCTCCCGACGCCCAAGTCTCTTCTCAAAGCTTCCGAAACACTTCTAAGGTAATTTCTTACCTAGAATGGAAGATCTAAAGAGAAGAAGGAAGGCCTAAGTGTTGAAACTCATCAACACTTGCGCGCCGCTTTATTCCTTCAATATAACTTGCGCATCCCTTTTCTGGAAGAACCTCAAGAGGATTCTAAAGTGATTAAAAAGGAGTCGCTCAAGTATTCTAATGCTGGTTGAAAATCGCGCAAGTACCCCTCATGTCGCGCAAGTCTACTTGCGCGACCAATACTTGCGCGCCCACGGAAGACTTGCACGCCTTTCAAGACTTGCGCACCCCTACCTTTTTGGGTGCCCATCTTGCCCATTTTACCCCTCTTAAGCCATTACACCTTTCCTTTTCAAGATTCAGTCTTCAAGACACTCTTCAAAGCCATTTATGGCATGATTTCTTGATTTGACTTCCTTATCTGAAAGGAATTCTGTGGAATATCTCTCAAAACCTAGTGATTTAAATATCCTTATGTCACTAAATATGGAGAGTTCATTCATTCAACCTCATCCTTTAAGATGAGAGAATCCTTAACCTGGGTCTCCTTTTTAGGAATAATCCCCAGTTATAAATCCTTTAATCTGGGCATCCTTCTTTAGGAGTAAGCCCCAAATTCTTAAAGTTCCCAAACTTGGGCATCCTCCTCAGGAGTAACCCCCAATCATAATTCCTTAAACTTGGGCATCCTCCTCAGGAGTAAGCCCCAATCATAATCCTTTAACTTGGGCATCCTCCTCAGGAGTAAGCCCCAATTTCAAATATGGGCATCCTCTTCAGGAGTAAACCCCAAGTCCCCTAACCTGGGCCTCCTTTTTTAGGAGAAAGTCCCAGTCATAATCTTGGGCTTCCTTTTCAGGAGTAAGCCCCAAGTCCCTTAATTTCTCTTAACCAGTCCTAATTTACCCTTGATTTGGGTTTCCTTTTCAGGAGTAAAACCCAATCATAAGTCCCCTCCTAACTTGGGCATCCTCCTTAGGAGTAAGCCCCAAGATTAGAGTATTCAAATCTCCATAAAGCACATATACCTTTATGGACCCTGTTCCTGGATTTTCTCTCTAAAAGTAAATCCTAAACCTTCATCTATTTGGGCATTCATACATACATAAGCCCCAAACAATTTCTTATGATTGCATCTTTCATGGCACAATTGTCTAATTTTTACCAATACCTATTGTTTCTCACCCCGAGCATGACTCACGTGAGCTTAGAGTGTAAAAGTAATTATGAAATTCTTCTTTGAGCCATCAATCATAAACATCATACTCCATTACTCGAACTACGTGGGTTCTGATTCCTTTTCCAAAACAAAGGATACGTAGGTAGCCCATTTTTGGGTTCGATCCCAACTTTGAAATAATCCCTGTCCTTCTGAATGACGATAAACTTCAAGTGCCCCACTGAGTGGCTTTAAAACCAGCCTGGTCATCATAATGACCAAGAGACATTTATATAAATGTTTTGAAGGATACCATTGACCAAGAATCTCTAAACAGATATAGATGATTCTCTATTTGATGAAGAACCTTGAATACATATAAAAGATTCTCTAAATTTCTTGCATATTTAATCATTGATTGTTAAAACTAAAGGAAAGCACATTTTATATTTGGTAATGTAATAAGGATTCACGAACATAACTTAAATCTATAAAGAGAGTCCCGGAATAGACAATAATTCCCCTCAAAAAGGTGTGATGAGTCCGACCTCCCATCCTCTCGACCAATGCAAATTCCTAAGCCTCATCAGTCCACAAGCTAATGAGCGCCTACCTTTGGAAAGTAGGTCCAAACGGATGTGGAATCATTGGATGTTTCCGGTTCTACGAACAAACCCGCTAGAAACCGATCGGAACGTTTGAATCTCTCATCCAGGAGGTCATCCCTGAAATCCGTGAGGAAACAAAAATGGTGAACCCGACGTGAATCCTTAACCAAGTTAAAGTGATGTTCTTCTTATTTGTTAGGCCCCTTAGGCCAACAAAAGCAATCATTGACATGTGCTCATCCAAAAGATGAAGTGGCCAGATTCATCTTGATTATGTCTGTTATATGGAACAGACACTCTTTTCTCAAGATCTTCTGCAAAATGGCTTTCCTTAAATTCACCCCTGTGAATACTGCTGCTGTGAACACCTCTACTGTGAGGTCTGCTGCTGTGAAAACCAATGCTGCTACTCCTGCTGGAACGTCGTCCGCTCTGAGGATGACATCACTAACTCAGCGTCTTCAACGCTGGGTTTCTAATGCACTGGTTAAGGAGTACCGTCGCAACGGTACTATCCCAACTCTGGAGGCCGCTCGTCAAGCCCTCCAAGTTAACAACTCTACATGGTCATCCGGACAACGGCAACTAGTGATCAAGAAGCAGGCGGTGCTGACTACCGTCTCCAACCGTTTCGGGTCGTTATCCCCGGAACGTAATTTCCATTCACTCCCTTACTCCGAGGAAGTGAATGAGCAGGTCCCGCAGGACCGTAATTCAAAAATACAGGAGTCCTTATCAAGGGCTCCCATCAACAATCGCCGCCAGACTCATGCGGTAGTGCACCCTCAACATGATGAGGGTACCGACTCCAGGCATTCAGTTCAGGTTCCTCGAACCCGAGCAGGCAAGATGAACCGCCAGAGACGGAATCCGGTGAACAATGGGCAGGTTGTCATCCCTGCCATCTCCGGAGAAGTCCACCAACCTAACTTGGTGGCAAACAACGAGCAGACACAATCACCTGTCCGTTTTAATTCCGCTGTCCAGCAGACTCGTCTGGCAGCATCACACCAATCCCACCAAGCAATCCTGGCGGAGTACTATAGGCAGGAATATACACCTGCTTATACATCACCAGTTAGTCAGCAGGCTCGTATGACTACATATGATGGATCTCCTCAACCACGTTTGGCGAAGTGTAATCAGCAGGCACATACACCTGCTAATACTAATCAAGCCTACCAACAGTCTCACTTGGTAGCGCACGGAGAAGTCAGTCGGAAAGCCCTGACGACAAACAGGAGGCAGACTCAACTCTCTGCCTCCACACTTGAGTACTGTCAGGATTCACTGACAGGAAAAGGAGGACAGGAGCAGGCACATACACCTACTCCAAGCCCGGAATGGACGTATATCCCCGTTCTGGAGGCTGAAGTCACCAAACATATTTTGTCAGTGGTGAAAGAGCAGAAGCAAATTCCTGCTCATATTCTGGATGCTTGCCAGGATATCATAACAGCTTCAGCATCATCTCAGGGACAGACACATAAATCTATCCCTAGCAGTGGAGTGACACATCAACGATTCACTCCGGAACAGACACACACATCTGTTCCAGTCCAAGAGGGTTATGGGGCATACTCCCCCATATCATACGGACAACCAAGTCAGGCACATACACCTGATTTGAGTGGAGATCATCAGCCTAACCTGACCATCTTTCCTGATCAGGCACATACACCTGCTCAGAGTAACCACTTTCGTCAACAAGTGGTTTCTAAGGTGAGTAAGAAGGCATCTAAGAAAAAGATCCGCCCAGCAGAGTCAGGAGATCAAAGGCCAATCTGCAACAAGGCCTTGCTCGATGCTGGAGTTCTTGAAGCCCTCAGACATTTATCTGTCGGAATTAAAGATTCTACTCCCTCAGTTCCCAATAACGGGAACATTAATTTTGAAGGTCTTCAACAGACACTTCCTCATGAAGGCTTGCTTCATGAAAGTTCGGTCAATCTTGAAGTTTCCTCTTCAGATGAGAGCCACAGGAACCCTCTGTGTGGTCAGAAGACCAAGGAGCAAGAGATTTCATCTTTTGCTGTAACCCATCACGACGGTACTCCTCATGGTGATGAACTTCGCTGCGAAAGTCCTCTCCGCAGTAGTGATTCACGTTGTCTCGAAAATTCTTCAGAAGGCAATGTAGTGACGAGAAATCCCTCCTATCTCGAGGCACTTGCAAACATAAATCCAGTCATGTCTGATGCTTTACTATCGGCAGGTGAAACTCTTTCTCCATCAGAGGATAGCCTGGGGTTCAGGTTATTCTCCGAACCATCCCCAGGTCATTCATCTTCCAGCATGAATAGCGATCTCTCTACCAATCTTGTTGAATCCGATGAAGCAACAAGGAAACACCAACTCTGGTCAAAACAGGTAGAAGAATCTTCATTTAATGATAAAGAGGAAATGCTGAACATGAGGAAAAAACTGGCAAAAGGTGAAGTACCAGTCATGTTTTGGCCTTTGGCTGACTCCCAATACGACATTCCAAAGATGTTGAAGGATGATGGAATCCATGATATTCGTCTCAACATATGGAAAAATCTTTGTCAATTAAATAATAAGGTATTATCTTATGATGAATATGAAAATCATCTTAAGATAATAGAAGGGCTACAACGTCAGATTGATTTGGCATCTCTATCAGTCTCTCGGTATCCAAAGGCTGAAAAGCAACAGAGAACCCTTCAACATTCATGCCTTGGCGCACTAAGAAAATTGCGTCAGTTAATTTCCAATGCCCCATCTGGTGTTCATATCAGAGTATGGGGTGTTCACGGAGCACTACATTTCACAGTGCTTTCCAGTCAGCAAAGCCCGCCGAAAATGGTTTCATGCAATGTTATTGCCCATGGCCGGCCACAGTCAATGGGCTTTGTTCATAATCAAAAGCTTGCTCAAGAACAGGCTTCAACTAGTTCCTCTCAAAATCAGGTATATAGATAACAAGTTGTTGAATTTCTCCTACATCAAGTAGGCGCGAATATTGCGCAAGCCTCTCGTCTGGAGCAAACACGTCATCAAATGACAGAAGTTTCGGAAATCATCCAATGGTCTGTTGAACCCGGTGATAAAAGTGGATACAGGTTAATGCATCCAGCTAATTTCCGAACTAAGATTCGCAAGATCAAGAGATATTTTAAGAAGATCTCAGACATAGCATGTCAAGAGACACCCCAGCTTGTCAGACTAGGGACTTCTCTAACCCAACCCTCAGAGTCAACAAATGGGATTCGAGGAGTTGAGCGGAAGCAGCAGGAACATCCCCAGTCCACCGGACTGGGGACTTTTTGAAATCCTCAATCCCTCCCTCAGAGAAAGTCAGTATTCTCTCGATTAGGGAATATGCCTCAAGAGGAACGAAGAGCCAAGCTATCAAGAGATTCTCTCCAAGTGACGGTTCTCCAAGAAGTTCCTGAGGGATCAAGTCAACGGAATTCCATGTCTCATCAAGGACATAGAAGAAGACAATATCACAGAAATGATGATAGAAAGGATTCCATGAAATATGCATCCATTAATGTCATCAATGCCGTTGCTTCTGATTCACCAGATGAGGCTCAATCAGAGGGATCAGATGAAGAGGTTCCTACTCAAGAAGTTTCACACACAGACCTAAATAAAGAAGGTGTGCGCACACATAATCAAAGGCTTACCCAAAATCTGGGTATTCCTTCAAGTAACCCACTTCCCCCTCTCATAAAAGGATCCAATAAGGGGAAAGGAAATAATCAGGTTACTTCTCACCCTTCCTCTGAAGGAGGTAAATCGCTCTCATTAGAGCAAAGGTTTGCACAACAGGAGGAAGAAATGAAAGAATTAAGAAGGTTGAATGCAGAACTACTTCAGAGTAGTCTTCTTCTTAAGAATGCTAAAGTCTGACAGCCGAAGGAATTTGTTGTAACTATTGAGATGGATCAGGAATATCCTCCTTTATCAGTACACCCTCAGAGGTCTAATCCTACGGGTCAAACGCAACAACGGTTGGCAGCACTACCATCAGTTGCAGCACCAACCACCACGTCTGTCCAAGCTCCATTCATTGCACCTACCCAAAACCAAGTTCAACCTGATGTTTCTCAAAAGTTAATAACTACTATTGAGTCATTAACAGCTCGGTTAGAAACTATGGAAGGGAAACAGGTGCAAGTTCAACCTGAAAAGAAAGTTTACCCTGAATGGGTAGATTCAATTTCTCCTCCATCCAGTTTTGGAAACCCTGTTTTCCCTACTTTCAATGGATCAGGCGACCCCGAACAACATTTGACGCATTACGTGTCTTGTTGTGATCCTATGATGGGAACTCCAGAGCAGCAAGAAGCAGTGAAACTCAGATGCTTCGTGCAAACCTTGCAAGGACCAGCTTTTGTCTGGTATACAAGCTTGCAATCCCGGTCAATCATCGGATGGGAGGATCTTCGTCAAAAATTCCTTCTTCAGTTCAGCTCAACTTTTCCAAAAACGACAGTTTTTGATCTTACAAACTGCAAGCAAAGGGAGAATGAAAGAGTCTCTGATTTCATTGCTCGTTGGAAGGGATTAACGTATTCCCTGAGTTTATCACTCCCTCAGGAGGAACTGTTGCCAATATGTGTGGCAAATTTGCTTAACGAATTACGCACGCCATTGATCCCTGTGAAATACACAGGAGGGTTTCGAGACCTTACTTCAATCGCTCAACAGATTGAAGATTCCCTTATACAGGCTAAGGTTAAATCTCGTATAATTCCATCAGCTCCAGGAAGGAGAATGGGTAAAGCGGAAACTGCTACAGTTATGCTTAAACAAGCACCTGTACCTATTTCTACTTCAAAACCTTTATCTTTTCGAAGGGCTCCACCTCCTGAACGCCAACAACAAAGGCTGTTTCGTCCAAATGATCAAAGAGATCAACGACGAAAACAATTTGAGGATTTGAAGAGTAAAACATACTCTTTCCGGAGTGATCAAGTTCCTGGTTACTTCATTTCAGCTCTGGAAAATAATTTGGTTCAATTACCAGTGCCCAAGAGGCCAAACAAGGAAGGAGATGAATACCGTCCCAATTATTGTCCCTTTCATCAAATGTTAGGGCATCCTATCCAAGAGTGTTTTGTCTTTAAAGACCTCCTGCAAAAGATGGTCGACTTGGGACAAGTCAAATTGAAGGGTTCTTCAGCTCATGTAGCATGTATTACCGCTACAGATCCAGAGGAAGGAGGCGAGTGGCAGGAAGTCAAAAGCAAAACTGCGAAAAAATATGATGATTGGATGGTCAGAAAGACAATCAATCGGACCCATTCCATTTTGTGAACATAATTGAAGAAGCCAATTGTGTCTCCTACAAAAGCTTCAGTAAATCCTCCATCAAAAGACAAATCCTCAAAAGGGCAGCGCAATTCAAATAAGAAAGAGGAATCAGGAGAAGATGAGTATGTATCAAAGCCTAAATTGTCTTTGACTCTGGCAGATTTCATGCCATCTACTTCAAAGCCACGAGCACCGCCCCATCAAACGGCACAGCCTAAACAGGCTAACCAGGCAGAGTCTTTATCAGACGAAGAGTTAATCTTTGGTTCTGTTAATATGATTCGATTAACAGATCCATATTCCAGTCTTGATGAGCCTGAATTCCCTGTATCAAATAAGGGAATCCGAGGAGGTTCTAGAAGTTCAGGATACAGGGGAAGACGTGGATCTTTCCGAAGCCACTACTCTAATTTTACCCCTGCTAGCACTGTATATGCAGCAGAAACTCGTGGTAGAGACCTTCAGCGAGCTCAAAAAGAACAAGCAAGTTCTTCTGCCAATGGCCAACTCAGTTTTTGGTACAGTTATTTTGGAAGACCGATTAAAGGTTCCATCTTCTTTATCTCAGAAAGTAAATGGATCTAATCAGTCTAATCTTCCAAAACCAAGGATGTTGCCAACTTCAATACAAGATGCATCAGCTTCCAAAGCATCTGCTTCCAAGGTACCTGCTAAACCGCATATTCCTATTGGGAAACATAGACCTCTATATCAAAAGTATGATATATTGAAACACTTGGCCCAAGTACCATCCAAGTTATCAATTTTGGATGCTTTGAATCTGTCAAAAGATCTTCGGGAAGCACTCATCGAAGCTTTGTCAAGTCCTCAGGAGTTTGAAGTTGAAATTGCTGCAGCTGAAATCTATCACATAGAGAATAATCCTGCAGAATGCCATGCAGTGATATCTTTTACTGATAAAGATGAAGATGATGTTGTGCATGGGCACATAAAACCTTTATACTTATCTGGAAAAGTCAATGGTGTAGATGTTCGAAGAGATTTCATTGACAATGGTTCAGGAGTCAACCTCATGCCCATTCGTACACTTCGTCGATTGGGCCTCACAGAATCTGATTTATCTCCTTCTACCATGATGTTACAAGGATATGATAAAAATGAACAAGAACCACTGGGAGAAGTTACACTCAGAACTCAGTTTGGAGATCTTGTATCCAATTCGGATTTCATGATTGTTGATCAAGACTCAGCTTTCAATATCTTGCTTGGAAGACCCTGGCTACATCAGCATGCAGCTATTCCTTCATCATACCATCAATGTCTCAAATACTGTTTCGATGGTCAAGTTGGAACATTGTATGGTGATAAGGCCCCGTTCAAGACATGTGAGTCTCAATACATTGAGGCGGAATTTTATCACATGAAGGGAAGCGAAAAATATACAATGAAGGAAATTACCAAAGTTAATGCTCCATATGGTTTGGAGAAAATTCCAATAAATCAATTTTCACATGTGAGTACAGATTATGTGTTACCTATCAGTCAAATTGACAAAATAAGCCCAAATCAAAATACTCTTATGGAAAGATCCATAATGTCAATTACGGCGATCGAGCCAGACAACATGGGAGAAATTGGTAACCTACCAAGCAGTGATGAAAGCATAAGTGGTGACGTTTTCATTTCATCTGCTGAAGTCCAACAAGTCTATACTTCGCTAATCAGGCCAGAAGAAGTTATAGCAACACCAGAGGTGAATAATGATGTCGATTCTCAATCCATCATCTCCTCTTTATTTCCCAAAGAAGACCCTTTATCATCAATAGGGTCGGAAATGGAAGCTTCTTCTTCAAAATGTGAAAATTTTGACATCTCTTATAATCATGAGAATTTTGTTTTTTCATCTATTTTGAAAGTAGAAATGGAAGAAATAACACATGATGAAGAGGAAGAGGAAGATCTTAGAGATGCTCCTCCAGCATTTGAAGAGGGTATCTCTACTACTGTGGATGAACTCAGAGAAGTAAATCTGGGTACAGAGAAAGATCCACACCCCACTTTAATTAGTGCGGCCATGACCCTTGAAGAGAAAGAGGTGTATATTTATTTTCTAAATCAAAATAAAGATATTTTTGCTTGGAATTATACAGAAATGCCTGGGCTTGATCCTGATGTTGCTACTCATCATTTGGGTTTACCAAAAGAACATCGAGGTTTTAAGTAAGCTGCGAGAAGAACACACCCAACCTATGCTTCCAAAATTGAAGCTGAAGTGGATAAGCTGATCAAAGCCAACTTCGTCAGAGAAGTTCAATATCCCAAGTGGTTAGCTAATATTGTCCCTGTAAAGAAGAAGAACGGACAAATTAGGTTTTGAATCGATTTCAGAGATCTTAATCGGTATTGTCCTAAATATGATTTCCCAGTTCCGATTACAGAACTCTTAATTGATGCGACGGCTGGCTATGAAGTACTTTCTTTCATGGATGGATATTCCGGATATAATCAGATCCGAATGGCCCCATAAGATGAGGAATATACAGCCTTCAGAGCTCCTCAAGGTGTGTTCTGTTACCGGGTGATGCCCTTTGGTTTAAAGAATGCAGGTGCAACATATCAACTCCCCATGCATCGTATCTTAAAACCTCTTTTAGGGAAGTTTGTTGAATGCTATGTAGATGATTTGGTGGTTAAATCCAAACAACGTTCTAATCACTTGGCTGATTTGGAAGTCATATTCCACAAGCTTTGACAACATAATTTGAAGATGAACCCCTTAAAATGTGCTTTTGGGGTAACCTCAGGAAAATTCCTTGGCTTTGTTGTACGCCATCGTGGTATTGAAGTCGATCCTGAGAAGACCAAATCAATCCTTGGTATGTCACCTCCTCAGAATTTGAAAGAATTAAGAGGACTTCAAGGACACTTAGCCTATATTCGGCGTTTCATCGCCAATTTGGCAGGAAAAAGTTTACCCTTTACCAAATTATTGAAGAAAAGGAGTCACTTACCAGTGGACTGAAGAATGTCAAGAAGCATTTGATGTTCTCAAGAAATACCTCTTGAGTCCACCAGTACTCATGCCACCTGTTGAGGGTAGACCGCTTATCCTCTATGTGACAAATTTAGAGCGATCATTGGGTGCCTTTCTCGCTCAAAAGAATGATGCTGGGAATGAAAATAGTCTCTACTATCTCAGTAGAACTATGCTTGAAGCAGAAACCCGGTATTCAAGTATTGAAAAGTGCTGCCTAGCATTAATATTTGCAGTTCAGAAACTGAGACACTACCTGCAACATCATGAGGTCCAATTGGTATCTCGTAATAATCCGCTCAAATTCATCCTTAGTCGTCCAATGCTTACAGGACGTCTGGCAAGGTGGGCGGTTATTCTACAGCAGTTCGACATTCAGTATGTGTCTCAAAAGGCAATTAAGGGCCAAGCTCTGGCTGATTTCCTGGCTGAACATCCTTCAGTGGAAGACACATATTCAGATATCGAACTCCCTGATGAGGAAGTTTTCTCTATTCAAGAGAGTCCTCAAACATGGGAAATTTATTTTGATGGTGCTTCTAGAAGTCCAACAGGGAAGAAAATAGAAAATCCTAAATTCAACAAAGTTGGTTTAGGAATTGTGCTCATTTCTCCAGATAAGGTAGTTTTACCTTATTCCTTTTTGTTGTGGGAAGGTGGTACCAATAATGAAGCTGAATACCAAGCTCTCATTACAGGCTTGGAATTAGCGCTTCAAGCACAAGTGAATCACTTAAAGGTGAAAGGTGATTCAGACCTGGTAATCAAACAAGTCAATGGGGATTATGACATTAGAAAAGAAGAATTAATCCCTTTGTATGATTACGTCAGAGAATTAATGTCGGAATTCCCTTAAGAACCGACATTTTCTTATGTCCCAAGATCACAAAATGATCAAGCTGATGCACTGGCTAATATAGCCACAGCTTTAGCAGATCCAAATCAGGACGAGACAACGATCTGTATTGCCCACCGTCGTGCAATTTCACCTTATGTTCAAGTCAGAACAGAGGAAATTAATGAAATTAGTCTTATTCCTGAACCGTATGGTCATACTACAGGATGGATGTCACCTATCAGGGAATACCTTCAAAATGGAACACTACCACCTGATAGAGCCGAAAAAGAACAAATCTGGCGACGTGTGGTCAATTTTACTCTTTATGATAGCCCAAACCACCTCGAGAAAATTCTCTACAAACATGGTTTTGATGGAGTTCTCTTCAGATGCATTGATGGTGAAGAGACAATGGCTGTCATGAAAGAAGTGCATGCAGGAGTCTGTGGTGCCCACCAGTCTGGACATAGACTGTCTGATCAAATTCGAAGGCTTGGATACTTTTGGCCTTCAATGATACAAGATTGTGTTAATTTCACAAAGAAGTGTCATTCATGCCAAGTATATGCCAACTTCATTCATCAACCTCCAGAGTTGCTTCATACAGCTAAATACTCATGGCCATTTTCCACATGGGGAATGGATGTGGTGGGACCTTACCCTTCAGCTACGGCCAAGCAGTTTAAGTACATTCTTACTGCTACTGATTTCTTTTCCAAGTGGGCAGAGGCAGTACCTCTCAAAGAAGTCAGTTCTAAATGCATTGTTAGCTTCATCAAGTCTAACATCATTACTAGATTTGGTGTCCCTCATACCATATTGACGGACAACGGCACCAACTTCTGTTCTTCTGAGGTAAAGAAATTGTATCAAGAATACAACATTAAGTCCAACCATTCATCTCGATATCATGCGGCGGCTAATGGCCAGATAGAAGCCTTCAACAAGACTCTTTCAAATATACTGCAAAAGATGGTGGATAAATATAAGAGGTCATGGCCTGATAAACTCTTTCATGCTTTATGGGATTATCGGACTACCACTCACAAAGCAACGCGGTCAACTCCATATTCATTGGTATATGGAACAGAAGCAGTCTTGCCAATTGAAGTTCAATTTCCCTCACTCAGAATAGCCATTTGTGATCAGTTATCTACAGATGAGCAATCCCAAAAGCGGTTGAATGAATTGGAACAGTTAGATGAGAAAAGATTGTGCACTTTGCACCACTTGGAAATTTATCAGAATCGAATAGCACGAGCTTTTAACAAAAAAGTTTGTCTTCGTTCATTCATTCAGGGAGAATTGGTATTGGTTCTCAGAGCACCAATGATACCAGGAAAGAAGCCTCCCAAGCTTGAACCAAAATGGGAATGACCTTATTCAATACATAAGGTCTACTCCAATGGAGCGTATTCTCTAATCTCAATGGATGGAGAACACATCATGACTCCAACTAATGCCAGATTTCTGAAGAAGTATTTTGTATAAACAAAAAATATTGTTCCCAGATCCAAAATAGTCACATTGGTTCATATTTTGTCCTACATGACACTAAACTGTATTTTGTCCTACATGACACTAAACTGTATTATGTCCTACATGACACTAAACTGTATTTTGTCCTACAAGACACTAAACTGTATTATGTCCTACATGAAATTAAACTGTATTATTGTCCTATCTACATGACATTAAACTGTACAGAAGTTCCTTATTGTGTCCGAGATGACATTAAACTATATTTGGTCCGAGATGACATTAAACTATATTGTGTCCTAGCAACATGACATTAAACTGTGTGGCACTTTCATCGTCCATCATGACGTTAAACTGTGTCAGTTCCCTTATCGTCCAACATGACGTTAAACTGTCACATTGGTTACCATATTTTGTCCGAGATGACATTAAACTATATTTTGTCCAAGATGAAATTAAACTATATTGTGTCCTAGCAACATGACATTAAACTGTGTGGCACTTCCAACGTCCAGCATGACGATAAACTGTAAAAAGTCCCCAGAACTGATATCCTCATATTGGTTCACCTTAGTCCTAGCTACATGACTTTAAACTATACAGCACCAGTTCATCCTTACTATATGACGTTAAACTATACAGCAATGGTCCAATATGACTTTAAACTGCAACTTCGTCCCACACGACATTAAACTGTGAAAAAATTCCCTAAACCGTCCAACATGACCTTAAACTGCATCATCCCTGGTCCATGTATATGACCATAAACTATTTGAAAATCCCTTATGTCCAGCAAGACGTTAAACTATGACATCCTAACTACATGACGATAAACTGTATAAAAGTCCCTTACGTCCGGAAAGACGTTAAACTATATAATCTCAAAGGTCCAGTATGACATTAAACTGCACCATCCATAGTCCATGCATATGACCTTAAACTATTCGCACTTTCGTCCAATATGACGTTAAACTTTATTGTCCCCATCGTCCTAACTACATGACGCTAAACTGTACAGAAAATCCTTGATATGTCCTACATGACATTAAACTGTTATTTTGTCCCTGTTACATGACACTAAACTGTGCAACACCAATAGTCCTAACTGCAAGACTTTAAACTGCATAGTCCCTTTTTTATGTCCTACATGACATTAAACTGTGCATCGTTAAGGTTGTTATTACCTCTTGTTTCTCACACCGAGTATGACTCACGTGAGCTTAGAGTGAACCTCAACCATAACACTCTCTTTGGGCCCCTAACCATGTGTAAGTCCCAACAACATTTTAATTAGATCGTTGTCCCCAAGAACAACTTGATCACTAATTCATTCTTTAATTGAACTACACGGACTTTGATCCTTGCCCTCCAGGCTGGGTATGTAGGCAACCTACCAGGGTTCAAGCCCAAAAACAATCTCTTCACATCGGTTCACCACCATCTCATATGATGTTGATTTGTGAAACCGCACCTAGAATCAATATCTTTACATTGATTCACTTTCGTCCTTGTTATATGACGTTAAACTATACAACACTTTTGTCCGGTATGACAATAAACTACAATATTCTTTGATATCCTCATTTGAGAAAGAACTATTATTGACATTTATTTTTCAATCATGGTTTTCATTTTCAAAAGACTACATGCATACATGGTAATGCCTAAACTTTTTATCTTAGGTTAAACCATCATTGCACTAAAGTCCCCTTTCACCCTTCACATGTACGAACCAAATTTGTACAAAGGGTAGTTCTAGAACTACGTGGACTTGATTCCCATCCTTATGGGATATGTAGGAACATTCGAGTGTCCCTCGAATCCAGTCCCAAGTCTTTTGGGCCTAACCCCAAATTTCACTTTCAGTCCCTTGGCTGAAAAGTCCTCATGAAAACACACACTGTGTATTCATTATTATGGTCCGAATTCTATGAACCAAAACTAAGATCACTCATACTTTCGTCCTGCATGACGTTAAACTGCATTTCAAGAACTACGTATGGCTTGATTCTCATTCTTATGAGATACGTAGTGAAGTCCAAAATTTCAATTCAGGACCCAGCCACAACATGATTATGGTTATCATTGACCTATGTATCTCTATATACATTGGACAATACCCATCTTTATGCATTATAATCCTAACCTTAAATATTTTCAGATCTTCATAACCCTTTTCATGACTTCTAGTCACAAAAATGTCAAACTTCTGAGAATTCTTTTGCCTGACTATGCAGCACGTGCCCATAGGTGGCCTTTCATAAACAGCCCACATAACAGACTTGTCAGCCGAAAGATGCTATTTATTTGACCATGCAGCCAATTCCCTTAGGTGGCCCTGCATATTTCAACCCCCTAACGGGTTTGTTAAATAATGGTAACTTCATTCTTTGGAAGAATGCCTCTTTTGTCCTTATTTGTCTTAAACGACAGTATGTAGGGATCCGCAAAAAAATAGCCATCCTTAACATATTTGTCCCATATCCTTTTCCATGATCTGAAATTATTCAAGTCTATGGTTTATTCTTCTTCCCTACGTTTGGGTCAGACCTTCGTAGGAGTGATATTCATCCAGTTCTTTGATATTCTTGTTCGGAAATATCTTCTCCATATTCAAGTACCTCTTTCCATACAAAAAACTCTATACTTTAGAAAATTTGAATCTCCATAAACTTTCATTGGCTTTTAGCACTAGGAAAGTAAATTTCTGGGAGTTCTTTTCGCCTGACTATGCAGCACGTGCCCATAGGTGGCCTTGCATAAACAGTCCACATAACAGACTTGTCAGCCGAAAGATACTATTTATTTGACCATGCAGCCAATGCCCATAGGTGGCCCTGCATATTTCAACCCCCTAATGGGTTTTGTTAAATAATAGTAACTTCATTCTTGGAAACTACTTCTTCTAATGCCTTTTAGCTCTTTTTCATATCATTCCTCAGATTCAAATATTCTTAAGACATAGTTTACATATTTTCTCTCATACTTGAGTATGGTAATATGTTTTTAGATAAATTGTCAAGGAATTGAATCAATTTTAATCCATTTTGGTCAAAGCTATTTCGACCTTAAACATTAGCTCCTTTATGTCCGGAATGCATGACTTTAAACTTCCCACAAAAGACAAAGGAACTCTGAATAAAAGTCAAGTTCCAGTACACTTGCGCACTGCCCTCTGTGCCCTAAAGTCTTGCGCGCCCCCTTTTCCTTTGGATGGATTCAATTTCCTCACAGTCAAATCCTCATTTCTCTCCGGATCCAACTCTGAGGGGGGACTTTTGTTGACGCTCCTTTCGTCACAGAATCTAAAAATCGGAAAATGGGAATATCTGAGTCCAATGTGATTCATCCTTTGAAGAAACATCAAAAATCGACAAAGGGATGAACAAGGAGAACATTGCCCATAGGTCGCGCAAGTTCCCTCATGGTCGCGCAAGTACACTTGCGCGCCGCCTAGTGGTCGTGCAAGTCTACTTGCGCGACGCCTTATGGTCGTGCAAGTGACTTGCGCGACCTAAAGTTGTAACCGCCCGGTAACCGCCCGGGGTCTTCTCCTGCCTATAAATAGACCCTGTGGACCCCCCATTCGAGAGGATCTTTTTCCAGAAACTCGGATTGAAGCTCCCGACGCCCAAGTATCTTCTCAAATCTTCCGAAACACTTCTAAGGTAATTTGTTACCTAGAACGGAAGATCTAAAGAGAAGAAGGAAGGCCTAAGTGTTGAAACTCATCAACACTTGCGCGCCGCTTTATTCCTTCAATATAACTTGCGCATCCCTTTTCTGGAAGAACCTCAAGAGGATTATAAAGTGATTAAAAAGGAGTCGCTCAAGTATTCTAATGCTGGTTGAAAATCGCGCAAGTACCCCTCATGTCGCGCAAGTCTACTTGTGCGACCAATACTTGCGCGCCCACGGAAGACTTGTGCACCTTTCAAGACTTGCGCGCCCCTACCTTTTTGGGTGCCCATCTTGCCCATTTTACCCCTCTTAAGCCATTACACCTTTCCTTTTCAAGATTCAGTCTTCAAGACACTCTTCAAAGCCATTTATGGCATGATTTCTTGATTTGACTTCCTTATCTGAAAGGAATTCTGTGGAATATCTCTCAAAACCTAGTGATTTAAATATCCTTATGTCACTAAATATGGAGAGTTCATTCATTCAACCTCATCCTTTAAGATGAGAGAATCCTTAACCTGGGTCTCCTTTTCAGGAATAATCCCCAGTTATAAATCCTTTAATCTGGGCATCCTTCTTTAGGAGTAAGCCCCAAATTCTTAAAGTTCCCAAACTTGGGCAACCTCCTCAGGAGTAAGCCCCAATCATAATTCCTTAAACTTGGGAATCCTCCTCAGGAGTAAGCCCCTATCATAATCCTTTAACTTGGGCATCCTCCTCAGGAGTAAGCCCCAATTTCAAATATGGGCATCCTCTTTAGGAGTAAACCCCAAGTCCCCTAACCTGGGCCTCCTTTTTTAGGAGCAAGTCCCAGTCATAATCTTGGGCTTCCTTTTCAGGAGTAAGCCCCAAGTCCCTTAATTTCTCTTAACCAGTCCTAATTTACCCTTGATTTGGGTTTCCTTTTCAGGAGTAAAACCCAATCATAAGTCCCCTCCTAACTTGGGCATCCTCCTTAGGAGTAAGCCCCAAGATTAGAGTAATTAAATCTCCATAAAGTACATATACCTTTATGGACCCTGTTCCTAGATTTTCTCTCTAAAAGTAAATCCTAAACCTTCATCTATTTGGGCAGTCATACATACATAAGCCCCAAACGATTTCTTATGATTGTATCTTTCATGGCACAATTGTCTAATTTTTACCAATACCTCTTGTTTCTCACACCGAGCATGACTCACGTGAGCTTAGAGTGTAAAAGTAATTATGAAATTCTTCTTTGAGCCATCAATCATAAACATCATACTCCATTACTCGAACTACGTGGGTTCTGATTCCTTTTCCAAAACAAAGGATACGTAGGTAGCCCATTTTTGGGTTCGATCCCAACTTTGAAATAATCCCTGTCCTTATGAATGACGATAAACTTCAAGTGCCCCACTGAGTGGCTTTAAAACCAGCCTAGTCATCATAATGACCAAGAGACTTTTATATAAATGTTTTGAAGGATACCATTGACCAAGAATCTCTAAACAGATATAGATGATTCTCTATTTGATGAAGAACCTCGAATACATATAAAAGATTCTCTAAATTTCTTGCATATTTAATCATTGATTGTTAAAACTAAAGGAAAGAACATTTTATATTTGGTAATGTAATAAGGATTCACGAACATAACTTAAATCTATAAAGAGAGTCCCGAAATAGACAATAATTCCCCTCAAAAAGGTGTGATGAGTCCGACCTCCTATCCTCTCGACCAATGAAAATTCCTAAGCCTCATCAGTCCACAAGATAATGAGCGCCTACCTTTGGAAAGTAGGTCCAAACGGATGTGGAATCATTGGATGTTTCCGGTTCTACGAACAAACCCGCTAGAAACCGATTGGAACGTTTGAATCTCTCGTCCAGGAGGTCATCCCCGAAATCTGTGAGGAAACAGTCCTAATTCTTTAAAACTCTAAACTTGAAAAGATCCTCAATGTGAATTTTTCATTTAATTCAATAATAAGTAATGTTTAAGGCCGGGTCCTTATACATGCTGATCTAAACCACTATAAAAATCTTATGTTAATATTTTTATTTTTATTGCTTCATTTTATTTTTGAAAAATAATACATTATATAATTTCTATATGAAATAATATATTCTAATTAATAATAATATTTTGAGCTTAAAAATTCTATTCATCGCCCCTCTTGACCACTATTGTCATATTAAATGGGCCAACATGATCATGTTAGTCACGACATAAGGGTCTGGAGGTTGAGATTTGGTGGTTTTGTTTGGGATAGATTCATAGTGTGCTAATTGGGTCCATGAATCATCTATTTCCTTGATTATATGGATTTTTAAAATTGATCAAGTCTTGGATGAGGAAGTTACATGAGGTTTTTTTGGAGAAAATCTTAGGAGTAGTTCAATTTGATTAGATCACAGTGTGACCATTTCTTGTCATGACACGATGATATGTTTTTATAGAAAATTATAAATTTGAATCCCCTTTGGTTTTCCCTATTTTTATTTAAATTCTCTCAAACCATAGGATACCATAGGTTCATTTTTGGAGACTCTCGATCTCTCTTTAAGAGTTTTTGATCCCTTTCTTTATGGAATTGAGAATCCTTCCATTTAGAGTGAGTTATTCCTCTTTTATTCTCATTTCATTATTTTTTTACCCGGAGAAGGCTATGGTTGTGGGTGTGGCTATTTTGGGTGATATTTCGGAAAGAATATTAAGGTTATGTATGTGTTATAAATTATTGAGATTCCCTTTGTGCAATTCAGACCATGAGATCATCATTTCTCTTTGTCGTTCTTTCACGGTGATCACTAAAGCATTGGTTGAGGTAAAGGAATTACAAAATATACTTTATTTTATCTAAATTGTATTATTAACATGCTCTTATTTTATATGGGTAAAGATTATTGATTTTACTAATAAAGATAATGAACCAAATGTAATGAAATTTATTGGAAGGGAGTGATTCACATGTGTTTACCTACTCTCAGGATTTTACCTCTATTCTTGATTCTTGTTACCATTATTGTAAAAAATCATTGATATTGATTCTTGTGAGTTATTTCTGTGATTTTTTTATTATAAGAACCTTTATAAAAGTATAATAACATAAAGAGAATAATGAATCAACTATGAGAGGAATCAAACCAAATTGAAATCATTTTTAATATAAGGAAAAATGGAAAGTGTTGAATGCTGAAATATGTGTTTGTGTGTTATTGAATTGATTTCTATTGTGGGTGTGATTATGAGGTCAATGTGGGGGTGTTATAATTTGTTTTCTATATAGGGGATCAAATGTTTTGGTTGGGATGCAATGGGAAGTGAGGCTATGTTGGTTGGTATGTGATGGGTAGTGGGGTAGTGTTGGTTGGTATGTGTTGGGAAACATGGTTGCATTGGTTATCATGGGATGTGTCATGGGATGGATTTTTAGTGGTTTATTGACGTTGGTTGGGTTTTTAGTGTTGATTGTGCAACAGGTCTATGACTACCTTTCTATGGCTGACAAGATGGAAGGTGGATGTTTTTGTGGGATGATGACATGGATGGTGGATGTTGGTTTATTTTTGTACTTGACCAATAGTAGTGGAATATAGCTGGTAATGATTAAATGGTAACTCTTATTGGTTAAAATTATTGTGGGTATCAGATATAAGTGTTTTATCATTAAATATGGAATTGAATGACTTAGTGGATGTAATTTTTTTTGTAAATATTAAATTTAGAAATGGAATAATGGTATGATTAACTTGGATTTTGTGAAGTGGGGCTGGTTATGGTGTCATAGATGGAAGTGGTGGTGGTGTGTGGTGATAGTAGTGTGGTGATATTTGTGGGCTATGATATTTTTGTTCGAGTGAACCTACTAGGTTGGGTTTGTGCATGTCTATAACTATACATGTATTTCCCTTATGATTTATATATTCACCCCACTCAAGTATGATACCCTTGCTGATACCCAACATGCTTTAGGTACTGGGTGTTTTCTCCTAACATCTACGTTATTGAGGGAGAAAATGGATGACTACTCCCTATTAAATGATTTCCATTTCAGGTGCAGAAAGGATTTTGATGGATTTAGGTAGATACAATCATACTACCATAGTATGTGGTGTACTGATAGACCTTATGGGGTGTTAGTGTGATGATAGGTAAATGGTGCATTGGTATACCCTATGGGGTATTGATGAGAAGAAATTACATGGTGGGATTCATGCATCATAGGAGGAGGGAATGGGGTTGATATCCTTAAAGTTCAAAATACAATACTATATTGGATATATAGTAGATGGATGAGATGTAACATGCAGTAGTAGATATGGGATAATGAGGATGATATGATCGAGGTTTGTGGTATGGTAGTGATATGAGATATGGTGTATTATGTTATGGTTTTGGAAGGGATTGGGAGATTAGGATGTTTTATGTTGGGGTGAGAGAGAGATAGACTAATGAATAAGTGGTTATAGAGTACCTTCATATTATATTCATTGATACTATTTTACTATGCTTGGATATGATATTTAGTGAGTGAGCCTTAGTGTGATTGGGTGGTAGTTGTCCATATATTTGATTGTTGGTTTTTCTATTTGTTCATTTATGAATTAGTATGCTTCTTCCACATTTTCAAGAGGGGTATTTGGTATGATCCTATTGATTAAACATGTTATTCTCACCCATATATATATATGTATAAACTATTTTTTAAAATTTCAGGGTGAGTTTGATGACCACAATGAATAGTACTAGCTTGAAGCTTGGTATTGTCTATGGAGTTATTAAATTTGTTGGCATGTAATGGGATGCATTGGTTGGCATGTGATGGACATACCTTCTCAATCCAGACCCATTTATTAATTGGGTCTTGAAAAAATCCCGATAAAAGGATTTTTTTAAAAAAAAATCAATTTTTTTTATTAATCAAGACTTAAAATATTATTAAATAAAATAAAAAAATATATAATTTGAAATAACAAATATATAATATTATAGTTTTAAAAAAATATTATTATAATATTGTTTGATTAGGCTGGGTGGGTTGCACATCGGGCCTTTTACTAAAGTCGAAGTTTGACTAGATTATTAATCGAGTATTAAAAATAGTTTTTTCTAATATTCAACCCAAAAAATTAGGTTTAATAAGAAATTTTTATCAGGTTGGGATAATCAAGAATCATGAGCCCCTAAACCCAAATTTGGGTCTAATTATAAGATATATAATTCTGAAACCAAAAGTATATATAAATATATATGTGTGTGTGCGCGCACATTTATTAATTAATAAATTATTATTTTATAATACCCTTTATCGACATTAAGGTTAGAACTCATAAATATTGATTTTTATTAGTGATAAAACCAACACCGATAAAATCTACCACTTCCCCCATAGATTTTGTATTGGTGCTTTTAGTTACTAAAGTTACAAACACATATGTCATGATTAAACTTATCATGCATGTTTCTCCACTGATCCCCATAATCTGGATCCTCTACTAAGTGTGCGAATAATTTGGTTATGGTGGAACTCTTAACTTTTTAAGTGGTCCAAATTCATAAATATATAATTATCTCAATTTTACCTTGAATTTAAACAAATAAAGCAGTTTAATGGTGAGTTAAGGATGTCGATCCAGTAATAAGAACATTTAATAAATCTTAAAAATGTTCATGTATTTTATATTTAGAGAAATGTACATGTTTTAAAAAGGATTTATGGTGGGTTTTTATAGAAATAGTTAAATAAAAGTGTTTAGGTGTGTATCTTAGGGTTATTTTCTAGAATATAATTTATTTAATTAATTTAATCTTCTTAGAAGAGTGTTATCGATTCCAAAAGTGGTACCTTGTATTGGTTGTACTTAGATATTATATTTTGTATAAGTAAATCCTTAGGTCAAATTTATTTTCTAATATAAAATATTGTAAGAAAATAATTTTATTTTGGAAGAAATTTTAAAACCAATACCCATGAATTTTAAAATAAATAACACACTAGAATAATTTTTCATCTTTTAAATTATCTAATACCTATGAAGTGAAACAAAATATATAAAATAACATAGTAAAACAAAAACATTCCAAACTTATTAAATAAAATAAACTTAATATTAAAGTAAATTAAACTCTAAATTAGCATAAAACCCTCCCAACTTAGATTAATTATCCTCTCATGATCATTTAATTAGAAAAGTATTTGAGATAGAACTAAAAAATATCATAGGTAGAAGTTTTATTGAAGAAAGATGGGGAAAAATTTAAAATAAAATAAAATAAAAGAAAATAAAAGAAATAAAAAATAGACTATGACTAAAACAATCTTATAACCTAGTGATATTACTATATGATTTACCTATCTCTTTTTTTGGTTAGATATAAAGGCTTCTAATTTATAGGTTTTTAAAATTACCTGATATGTATAAAAGTACATGTTGTGTAGTTGCTCAAAATTTCCTTTTTCCAAAATTTACATATTACAACTCACTAGTCCTTGATTTTAATTTTTCATTGATTATTGGGGTCAAGGTATGTTGTGTACAGATCTCTAAAATAAGTAGTACACCCCATGTATAGTTAAAACTCATATGCTTACCACTTAACTTTAAAAACTAGTTTGAAATACAAAGTGTGCACATTACTAGAAGAATCAATCATGTTAAAATGGGTTTTCACTATGTACTCCACTTGGGATCTATCATGTTTCTTCAAATTTACATGACATGTATGAATTAAAAGATGTGTAATTTTATTCCCTAGTCTATATTTACTTCTTATTCTTCTTCTTTATCACAAAGGAGTCCTAATTTATGTTTTTTAATTCTAAACTATAAATTTGATCAATATATATAAATTCTTCTATATGATCATAAAATAACAATATCTTGGGTAAATTGGTCATATTTTCAATAAAATCCATATGAAATTTAAGCATAAAATGGGTTATATCAAACTTCCCCACACATGATTATTTTTCACTCTTGTAAGAAATCGATTATACATCCCCACTGATGATGCATATTACCCGTAAATCTTTTACTTATCATACATATCATCATAGAAATGTTTTATTTTTGAAAATTTTCATTTTTATAATGAATATTTATTTTAAATTTTATATATTGTTTCACTCTATACATTAATTTAATATTTATTTATTTGGAATTATTTTCTTTATCCTCACTCATGGATAATATCTAACTCATTAAACACTACTACATAATAATCCTATTTACATGGTCTGAAATCATGGTCATAAGCCCAAAAATTGTGAGAGCAACATACTACCACTATTTAGACCACCATGGAAATAGGTTTTTTAAGACAAGTCTATTACCATAGTTATAATGAAATTGTAGACATATATGACATGCTTTCATAGTTTACAAACTATGGATATAAAGTCACTTACTAACATAGTTCTAGAACCATGGAAGTGTAAAATTAATGGCCTCAATTTTTAAATCATGGTATTAGGCATAAAATACCACCACAGTTCAAAAACTATGACCATAGTTGTCCATTCGATTTGTAAATTGGATAATATTTATAGTCACTATTAATTAAAATCATGGATATAGGTTACTTATGGACATGACTTCCAAAACCATGACTATATGAGTTTTTTAATATGTTTTTTCAAAATTAATATCTTTTTTTTACAATCCTACAAAAAACCATGATCATGTACACATCTAACCACATGCACAGTGTCATTGATTCCATATGGGTAATCAAAGTTTAGAAATTTATATTACAATACTTACAATAATATAACTAAAATGATTTAGTATATGGTAATTCTAGTATCAATACCATATATAAAAATTTAAACATTAGAGTAATATTACATTTTAAAATCTAAGATGACAAACTCATGAATTTTTTGTTTTTATAAAAATAAAACAATTACAAGTAAATCTACAAGCTTCAAATAAAAACATGCTGATAATTATAATGTCTAGGATCATGAATTAAATATATTTATAATATTCTTAATGAGTATTTAATTTTTAATGGAAGTAAGTTTATACAAAACATCGATCCAATACATGCATTCCATTTATTAAACTAATTCTTTTATTTGATCTAGTAATTTAATTTATTTATTAAATGGGTAACTCAAAACCATGTTTAGAAATAAAAAACAAAAAATTATTTTATAATCAATAATAATTTATAGAAACCTATACTACATAATTATTTATAAGTACATCAATTTACAAACATGGTTAATGAATGAAAAAAATGTTCAAAAATAATAATTAATAAACCTAATAGTCAACAGTAAAGATAAAATAATCTAAATAAATCAATAACTCTTTAATTATAATTCCAACACAAAATAATTATATACACATAACTCTATCACTAAGAATGTAAATGTAAAAAAAACTTTAAAAAATAAACTATCAAAATGTAAAAGTAATAGATCAAACTTCTCCATTTCACTTGATTTATCTACTTGATGATGATTTTCTCCCTTCAGTTTAGTGTTTTTTATAGACTAGGTAGGTCAACTAAAATTCCCACAAATTTAGTAAGTTTCATAAATTTTTATGTTGATGTCTGCTAGATCCCTTATAATCCATAGTTTAATCATACTTTTTAACAATATATAAGAAAACTACATCATGACAGTAATTTAAAAGGGGAATGGTTTCCATATCTTTATTATTCGATGAAAAACAAGATGTGTTTTTCCAATTTTCACATAATGTTCAAATTTATAGGGTTTTAAATTTATATTTACCCCCTTACACCATATAATGACATGGTTTTTCTACTAATTTTATAAATATATATGGGTAAAATAAATCCATCATCACATTAATTAGGGGGCTAACCACAATGCATCATAACAACCCCACACACTAATATAGATCGGGCTTTATCAATTCTATAAATTTCCTTCACAAGTTATAAAAAACACTAATATTGTATGCACCTTTAAAAGAGAATGGATTATCAGCACTAAAAATTATGCTAATAAAATCCAAGCTACAATAGCGTGCTGTTAAAATTTACATCACATTGCAACAACAAATATATAATCTAATTTAAATTAAATTTACATCAAAATACAATAAAAACATTTTAAAATGATTATAAACATTTCAAACATTGGTATTCAAAATTAAATTGGTACATAAAATTTATCACAATCATCAGCAAATTCAAAAACATCATTTCATTATCTTTGGACCCCCTCTCAAAAGAGATTGATCATGCTACCAGTTGTCGAACAAAGTACCCCAACTTAAACAAAATAACATAACTATATAAAAAATGATTTTTTTTAGTAAAATTATAAATAAATAAATTAAAAAAATATGATTCAATTTATTAATAAAAATTCTCTTTTAAACTGAAAATATACACTTTGAGTCATACCAAGCACATCGTGTATCAGATTTATGTGTGGTTGATTTATACACATCGCATCATTATTTATGGATCATTTTTATAAATTATCAAGATAATCGAAACATATTTTCTTGGTTTTGAGTACGTGACTTATATTTTGAACTAAAATGTGAGTTTTAAATAAAAACATGTACTTTGAGTCATACTTTCCACATAGTGTGTCAGATTAATGTGTGACTAATATCTTCACATAAAAATGATTTATAGAAATTTTTCCAAAAATATCAAGATAATTAGAGTGTTTTTTCTTGGGTTTTAGGGAGTGATATACATTTTTAACTAAAATGTATTTTTTAAATTAAAAACACACAGTCAGATTCATAACAGTCACACTGTGTATTGGATTGATGTGTGGCTAATTCCTATAAACCAAAAATTAATTATGGATCATTTTCATAAAGAATCAAGACCATAAGAGTGAATTTAATCAGTTTTTAGTGAGTGAAACACATTTTAATATCCCAAACTTTTCTAGAGAAATTCCGAGTGTGTTTTCAAGTACTTTTTTTTGTTTATTAATTACCTTTGGGATGGGGATGACCTAGGGTGTGTTTGGGTAAATTTATAAGTAATTGGGAAGACATGGGCTATGCACAGTTTGCACATAGTTTGTCCAAACCATGTGCAAGATAATCGTGAAAAAAAGTGAAAGTCGGCATGGTTGGTGCATGATTTTCCTAACCATGTACCATCAAGCTGTGCGGGAAGTGGAAGACCACACGGTTGGCTCACAGTTTGTCCTAACTGTGCGGCCTCCCAGGTGAAACTGTGTGCGCGACCCAGTTTATTCCAAAATTTGGTTTTAAAACCACATGAACCCCTGAAACTTCTCTAATTAGACCTAGGCTTGGTCATGAAAACTTATAGGTGTTCCCAAAGTATTTCATAGGGATTCCAAGGTGATCCGAACACTGCTCTTTGATTTTGAAAGCCCAAATTGAAGATCTGCTCTACTCCCGGTAAATGGATTTTATCCTGATGCTTCTCCCGTTCTTTATCTTATATTTTCAAGATCTTTTCATGGAATATTTCCCCCATTTTATTGGAATTAAAACTATGAGTTGATATCTAGATCTAGGATTTTGGATATAGATCTATATTTTCAAGATCTTGATGCCTTTGATCTTAATTTTAGATTTAGGGATTTAGATCCCGAGCTTGATCAACAACGTCTTGCTACTCAGATTTTGGTAATTTCCATTGGGATAAATTATGTTAATAAACCGAGGTAGGTGGTATAAATCGAACTCCCATAGTCCTGATTTTTATATGTGTATCAGTTTATGATTTTTTAGATTCTCTTGATGATTGATTTCCTAAATTAGAGTAATTAAGAATGTGGGATTTAATTGAGTTTTCCTCACTGATTAATTGATAATTGAATCATGGAACAAATGAAGGGGTGTTTCCCAAATAGATATTTTGGAGATTTGTTATGGGTCGATATATTGTAATTGAGATATGGGTTTGATTTTGATAAGATAATTAATTTGGGGAAATTAATTATGAAATAATAATGTAGTCCATGTAAGATAATTAATTGTGAGAATTAATTATGTGCCATGATGTTGTCCAAGGATAATTAATTATGAGAATTAATTATGTTCCATAATGTTGATCAAAGATAATTAATTGTGAGAATTAATTATGACAAGTTGAGATTTGGTCTGGATAATTAATTGTAAATAATTAATTATGGAAAGATAATTGTATTGATTGATTAATTAATTAATGAATTAATTAATAGATTATGTGCTTAGTTAATTCTTGAAATAACTAATAGACTTTTAAATGTTTAACCAATAGTTAAATTAGTAATGAAATGATGTGAAAAATTCTTGTGAATTAATAAATGATTAAATGGTTGAGATTTTTGTGGTGTTAGGTATGGAATTCTAGACCAATTAGAAGTTGTGACCTGAACATGACATTCCTCCCCAATAGTTATCCAAGCTTGAGATTATGGGGTGATAGGCATGAGGACCTACACCAAATGAGAAAAGAAGTTCTAGGCATGATGACCTACACTCAATGAGATCGTGATGCTAGGCATAACTACCTGCACTAATTGAATGATTAAAATGAATGATGATTCAACTGACATTTAGGGTGCTAGGCATGATGACCTAAACCAAATGATTAATGATAATGAATGCTGATTTAAATGGGAAACATGAATTAAAATTATCCTAATGTGATGATTAAATATTAAATGATAATGTGATAACTATTTAAATCATGCATTGTATTTATTTCTTCATAAAACTACATGCACTATCTTTTGACTGGACTCGTTTTAGACATCGTTGGTGGTGACCTACTTAGTTGCACTCACACCCTATTTGGGTCACCTAATCAGAACCTGAGTATACTTTGTTGTTCTAGGAAAGGATAAGGTCAAGGCCCTAGGATAGGTTTCTGTTTGGGATTGGAGCATGGGAGAGGGAACCAGATGTGGTTTGGGACCTGTTTGGGAGTCTTTCTGTATTTACTTTCAATTTCATTATAGACACTTGAAATTTTCATTATCATAACATGTTTTAAATTTAATTTGAGTATTGTATTTTCATGTTTTGGTTATCATATGACATGGATTTTTTCTGGTTATTTATACACTTCTACACTTGGTTATTGTTATTTACTTTCATTGGTGTCTTATTTTGATAAAAGAGGGTATAGTCTCCCCAAGACTGACTTACCAGACCCTCACTGGTAGTCGACACCCTTTGGTGTATGGGGAGGTGCGCTTGAGAGAATGTGGCCAACCAGATCAGGGAACTGTTTAGTGTCTCCTAGGTTGGGATGTCACAAAGTGGTATCATAGGATTTTTCTTTTCTTCTTATTTTGTCTTACTATTTTGGGAAAGGTAGACAAGAGACTAGGAAGAGTCTAGGCTTGGTAATGAGCTCATGCATGGGAGTTGCAAACCCATGTACGGGGAGAAATCCAAGCACTCAGGGTGGGATTGTTGTGATTAATATTTATTGTTACAGTTGGATATTATTTCACCTTGGGTGATGCACTTGTGGTGTGATGTGATATATGTTTTGAAAACTTGTTGAATTTTGATTTGTGGCCTAAAGAGGCGTGATACTTGAGTCTGCATTCATCATTATAGTCACTCATGGTTGTTGTAACATGCATCATTCTAGGAACTCATGGGAAAACAGGTTATGGGTAAGTTTTTGAACTTTAAATATTTTCCTTATGATGAGATTTAAATAATGATGAAAAATGAGAATAAATGGGTGTCTAATGAGAACCTTGATTGATGAAATGGATATGATTAATTAATTAATTGTTTTACTAATTAATTTTAAATAATGTTATTAATTAATGGTTGAATTAATTAATGAAAATGTATGTACCCTTGTTAAAAAAGACCTAGGAGTAGGATGGTTAAGGGTAGTGAAAAGGCCTCGGTGTTGATTGTGTGGTGAGAAAAAGGGGAAAGGATAGGTTAAAACTTGTTGTGTTAGTTTCTAATCTTATGTAAATGTTATAAGGTTGCGTTATGAGACCTAATACGTGTGTTTGGATTTGTAGATATATGCCTCCATGACACTTGTTGAGGGAGAGACCAAGGGGTATGGCCTGGAACAAACTTCTAGACAGGGATCTTGAGGAACTATTGGTGAAAGATGAGGAAAAAGGGGAATAATTCTAATAGAACATTGCTCGTTTCATGAAATTTATAGAAAGAGACCTAGGGCGAGTTTAGAAAACCATGTCTGAGTTGACAAGGGAGTTTCAGCTGCAACACCCTTCTACTTTTATTGGAGAGGGTGGACCCAAGGAAGATGAATTATAGATTGAATCCATAGAGATGATACTTGACCATTTGGAGACTCCAGCTAAGAGGAGGTTCAAGTTGGATTCTTATATACTACAGGGTTCAGTGAAGCGCTGGTGGGACATTCAGGTATGATCTAGATAGACTGATGATATGTTATGAAAGGACTTTCTGGAGAGGTTCTTGGAGTAATTTTATCTAGAGACGCTAAGAAAAGTTAAGGCTTCAGAGTTTATGCATCTGACCCAAGGAAGCATGTCCATAATGGAATAAGAAATACGTTTCATGTATTTATAGCGTTTTGTTCTAGCTTTGGCGGCAGACGAGGCTTCTTTGGAAAAACGATTTCAGGATGGAATTAGGTGTGAAATTAAGTCCCAGGTGAATATCTTTAGGCTGAAGAAATTCTCAAAAGTGGTTAATCAGGCTCTCATTTCATATGGGAACCTGAGGGAGGCATCTAGTACTAGACAGGTAGCTGGACGATTAGGGAGTGGGCCTTTTGAGAGTAGGAAGCGCCGTCACGAGAACCTTAGTTAGGAAAGTGGAAAGCAAGGTGGAAAGTCAAGAGGAATAGTTGTACTGGATCTTTCTCATGTGCTTTTCCACCAGTGCGGTTGGCATGGACACCATTGTACACATTATCTTTGACCACCAGTGGAGTGTCGGTTTTGTGGCAAGATGGGTCACCTACAGAAGTTCTGCAGGAAGTAGTGGAAAGCTAATGCTAAGGGAGAAGCTGCTCAGATTCAGAGTGTGGGAAGGGGGTATTCTACACCATATAGGTCTAGAAGTTTGAGTTCTACTAGAAGAGGTGGTAGAGGCAGTGGATGTGGTGCTTCAGGGAATGAGCGCCCGTATCAGCATAGTGGTGCTGCTCATGAGAGTCAGGCGACACCATAGGGAAGAGGGGTAGGATAGTTACATGAAGTGCAACCTACACTTTTGGAGATCAAGGCTGGTCTATCGGTAGTGAGAGGTACTATTCTAGTTGCTTTTGCTTTATCCAGTGCCTTGTTTGATACTGGTTCCTCTCATTCCTTTATATCTTAAAATCTTGTTAATGGCTTGATCCTGGAGGTGGAGTTCGTAAGCGGGGTGATGAATAGTGATACACCATTGGGAACATGGTCTAGGGATATCTATTTATGAAAAGGATGTTCTCTAGAGATTGGAGAGTATCATATTCTTTGAAATATCTATTTCCTTGATATAACAGGCTTCGACCTGATTATGGGTATGGACTCGCTAGTCGCATACCGATCTCACATAGATTTTTACCTAAGGAGAGTGACCTTTGTATCTCCAAAGGGTGACTAGTATGTTCACCGTGGAGAATGGGATATCCATGTAGGCATAGCTGGGCCAATTACTCAGTAACTGGGAGAGATCACAGCCCAAGTTTCTAGTATTTTGCTGGATGATGGGAGTGGTAGGCAGGAAGTCCTTCCACCAGTAGTAGAACTATTTCAGGATTTCTTTCCTGAAGACTTTTCAAGGTTTCCACCTGAGAGAGCTGTGGAATTCACTATTGATCTCATGCTAGGGGATGATCCGATATCTATTCCACCTTATAGAATGGCACTAACTGAGCTTCAAGAGATCAAAACATAGTTGAAGGAGTTGGAGGATAAAGGGTTTATCTGTCCTAGTACTTCACCTTGGGGATCACCTATTTTATTTTCAAATAAGGCCGATGGGAGTTTATGATTGTGTTTTTATTACCTAAAGTTGAATAAAATGACCGTGAAGAACCGATATACTCTTTCTAATATTGAAGATCTGTTTGACCAACTGAAGGGGGATTGTGTGTTCTCAAAGATCGATTTGAGATCAGGGTATCATCAGGTGAGAGTTCAGGCTTTTGAGATACCAAAAACTTCTTTTAGAAGCATGTATAACCTTTATTAGTTTTTTCGTAATGCCATTTGGGTTTAAAAATGATATAGTAGTATTTATGGACTTGATGAACAAGATCTTTCATCCATACTTGGATTAGTTTATGGTGGTATTTTTGGACAACATCTTAATGTACTCTAAGACTCATGATGATCATGACCAACATCTTGACATCATCCTGGGTACACTAAGAGAGAATTAGCTATATTCCAAGCTATCTAAATGTTAGTTTTGGATTGAAAAGGTACACTTTCTGGGGAATATCATCTCATTAGAAGGTGTGGCTGTGGACCCAGAAAAAGTGAAGGAAGTGATTTCTTAGGATCAACATAAGAATATTTTTAATATCCAAAGATTTTTGGGTTTAAATATTTATTATAGGAGGTTCATCCAAAAACTTTTCTCATTTGGAAGCATCAATTACTGGTTTGACAAAGAAAGGGATAAAGTTTTTCTGGATAAAAGCATGCGTGAATGATTTTTAGGAGTTGAAGAAGCACTTGACATCGACACCAATTTTTATCTTACCTAAGATAGGTGAGTAAACGGTGTATTGTGATACTTCTGGGGTTATACTCAGAGCTATGTTGATACAAGGGGATATGTCATTGCTTATGGGTCTTAGTAGTTGAGGCCACATGAATGGAATTACCCTACACATGAACTCGAGTTGGAAACAATATTTTATGCTCTTAAGTGTTGGTGACACTATCTTTTGGTTGAAAAGTTTACAGTTTTTACGGATCAAAAAAGCTTGAAGTATATATTTTCACAGCATGAATTGAATCTTCAGTAGTGAAGATGGGTAGAGTATATGTAGTCCTTTTATTTTGAACTATAATATACACTCAAGAAGGGGAATAGTGTGGCCGATGCCTTGTGCAGGAAAACTCAGACTCAGTTGGTACATAATTTGAGTGTAGAGTAGAAGATGATGAATTTTCTGGCAGAAATGAATGTGGTAGTTTAGGAGAGTCAAAATAGGATGACTCTAGTTTCTGTAGAAATGGAGTCTAAACTCTTGAGATAGATTAGGGATAAGAAGTATGAGGATCTAGAGTGTTTAGCATTGAGGGAAATCCTTGAATGTGGGGAGACATATTCAGGTTGGATAATAGATGAGGATGAGATCATCTATGTGAAAAATAGGATTGTTGTTCCCTCGAATATGCAAGAAGAACTCATGCGTGAATTTCATGCTTCAAGGTGGACGGTAAATCCTGGGGTGAAAAAAATATACTGTGACCTACGATGATAGTTTTTGTGGACAGGCATGAAAAAGGAGATATCAAGTTTCATAAAAATATGTTTCACCTGTCAGCAGGTGAAGGAAGAGCATCAACAACCTGAAGGCCTATTGTAGCTGTTACCTATTCCAGAATGGAAGTGGGATGACATGACTATAGATTTTGTGGTAATAATTCCAAATACTCTTAGGAATAATGATTCTATTTGGGTTTTTGTGTATTGACTAACAAAGGAATCGAACTTATTGACTATCAAGGAAACATTTATAGTAGAGAATTTGGGAGAGTTTTACGTGAGATAGATAGTTATTTTGCATGGGGTGCCACAGACTATAGTTTCAAATCATGATTCGTGCTTTACTTCACACTTCTGGCAGGGCTTACAGAATGCACTTGGTACAAAGGTTTTGTTAAGTACGACCTTTCACCAATAGACAGATGGGCAGTCAGAGCATACTATATAGGTGTTAGAGGATATTCTACGATCATGTGTTCTTGACTTTGGTGGTTCTTGGAAGAATCACTTGGCCTTAGTGGAGTTTTCCTATAATAAAATTTATCAGGAAACTATACTGATGTCACCATATGAGGCACTTTATGGTAGACCTTTTAGATCACCACTATATTGGTTAGAGGAGGGTGAGTCAGAGATGTTGGGACTGAGTCTCGTTTAGGAGACATCAGAGAAGGTGAAGTTGATTCAGAAATGTTTGGTTATATATCAGAGTAGATAGAAGTCATATGATGATAGAGAGAGAAAACCCCTAGAGTTTAAAGATGGTGATCGAGTATTCCTTCAGGTTTCAGCTAGATTGGGTCACTACAGGATACAGAGACAGGGAAATTTAGCGCCCAGATTTGTAGGACTGTTTAAGGTGCTAGAGAGAATCAGGCTGGTGGTGTACTGATTAGAACTTCCACAAAAATTCAGTGATATTCACGATATTTTCCATGTGTCACAACTACAATGGTATCACCTGAACCCTTCTCATGTGATTGATGTGGAAGAGGTTGACCTCAAGATAGATGCGTCCTTTGAGGAGCATCCAATACGTGTGTTGGGTCACAGTGAGAAAGTGTTACAGGGGAAGACCATGCCGTTAATTCATGTGTTATGGCAACATGGAAGTGTCCAAGAGGAAATATGGGAATAGTAAGCTAACATGAGGGCTCAATGTCCCAATATTATTGGCCTAGAATCTTAGAGGAGTTCGGGAGTGCAGCTCAAGGATGAGTTGTTATAAGGTGGGGAGATTTTAAGATCCCGATCCTTTCTAGAGAAATATCGATTGTGTTTTTAGGTTCTTTTTGTAGTTTATTAAGTACCTTTGGGATAGGGATAACCAGGGGTGTATTTGGGTTAAGTTTCTAAGTAATTGGAAAGATAGGGGGGCTAGGTATGGTTTGTGCATGGTTTGTCCAAACCGTGCACAATATAACCGTTCAGATAGTGGAAGTCAGCACGGTTGGTTCATAGTTTGACTAACCATGCACCATCAAGCCATGCGGGTAGTGGAAGACTACACATTTGGTGCATGGTTTGGCCTAACCGTGTGGGCTCCCAGGTGAAATCATGTGTGTATCCCAGTTTATTCAGAAAATTGGTTTTAAAACCACCCGAACCCCAGAAACCTCTCTAATTCAACCTAGGATTGGGATTGATAACTTCTAGGTGTTCCCAAAGCCTTCCGGAGGGATTCCAAGGTGATCTAAACATCTTTCTTCAAGATCTAAAACCCGGATTGAAGATCCACTCTCCTCCTTGTAAGTGGATTTCATCCCAATGCTTCTCCCATTCTTTCTCTTATATTTTATAGATATTTTCATGGAAGATCTCCCCCATTTTCTTGGATCTAAACCTATGAGTTGATATCTAGATCTTGGATTGTGGATCTAGATCTAGATTTTCAATATCTTGACACCTTTGATCTTAATTTTGGATTTATGGATTTAGATACGGAGCTTGATTGACGATGTTGTGCCGCTCAAATTTTGGGGATTTATGTTGGGATAACTTCCATCAATAAACTGAGGCAGGTGGTCTAAATTGAACTCACATAGTCTTGATTTTGATATGTGTATGATTTTATGATTTTTTAGATTCTCTTGATGATTGATTTTCTGAATTGGAGTAATTAGGAATGTGGAATTGAATTGAGTTTGCCTCATTGATTAACTGATAATTGAATTACGAAACAAATGAAGGGGGGTTTCCCAAATAAATATTTTAGAGATTTGTTATGGGTTGAGATATTTTAATTGAGATATGGATTTGATTGTGATAAGATAATTAATTGGGGGAAATTAATTATGAAATAATAATTTAGGACATGTAATATAATTAATTGTGAGAATTAATTATGTGCCATGATGTTGACCAAGGATAATTAATTGTGAGAATTAATTATGTTCCATAATGTTGATCAAAGATAATTAATTGTGAGAATTAATTTCGATAAGTTGATATTTGATATGGATAATTAATTATGAATAATTAATAATGGAAAGAGAATTGTGTTGATTGATTAATTAATTGATGAATTAATTAATGGATTATGTGCTTAGTTAATTCTTGAATTAACTAATGGCCCTTTAAATGTTTAACTAATCATTATATTAGTAATGAAATGATGTGTAAAATTCTTCTGAATTAATGAATGATTAAATGGCTGAGATTTTTGTGGTTCTAGATATGGTGTTCTAGACAAATTAGAAGTTGGGACTTGGACATGGCGTTCCTCCCCAATAGTTATCCAATCTTGAGATTATTGGGTGCTAGGAATGACGACCTACACTCAACGAGATTGTGGTGCTAGTCATGACGACCTACACCAAATGAATGATAATAATGAATGATGATTCAACTGAGATTTGGGGTGCTAGGAATGATGACCTACACCAAATGATTAATGATAATTAATTCTAATTAAAATGGGAAATATTAATTGAAATTGGAATAATGTGATGATTAAAGATTAAATGACAATGTGATAACTGTTTAAATTATTCATTGTATTTATTGATTCATAAAACTTCATGCACTATATTTTGACTAGACTCCTTTTAGACACCATTGGTGGTGTCCTACTAAGTTGTACTCACACCCTATTTGGGACGCCTAATCGGAACCTGAGTAGACTTTGTTGTTGTGGGACATGATAAGGGAAAGGCCCTGAGATAGGTTGCAGTTTGGGATTGGAGCATGGGAGAGGGAACAAGACGTGGTTTAAGAACAATTTGGGAGTTATTCTGTCTTGAATTTTAGTTGCATTATAGACACTTTACATTTTCATTATCATAGCATGTTTTACCTTTCAGTTGAGTATTGTATTTTCATGTTTTGGTTATCATATGAAATGGATTTTTTCTAGTTATTTATATGATTCTGCACTTGGTTATTGTTTTTTCTTCTGTTGGTGTCTTATTTTGATAAAAGAGGGTATAGTCTCCCCAAGACTGACTTACCAGACCCTCGCTTCTAGTAGAAACCCTCTGGCGTACGCAGAGGCACACTTGAGGGCATGTGGCCAACCTACTCGGGGCACCGTTCAGTGGCTCCTGGGTCGGTATGTCACACATGATTTTAATTAAAATTTCAATTTATAAACTAAAAACACACATTTTAAGTCAAATAGAAAACATTGTATATCTAATTGAGGTGAGGTTGATTAATACAAATCAAAAATAACTTATGGACAATTTTCCTAAAGTATTAAAATAATATGAGTGTGTTTTCTTGATTTTGAGTATGTCACATGTCTTTTGAACTAAAATGTCAATTTTAAATAAAAACACACACTTTGAGTCATACCAGCCACACTGTGTGTTATATTGATTTTAGGTTGATTCATACATGTCAAAAATGACTTATGGATAATTTTCCTAAAGTATCAAGACAATGTGAATGTATTTTCTTGGTTTTTAGTGAGTGAAACAAATTTTTAATTAAAATTTAATTTTTAAATGAAAACATATAATTTGAGTGTAACACCCCATAAAGTTAGTGAAAAAAAGGCTAAATGTTACTACCCATGTCAACAAGGTGAACCTTTCTTTTTGAGATCCTACCTAATAGAAATCCATAGTTAAAGAGGTTTATCTGGGAGTAGTGATTAGGATGGATGATCTCCTAGGATTTTTTCAAGGGTGTGTGTTAGTGAGGAAAAACACACTAAAAGAACATGTGTTGGACCATAGGGATAATTATTAGTCTCATGACTCATTTGGTTATGTGGGTGGGACCTAGGGAGGGGGGAAATGTGTCTAAGGGGAAACTAGGGCACTTGCACAACCTAGTTATTACATTAGTATCAAAGGGAGGTTACCCAGTCGGAAGTACGACGATAGTGCCTCGGTATAGATGTAGGGTCCATAACAAGGATGTTGTGATCTATGGGGGGGGGGAGGTAAAATGTAACAACCTAGAAAGTTAATGGGTTAAAATAATAAATGTTACAACCCATGTCAAAAAGGTGTACCTTTATTTTTAGGTGCTTACTTGATTAGAACTCCACAGTTAAAGAGGTTCAACATGGAGTAGTGATCAGGATGGGTAACATCCTGGAAAGTTTCTCAGGGTGTGTGTGAGTGAGGAAAAAGCACAATGAAAGAATAATTATTAGATTGTGGGGATAGTCATTAGTATGATGACCTATTTGGGCATATGGGTGGACCCTAGGGAGGGGACAACACATGTCTATCGGGCAACTGGGGTGTCTAAAAGGCCCAATTATTACATTGAGTCATACCAATCACATAATTTATTAGATTTATTTCTGGATAATTACTACTAATAAAAAATTATTTATGGATCATTTTCCTCAAATATCAAGACAATCAGAGTGTTTTTCTTAGTTTTTAGTAAGTAACACGTTTTTAACTAAAATTCCATTTTAAACTAAAAACACACACTTTGAGTCATACCGATCACACAATGTATTATATTAACATGAAATTGATTTATAAATTTAAAAAATTACTTATAGATAGATTTTATAAATCATAAAAACAATCTAAATGTGTTTTATTAGTCTTTAGTGAGTAATGTACAATTTAACTAAAATGTAACTTTTAAACTGAAAATGCACACTTTAAGTCATACTGGTCACACTATTCATTAGATTAAGTTGAGGATGATTCCTACATGTCATAAATGACTTATGGATAATTTTATTAAAGTATATAAACAATATAAATTATTTTCATTAGTTTTGTGTATGTCACATGTATTCTAAAATAAAATGTCAATTTAAAATAAAAGCATGCACTTTGAGTCATATCGGCCACACTATGTGTTAGATTAATATGAAGTTGATCTATACATATCAAAAATGACTTATAGATCATTTTCATAAAGTATCAAGACAATAGAGTGTGTTTTATTGGATTTTAATGAGTGAAACATGTTTTTTTTCTAAAATATTATTTCTAAACTAAAAACACACACTCAGAGTTATACCGGTTACACCATGTATCATATTTATATGTGGTTGATTTAAACTCATCACAAATGAATTATGGATAATTTTCCTAAAATACGAAGATAATATGATTTTTTTCTAAGTTTTTAGTGAGTGATATGATTTTAACTAAAAAATTATTTTAAACTGAAAGAACACAGTTTGAGTTATATAGGTCATACTGTGTATCATATTTACATGCGTCAGATTGATAAATGTTGTAAATGACTTAGATATTATTTTCTTAAAGTATCCAAATAATCTGAATGCATTTTCTCAATTTTTAGTGAGTGATGCATATTATTAACTAAAATGTCAATTTCAAACTGAAAACATGTACTTTGAGTCATAATGGTCACATCATGTATCATATTGAGATGTGATCAATCTCTACACATAAAAAATGACTTATTGACTAATTTACTAAAATATCAGTCCAATTTGAGTGTATTTTCTTAGTTTTTAGCAATTTATACATGTTTTGTAGTAAAATATCACTTTTAAACTAAAAACATGCACTTTAAGTTATATTGGGCACACCATGTGTTAGATTCACCACACATAATTCCTACAAAATAAAAATTACTTATGGATCATTTTATTAAATTATATTTACAACCCAAGTTTATTTTCTTACTTTTTAGTATGTGAAGTGTGTTTTATACTAAAATATCGATTTTAAATAAAAACCAACACTTTTAGTCATATCATCTACACTGTATGATAGATTGATGTGAGGATTATTCTAATACGTAAAAAATGACTTATATATCATTTTACTAAATTATCAAGACAATCCAAGTGTGTTTTCATGGTTTTTAGTTTGTGACATACATTTTTAATTAAAATGTTACTTTTAAACTGAAAACATAAACTTTGAGTCATACCAAGTACATTGTGTATCATATTGATGTGAAACTGATTCCTACATATCACAAATGACTTATAGATCATTTTCTTAAATTATTAAGACTATCCTAGATCATTTTCTTAGTTTTTATTATGTGAAGTTTGTTTTACAATAAAATATAAATTTTAAATAAAACATGCACTACTAGTCATACTAGCCACACTGCATGTCATATTTATGTGAGGCTGATTCCTATATATCATAAATGACTTATAGATAATTTTCTTAAATTATTGAGAAAGTTTAAGTAGATTTTCTTAGTTTTTAGTAAGTGACACGTGTTTTATTAAAAAGTTAACATTTTTATTGCAAGAAGGGTGTGGACAAAATAAAAAAAATGAAAGGTAGTCTAAAATAGTAGAGAACAAGTGAATCCTCTCTAAAAACTCTACCACACATGTTTGGAAGAGACCCCCGACTAGAAAATAATAAACACTGGTCATCAGGATTCACCCAAGAAGTGAGGAAATCTTCAACCTTATTCCCCTCTCACCAAGTATGATAGAGGGAGACTTGTGAATCTATGAGTCTTTTGCATTTGCGAATGAGGTATGTGATGGACCATGGGATTTTAAGCTTATCTTACAAAGATCCATGAATAAAAGTCGAGTTAGTTTCCACTGACTCTAGATTTATATTATGAGAATGGAATAGATCAATACCTTTCAGCATCATGAAAGACTCATCCATAAGATAATACCCATGTATATATCTATCTGTGAATATAATAACCATTAATACTTGATGATCATAGATGAAACCACCCCCACAAGAAACTAGAAATACAAGATCCATCCACGTTAAGCTTCAATCCACTATTTGGTGGCATCCATCTCACCCATCTTACCTACCTAATAATATCCTGCAAATGAGAAGTTTTTCATTTTCTAGCCATGAGTCATATCAATTAGGCTGAACACTCCCAATGTTTATCTAGTGGAATTAGATCATCCACCATACTTCTAGTTTTTCTACCATGCCCAATCACAAACCAGGAGTTACATCATGACAACTTTGGTTCCTCACACTCTAGATTCTCCAACAACCCACCACCAGGAGTAGAGCCCTTTCCATCCATTCCTGTTCACTATTCTCGGTCTCCAAAAACCATGATTAGAGAAGATTATCATCATTAAGGGCTCGATATCCAAGTCTAATGAACTCACCTAGACTATGCCATATGGAAATAACCCATTCACTCTCGAAGAACAGATGATCAGATGATTCCTCCTTGGGGTCCCTGAAGCATGGAAACTTAGAAGAAAACATGATCCATTTCCTTATAACCTCCTCATCCATAGGAATAGTGTAGTTATGAAGACACCACATCAAGAAGTTGAACATCATGGGGATGTCATTGCACTAGGTAATTCTATCCCACTCACCCTATTCTCCATGCGCTTGATTCATAGTGCGATACCCATTCACCAAGAATACAACCGATGTAGATCCCATAAAAATGAGATTATCTAGATGAGAATTCATGATAATACTATTGGAGATCTTCATTTGGTGTTGGTTGAGAATGGAATAAATTAAAGGCTTGAACCTGCTAACTTGAGAGAAGGTGACGTCCAGGTTCATACAACCTAAAAATCTAAGCATCGAACCAACCCAATTATCATTCTAGAAATTAATATTTCCACATCCAATAATCCATTTTGAGTAACTCTATGGTATAGGTATATGATGAGAGATCATGACCCATAAATGGTAAATCCCCCTTGTACTATCCATATGGCCTCCGCATCTGCTCGTAATGAATTTGGCCCATAGAGATCTCTCCTCCAGGTAATCCCACACCAGTTTAGCTTGCATGATTTGCATGAAATCCATGAAACTCCTAAGATTGATACCACTAGATTCCACCCCTGGCTATCTTGTCACATGATTCCCAATGATACCTTCCTTTATAATGATAATACTAGATGTAACCTTCCATAAATTTTTCAATATTTCTCAAAAATTCCTTTGGAACATTGAGCACTGACATTACATGCATATGAATAGAAGATAAGGCACAATTGTAAAGTGTAATATGTCCCCTGAATGAAAGAAACTGAGTTTTCTAGTTTGTAATGTGTGTATTATTTTTATTGATCAGCCCATCAAAATGATTGATATGAATCCTACCCAAAGGAATTGGAGCACCAAGATAATCCATGGGGAATGATCACCTATGCATACTCAGGTCCTCCTAAAATTTTTCTATCATACTTCTGAGTAACATTATGAAATGAATACACTACTTTTGTCTTAGTTAATTGAATGCCAACAACACATGAAATACTTAACCATAATATTTTTGAATTCTTGGATATTTTTACTGCTATTGTTCAAGAAAAATATCATTTCATCTATGAAAAAATATAATAAATGACAGTAGTATTTTACCTGCAAAGGTAAGGATGACTATTTGCACTGAGAATTTTTTTATCCAGGTATCTACTGAGTGTGTCTTGTACTATGATAAAGAGATTGGGTGATAGGGGATCTCCCTATCCCAGGCCACTAGTAAACTTAAATAACCCGTAAATTTCCCCCATAAAGGTGACATAAAGACGGGATGAGCTAAATACTCTAAATAAGTGATCAACAACTCATCTATAAAATACTATGCTATTCAACACTCTATTGACAAAGCTCCACTCCATCTTGTCATAGGATTTGTTTATATCAATCTTAACCATAATGTTTGAACCAGGTGATTTCTCATTGACATCCCGGACCATTTCATGAACCATGATGATGGATTCCTGTGTTGATCTTCCCTTAATAAACCCTTGTTGTTCCTCCAAGATCTATTGAGGTAGATATAACGCAAGCCTTTTTTTGATAATATTTTCTATAACATTATATAAAAAGTTAAACATGCTTATTTTCCTAAAATGATTAAGAGATTAATGACCCTTCACCTTTGGAATTAGGATCAAGGTAGATGCAAGGAAAACCAGGGGAAAGGTCCCTCCTATAAAGAATTCTTGTATGGACACAATGAGATCCCCTTTCACCAGTTCCTAGAATGTAAAGTAAAATGAACCTGGGAAGCCTTTAGGTCCCGGGGAACTCTCAAAATTAAAATAATGAACTACCTCCCATATATTGGGTTCCTTTGGAATGATTTCAAAAAACCCATTAATATTAGTGGAAACCACTTGAGTGATATCATAAGATAATCCGGTTTTCTCTCTAGGGTGGCCTTCCTACATGCGGGGATTAGAGTCATCCAATAAAAATTTTAAGTAATCAATAACCATATTGGGAACACTATGTGTCAGATTAATTTTTGGTTGATTTTTACACTTAAAGAATTATTTTTTGGATTGTTTTACTAAAGTACCAACACAATCTGATACTTTTTCTTGGTTTTGAGTATTTGACACTTATTTTGAATTAAAATGTAGATTTTAAATCAAAACACACACTTTCGACCATACCATGAACATAGTGTATCAAATTGACATGTGATTTATTTCCACACATCATAAATGAATTATGGATCATTTTACTAAAGTATCAACATAATCCAAGATTTTTTTCTCTTAATTTTAAGTATAAATAGAAAACACACACTTTGTGTTCTACTGGACACACCATGTATCAGATTAACATGTGGTCCATTCCTATATGTCAAAATGACTTATGGAATTTTTTCTTAAAATATAAAGATAATCTAAGTGAATTTTCTCTCTTTTTAGTGAGTGAAATTCATTTTTAACTAAAATTTCATTTTTAAAATGAAAACATACACTTTGACTCTTACCAGGATCATAATGGGCCAAATTAATGTGTAGTGAATTCCTACATGTCACAAATGATGTATGGATAATTTTAAAAAAATATAAAGACAATATGATTGTTTTTTCTATTTTTTAGTGAGTGAAACATCTTTAAACTAAAATTTCATTTTTAAACTAAAACCATGATATTTGAGTCTTACCGGGAATAATTTCTATCATATTGATGTGTGGTTGATTACAACATGTTAAAACTGACATATAGATAATTTTTCTAAGGTATCAAAACTTTTTGAGTGTGTTTTCTTGGTTTTCAAAGAGTGACACATGTTTTGAACAAAAATGTCACTTTTAAAATGAAAACTTGCACATTGATTCATACTAGGAACACCTTGCATCAGATTGATGTGATATTGATTACTACATGTGATGAATAAGTTATGGTTCATTTTACTAAATTATAAAGATAATACAAATTCATTTGATTGGTTTTCAGTGAGTGATGTGTGTTTTGAACTAAAAGTCCACTTTTAAATAAAACACATTTTGAATCATTTCGGACACACTGTGTGTCATATTGACATGAAACTGATTCATACACATAAAAAATGACTTACATATACTTTTTCTAAAGTACCAATATAATATGAGTGTGTTTTATTAGTTTTCTATGAGTGACATGTGTTTTGAAGTAAAATGTTACTTTTAAAATGATAACAAGTACTTTGAGTCATATCGGGTATACGGTGTGCCAGATTAACATCCAAATAATTCTTACATGTCACCAATGTCTTATGGGTAATTTTATAAAGTATCAATATAATCCAAGTGGGTTTTATCAGTTTTAAGGAGTAACACATGTTTTTAACTAAAATAGAATTTGTAAACTAAAAACACACATTTATAAACTGAAAAAACACATTGCTGAACATAAACAGATCAAATACATAACAAATATCTCTTTGAAGAGAATGAATTATACCTGAGTGTTTCATCCTTGTCTAAGACTTTTTCAAGAATTGATTTTTCTCCAAGAATTTTGTACTCTTCATATAACAAACAATCTTTGAAGAAAAATAATTTATTGATGAAGTCAAATATTCATGATATCTATGAAAATTTACTAAATAATTAATAAATAAAAATGATATGAAAATTAATTAAAAAAGAAGTAGATAAAATAATGAGAAAATTAACTAAATAATAAGTATGAAGTCACCTCTTCCTGATGTCTACATATATCCTAACACCATATACTATTGGAAGTTATAGTAGTACTAGAAAAATATAAACAAAAAAATTATTAATAAATATTAAATTTGAAATTGTAATTATCATAAGAAATATCACTTTGGGGATGCTAGTTTATTGATGGAATATGATATCTTTCATAAATTTCCAAATGTAATAACCTTAATATTTTCCTTTAGCTTATTTCAGACACTAAAAAACATTGATAAAAATAAGTAATTTATTTTGATATATATTAAGATGGTGAATTATTATTATATATACCATAATAATTATCCATTTTTATAAATCCATAGTCTTCTTGTGCTCAAGTACCATCCTTATACCATGATTTTAATAATATTTAAACATTGTAGCATCATATTTTTTTCCATTAAAACATAATATAAAACATAGAACTTGAAGTTTATTTTTGAAATATTGAATATAGTGTATTAAAAATTGAAAAATTTCATTAGGTATATTTGATTTTTTGGTAATCAATTCATTGAAGCTAGAAAAAAAACCTTTGGAGGATCCAAATTGATTACAATGAGTAACTAATTATCCCTAGAAAAACAAAAAAGAATAAGTAAATAAAGAAATGAAAATATATTTGATATGATTGGATTGTAGTGTTTTACCCCTATATCATGGGTTTTAAGAAGATTTTATCATATGTAAGTTTATTGTCATACATTATGGCCATTTGTTATATTATTTTTAAATATTCATCTTCATCTAATGATGTTTTTTGTATAGAGGTGATGTGAGGACTAATGAGTCTAAATTTTTTTTCATAGGGTTTTACCTTCACATAATACTGATATATATGCCTACAAAAATATGAATAATATTTAACTATAATTAAAATTATAGATCGTTTATTGTACAAACAAATTATGGAAACACACCTCATGTATACATTTAAAACTGAGACTCCCAACCATATATACTTTAGGATTTCATATATATTCTCTGAACTAAGATAGTATATAATATCCTATCCATACATTTTTTCTTCAAAATAAATTATGGATATATTACCTGTAATGCCCCGACCAGACCATCGAGCTTGAACTAGAGTGCCACATGACCTCAAGTGTGCCTCCCTGTATGCAAGAGGCTACTAAATAGAAGCCATGGTCTGGGTCCATCAATGGAGAGATTATACCCCCAATATGTTTTCATAATATAAATAGTAAAAAATAAATAATATAATAAATAATCAGAGTAACATGTAGAAACTGAAAGATGGCATACAATCATAAAATAAACAGATAATGGTCTCCCAATGTGGTGATCCAATCTAGAGTTATAAAAGAAGAAGATATATAAATAAATAAAATAGTGGGGTCCTTCAGAATCCATATTGGTCCGCTGCAAGCTCCATGCTCCTTTTATTAGCCATCGACCACTAGACCCTTTCCCTTACTTAGATCCCTATGCATAAAGTCTGCATGTGTATCAAAATTCCAGCACAGAGTGTGAGTAATAAATCCTAGTTGGACACCACCGATGCATCCTTAACAAGTGTTTCAAGTATAAAAGGTGTATTATATGATAATAATAAATGTTTAAACAATAATAACAACACACAACACATACTGAGCAGTCATATGCTATCCAAGCTACCACAAACCCCTAACCAAACATATTTTAGATCCATGATGATAGGATAATCATAGGATATCAAAGGTGAGAAAGAAAAATCCACTAGTCTTGTAACACACCTCCCATAAATCTCAAGGAATCTAGTCAAATCAGGCCCACTAATCATTGTATCCTAAATCCTTCATGGGTCAGGCCTCCAGACCATTGTTCTCTATCTATGAATTAGTTCAGTCCCCCAGACCATCATACCCCCAACACACTACCTTGGGTCATGCCCCTAGACCATCCTTCTTATACCCTATGATTTGGTCAATCATCTTCATTGTTGTAATCTGCAAGCACTCCCCCTCTAAGGGATGCACATCTCATGGAATCAATATCACAATGTTTCTGATGAGATACATACACACCCACATGTGATCACAATAAATAATGGTAAATAAGTCATGATAAAAAATAATTATACCAAGGAAATATGTGTAAACAAGAGTCCCAAATGTTAAGGAACTTCCTACCTCAATATTTTTTATATTATCACCACGTTTCATCAAGGAATCATCACTCAAAATATATCCATGTGTTCATTATCTCAAATAGCTTTCCAAGGATTCCTAAAACTGATTTTATTATTTTATTTCCAAAATAAATAAAACACCACATATGATAATAGATTCTCCATCATGGATAATTTCAAAATTATTATTTTAATCCATAGCATGAGCTAATAATTTCTTCCTTAGAGAAAATTATAATTTACATGTGATAATAATTTTCTATCATTAGAATAATCTTGGATAACTAGATAATAATTATTTTATCATTCATTGTTAATTTCTATATTATTACCATTTAATAAATATTTATTCAATTTCTAAGGAAGAAAAAGAAGAATTAGATTTACAGTCACTCATTAAAGAAAGAAAAATGGAATTTAAAATCATACCTGGGTATTCTTACTCTATTTAAAATACCATGACCAATAGAGGAGAGGAAAAAATAGGATTTGATGCATCTAGAAACCATAAGAGAACTTGGTTTGGTCAAATAATACTTCTTGGATCTCTTGTAAAAAAATTATGGACTACCTAAACTCGAAGGAATATCAAAAACAAGGAAAGGATAAGGTTTGAGTATTTTGTTAAGGAAAAGACTGAGGGTGGATCACAACATTAATATTCCTAAATTAAATTCATCATTTAACTTTATATTTTAATGAATCTTGAATGAAAATGTTTTAGAATTATTTATAAATGGATTACAACTTTAAATGATTCAAAAGAATCCATTCCCATTATTTAAGCCATTTAAAATGATCAAAAACATGTTTATAGGACGAAGAAGGTGAAATTTCAAAAAATTGAGTAAAACTAATTACCCTCACATTTGAAGTATGTACTGCATAAGGGTAACTATGTTTTACCATTATACGGGCTTTGTAAAAGCTAGATTATCCTTTTGTGAGACTCAAATGAACCTTACACAACTCTACCCTCACACAAATACCCTTACACAGATTGATTCTACTCTTAAATATCCTATTAAAAACGTGGCTACCCTTACATAAGAATTATATTACTCTTACACAATAAGGGAAAGCATGGACTAACCTTTACAAAAATTTTATTTACCCTTACATATCATATAAATACTTGGTATTACCCTTACATAGGTCAATCTTACCCTTATATAGTGCATGGAAAAGTGTCTTTACCCTTATGCAACTCAAGGAAAAACCCCTCTATCCTTACATATTCTTTTAATAAAAAAATTTAACCCTACAAAATTCATAGGTTCTATATAAGGGTAAGAATAATTTTTTTAAATTTTTTCACACAAGAGGATTATAAAATATAAAAAAAGGTTTTAAGAATGTTTAAATATTGAGAAAATTAAAATTCCTCCCCACTATAAAATTTTTATCCTTAAGAAGTTTCTCTAGTGGTCTTACTTGAATATCTCGAGCTATTGAGCCTGAGCATCAAAATACCGCTCCCATGTATCCTCTTGGATTCTTATATACTTCCAAAAGATCCAAAAAAGTGGTATCATCTTCCGTTGAAGGAATTTGTTACTCCGGTCTAAACTCCACACTAGGACTCCTCATAAAATGCATATAGATCTAAATCAACATCCTCATAGTCGATGAAATATGTAGGATCAACCACGTACCATCAAATATTCGACACATGAAACACATCATGCATACCTCGATAGTGAGAAATAAGATCCATATGGTATGCCACTATCACAACCCACTTGGTGATCTCTAAGGGTCTAATATAAGGGCTATCTTTCCTTGCTTCCTTAGATCTTGGTGACCTAACAAAGGATTCATGCTCAAGAAAACCTGATCACCCATATCAAACTCCAAAGGTCTCATACTATAGTTGGAATAAGATCTCTACCTATTCTGAGCAATGATCAACCTCTTTTGAATCAGTTGCACTCTCTCAAAGGTCTCCTAAACCAAATAGAGACCCAAAACCACTGCCTCACCTTCCTCATGAAAATAGAGTGGTGAATGAAATTTCCTCCTATAAAGAGCCTCATAAGGTGCCATATAAATATAATCCTTGTGATTGTTGTTGTATGTGAACTCAAACAAGTCTAGGTGATCATTCCAAGATCAAATAAAGTCTAGAACATAATATTAATTTATATCCTCTAATATGTGAATCATTTACTCTGAATGTCCATCTATTTGAGGATGGTATGTTGTGGTAAATCTCAATTAATTACCGAGGGACTTCTATAAGCCCTACCAAAACTGAGATGTGAAACATAAAAATCTATCAATTATGATACTCAAGGGAACTCCATATAAGAATACTATATCATAGACATATAACTTTCCTAGATGGTCCACTGAGTGAGTCTCTTAGAACAATAAAAGTGATTAAACTTCATCACCTAATTGAAAATAAACTAGATAATGCCAAAACTCCTCAGGGTCTTGGGTAAACACATCTTAAAGTCCATCATGACATCCTCCCACTTCCACATGGGCACTAGAAGTGGATAGATCAAACCACTAGGAGGTTGGTGCTCAGACTTTACCCTCTAGTAGGTATGACATCGAGAAAAGTACCCAGTGATGTCCCTTTTCATCCATGGACACCAAAAGTTTTACCTAAAGTTGTGGTACATATTTGTCACAGTAGGATGTACCAATCATCTAGAAGTATAAAATTACATAATTATCTTCTATTTGATAGAAGCAAGGAATACTACTCTACCATACAAAAAGATCACATCATTGTCACTCAATGACTACCCTGGTATTGGGTCACCTCCAGCCAGTTATTCACAAATCAAAACACCCTCTTAGTTAGTGCCCTATCCATCTTTTACTCATTCTACTAGAGAATATGTGACCACCATTGGAGAGAAAGTCATCGATCCCAGATGCTTAGAAGCATCCATCCTCCAGTTATCCAACAAGCTCATCAAGCACCAATTCTCCTCTAAAGGCCGCTCCCAAGCTTCCAAGCTACCCACGTCTTACAGCTAAGAGAATATGATACGATGTTTCCTTTAACATGTGCATATTACATCTCAAAGTCAAATGTCTGTAGATACTCCACCCAACACCTCCTCCTCAAGTTCAAATCCTGCTGTGTTAATATGTAAGAAAGTATTTTATAGTTAGTGTAGATAACAAACCTCTTCCTGAATAGATAGTGTCATTATCACTTTAGAGTGTGAACCATGGATACCATCTCCAAGTAATGAGTAGGTTAGTTTCACTCATGGGGTTATAGATTATGTTACCCATAAACTACTACCTAATCCATTTACATCAGTGCTACTCCCAAACCAATGCTTGACACATCATAAGTACACGGTTTATCCAATCACTGGATTAGGTAGTATCATCACTGGAGTTATAGTCAACCTATTATTGATCTTAATAAACATATATCAACACTAGTACAACCACTATAACTTTAACCCCTTCTTCATCAATGTGGTCAAATGTGATAATATATTGGAAAATTCCTGGATAAAATATTGGTAATATCCTTCTAAACCTAAGAAGATCCTAATCTCTAACATGTTATGGGGATGTATTCAAGACATCACTACCTCCAATTTATTTAGGTCCAAAGATATACCTATCTTAGACACCATATTCCCCAAGAACGTGACCTCATGAATCTAGAAGTTACACTTCAATAGATTGGTATAAAGACAATGTGTACGAAGAGTACTCAAGACTATCTCGAGATGTCTAGCATGCTACTCTAGTGTTAATAAGTAGATGAGGATGTTGTGAATGAACACCATGATGAATGAGTCTAGGTACAGATGAATGATCTTGTCTATGAGAGTTATGAACACTTCTTGCACATTGGTCAAACTAGAAAACATCACTAGATACTTGTAAAACCCATATCTACTCTAAAACTCTATCTTTGAAATGTCCTTCTCTCTAACCCACAGTTGGTGATAAATCAATCAAATCAATCTTGGAGAACCACTAAGCTCCCTATAACTGATAAAAAAGATCATCAATCCAGGTAAAGGGATATCTTTTCTTCAAATTCACTTGGTTCAACTTCCAATAATCAATATAGAGTTTAATACTACCATTTTCCTTGTTATAAAAAAAGACATTTGTACCCCATGGTGAAGTACCACTACTGGAAATTGGACCATTTGTGATGGGACCCCATCGAAAATAACTCATTGTAGAAAAGGACATCACAAAAAGCCTTTTTTTTTGCGATGGGATGTGGACCCATTGTAAATAATTTCCTTGAGATTATTAAAAAAAGCATTTGTGATGAGGAGTTCCTCATCGCAAAAGGTCTCGTTGTAAATAGTTTCATCGAGATTATTTAAAAAATGTATTTATGATAGGCCGTCATAAATAATATTTGTGACGAGGACCCCCCATTGAAAAAGGTCCCATCGTAAATAACTTTAAAAAATAAAAAAATAAAATTGAAAAAAATAACATTACTAATAAAAATAAAATAATATTAGAAAATAATAATAAAATAATATTGGAAAATAATAATAATAATACCAATATTAATAATATAAATAATATTAATATAATAATAATAATAAAATAATATTAATATTAGTAAAATAAAAAAATATAAAATAATAAAATAAAATTATTAATATAATAATAAGATTATCATTAATATTAATGAAATAATAATATTAATATTATTAAAATAATAAAAAGTTATAAAATAATAAAAACCTCAATATTCGTAAAAAAATAATAAAATAAAAACAAAATAATAAAAAATAAAAAATAAAAAATGAAAAATAAAAAATAAAAAATAAAAAATAAAAAATAAAAAATAAAAAATAAAAAATAAAAAATAAAAAATAAAAAATAAAAAATAATAAAAAATCAAATAAAGTAATGAAATAATAAAAAATTGAATAAAAAATAAAAAATTAAATAAATAATAAATAATGAAATATTCACAATAATATAAAAAACACACTATATAGAAATATAAATAGTTAATATTACAAAAAAAATACATTTAAATGTTTTATCATAAAAAAAATATATCACTAAGGGGGGGGGGGTCCTCCGGAGGAGCTGAATGAGATGGTGGAGGGAAATCCATCCCTAAACCACGAGTCAGACATCACATGTACTCCATCTGCTCGTGCTATTGCTGCTTCCATTGACACATCTCCTCATATTTCTACTACCATCGTCAGAGTTCTTCCTGCTGCTGCTGCTTCCATTGGCACATCTCCTACTGCTTCCATTGACACATCTCCTCTTGATCCCTACGCACACTCTCTATAAGCTCACTCTAAGCTCATAGCTGATCCTGATACTGTGCAGTAGATGATGATTACTCTCCATGTGCTCCTCTAAAGCTAGATGCCAACATCACAATGGTACCATAATAACTCCTAGGTGTCAATCGAGAGCCGATACCAACAACTCAGTCTTTCTCGAAGGTATAATGAGTCGCCTACATCCATATAGCCTCATCAAATCGGTGGGCACTGGTCTGACCCTCATTCTCGGCCTGACTCCCAATCTGTGTCTAAGACGCCACAACCTCATATGACTTCTTCAATTACAATTTAAAATTAAAATAGTTAAAATATTATTTGCAGTTAATTTTAAAACTCAAAAAGAAATTATATTAACAACAATCTGATGTCGGCGATCATCTATAATATACCTAGTGACCAGATTACTATACATCCTCCTATAAATGTCAAACTTCGCAACATCAGGTTGTTCGACTACCTATTTGAATATAAAATAAACCATTACATTTAAAGTTATATAAATTATTTTAAAAAAGTACTTACCATATGTTCCCTATTCATACTGAATGTATGACTATCGACTTGATGTATCACTTCCTGTCTCCCCCAGTTTTGTCGACCAACTGATGATCTTCTATGAAAACGTCCACCCAACCAATGGGAATATAATCCATCTAAAACCTGAGATGAAATTTAATCAGGTCTGTGGGCACAATAAGACTCATCAAAATATGTCACTCATACTTTCTTCATTGCTTTCCTTCTCAAATTGTGAAAAAACTGATGGAAACACTCACACATAAACCCCTCCCATGCCTTCTAGATATCTCCACATATTCTCTCATAAATGGGATACCATAAACCCTATAAATAAATTATAATATCAAGTTATTAATTAAATAAATTTCAAAATAAATATTATTTATTTACATACGAGCCAATGATCGAACATGCAGTGCTGAAAATTAATGCGAATCTCATCCCATGTGACCCATGCTTCAGAAAAATAATTATGCAATATAATGCTTTTCTTTCCAACAACTATATGTTAAAAGATGTCATAAAAAGAAAAAATAATAAAACAATTAGTATATAAATAAATTAATGAAAACTAACTAAAATACACAGTTAAACATACCTCTATATGAATGGATCAAATCCAAGATGTAGACATCGCTCCGGGATAGGGTCAAGAATCATCAATAAGGTAAGATCACACCCCGTACAAGTCCTCCCTGAACTACCAGTAGTCTGAGGGTCAGATGATCCAACATACTTCTTGTCCAAAGGTAGATCAACCTCCTACAACTAAAAAAAAAGATCTTAATCCATCTGAAACATGAAATGAATATTATTATAAAATAGTTAAAAACAATTATATATAGATATATATTATATATGATTATAAACAACATTTAACCATATCAATCTTTATATTCATCCTCATCTTCATATCGAACGATGTCAATGTCTTTATATTCTTCCTCTATATCATCAATTTCTATATGAGTTTTAGTTTCATCATTTCTTATCATTTCAAATTCATTTATAACATCATTAACATCATCATCACTATTGACCCTTAACTTTAGGGTGTCATCATTGATATTCATGTCTCTTTGGAAAAAATATGGGTTTGGGGTAGTCTCTTGAAAAATTTCAATTCCTTTCACTTTATCGGAACCTCTCTTTGAGTAAACTGATTTTCCCGAGATTTAATTTTTATTATACTCCACCAATCACCCAACTTTTTTGAAGAAGCATAGTTATTTTTATAATAAATTTTATGTTTCTAATGATCCAATAAAAATGGTTCATTTACTATAAGAAGACTTTTATATTTAATATCAACGATTCCATGGGTTGGATGAACACACCAGCCTCTCTCAATATCCAACCAGTGACATTTAAACATCATTATGTAATTCTGTCCCAGATAACATAATTCAATAATTTCTTCCAGCATACTATAAAATTAAACTTTAGTTTCTCTATGATGAGATCCTCTTAAGAAGACACCACTATTCATTGTTTTTTTGATTCCCCATATGTACGTGTATGAAATTGAAAACCATTCATGACATAGGCATTATAAGATTTAACCATTTTGGATGATGGGTTACTCAAGACACATAATCGATTATCAATTTTATCAGCATGTTGAGATACCTAAAAATTTGTAAAAAAATATCAATATAACAAGTAATAAATCGATTTTATATGTCAAACCATAAATAATTTATGTTACCAGTTTTTGAAACCAAAAGAAAAAATTATTTTTCCGATGTTCTTCAAGAGAATCTGCATAATTTGTGGAAGCTATTTCTTGATATGATTATGATATAACCTACAAATAAAATAATATTAATTTACTGTAATAAAGATTATATAATAAGTTATAGGATTATTCACAGTACAAATGGTGTCATTTCTTCATAGTTGAGAAAAACATATGTATGAGATCTGTGATATTCATCATCTGAAAGCCATCATTCATGAACTCCATAGAAGCCAAGTTCAGGCTGATTAAAAACTAACAATTTATTGCTCATATAATTTTCAAAATTTCCCTTGTTAAGGACCATAAGGTTTTGTTTTGATGGATATTCAAATTCAAAATAATGAGAGCAGAAAAAAGAAATCTCCTCTTGCAAATAAGTTTTGGAAATTCATCCTTCAACCGATTCTTTGTTACTTAATTTTTTCTTCAATTTCTGCATGCATCTATTGAATAGGTACATCCATCAGAACTGTACCAAATGTCCACATTTTTTTTCATGTGGAAAATGTAATATCAAATGTTCTATTGATTCAAAGAAAGCTGGCGGAAAGATTTTTTCCAATTTACATAAAATTAAAACAATATCTTCTTGTAGTCTGCTTAATGCATTTTAGTCTGTTGTCACTGCACAAATGTCTTGGAAAAAATATTATCTGTCTGTTATTGCATCCCAAATAATAGAATTCAAAAAACAACTTAATCTAATTGAAAAAATTATTTCCATTATAATGTGAAAGTCATGAATTTTTAATCCAGTAATATGACCATTTCTGACACATCTGCCCATATTGGAAGCATAACCATCTAGAAGTCTCAAATATGAAATCCATTGACAAAATAATAATCAAATTTCTTTGGATAGTGTATAAGATACTTTTAGCTTCATTAACTTCTATGACCTGACATTTTAAAACAGTTCAAGTTCTGGTCACCTGTAAATTTGTGTAAGATCTAATCATACTTTTACATTATCTTTAGTCTTACTTGGTGTATACAAAACTATATGAAATAAATTATCAAAATAGTTCTTATCAATATGAATGAAATCTTAAATGTGATATAACAATAAATCAAACCAATATAACAGATCCCAAGAAATGATTTGTTTTATCCAATTGAATTATTTCTCAAAGCCATCAATTTTCTGTTGGTTTATTATTGGTCCAAATGTGATGGGAGGTAATGAAGATACAACTGATTTTACCTCTGTACCTGATATTATTGTTGGAGGTTCATCTCTTTCAATTGTACATTTTTTGAAATGATATTTTTCCCTCCAAAAAGGATGATCGGTTGGAAGGAATATGCAATGACAGTCAAAAAAATAATGTTTTTCCATTGATAAGAATAAACACTTTGATGTCTCTCATATAGTACATACATGATTTTGGACCATGTGTACTCTATCTAGATAACATTATATATGATGGTAAGTCACTAATTGTCCACATCAGTGTAGTTTTTAGTAGGAAATTCTGTTTCGCAGCAACATCAAATGTACTGAAACCATTACTCTACAATGAATTTAACTCATCAATCAATGATTTAAAATAAAAATCAATATTCTTTTTTGGATGTCCTAGAATTAATATGGTCAAAAAGATATATGGATCCTTTATCAACATCCAAGGTGGTAAATTGTATGGAGTTATAAAGACATACCAACATTAATACTAACTACTGTAAGAACCGAATGGAAAAAAACCATCAGTAGAAAGACCAAATCACATGTTTTGGAATTCTAATGTAAAATATGGATGCACTTTGTCAAAATGTTTCCATGAATCACCATCAGAGGGATAATTTAATCTTTTACTTGTTGAAATATTGGTTTTTTGCCATAAAATCAACGTCGCTGTGTTTTGAGATATAAATAAATTCTGAAGTCTGGGTGTAAGAAGGAAATATATCAACTGTTTTACATGAATCAATCCATAATTCCCTAGTTAAGCCTCTTTATACCTCGATTTCCCACATGTGGGACAATTATATAATGACTGATTTTTACCATAATATAAGATCAAATCATTTGAACATGCATGAATCTTCTAATAACCAAGACCTAGATTATGAACCAACCTCTTTCTCTTATAGATTTTTTAGGTAGCACATTTCCTTCAGGTAATAGTGTTTTGACCAAAGAGAATATCTAATCAAAACAGCTATTTGAAATTCCATTATCTAATTTAATATCCATAAATTTTCAACCACATCCAATTTTCTTATCTTGCATCCAGGATACAAGGTTTCCTCAACAAACCATAATAAATCATAAAATTTAGATGGTTCAAACTTAGAAGTTAAATCAATATCATCCTAAGTTTTAGTTTTTCGAAAAGACAGACCTTCCATATCATGTAGTAAATTTTGAAACCGTGATGGAACTGGAACCAAATTATTAGTATCTTCTCTGGAACTGTGTTCACCATGTTGATACAAAAAAACATAATCTGGTTGAAAACCAAAAAAATAGATGACCTCCAACGTTTTCAAATGTGTCAAAAATCCCCAGAGAACATTTTTTACAAGAACACTTAATTGTACCTTCTAAAAAAAATTATGGTTTTGATGATGAAAATGATAAGAAATATTCAACACCCTCAATATATACATGATTTAAACCAGAACCGTTTGGATTCCTGTACTGATTTATCCAAGCATGATCATCTAATAATGAATGTTTTCGACTACCTTATTTCAAATTTCTCTAAAAAATATAATATAATTAGTTTTTTTTGAATAATTTTATATAAGACAAACACTATCCAAAAGAGATAACAAATTTAAATTCACCTTTATTGTAATTTATAATAATTTATATTATTTCATAGTTATTTATAGTATTTTTTTTTAAAATTTTATAATAATATACACTGATTTATAATAATTTATATTAATTAGATCTAATTATTAGTAATTATAGATAATTTATACTAATTACTGCTAATTACGAGGGAACAAATTTCCAATGGATTGGCGGTAACTCTTTTGACCGACAACTCATCTCCTTGGAACTTTCTCTGACTGAAATCACTATGAAAAATCTGCTTCAACGAACGAATATCCATTTTCATATGCATGAGAATGGAGAGTAGGGAGGCCTTTCCGCACTGATCTCCATTCTCATGCATACAAAAATAGATATTTATATGTGAGAGGAAATGTTTCATAGTAATTTCATTCAGAGAAAGTTGCAAAAAGATGAGTCGTTAGAAAAAAGAGCATCTTTTTCCCAACTTCTCATCTCCTTGCAACTTTATCTCACTAAAATCAGTTTGAAAAATCTGCTTCGACATACGCATATCAATTATCATGAATACAAAATGGATATCTGTACATTGGAGTATATTTTTATAATGATTTCAGTGAGAGAAAGTTCCAAGGAGATGAGCCATTGAGAAAAAGGAATGCCTCCAATCTGCTAGAAATTTTGGGAATTTATTACAAATTTATTATGAATTATTGTGAATTATTCCTAATTATTTCTAAATATTGCTAACTATTCTTAATTATTCCAAATTATTCCTAACTATTTCTAATTATTCACAACTATTCCTAAATATTCCTAATTAGTCTTAATTATTCCAAATTATTCCTGATTAATCCTAATTAATATTAATTATTCCTAATTAATCCTGATTAATCCTAATTAATCCCAATTATTGTTAATTATTTCGAATTAATCCTAATTATTACTAATTATTTCTAATTATTTCTAATTATTCTTAATTATTCTTAATTATTCATAATTATTACTAATTAATCTTAATTATTACTAATTATTCCTAATTATTACAAATTATTACTAATTATTACAAATTATTACAAATTATTACAAATTATTAAAAATTATTACTAATTATTCCTAATTATTACTAATTATTCCTAAATATTACTATTTATTCCTAATCATTACAAATTATTCCTAAATATTACTAATTATTCTTAGTTATTACTAATTATTACTAATTATTCCTATTTATTACTAATTATTCCTATTTATTACTAATTATTCATATTTACTACTAATTATTCCCAATTTTTCATAATTATTCCTATTTATTACTAATTATTCCTAATTATTCCTAATTAAACCTAATTATTACTCTTTAGTACTAATTAATCCAAATTATTACTAATTATAACTAATTATTACTAATTATTCCTATTTATTATTAATTATTCCTAATTATTACTAATTATAACTAATTATTCCTAATTATTCCATATTATTACTAATTACGCCTAATTATTACTATTTATTACTAATTTTTACTATTTATTACTATTCATTACTATTTATTACTATTTATTCCTAATTATTCCTAATTATTACTAATTATTCCTATTTATTACTAATTATTCCTAATTGTTACTATTTATTTCTAATTATTCCTAATTATTACAATTTATTACTAATTATTACTAATTATTAATAATTATTACTAATTATTAATAATTATTACTAATTATAAATAATTATTACTAATTATTACTAATTTTTGCTAATTATTACTTATTATTACAAATTATTACTAATTATTACTAATTATTACTAATTATTACAAATTACCACTAATTATTCCTAATTATTTCTAATTATTACGAATTATTACTAATTATTACTAGTTATTGCCAGTTATTACTAATTATTACTAATTATTACTAATTATTACTAATTATTACAAATTATTACAAATCATTACCAATTATTACCAATTAATCATATTTAATACTAATTATTACTAATTAATCCTAATTATTATTAATTATTCCTAATTATTACCAATTATTACCAATTATTATTAATTATTCCTAATCATTACTAAGTATTCCTAATTATTACTAATTATTACTAATTATTACTAATTATTACTAATTATGACAAATTATAACTATTTATTACTATTTATTACTATTTATTACTATTTATTACTATTTATCACTATTTATTACCAATTATTACTAATTGTTACTATTTATTACTAATTATTACTAATTATTACTAATTATTACTAATTATTACTAATTATTATTAATTATTACGAATTAATCATAATTATTACTAATTAATCCTAATTATTCCTAATTAATCCTAATTATTACTAATTAGTCCTATTTATTACTAATTATTACTAATTATTACTAATTATTATTAATTATTACTAATTATTAATAATTAATCCAAATTATTAATAATTAATCATAACTATTGCTAATTAATCCTAATTATTACTAATTAATCATAATTTTTATTAACTAATCCTTATTAATCCTAATTATTACTATTTAATCATAAGTATTACTATTTATTACTATTGATTACTAATTATTCATAATTATTCATAATTATAGATAAATATTCATAATTATTACTAATTATTACTAATTATTACTAATTGTTAATAATTACTACTATTTATTACAATTTATTACTAATTATTCCTAATTACTCCTAATTATTGTTAATTATTCCTAATTATTACTATTTTTTTCTAATTATTCCTTATTATTACTAATTATTCCCAATTATTACAAATTATTCCTAATTAATCATATTTATTACTAATTATTACTAATTATGACTAATTATGACTAATTATGACTAATTATGACTAATTATTTTTAATAATCACTAATTATTAACAATTATGACTAATCATGACTATTTATTATTATTTATAAATATTTATTTCAATTTACTACTTACTAACGCTAATTTTTACTAATTATCGCTAATTAATACTAATTATGACTAATTATTAATAATTTTTCTAGTTAATAATAATTAATATAAATTTTAATTAATACTAATTAATACTAATCACATGTATTCGTAAAAAACATAATGCAAAATAAAATGATCTAATTCTAATTTAATTTAATTACAGCTAATTAACAATAATTATAACTAATATTAGATAAAATGAATTAACTAAAAAAATAGAAGAAATAGATAAATACCTTAAAACTAAATCTTTCGAAGGATTTGAGCCGTGAATATTGCTATGATATAAAATTTTTACCTAAGGAAAATTTTGAGAGAGAAAATATAAGTAGAGAGGGAGAGAGGAGTAGAAAAAGGAGTGAAATGAGAGGAAAAACAGATGGAGGTATATATAGGTTAGATTAGTTGCGATGAGACCCGTCGCAAATACAAAAAAACGCCGCTGGGTATTTGCGACGGGCTCTTTTGCCCATCGTAAATACCCTTCCCGCGGTTTGGCACACAACTCACGTCAAACCTTTTGCGACGAGTACCGTCTACCCGTCACAAATAACTAATTATTTGCAACGAGTAGAGGGTCCCGTCGCAAATAGTCTCTCTCGATAGACTTTTTTGTAACGAGACCTTTCCCTGTCGCAAATACCCCGTCGCAAATAATCATTTTTTTCGTAGTGCACTCAGCTTAATGAATCCCTTATGCTCCAAGTCATCAGAGTGCACCTTAATCTCCTTCATCTCAGATGGCACTATATGATAAGAGGGTATCAAGATGGGATACACACCCAACTCAAGCTCTATCTCAAAGTCAAAACTTATATTAGGAGGTAGTCTTGTGAAGTCATCTGAAAAGATATCCTAATAGAGATCCATTAACGGAGGAAAAGTCGAGGAGGCTGCCACTGATTCTATCGAAATAGCCAATCCCACCATTTGCGTCGTGATCATCCTTAGACAACATAAGTCTGGACTAGCTCTACTTACTCCTAGTTCCCTTTCTCTATTCATAAAAAACCTCTCTCCCTTTGGTGAAGTAAATGAAACCTGTCTCTGATAGTAATCAACGTGAGCTCAGAAGCTGTTTAGCCAATCCACGTTGAGAATCACATCAAATCTCATCATATCTAGTACCATGAAGTCCCATATATTTCCCTAGCTAATGATGACTGTAGGACACTTTGGGCATCACTGAAGATAGTCTATATTCATGCCCAATGGTGTATCAAGGGAAATTAAATCAAAGGATAACTTGATTGGTAAGTCAAGTATAATAGCTACTTGAGTGGATACGAAGGAATGATAAGAACCTGTATAAAAAAGGTAGTAGTTATAGTAGATGTGATCAAAACCATCCCTCGAATAGTAGATGGTCCCTTACCACCATCCACTAGAGTCCAATCCATTACGTACACATATAACACCTCAGATCTATGACCCTTTATCAAGGATGCATAACTAGTCTAAGTATTCATCTCAGTCTATTACTAAGGACCCCGACTGGATCACTGAGTCATAGATTTCATCTATACAACATCCTTATGGAACCACAAAGCTTTGGAGAAGAACTATTGTAGATGCCCTATTTTTATGCACCACCAACATTTCCTTTAAGGTATTCGGTATAAATTTCATTAATGCATGAGCTCCTCATTATTAAATTAATGAAAAACCCCTTCATTCAAAAAAGGAGATAATGATCCCTTTCTCTACCTTGGCTGTTTTCCACCACTATAGCGCAAAAACTCATCCCTCCTCTTCCTTATTTCAGAAGTATCACTGAAAGTTCCATTGGTAACTAGAATAAGACCCGCAACTCTATCCTCCTTTAGACCCTTCTTATTCACCAGGGCCTTTTGAAGCACTCCTTTGAGTTGTGTTGCACAAGAAGACACTATTATCAAGCTCTTTTAAAGCCCTTTGATTTCCTAAGAATTTCCCAAATCCATCATACCTAGAAGAAATTATTTAAAGAGAACATCCTTGAAGGTTTTCCAAGTCATGCCTTTATAACATCTAGTAAGTTTCACTACACTCCACCATATCTTGGAGGGTCCCTGTAGCATGAACACTGCTAGATTCACCTTCCTATCCTATAGGGTCTCTATCATGTCAAAAATACTCTTGATAATCCAAATTAAGTGCTCAATATACTGAGGGCCTCTAGTTCCCTAGAAATATAAAGGATGTTGGAGCCAAAATCCCAAAGCATAGTCGACCATGGTCTTGGTGACTCCCTTGACCTGGATGGGAATTAAGAAGAACACTGCTATATGAAGTGGTCCTTCTACCTAAACTATTAGTGTGGGTGTAAGAGCATGCTCTACAACACCCTTATGCACATTAGGCAGTCCCTCTAGTCATCTATGTGGCAACATATTTAGAAACATGAAGATAAAAAGTTATTAGGATACATCCTAATCGGTCTAAGGGATCACACAAAGGTTTCCCCAGGAGTATACCCATAACCCAAGGTATAATCCTCCTAAGACTAACCAAAGTCTTGTCCTTATACATTAGTAATAATCATCATATATATACTAAAACATACAACATGCTTAGTTCAACTAATTAATACCAATAGAGATATATCATAACAGGAAGGAAAAACAAATATATCACACAATAGGGTATACAAGTCTATCTTGATCATATAACACAATTAAAGAAATTTAATTTAAGGAATAATATACAAAAAAACAATAGTTATATATATAAAATGTAATCCTATGTTCCTAGTCATGATGTATGAACATACCCTAAAATATCATAAATATAGTAACAAACATCCCTTCCTCAGTAACTTGAAGGTTCATTACACATGTATTTTCTAGGAACATGGAAACTTTCCAAACCGATTCCCACACAACTATACCCTTTATACCACATCCTAGGTTAGTCTAAAAGGAAAAGAAGAAAAATGGTGCTCTAATTCCATTTTGTAACACCTTGACCTAACCACTAGCTTTGAACCAGAGTGCCACATGACCCCATACACACCTCCCTATATACAAGAGGCTACTAAATATCAGTAAGGGTCTAGGTCCATCAGTGGAGAGACTATACCCTCAATATCATGTCATAACACAAATAATAAATAATAAATAATATAATAAATAACCAGATTAATATGAAGAAATTGAAATATGGAATACATGTCATAAAATAAATAGATAATGAGATCCTAATGTGGAAAACCAATTTTGAGTAAAAAAAGAAGCACATATATAAATAAATAAAACATTGGGGTCCTTCGAAGTCCATCCTGGTCTGATACCTGCTCCATGATCCTCTACTCAGTCATCGGCTATGGGCCCCTACCCTTACTCAGATCCTTATGAATAAAGTGTTCATGTACATCAAATACCCATTCAAGGTGTGAGTAATAAAATCTAGCAGGACACCACTGATGCACCCTTAACAATTGTGCTAAAGTATAACACATGTATGTCATGATAATAATTTATGCATACATAATAATTACAATACACAATCACATGTTGAGTAGTCCTATGCTAACCAAGCTTTCATAAACTGCCAATTGTACCTAATTCAGCTCCATGTCAGTAGGACAATCATAGGATGTCAAAAGTGAGAAGGAAAAAGATACTAATCTCATTACATTTCTCCTAATGGTCTTAAGTCATCAATTCAGATCAAGCCCCATATCATCATATCCCAACTCCATCATAGGTCAAGCCTCTAGACCATTGTACCCCATCTATACCTTGAGTCAGGCCACCATACTGTCATTACCCTAACATGTTACCTCAGGTCAGTCCCGTAGACTATAATTCCCTTACCTTGTACTTAGGTCCATTATCATCCTCATCGCTATCCACAAGCACTCCCTCTCTAAGGTATGCACATTAAACAACAGTCCACCTATCTCAAGTACTAAGAACCACCCAAAAGGCATGGTAACACACAAAACATGTTAGATCATATAAGGAAAGTGCATCATATTATCATGAGAATATAGTAGCAGCACATAACAACATGTGATCATAATCAAACATGGAAACAAACTACTCTAGAAGTTCTCATGGAATCAATATCATAACAGGTCTCATGGGATATACACACACCCTCATGTGATCACAATAAATCATGGTAAAACAAGGAATTCCAATATAACAATTATAATAAGAAAACATATGTAAACGAGAACCCCAAATAATAAGGAACACCCTTCCTAAATATTTTTGATTTTATTTGCAAGGTCCATTAAGGAATCATCACTTAAACCACATTGATGTGTTTATCTACTCAAACTGCTAGCCAAGGATTCCTAGAAAAGATTATATTATTTTATTTCCAAAATAAATAAAACACCACATACAATAATATATTATCTCTCCTAGATAATTTCCAATTTATCATTTTAATCCATATCATGAACTAATCATTTCTTCCTTATATAAAATTATAATTTACTTGTGATAATAATTTTCTCTCTCTATAATAATCTTGGATAACTGGATAAAATAATTCTTTTATAATTATTTGATAATTTCCATATTATTATCATTTAATAGATAATTATTCAATTTATCCATAAGTAGAGGAATAACTATATTTACAACCGCTCATAAAATAAGGAAAAAAGAATATAAATTTATACATGGGTATTCTTACTTTCTTTAAAATAATTTACCCAACATAGGAGAGGAAAATAAAATAATTTGAAACACCTAGAAACCAAAAGATAACTTGGTTTGGTCAAAGAATACTTCTCAGATCTCATGTAAAGGAGTTTATAGAATACCCAAACTCAAAGGAATATAAAAAATAAGGACAGGATAAGGTTTAAGTAATTTTTTTAAGAAATAGGTCAAGGGGGGATCGTAGTATGAATATTACCAAATTCAATTCATTAATTAATGTTATCTTTGAATGATTCTTGAATTCTAAGGTTTTAAAACCCTTTATAAAGGTAATAAAACCTTTAATCAATTCAAAAAAATCAACTACCATGATTTAAGGAATTTAAAATTTCAAAAAAATGTTTATATATTGAAGAAGATGAAATTACAAAAAAAACTAGGTGAAAATCATTACCCTTATGTATGGAGTATTCACTGCATAATGGTATCTTGGTTTTACACTTACGTGGTTGGTTACCCTTACACAGGCTTTAGAAAAGCCTAGATACCCTTACATGAGACTCAAATAACCCTTACACAACTCTACCGTCACATGAATACCCTTATATAGGTTTAATCTACCCTTATAGCCTATTTAAAAATCAGTATACCCTTATGTGAGAAGTATATTACCCTTACAAAACAAGGAAAAGCATGGGTTGACCCTTAACACAACTCTTGTTTACCATTATGTAGGGCATGAATATATGATATTACACTTACATAGGACAATCCTACTCTTATATGGTGCATGAAAAAGTTAATTTATCCTTATCTATCTTAAGGAAAAACCACTATACCCTTAAACATCCTTTTAATAACACAAGTTACTCTTACACAAGACATAAGTGTTTTATAATGGTAAGAGTAAAATTGATTTTTTTTAATTTTTTTACACAAGAGACTTATAAAATATAAACAAAAGAGGGTTTTAAGAACATTTAAAGATTTATAATGTTAAATAACCATATTTTAACATTGTATCCATGTGAAATTGTAATTTTAGTAAATTTGGATATTGAATTAGTGGGGTAAAGATACCATTTGAAGGTATTTTTGATTGATTGGTTGATCCTTTAGATTATTTTTATTTGACACTCTTTTAAATCTTTATTTTATCCATTTATAATAACATTCCTTGGTTTAGAAAATTTTTAATTAATTTTTGATGGTTTTGAATAAATAATAAATTGTGAAAGACCTAACTATTTACCAATATGTATTTGTAAAAGATCAAATGGACTTGATATGAAAGTTCTAATAGTATGTTTGAATATGTAGATATATATATCATCAAGGGGAACAAATAACTAATCAATAATATCATGAGATACATGAATCCCTACTCTTAGATAATCTGTTGGATGTTATTTTCTATGTAGAATATCTCCTTAGATATTTTACACTATACCCCTCACAATAAAGTGATGGGTGGGCATTAATAGATTTAAATCACAATCAATTTCACTATATAGAATTTTAGTATAGGAAAGGTATCAGTATCTATATTATTTCAAATTCATATAAATAATTATGAGAAAACATATTACCTCTATTAAGGAATACCTTTGAGGGGAATAGTTGGTCTCAAAACTGGGGTGGAGACTGCATCTTCATGTAGTGGTTGTTGTTGTGTTGTTTCTTTTCTTTGATTCGTTCCCATAACATTATCTAACAAATCTATCTTAAAATTAAGTTTTTATTATATAATATTTATTCATTCTTGAGTCTCATCCATTTTCTTATCTTTATCCCCTTGTGTATTTCTTTTCTAAAAATATGTTCAATGTGACAATCCAAAACTTTTACCTCTGACATGACAATATTGTTTTGGCCACTTCAAGTCCATTGAATGTAGTCATTCATCATATATAAATAATTATTATACTTATGTCTAAATATGATAAAAAATATAGGAAAATAATTATTTGTTATTATGTAATAAAAATTTAAAATAGAATAACTTTTTATTATGTTATACTTACACATGATTCCTATACTTTTTGTGTGTTTTCATCTAATAGTATTCTTTATTTATTTATATACTTATTCTTCCATATCACATGATATGGGATGGAATTGGATTTGGATTTTGGTTCATTAATCTACATATAAATAAAGTAATATAATTATGTTTTTTTCATTCCATATAAAATTATTACTATAGATTTAAAATACATACCATTTTTTCAAGTGAAGCATACCCCATACTTTTTTACGGTAGGGGTATGTTGGTTTTGATGCACACTATTTATTTTCAGCACTTAGTTGATATTTTATAAATTAATAATTCTTAATCATAATGATTAATACATGTATTTTCAAGTAAAGTATTACCAATCACGATGTACCTAGAGTGTTTCCTCCTTATAATGGACAATGAACACTTTCCATGTTTCTTGGTTTATCATGTGTGTATATATCTATGGTGGGTACAAGATTACTTTCCTTTTAGTATCCCTATGATGATGATTCTTATTTTTTTGAAAGGCTCTATGAGTCTTTCTAGTGACCATTAATACAAATTTTATTCGGTAGTCATTTAGTATAAATTCACTCTACAAGGGATAATAAAGAGTAAATCAACATTTCATTATTTTATTTTTTTATTAAAATAGAGAAATTATATCATAATGTTACCCTAATATATTCCCAAATTAGTGCATTCATCATAGTCACAACATTGTTCCATGTATCTTCATTAATATAAATATGAATTTGAGAGGTGACCCCAATGTAACTAATGAAAATGGACTTGTTGGGATCAATATGCTAACCATGTGTATTCTATCCAACCTCAAATTTTTTGCCTTTGCTTCTCTCCTTGATAATTTTTGTTAATACCATCACACTAGGACACTCCTATTTTTTCTTAGACATAGGTTTTTCACCTTCTAACATTTCATCAGTTTCAAAAATTTCAATATATTTTTGCTTAGGAAAACAAGCTCTTGTTCATTTGGAATTAGTAATTCTAATTTGTATCCTGATCGAGGCTTCAACCCCCGAATTTCTCCCATTGATATTTTATTCACCTCAATCTATGGAATGTACATCATTGTAAGTGACATTGGCCCCTACTTGATAGAATTCATAGGGGTGTGTGGGATATATAGGACAACACTTGAAGGGGTGGTAGGCCATTCTTATGGAGGTCAATGGTTTGCTGGTCGAGAGATAAAATTGGTTTTTGGTGGTTTCATTGATGATTGAGGATGGTGGATAGGGATCCATTGGCGATGGGCATTGATGGACATAGATCTATCAAGAGTGGCGATGGTGGTTGGGGTGGTATCACTACCGACAGATTATGGTAGACCAAATAGACAGGGGTTCGTGTAGTAATTGCAATGGCGAGCACCAGAGGACCTATTGGATGTGGAGAAGACCGTGAAGACTAGGTGTAATAGGAGGGAGTGTAGAACAAACCTCCAAGTTTGGTCTTTGGGTTATTCTTTCATGGAATTTAATATCCATTGAGCCTATGAGTCATATAATGGGATTTATCTACCCTGAAAAATGAGATGGATTTGTTTGGTTTATTAGATAAGGTGTAATTCCCCCTATCTATATATATATAGTTCCTTAGGATTAGTAGCATTAGTATGTGGAGAAACTTGTTGTTCCTCAGGGTTAGAATACTGAAAATTTAGAGAAACTTGTTGTTCTATAGGATTGGGAGCAATAACATGTGGAGAAGATAATATCTAAATAATTATTTTAATATTTAATTTATATTATGTAAATGTGGCAGTGAACACATTATACTACAAGGAAACAAAATGTATATTAAAAAAAATAACCTGATAATTTAAATATCTTTTTTTAATGGATTTAACCCCTCTATTAGGTATCCAAATCCTCTCATTTTGGTCTCCTTTGACATACAAGACCTTGTCTATATTGGGACCACCTTTAAATGATTGTGATGTACCAATGAAATGGACATCCTTAGTTAAAATGATATATGTCCTTGTAGTGGTTTTGGTCAATAACAGAATAGTTGACCACTTTCTGTTTATAGGATTTGAGACATAAAATGCTTGCATTTCCTGTGATTTAATTATGATTTGTTCATTCTTGTACCCTCCCATACTAAAATCCACTTTCATAAATATCAATTAATTTATTTTAAATACACTTCTGTTATCAACCCACTTGTATTGAAAAAAAAGAACTTGGAATATTGTATAATCAAACTCACATATTTGTTCAAAGATTCCAAAGTATGACATATTCACATAAATTGGATTTCTATCCTTGGTAACAAATACATACATCACTTCTACCAAAAGGGTCACTCCACTATTTTAAATGGTATTGAAGTCATTATATTCTTTTTTATAGTATATAACCATTAATTATATAACCATTATACGATAATACATGCACACTTGGTCCCTTGGCTAGTCATCAAAGTTGTTCTGACATTGAATTTATATTTTTAGTTAATGGTTTTAAAAATATGGTCTAAAAAATATCCTATAAAAAATTAATTATGTGTATTTTATAACCATATTTTAGCACCTGATGGATTAAAATGCCTAATAATTACTTTGTGGGTTTCAATATACAACATAACCTCTAAACTGTAACAAAAAAACCTGGGTCACCTGAGCTTCCACCCAAGCCAGACCGCCACATAGCCCAAAGCGTGTTCTAAATCTCCATGGTATAGTGATAAGTACCAGGAATAACCAACTATATCTTGGGAATGGTTTCACCATTGGTAAACTGACATGACCAATCCATGAAATAAGATGACTACACCAATATTATCAAAGTCAATAATATAAAAAGGAACATCCAAAATACACAATAAATACTAAGAATATGCCATAATCAATATCAAAAATCACATACAAAACATTCCATAATAGGATATATATGTGGTATCTCAAGTCAAAGCCCAAAACTCAAAATAAAGGGGAATAAGACCAAACAAGGCCTATACATACATCCCAATGGTACAATTACTAAAATGAATCCACATGATACAATCTATATGAGGAAACATATCCTCTATAAAACATTGGACGACAGTAATAAAGAAGACCCACCTTAGTATATGGTGTCCTTTCTCTTACCTATGTCTTGCAAAAAAAATTCTACGCACACATGAATTCCCATGTAGGGTGTGAGGCACATTGTAACACCCCGAGATTTTAAAATATAAACATCATAATTGATATAATGTATACAAAAACACCAAACGTAGAAGGGAATATAACATCCTGATAATTTTGGATACATTTATTTTTAAATAAATTCAATCTCTTTGATAGCTTTCAAGTTATGCAACATTGGGTTTGAACGAAACACAATAATCTATTAAAATAATATTATTTAAACATTAATATTATAAATTTCACAACCCATCCTCTAGGGTCCGTTCCGTGAATACCCCAAGCCCACCTTCCATAGGCCAGGGGTTGTAGACTATAACTGGAAAGGATTATCCCTAAAAAAGGAAGGCATTGCCTCAAAACCTGTACACACACAGACTAGGTATACAACGAAAGAAAACCACATAGTATAACTTCTTAAGGAAAAAGTAAGTACTGAAAGTAAATGAGCCAGAATACAAGCCCAACTGAAGAGGAATTAAAAAAAAGGGAAAAATGTTCTCTAGAGGTCGTCCACCAAGAATCCTACTTGAAGGGTAGGTACATCTCATTGTCTACTGTCACTACCGCTCACCACGTCCGTATATCACCTCCGAGAACCGTCTAGTCCTGACTCCTGAATCTTAGTCAAGATGCCCATCATCTTCACAAGACACAACAAGGTGCGGGTGAAGACCATGCATGGGTGAGTATGAAAATACTCAGTAGGGACCCCGAGACCCCTAAAGGTCTCTCATAATTACACAAAGGAAAAAACACAAATCATGATCTCAATCACAAAGTACAAAGAAAAAACTCAGCTCAAACCAGGTATAAATTTAGTGCAAAAGTATAGATGATTAGTCATAAAGCTAGATTATCTTATTCTGTCAAGAGGCTCTGCTGATAACCCACACATGATCGACAGATGATGACCCACACATGATCGCTAGGAGCTGACCCACACAGGATTGCTGAACACTAACCCACACAGGATTGATAGGTGCTGACCCAGGGAGGATCGCTAGGTGCTGACCCATGGAGGATCGCTAGGTGCTGACCCATGGAGGATCGCTAGGTTCTGACCCAGAGAAGATCGCTAGGGGATGACCCATAGAGGATCTCTAAGTGCTGAACCATGGAGGATCGCTATTATTTCTTCATATCACAACCATCCACTGGATTCCCACACATAGTACGCTTGATTCTGGAGGATCCGCTCCACCAGCCATCAACCGTGTTTCAACCTCCAAGAAGTCCCAAGAAGAAGTAACCCGATGAACTGACATGTGATAAGGGTTCCAATGCAACTGACTGCGCGTCAATCGGACGCCCAATTTGTAATTTATAGGCATTTTAGTGTCGGGGGCCTGGTTGGATTAGAATATGATCCAACCCAGCCGTACTCCAACTTTCCTCAAAACTCAAGTGGATTATCTCAAAAGAACTGCCCCATCCTAAGGGTTCTGGTGCCACATACAGTTTGCCAAACGAACATCCGGTTTAGGAGATATAGCCCTTTAATTGAAACTAGGTCGTGAGTGGGTCTGGGTTGGGTTCAACTCGGCCCAGTTCGGATGGCCCCGACCAGGTTCAGCTGGTCCCGGACCGAAGGGGTTGGGCCGTGGGCTCGGCCTGCTGGCCACGAGCTCAGCCCGTTGGGCTGTGGGATCGGCCCAGCCCACTCGGCTGGGTGCGCCCTGCCGGGCCGCTCGACCAACCCAGCCTGCCAGCTGGGCATAGGGGTCAGATCCCCTCCCAAAGAGCTTGACTGTTTGGGCTCCTCCATTAGCGGCACCAGCTAGTGCCACCCCACCTAGCCAGTCCGTGTGGACTAGTCATCTACGAGACCTGTGGGGTGCGGGTCCGCCCTCCACCGCGACTCGAAGCCGCGACCCTCCTCTGTGGCATGCTGCTACGGTGTGCCACCGTCGTCGATGCGGCAGGAGATGGCCAACCGCCCCATTCATCTTCCATGATGCCTTTGGGCGCTGCCACCATCGGTTTCAGTCACCAGTCGCCGGTGCCGCCGTGCCGACGGTTCTTCTGCGGGCCACCGGTGAAGTCTTGGGGGTACGATCTTCTTTCCGACTGCACCTACGGGCCTTCTGGGACGTCTCCATCATTATGTGGCCCCCAGTTCCATCTTGCCACCGTGCTGGTTGGTCTCTCGTGAAGAACGCAATAACGCAACGTCGGCAGAGGGTCCGAGACTTGTTTGATTCGGCCTACACCCTCCTCGTTAGCTTTATAACAAGGAAAGGGGTTCAACATCATCAACAGTAGATGAAACATAAAACTCTTAGAAATAAAATCAATACAAACCCCTACCTTGAATTCATTGGAAGGCATTGCAGATAAGGAAGACTGGTCTACGTCTAAAGGTGTTCGTCGACATTCACCATCGCCCGTCTATTCCTCTAATGACTGTTAGAGCGTCCCCTCTTAGCTCTCCCAAAACCCATTCCCAAGCTTTGATTAAATAGAAGAATAATCTTCCAAATTGTGTTTAACATTATGGCTCATTAATTAACTATAATTAATGAGTCAATTAAACTCACAAACATTATCGTTACAAAACCAAATAAAACGAGATGTTTAAGACATTCAAAGTATCTCATTAAAAGTCTGACATTTCACTATGGTCCCACCACCATTACTTAATATTTCCAAAAAGAAAATAAAATAACCTTTAGTTATTTTTTTTTGTAAATTCCAAAAAAATTATCTTTTTTGTCTGCCTTTTTTCGAACAAAGTTAAGATTCCCTTAAGTGAATCCCAATGCTGCGAATTCAACATTGCCCTTAGATTTTTAATCCAAGCACTGGTTCAAAAGACAAAAATATCTGCTCACACATTTTACTAAACGTAACTTAAAAAAAGTTCAAAAATCCATTCTGGGCACATTGGGCCTTGGAATCACATGCCATCAATTTTTACAAACTCGTAATAATCCGTTATAATTTTAAAAAAATTATATGAAATTTTTGGGTCTTTACATTATCCCCACCTTAGGGATTTTTGTCCCCAAAATCCACAAAAAAACTATTTTAAAAATGGGGGTACTGAGCACGTATCTGAGCCTCCTCCCATGTGCTCTCCTAGAGGTTCTCATGCTCCCATCGAACTGCACTAGAGGAATCTACCTCCCATGAAGGACCCACTCATGTAAATCCTCTATCTCTATTGGGAACTCCGTGAATGTTTCCCCATTGTCAATGTACAGATCTCCCTAGTCGATAATGTGTGATAGATCATGCACATACCTCCTCAACTAAGACACATAAAAAAAGTATACACTTTGTGCATCTATGGGGGAAGATCTAGATGGTATGCCACCGCGCCTACTCTGATGAGGATCTGGAAAGGTCCGATGAACCTCATAGATAGCTTGTCGCCCCGCCCAAATCTTTACAATCCTCATTGAGGTGAGACCCGTAGAAAGACATGGTCTCCCTCCTTAAACTCCAAGGGCCTCCGTATCCTGTTGTAATAAGACTTATGCCAGCTCTGTGCGGTCTTTATCCGCTCCTGGATGATCTGCACCTTTGTAGTGGTAGCCCGTACCAACTTTGGACCCATAAGTTCTTACTCCCCTGGGTCTATCCATCATAGAGGTGATCTGCACGATCGCATGTATAAGGCCTCAAATGGAACCATGCTGATAGTGGGGTGATAACTGTTGTTGTAAGAGAACTCCACTAGTGGAAGGTGGTCCTCCCAACTGTGGCCAAAATCAAGGATGCAATCATGGAGCATGTCCTCAAGCGTTTTTATGGTCTGCTCCATTTGACCATTTGTATGAGGATGAAACGTGATGCTCAAGAGTATTTGAGTCCCAAATGCCTCCTGTAATCCCTTCCACAACCAAGATGTAAAACGAGCATCACGATCTGAAACGATCATCGATGGCACCCTGTGAAGCCATGCTATCTCCTGTACTTAGAGGCATCCCAATCCCTCTACTGATCCCTACTCTCGGATGGGTAAAAAGTAGGCCCACTTGGTGAGTTAATCAATGATCACCTAGATGGAATCATATTCCCTGGATGTACGTGGTAGCCCTATCACAAAGTCCATGGAGATGCCATCCCACTTCCATTCGGGTACCTCATGTGGCTGAGTCAAGCCTATTAGAACCTGGTGCTTGGATTTAACTTACTGAAAAGTGAGGCATCATGAAATAAACTCCACCACTGCTTTCTTCATCCCTAGACACCAGTACTAACACTGGATGTCCTGGAACATCTTCGCCACACTAGGATGTACCACCAAAGGGGATGTGTGGAACTCCCTCAACAAATCCTATCATAGTGTCAAGGGTACCATGGCGCGTCCTCTGAAAATGATGACATGCTCCCCACCTTTAGAAAATACTTCAGGAGCCCATCCTGAGGATATCCAAGCACGTTGGGCCTCATAGTCAATGTCCCCAAGTTGTTCCTACCTCACTCACTAAAGAAGTGGGGGAGTAACTATCATAGACTGGAGGTAAGATACTCCATCACTATCCATGAAGGATAACTGAAACACAGCTAGCTGCTATGTCACCTCACTCAGTAACTGTAAACTATACCTCCTTCTAAGTGCATCTGCCACCACGTTCCCTTTCCCAAGAGTGTAGAATACCTCAAAGTCATAATCCTAGAGGAACTCCAACCATCACCGCTGCCTCAGATTTAGGTCCTTCTATGAGAATATATACCTAAGACTCTTGTGATCAGAGAAGACAGTAAAATATTCTCCCATCAAGTAGTTCCACCACATATTCAATGTAAAGACCACTATTTCCAACTCCAGTTTATAGGTCACATAGTTCTGCTCATGTTTCCTCAACTATCGTGAGCTGTAGGTAATCAATACTCAATCCTACATCAGGACACATCCTAGTCCAGTCACTAATGTATTGCAGTAGACTACATACCCAACGCCCTCTTTTTATAGCCTCAATATGGGGGCACTCATCAGTCTCTACCTCAACTCCTGGAAAATTTTCTGGCATCTCTCTATCCACAAGAAAGGTTGTTCATTATTTTTAAAAGTTGAAAAGGGTGCAACTACTTTGGAAAAGTCAGGTACGAATTCTCTAGTAGTACCCAACCAACCCTAGGAAACTCCACACCTCGGTCACACTACTAGGTGCCTCCCAAGAAAGCACTGAATATATCTTCATTGGATCCACTACAACTCCAGACTCCGAGATAACATGTCCCAAAAAGTGGACTTCCAGTATCTAGAACTGGCACTTCGAGAGCTTAGCATAAAGATGGTGATCTCAAAGTGTATCCAGAACTATATGCAGATGAGTAGAATGATCCTCCTCCAATGTCGAGTATATCAAGATGTCATCAATGAAAACCACCATGAAGCGATCGAGGTAAGGCCATAAGATCTTGTTCATGAATCCCATAAACACTACCAGAGCGTTGGTCATGCCAAAAGGCATCACCAAGAACTCATAGTGGTCATACCGACATCTGAAGGCCATATTTGGTATATCCTCATCTCATACCCTAAGCTGATGATAGCCTAATATGATGTCTATCTTCAAAAACCATTGAGCTCCCTTCATCTGATCGAAGAGATCATTGATCCTCGAGAGTGGATACTTGTTCTTCATGGTCACTTGGTTCAGGTGCTGATAGTCCACACAAAGCCTCAAACTCCTATATGCCTTCTTGGAGAACAAAATCAAGGCTTCCCATGGAGAAACACTGGGCCTTACAAACCCCTTTCTCTGCAAGTCTTCCAACGGTACCCTAAACTCATGAAGTTCCATAGGAGCCATCTGATATGCTGGAGTAGATATCAATGTTTTACTGGGGTACATATTAATGTAAAAGTCTAACTCTCTATGAGGAGTTAGTCCAGGAACTTCATCAGGAAAGACATCAACATACTGGTCCACCAATATAGGATAACTCAGAATCCTCATGTCAACTTCTCCGAAGGTAAGGCTAGCCAACTAATAAGTGATTGGTTGTGCCCTCCTTCGAGAAATTCCATCATGATCTGAAAAAGTTCCCTTCTCACTGGTGAAGGAAAACCTGGTCCCATCCTTGTAGTCACACTGCACTTTGCGCCTAAAAAAGTCAATCTGATCATGGACCGTGGATAGCTAGTCCATACCCAAGATGACATCGTAAGGCCTCGATGCTGCTACTAGGAGATCCCAACCAAATCTCTATCCTCCTAGAGTAATCTAACACTACCAGGATCAGTTCATAATCATCGAATACTCTCCAGTAGGAGTCTCTATTCATAAGGATCGAGCCAATGGATCCATATGAATCTCCGAGATCTGAACGAGAGACATGGAAATAAAAGAGTGACTGACACATGTGTCTATAAGTACTGCAGATAGGGTGGAATAGACACAGATCATACCCCGAATCATCTCTGAAGCACTGTGATCATAGGCCTCTACCTCCTAAACCTGATCTCACCCCTATCCACCTTCTCCCTATGGTCGGGGTAGACCACCTGGGGGTGGTGGTGGTAGAACCTCAAATCGCCACCCACCGCCTACTGCACGGCTAGATCCTCTTCCACATCCACCACCCTGCAAACCTCCCTACTCGAATATCTACCTCTACCTTGGAGGTCCCTCGACTATATGATAATCATCTATATGGAAGGTTGGGAAGTCATGATCCATGTGACAGTACCCACCACACATGTAGCACAATCTTCTCCTCTGTTGACCTCCTCTGTCCCGTGAGCTCCGCACTTCCGACCCTACATTCTCGGGTCACCCACCAGAAGGTCTCACCTGCTTGGGCCTTTGCATTATCTGGATACTACCTACTACAGATGACTCAGAAAAATGTCGTCTGATGGTGGCTCTCACTGTTTGTACCTGCTCAGCTAGAAAGATCTCCACCAGTAGTTTTCGCTCTAGCACTACATCCTAAGTTAGGATATTGAGTGATATCATCAACTCTATGATCTCCCGTCAGAGACCTTGCTCAAAGGTCTAGGCCCTGAAGAAAGGGTCATGTACTATATCGGTGGATTAGCGAGATAGGTTAGTGAATATTGCCAAGTACTTTTATACTGTCAGGATACCCTGCTGTAAGTGCAGGAGATCCTGAATATGCACATAGCATAGAGTTTTTGGAATGAACTCCACCCTGAAGAGGCCCTCAAAGTCCAACCAGGAAAGTGTTGCCTCATCGTGTGTCTGGAGCATCAGGCTCCACCATCTCCCTATTGTTCCTTGAAAGAAGCTAACAAATAAGATCACTGTCTGGTCTGATGGTGTCTCGACCAAATGAAAAACCCATGCCATAGCCTCCATCCAGTCCTCAGCTATCTGGGGATCTGTCTCGCCTCGAAACCTCAGAGGCCTCTATCTCTAGAAATCGTACAACATGATCAGTCGGCGTGCATGGTGCACTGGTGGGGCTGGTGGAATCTACTACCCTACGGGTAGTGGTGCTACTGGTACACCACCTGAAGGTACCATCGACGTAAGAGGGCCCTGCACCAGAGCCTCATCAATCGGTGGGCCATCATCATTTACTGTCTCTGGAATCCTGGATGGCTATCTCCATGGAGACATCCTGTAAAGTAACAGGTGCACCAAAGTCAATAAGTTATACCTGGTGAGCTAACTCAAAATAGATCAAAAGAAAAACATTTCAAAAAAACATGCAATCAGTGTTTTTGTGTATCAAGTCAGAAATTAGAACTCAGGGTCCTGGTTTATGGATACATCAGCCACCACACCAACACTGGACTCCCTAAATTGGAAACCGTACTCAAAACATTTAACACCATTGCCCCATTGAAAAGATCATATTCTTAGTTCTTTGGTAGAAAAGAATCCTCTGATACCACTTTGTCATGACCCGTCCTCTAGGACCCATGTCGTTACTACCCCAATCCCTACATCATTAGGCCAGGGGTTGGTGACTAGCACCGAAAAGGCTTATCTCTAGAAGGGAAGGCATTACCTCAAAACCTATACACACACATACTGGGTATACAATGAAATCAAACCAAATAGTACAACTACTGAAGGTAAAAGTAAGTATTGAAAGTAAAGGGGCTAGAATACAAGACCAACTAAAAAGGAAATATAGCAAAAAGTAAAAAATGTGCTCCAGAGGTCGTCCATCAAGAATCCTACCTGAAGGGTAGGTACAACTTTTCGTCTACCATCACTACAGCTCAACATGTCCATTTATCACCTTTGAGCACCATATATTCCTGACTCCCAAATCTTAGTCAAGCTACTCGTCATCTACACAAGACACAACAAGGTATGGGCGAAGCCCGTGTAGGGGTGAGTATGAAAATACTCAGTAGGGACCCCGAGTCCCCAGAAGGTCTCTCAAAATTCCACAAAGGAAAAACCACAAAGTATGATCTCAATCACAAAGTGCAAAGAAAAAGACCCATCTCAAACCATGTATAACTTAAGTACATAACTACAGATGATTATTTGTAAAGCTAAATCATCATAATCTATTGAGAGGCTCTGTTTCTGACCCACACAAGATCGATGGATGCTGGCCCACATAGGATCGCTAGGCACTGACCCACACAGGATTGTTGAGTGCTAACCCACACTGGATTGATAGGTGCTGACCCACGGATGATTGCTAAGTGCTGACCCATGTAGGATCACTAGGTGCTGACCCACATAGGATTGCTAGGTGATGAACCACAGAGGATCGCTATTCTTTCTTCATGTCATAGCCAGCCATTAGATTCCCACACTTAGTACGCTTGATTCCGGAGGATCCGCTCCACCAGACATCGGCCGGATTTCAACCTCCAAAAAGTCCCACAAAGAAGTAAACTGATGAACTTCCATGTAATAAGGCTTCTAACGCAACTGGCGGTGCATTAATTGGATGCCTGGTCTGTAAGTTATATGCATTTTAGTGTCGGGGCCCCAGTTGTATTTGAGTATGATCCAACCTGAACATACTCTAATTTTCTACAAAACTCAAGTGGAGTACCTCAAAAGAATTACCCCGTCATAAGGGTTCTGGAGCTGTATACAGTTTGTCAAATGGACGTCCGGTTTAGGAGATATCGCCCTTTAATTGAAACTGGGGCATGAGTGGGTCTGGGTCCGGTCCGACCCGGTTGGACCGACCCATCCCAGACCGAAGGGGCTGGGCTGTGGGCTCAGCCCACTGGGCCACGAGACCTTCCCGACCCACCCAATTGGGTGCGGCCCGCTGGGCTGCTGGACCAACCCATCCCGCTGGCTGGGCGCGGCCCGCCAGCTAGGCGCGGACCGCCAGCTGGGCACGGGGGTCAGCTACCCTCCCAAATGGATCGGCCCTTTGGGCTCCTCCATTAGCAGCGCCAGCTATCGCCACAACACCTAGACGATCCACATGGACTGGTCATCTATGGGACCCATGGGGTGTGGGTCCACCCTCCGATGTGGCTCGGAGCCGCAACCTTCCTCCACGGCGCGCTGTCGCACCGTTCCATCACCGTCGACGTGGCCAACGATGGTTGGCCACCCCTTCTTCCACCGCAGAACCATCAGGCATCACCACCTTCTCGCGGACAACAAGATCCGACCACTACCACCGAGATCCACCACCAGTCGCTGACATCGTCACACCGGCGGTGCTTCCACGGGCCACCAGTGAAGCCACGGTGGTCCGATCTTCTTCCTGACTGTGCCTACGGGCCTTCCGGAACATCCCCATCATTTCATGGTCCCTAGTTCCATCTTTCCACTGTGTTGGTCAGTCGCCCATGAAGAACAAAATCAAGAAATGTTGGCGGAGGATCCAGGACTTGTTCGGTTCGGCCCGTGCCCTTTGCGTTAACATTATAACAAGGAAAGGGGTTCAACATCATCAAGAGTAGATGAAACATAATACTATTAGAAATAAAATCAAGACAAACCCCTACCTTGAATTCATTGGAAGGCAATTTAGATGAGGAAGAAGGGTCTGCATCCGAAGGTGTTCGTCGGTGTTCACCATTGCTCGTCGATTCCTCCAACGACCGTCACTCGATCACTGTTCTTTACTGGAGTGGAAAGTAATCGGTGTTTTGTCAGAGCCTCCTTTCATAGATCTCCGAAAACCCATACCCAAGATTTGATTAAATAGGAGGATAATCTCCCACGTTGTGTTTTACATTATGGATTATTAATTAACTATAATTAAGGAGTCAATTAAACTCACAAACTTTGTCATTACAAAACCAAAGAAAACGAGATGTTTAAGACATTAAAAGTCTCCCATTAAAATTATAATGTTTCACTACGGTCCCAACACCATTGGTCAATGGTTTCAAAAAGAAAATAAAATAACCTTTAGTTATTTTTTTTTGTAAAGTCCAAAAAAATTAAATTTTTCGTCCGACTTTTTCCAAAAAAAGTTAAGCTTCCCTTAAGCGAATCCTGGCGCTGCGAATTCATTGGTGCCCTCAGATTTTTAATCTGAGCACCAGTTCAAAAGATAGAAATCTCCGCTCACATGTTTACTAAATGTACCTTAAAAAAAGTTAAAAAATCCATTCTTGGCACACTGGGCCTCGAAATCATGTGCCATCAATTTTCACAGACTCGTAATAATCCCTTATAATTTTAAAAAAATTATATGAAATTTCTGGGTATTTACAATAACATAGATATTAAATTAGTAGGTGTGAATAGTAATAAATAAATTATGAAAATAATATGGTTTAAATTTTTTAAAACAAATTCATTTTTATCTATTTATTATAAATAAAATAAGAATAAATTAAAATAAAAAGAAATGTTTTCTGAAAAAACTATATTTTTTCGAAAATACGGTTTAGTCGAGCTTCATGCACATAATATAAAATTAAATTTTTTTACCAATTTTAGAAAATTTATTTGATAAAATGATTTTTTTTAAAATTATAATATAAAATTTATCTTAGAGTAATTTTTTGGGATTTTTCTGAAATGTTTCATTTTTTGATGAATAATGAGAATAATGAATTGTAATTGAAAACTGCATTTTCATTTAAATTATTTATAAAGTTAAATTATATTTTAAAATGGTTTTAAAATAAAATTAGTACAATTATATATCTATTAATAAAATTATGCCATTTTAGTCATTTTCATATTGAATTTTGATATAAAAACTTTGTAAACTTTAGAATATTTTCTCTTTAAAAACCTACTTTCTCATCGCATCTATGAAATTATTTTTAAATTAAATATTACCAATTATGTAAAGAGAATTTGTAAAAATAGATTCTATATTCTAAATCAACATAATTTACACTATCTAAAATTTTAAACTTGATTTTTGACCATAATGAATAGTAAAAATTATTTACCACGATTAAGGTAAAATCTGATTTACCGGGGGTTATTATAAAAAGATAATGGTTAAAATAACCTAAAAACTTGTATAAAATAAATTTTATGTCCATATTTATAATTTATAATGTCTAAGTATCTACAATAATTCATTTTTTACCCTTTTGGAAAAATAAAAATATGGTTACACATTTTTCTTTTCAAAAATTACAAGTGTGCCAATCACCTAACTTATAAAAGGCCACCCCTATCCTCTCTTATTAACATGTTAAAACCATTTTGGTTCAGTAAATACCTATTAAAATAACTTCCCAAATTTCATACCCAAATCATAGAATCATTTTTTCGAGAAATCTATTCTATCAATACTTTAGGTATAATCCTAAAGAGGTGGTCCGATAAGAGGTAAAATTACTAACTATGTATTTTTGTTTTATTTCTTATTCATCCTCCTTAAAAAAATTATTAATTTATTCTTATATAATAATATAAATATATTAAATATACTTATATGTTATAATGTTAAGGTAATTACCTACAACCTTCTCCACTTCCATCAAATGGGTTGTGAAATCATCATTTGTGTGTATGGTGGATTACCACATGGCGAATCCACGTCATTCATTTTTCCATTACCACATCTCACAGTTGAGTATGATTATCTATATAAAGTATATATATGATATTTATAAAATACTTATACCTATTGATTCATTATATTATATATAGAATTTTACTTTTCATTCCTTATTGGATACGATAACATCGCTCGTGTGTACGGCAGATTACCGCCTCACGAAGCGATATGATTCTTCTTTCAATAATGCTTTACATGGAAGGTGATAAGGATAAATTTAATGAATATATGTGATATAAATGAAATAATTATATTATTAATAACATATTTATCATTATTAAAATATAATATATCAGTTTACTTCTTACCTTTTCACTTAATGAAAGATGATGATATCGTTTGTGTACATATGGAATACTGCCTTCACGAAACGATGTGAACCTCTTTTCACTGATAAAAAGAATGGATGATATATATAAGTATATTTAAATAAATAATATGGTATTTATGATATTATAATCATTATTTAAGGATAAATTATTACTTACCTCTTTTTCATAATGATCGTTGAAAAATGGAAACGTTACTCATGCATATATACAACCTATCATCTCCTTTATCATAAGGTACTTCATTTCTAATAACCATAGTTAATGATTGATTTTAGAAGTATAATTTATTTATAAATATGATAATTATTTTATTATTATTATTCTAGATATATTTAAATAATTACAACTTTGACCATAGTCAACCTACCAAGTCATTTTTGACACATAAGAAAAATATCATCGAAACATATGACGTAAATGTAATTGATTATGTAATAACATATAAAATGGTAATTATTGAATTAAAAGGAGTAATAAACCTGAAAAGGATTCTTAATAAAGTAAATAATTAACATAATTTTATTATTTAGGAAGATAATGAATGTATGTGACAAGTCGAACTCATAGTAAGGATTTCTCGTCTCACTTTTACTTCCATGAGTCATATGTCGTATTCCACACTTATTTAATTTGTTTGGTGTATATAATGAAAATTTGATATGTTATAACATGAATATATTTATATTCATGGTATTTAAAGTTTTATTTTAGGTCATTTCTTTTATGGGGGTTACGATTCAGAAGTTACCAAAGTGGTAAGAGTTTATTACACAATCTCATCATTATTTGAGATTGTTTATTTTTACATATACCTTAGGGGAATTATATGATATTTATATATTAAAATCAATATATTTTATTATTATATGGTTATTCATGATATTTTTCAAGTAATATTACCATTTTTTACTCTTTTTTACTTAAAATGATTGAGAAAATATTTTTAAGAAAATTCGACTTTATTTCTCTCTTTGGTCGGAAATCCTTTTTCATTAAAACTGATGTTTTATAAAACTATTTTAAAAATTGAGTTTATAATTTTAAAAATTATTTATTAAATAAATTTTTACCCATTTTTTATTTTTTTTAAAAAAATTTAAAGTAATCTTCACATCGTTTTCAAAATAATACCCGTTTGGCTTTTACTGAAAATGTTAAAGGAATCTTTGTTTTAACATGTACGTCATGAACATAGTTTTCCATCGTCATGACCACTCAATTTTTTAAAACTTATTTTAGAATATTTAAATATTATTTTCAAATAAAACTATATTTTTTTTTACTTTTTGTTTTAAAATTTTATTATCAAAATGAAAATGTTATTTTCCTCAAAAAATGTTTTAAGGATATTTTATGGTATATATATTCATCAACAACATTGACCCTTTATTGTAATTATGATATAAATAGGATTTTTATATTGATATCATATTTATTATTTCTTTGGATGGTTTATGATCAGTTTAACCAGGGATGTACCAGTTTGATACCATTCATATTACTCTGAATGGTTTGTGTTTATGTTTATTGATTGGGGGTAATTATTAGCATTTTATATGAATTTTTTAATATGAATTTTTTATGTTGATTATGTTTCACCCCTTTCATATGATTAATTAATTGGACTTAGTAAGTGATGATTGGGGCCCTCTATAGCCCCTCTATGCATCATTAGGTCTCATAAGACAAACTAGATTGGGTTTTGGCTGGGGCCTTAACCATTAATATAAATATCTTAGGACAAGGACTTGACGATATTAGATGTATTGGAACCAAGACTTGATGGTATTATATGTCTTGGAACATGGCCTCAACAATTTGTTTTATATGTCTATCATTATGAATTCCATTATTATGAATTCAGTTATTGATATCCAATGTTATTATTCAATTAGTTAGAATATCCATGGTGAATATTCATGCTCATGTGATTATTTATATGGAATTATTTGATCATAATTTATTCTAACCATATTATTCTCAAGTTATTGATTAAATGGAATGTGTTTCTATTATTTACCTTTCTATATTTATTATGCCTTATTTATTCATAACTTCCATTATACGTTTACCATTACTGAGAATATGAGCTCACCCATTTTTTATATTTTATTTTCCCTTGGATATGAGGAAGTGTTTTGTGATTCATATATAGGGATACACTAAAGGGAATAATGAAATTATCAAAGAAAATTATTTATTTATTATATGTTTTAAAATGTAATGTGAATTACAAGTACATATCTAGTTAAATAAGAATACTAAACTATTCGGTCCTTCAGAATGCGATTCATTTTATCTTATTCCAATTTAATAAAGTAGACATCGATTATAGGATACTAGGGTCAGAGTGCTACATTTGGTATTAGAGGAAATTTAGTAGAAACCTTTGGAACTAGATTTAGGAAATCATAGATTAGGGAACATAACCCTATGATATAATTTAAGGATAAGTATAAAAGAGTATCCTAAAGTTTGGTAAGGGTGAGATTATGTGGATTTCTTAGAAAATAAATCTGTGTCTGGTAACTATATGTGGATGTGGTTCTAACATAGATGTACCTATGGGTAATAACTCTGAAAAGGGAGCATTGGGATTGACCCGATCATCTCCTGGTTCATGATAATGGGCCTTAATGGGAACCTAGTTTGACACTCCTAGGGGATATACTTAGGATAAATCCAAATATCTTTAAAAACAATTATGAAGGAGTTAAAAATAAAGATATTCCCAAGGAAACCATATTTATGATTATGAGATTATCTATGAATAATTTTTTTCAATTTATGTTATGTATTTAACAATTTTTGAGATTATACATTATGTTTCATAATGATATGTTCTAATATAGTTTATTTTATTATTTATAAAAGGTTCCTAGTAAAAGGAATGATATCAATACACATAATCCAAAGAGAAATAATGATAATTTATTTGATGGGATTAAGCCAAATTTCAAAGGGAAATAGTCTCCCCAAAATTCTCATCATATGAGGACATATTATCATGTTATAATAAGAAGAGAAGGAATTTTATAAGTTTTATGTATTTTAAGGGAAGAAAGAGAATAAGAGGAAGGAAGATAACATGACGAATAATGGGAAGAAGGGAAAGAATGATTTTTCCACATGTGATAATTGTGGAAAAAAACACTCTGTTACTTTCTTAAATAGAATAGGAGTTTGATACATGTGTGGAGAGAAATTACACCATGCCCGTGATTTCAAGGGAAATAAAAAAGTTTCCAATTTTTAATGATTTAACTATAAGGATATGGGGAACTATGTAAATGAATTCCACAATCATCAAATGGAATATACCACAAAATTAACTAATGGATCATGATCAAGCTTATGATATTACCACAAATGATGTGGAATGGTAAATTTTCTTGTGTTTGTTTTCAATAATTATTTCATTTGAGTATTTTATCAATGATATCCCACTTATAAGAATTATAAAATGAATAAATATTGTATTGAACTACTTTTTCATTAAGGACTTGAAAGAATATATTGAACGGTATTGATGACCAAGAAAAATGATTCAGTGGAAAGATAAACTTCTTAGAAAACACATGATTAAAGGAAATATAACCCTTAATATGTACCTAATATTGATATAATGATGTTGGGATAAAGAGACAATTGATATGGATAAAGTAAATTGGATAGTATTGAATAACTTGGAACTGATTAACAGTTTGTTGAAAAATTGGTTTATTCTATCATTGATGGAGCTAACAACATTTTTGAATTTAATGGATATATCAAATAATATATGTTTTATTTAAGTAATAAGGATTCATGAAAGTTTTCAATAAGGTTTTATGGTAATTCAGGTTATTACCATATTTCAAGAGAATACATGATGAAGGTATTTTCATGTTTTGTATGTGATGATTAACAACTACATTATTTGGGGGGGGGTATTAATGATAATTTAATTTTGTAAATTTAGTGATATTATTTCTAAATTTTTGGATATTAATCTTTTTAAGGGTAAAAAGGTTAAAAATTTATGAAATGGTTTAAGTTGAACTTTGGATAAGGTTTTAGATATTAATGTATTAATTTTCTATATGAATATTTATTCATATTGGATAACCTTTCCTAACCATTTTTTATAATAATAAATAGAGATCGAAGTAATGGCTTATCATTCTATTATGGATCTTAAAATCTATTAAAAGTAAATTTTAGTGCTTTGGGAATAAAAATTCATCTTGGAATTCATTTATTATAGTAATAAATTAAGTGTTAAATGATCAAAGCATAATGAAAATATAAAATTGTGTTTGTGAAATAGAAATATTTCAAGTAAGTATATTTTTATATATTCTTAGTCTAGATAGTAAAGGAATTCCTCAACTCTAGGAAAATGACTTTGAAGAAAAATATTGTCATAATACCTTCATTTATGTTGAATTGATGATATTTTAAATCATCACAAATTTATGGTTTTAAGGCCCTTAAATTTCCATTTATCATTCACTTTCTTATGATCAATTATCTCTATCAATATCTAAAATTATGTATGCTTTTCTTCCTTTTCCATCTTCACTTTCCACTAATGTTATCCTACTTATAAACATAGTTATCTATTATTATAGAAGACCTTTGTATTTCCCCTCTCTATTATCAAGAGGATTTTTTATTAATCCTTCTCATGATTTGGGATTTCAATAAGGTTATTTTTAAATGATAAACCCTTAACTACTGAGATCAAGATTAAATTGCGAGGATTCAATTTATTTAAGGGGGTAAAATGTCACACCGCAAAATTTAAAAATATGAACATAATATTTGATAGAATGTATGCAATGAAACACTGATTACATACCAGAATATAACATCCTAATACTTTATAATATACTAATTTTTAAATAAATTCAATTTCTTTGATAGCTTTCAATGCACACAACACCGAGTTTGATGAAACACGATACTCTATTAAAATATTATTATTTAAAGATTACCATTATAACGAAGTCATTAAATTAGAAGGTATTAATAATACTAAATAAATTAGGAACATTATAGGATTTATACATGTAAAATCAAATTCATTGGTTATCTATTGATTAATAATAAAATAGTAATTAATTAAATGAGAAATAATTGTTTTCTGTGAAACTGTATTTTTTCTAAAAGATGGTTTAGTCGAGTTTTGTGCACATAATATAATTTTTTTTACCAATTTTGGAACATTTATTTGATAAAATGAAATTAAGTTTTTAAATTAGAATATAAAAATTATTTTAGGATGATTTTTTGGGTTTTTATGAAATATTTCATTTTTTGATAAATAGTGAAAAATTAAATTAGTTTAAAGTTAAATTATATTATAAATTGTTTTTAAAGAAAAATTATTTTAATTATATATATATATATATAAATCCAATTTTGGTCTTTGAAATTATTTTAATATTGAATTTTGATAAAAAAACTATGAAAACTTTTTAACATTTTCTATTTAATAACCCACTTTCTCGTCGCGTTTATGAGATTAATTTTAAATTAAAATTTTCCACTTATGTGAATTAATTTTGTAAAAATGGATTAAATATTTTTAATAATAATAATTTTTACTATCTAATATGGTCAACTTAATATTTTACCATAATGAATAATAAAAATAGTAAAAATTATTTCCTATGGTTAAGGTAAAAAATAATTTACCAGGGGGTTAAACTAAAAATATAAGGGTTAAAATGAAATAAAATCTTGTATTAAATATATTTTATGGACATATTTTCACCTTATAATATCTAATTATATATAATAATCCATTTTTTACCCTTTTTTCATGTAAAAAATACGGGTACACCCATTTCTTTTCAAAAATTACTATTGTGCCACTCACCTCACTTATAAAAGGCCACCCCATATCCTCTATTATTCACACCTTAAAACCATTTTAGTTTAGAAAATAACTATAAAAATAAATTAAAAAATTACATTAATTTATAATATATGTCTTGGTATGTTCATAAACCCATTCTAATAATACTTTAGGTATAATCCTAAAGAGGTGGTTTGATAAGAGGTAAAATTCTTAACTATATGTTTTTGTTTTATTTCTTCTTTCAAATACTTAAGAACTTATTAATTTATGATTATATAATAACCTATGAATATTAAATATAATTATATGATTTTATGTTAAGTTCATGACCTAAAACCATCTCCAATTCCATCAAATGGGTTTTGAAATCATCATTCGTGTGTACGGCGGACTACTGCCTCAGGAACCGATGTCATTCATTTTTCCATTACCACCTGTCACAAATGGGTATGATGATGGAAAAAAGTATAAATATAATATTTATAACATAATTATATCTATTTAGTCATTATATCATATATAACCTTTTAATTTCCATTCCATATGGGATATGATAATGTTTCTCGTGTATACGTCAGACTACCACCTCGCGAAGCGATGTGATTCGTCTTTCACTAACGATTTACATGGAAGGTGATAAAGATAAAGTTAATGAATATATGTGATATAAATGAAATAATTAGTATATTTATGGTATAATTATCATTATGAATTCAAAATATATCATTTTATTTCTTAAATATTTACTCACTAAAAGATGACAACATCATTTGTGTACGTGTGGACTACCACCTTCACAAAGTGATGTGACTCTATTTTCATAAACATGCCACATGTATGGAAAATATAAGTATATTTAAATAAATAATGTGGTATTTATGATATTATTATCATTCTATAATTATAAAATATTACTTACTTCCATCCATAGCAATTATTGAAAAATAGAAATGTTACTCATTCGTATGTAAAGACTACCATCTCTATGATCATAATGTAATTAATTTATCATAAAAATATTTCATTATTAGTTTTAACAGTATAATTTATGTATAAATATGATAATTATTTAATTATTATTATTCTTTACATGTTTAAATAATGACCTCTTTGACCATAGTCAACCTACCAAGTCATTTTTGACATATAAGAAAAATATCGTCGAAACATCCGATGTAGAAGTAATTGACTATGTAATCATGTATAAAATGGTAATAATTTAAATAAAAGAAATAATAAAATTTAAAATAGTTATTAATAAAGTAAATAATTTACATAATTTTATTATTTAGGAATATAAAGAATGTATGTGACGAGCCAAACTCAAGGTATGGGTTTCTCATCTCACTTTTACTTCCACAAAACATATGTCATATTCACCTCATATTTAATTTGTGTGGTGTATATATTGTCCCTTTGATATGTCATATCATGAATATATTTAAATTAATGTTATTTAAAGTTTAATTCTTTGTCATTTCTTTTATGGGTATTATGATTCATAAGTTCCCAAAGTGGTAAAAGTTTATTTCACAATCTCATCATTATTCAGGATTGTTTATGTATCCCTAGAGAAAATTATTTGATATTTATATCTTAAAATCAATATATTTTCTTCTAATATTTTTATTTATGAATATTTTAATGTAATAGTACCATTTTTAAACTCTTTGGTACAAAAAATGTTTGAGAGAATGTTTTTAATAAAATCTGACTTCATTTCTCTCTTTGGTCGAAAATAAATTTTCATCAAAACTCATATTTTAAAAAAATGTTTTCAAAAGTGTTTTCTAAAATTTTAAAAATTATTTAATAAATAAATTTTTATCCATTTGACTTTTAAAAAAAATTAAATGAATATTTATGTCATTTTCAAAATAATACCTAGTTGGATTTTACCAAAAATGTGTAAGAAATTTTGTTTTTAACATGTACGACATAAATATAATTTTCTTCCATCATGACCACTAAATGTTTTAAAAATTATTTTAAAAGATTTAAAGGTTATTTTAAAATAAAATAATATTCAAAATGTTTTGTGTACTCTTTGTTTTAAAATGTTATTTTCCTCAAAAAATATTTTAAGGACCTTTTATGGTATTTCTATTCATCAATGACATAAAAACTTTATTATAATTATAATCCATTAGGGTTATGTTATATTGATATCATATTTATTATTTATTTGGATGGTTTATATTCAATTTTACTAGGGATTAAATAATTTGATACCATTCATATTATTCTGGAGGGTTTATGATTATATTTATTGATTGGGGTAATTGTTAACATTTCATATGCAATATGAATGTTTATGTTGATTATGTTTCAACCCTTTCATATTAGGAATTCATTGTAATTAGTAATTTATAGGAGGGGTTCATTATAGCCCCTTGATTCACTAGAAGGTGTAATGAGACAAACTAGATTGGGTTTTGACTAAGGGATTACCCATTTATATAGATATCTTGGCACACGACCTATGTGATATTAGATGTCTTGGATCAAGGCCTTTATAATATTAGATGTCTTGTAAAAAGGACTCAATAGTATTTTTTAGATGTTCATCATTATGAATTACATAATTATGAATTCAATTATTGACATTTCATGTAATTATTTAGTTAGTTATAATATCCATTGTTATGTTTCATGCTGATGCGATTATTTATATGGAATTATTTTATCATTATTTATTATTTCCATATTATGCTCAAGTTATTGATCAAATGGAATGTTTATAAATTATTTAACATTCCATATTGATTATGCCTTATTTATTCATAGCTTCCACTATATGTTTACCCTTACTGATCATCTGAGCTCACCCCTTTCTTATGTTTTATTTTCCCCAGAATGCGAGGAAATGTTTTTTGATTGATATACAGGGACACAATAAGGGTAATAATGGAATTATTAAATAAAATTATTTGTTTAATTTATATTTTAAAATGTAATGTTAATTTCAAGTATGTATTTAGTTTACCAATACTATTAAACTATTCAGTCCTCTGGGATGCGATTCCTTGTATCTTATGACAATTTAATAAAGTATAAACTAGCTCCAAGATATAGGGGTGGGGGTTCTACACAAATATTTTAGTAAGACCCCACCATGCATCTATTTAGGGATATTAACCAAGAAACCCATTAAAGTAATTTGAAAATACTTTTCAAAACTATACAACTTTGAAAACATACCACTTTAAAGCAAATATTTTAAAAACATTTGGTTTTCCATTTCAAATAAAACATGTTTTCCAAATAATTTCTCAATATAGTTCAAATAAATAAAAAATTCCACGTGACACAACATGCTTATCCCACCACAAAAAGGCACAATAAGGTATGGGCATAAAAAAAATCACCATATAACCAATAATAAAAAATGGGCATAACATATATCATCACATCAAGTGTGGAACTAATCAAATTCAAAAATAATATAAAATAAAGTGTAATGAGTATTTTTCACCTAGGGATCTAACCATAAAGCCTATAATGAGTGAGTATATCAAGTTTTATAGCGATCTAAGAAACAATGGGATCTATCATGGTCTCCCCTCGGTATAACTCCAAGATCTCTCAAAATATATTGACAACAAAACATAGAATATCACATGGTATTCCTACCCAAAGTCTATAACAGTCCCTTAGAAACAAAAAATAAGCTCATATGGTCTTCCCAATAGAGGATTACATGGTCCCTTGAAAAATCCCCTCACTCACACCCCAGTTAACCCATGTTCTACTCCATTCCATATAATCACAAACCATATTCCACATAAATCAAAGCCAACTTCATAATAAAATATTCAAATTTTATAAAAATTCCTTCAATAAGGTAAAACCATTTTTAAAAATATTTTAGAGATCCATTTAAAGATATTAAATCCATTTGATACATTTTATCAAACACTTGGTGTGCATACAAGCCACACCCTTTTGAAAACCCACTTTAAATCACCGAATTTACAAATCAAGACATAAATCACAAAAACCATGGGATAAAAATAAAAAAAATAAAAAAAATTCAATTTAAATGACACAAACCAAAGGTGATTATAAATTTAAAGGCAATCTATGGAAAATCCCATTAAACCGAAACACCTACCTTGAATTTGGTCCAAAGCTCATCGTCTCCAATGAAAAAACCCAAAAGAGGTAGAAAAAGGTCTCAAACAACTAGGACATAAAAAATCAAACCCAAAGACCCATTACATACTCTATGTTCAAGCAAAACGCCTTCAATAGTTACACACTTCCACAAAAATGAATAACAAGAAATATGAGGGGGAATCGAAGAAGAAACCAAGAAGATAAGGGCTTACCTCAAGACAAAACACCAAGATAGAAAAAATAATCCACCAATAAAGGAGATGGGAAGCCAAAAAACCAAGGGAGAGGGGCTACACACAATTTTAGGAAGAAATTAAGTCAAAAGGAGGTATAAAACCAATAAGGTAAAATGGTAAAATTCAAAATTTTAAGTGACCTTGACAGGGCGCACAGTTAGGCCAACCATGCGCCAACCATGTGGGGCTAATATCTTCCCAAAATTCAATCCGCATGGTTACTATTGGGAATTATATGGTTTGTAAAATCTTTCTAGAACCATGGAAAACCCCACTAACACCCTCTATAACCCTCTCACGTGGCTATCCACATGGTTAGAAAAATCGTACGCTAACCATGCACCTTATTTTTTCTTCAAAAAAATCCCCATTTTCAACCCTCAACACCTAGTAACTACAAGAAGGAACCAAAATATAAATAAATCTCAAAATAGTATGTCCTAGAGAATCTATGGGTGTCAAAAACTCCCCAACATGCCACTTTATACCCCTATAAAGTCCTCAAGCATCTGAAGAAGAAAACAAGTGAGGTCATTGTTCCATCATCTCAGCTTATCACTCCCTTGTCTCATGGTTATCGCCCATGAACTACCAAATAACATGAACCAATGAGATTGAATTCCCATGGATAACTTTATCTTGACAATCAACAATATGAATAGGCTGCTCCATAATGGTAGTATCAGGATCAAGTTCCACATCTTCCCACTATAACACATTATATGTGTCTAGATGAAATATCTTCAAATGGGAAACATAAAATATATAATGGATAATGGTTATACATGGGTGGTAACTCCAACTAATAGGTTAACTCCCAGATGCTCAATAGCAAAAAATGGCCTGACATAACATGGTTCTAGCTTCCCCTACTTACCCGAATGGAATTACCAGTCGAACTGATACGTTAAGATACACTTGATCACTGACCTGAAACTCCAATGGATGATGAAGATGGTCTATATATGAATTCTAGAGACTCTAAACTAACACTATCCATTTATTAATTATCCAAACTATCTCAGTCATCTATTGTATGAGGCTCATCCTAAATAAGTAACTCTTTCCCACCTCATCCAACACAACATGGATCAACATGAACATCCATACAACACCTCAAAAGGGGCCATCTTGATTGAGACATGGTGAATATTATTATATGAAAAGTTGGACAATGGAAGGTTAATTTCCCACAATCCTCCAAAATTAGGCACACATTCTTAAACATATCCTCAATATTCTAGATAATCTACTCAGACTGGTCATCTATCTGTGGAGAATATGTGGTGATCAACTTTAGCATAATTCCCAATGATTCTTGGAGTCCCATATAGAATAGAGAAGTAAAACAATAATCCCATCCTAAAACTATTTTCTAGGTCACTCTATGAATCCAAAAAACCTCCCAAACATATAGGAGTCTAAGGTCCTCTACCTTCATCAACTCCTTGATAGGAAGAAAGTGGTCTAATTTTGTCAAATGGTCAAAAATCAACCATATGGAGTCTTTCCCACTCAAAGTATGAGGTAGTACTATCACGAAATCCATATAGATATCTTCCCACTTCCACAATAAAATGGGAAGTTTCTATCCTCCTCCTCGGATCGAGTTTATCTTCCCCTTGTGCAATGCAACATCCCTGGATCCCACCGCCACCGATGACCCTACTCAATCGACGCAATAGGGATCCCACTGCCAAACCCCATAACTCCTTCCTGAGCAGTGCTGTCCATGACGACGATGATGCCTCTCATGGTTCCTGTCACTATGAGTCTGATGCTATCAAGTTCGACCTTCGGCCCTCGAATCTCGTGTCTGTGGTGTGTGAAGTCACCCATAGAAGGCGACCCCTTGTCTTTCAAATCCCTACCAATTGGCCTAACAGACTCCCCACCCAATTTTTTTGTGCCACATATGGAACCAGATCTAGTCAGTTTCATTGTGTTTGTGTTTATTTCCATCTCATTTCATCATTAAGTTGACATCATCTGATTCATAGGATCATCCTAGCATGTTCTTGGGTAGCCGCGGTGCGAAACATTCGAATGCGCATACATTGCCGGTGGAGGTTCTACCTGAGGTTAGTTTGTGACGAAGACTGTTTTTGAGGTTTATTGGTTTGGATTTTTCCATGTTATCTTGGTTTCCTCTACCATTTCATCATGATATTTCATGCATGACTCCAATTTAGTTTGTTCAATAGATTCCATGATGTTTTGGATGGTGATGGTGACTTTGGTGAATGCATAACCATTCATAATATTTTTGGTTGGTTTCTTTGTCCATGGAATCTCATCGATCTCGTGGTTCCTCATTGTGGAGCTCTATCAATGAATCCTTCACCATTGATCATCCTCCTTCGAAATCTCCTGTGTAGATTTTCTTCTAGTTTTTTGTGTGCTTTGTGTTGTTTGTGTTTCTTTGGTCTGGTCTAACTCGTGTCTGCAATGGTGTATTACCTTTGGCACGTTGAATTTTCTTGTTCTGTTTGGGTTGGTCTGGATTGTGTTTGCAATGGTGGATCACCTTGGATGCACTGTTTCAGTTTGTTTCACTTGTTCGGTTCTCACTTAACCAAAAAGTGTTTTTAAAAATAAAAAAAATGATTTTTCTATATATAACAACTTTTTAATATCCAATTCTTGGATTTGATCTTCTATCAGGTCATGAATTTGGAAACAATGTCTGCCACAACACATCTCATCTCGAGCCACCAATACTAACCTATCAAGGTACAAAACATCTTGGTTTCCCCATGGTAAATGTTTTAATAGGAATGATGCACCACATGCATCATCTCTTTCCTCAATCTCAAAGGGTAAAACAACCACCTTTTAAATAGAAGAAAACCATCAGGAGATCATGACCAATCACCCAAGGTCTCCCCACCATTTAAGGAACTTATAATATACCAGCACTTGGGGTTGAATTCCTTATCACTCCTAACTAAATAAATAATAGAGAGTGTGACCTTCACACTATAAAAAAACATCCACTATCAATCCTCCTACACAACTAGAATTAGATTAGTAAAAAAAATCATTAGGCCCCAATCATCCACTAATTCCTGAACTGGATGCACTAGAATATTCCTGCTTAACATGCCATCAACCACATTCCCCTTCTTAGGTGTATAAAAAATATCAAAATAAAATATCTGAAGGTAATCCACCCAGATTTTCTGTCTAAGGTTTTGGTCCCTATGGGTGAAAATGTACCTCAGTATCTTATGATCCCAATATACTATAAAACTCTCCTCAAAGAGCTAGCGTCACCACATCTTTAACACATGCATTATCATAGCCAATTCCAGGTCATGGGTGGGATAATTCTTCTCATGTGGGCATAGATTTGTCGATATATAGGCCAACACATGGTCATATTTCATTATTACACAACCCAAAACCTCATTAAAAGTAATACAATAAACTGCATAATCTCTCATAGGATTAGAAAGAATCAAAACTATCATGGATTCCAAACATGATTTCAAACACTCAAAAGCACTTCATAACTTCTCATCTTACTCAAAATTCACCCCTTTACTAGTCAAGGACTTTATGGTAGAATCTATCTTGGAGAAGTTTCAAATCAAATTTTTATAATACCCATCCAATCCTAGAAAATTTTGGATCTATAACACATTATTGGGCTTCTCCCAAGACATAACTGCTCGAAACTTATTCAGATTCACTGAAACTCCTACCTTGGGAATCACATGGACTGAGAACTTCACTTATTGAATCCAAAATTGAAACTTTAATAACTTGTAATATAGACAAATTTATCGAAAAAAACAAAAAAAAACCCCCAAATAGTCAGCATGCTCCACCAGTTTCTTGGAATTCATCAAGATGTCATTCATAAACATGACCACGAAGGAGTCCAAAAAGTGGTGGAAGATCCAGTTCATCAACTCCATAAATAATTATGGAGCTTTGGTAAGACCAAAAGGCATAAAAAAATACTAAAAATGAACATACCATATTTGGAAGGTGGTATTTGGAACATCCACTTCTCAAAACCTCAACTGGTGGTATCCAAATCTTAGGAAAATCTTTGGAAACTAATGAGATCCCTTGATCGTATTAAAGAGAACATAAATTTTAATAAATGAGAATTTATTCTTCATAGTCACTTGGTTAATATTATGGTATTCTATACAATGTCAGAGACCTCCATCCACATTCTTTGTAAATAGAAATGGTAAAGCCCATGGTGACATGATGGGATATATAAATCCATTACTCTCAAGATCATCTTTCTAAACCTTCAACTATTTTAGCTCATCTGAATACATTTGTTAATATGGTAAGGATATCAGGATCATCATAGAAAGAAGATCAATAGTAAAATCAACATATTTCTAGGGTAGAAATCCTGAAAAATTATCTTGAAACACATTTGGTTATCTATCCACAAACACTATAAATTCAACCGCTAAACTCTACTCAACATCATTGAAAACCAACTTGGAAAACTGGAAAAATATCAACCCAACTCCAAAGAAAATAGTAATTACATACCTGATCATAGACCCCACTCTCCCTAAAAGACATGAGTGTTCCCATAAAGTGTAAGGAGATAGACTCTACAATGGTATTAGTCAACCAACACCTTGAATCTAATAAAAAAATCCATGCTGATGATATGGAAAAAAATGTCTAGGTCTAAAACATGGAATTCCCAGATGACCTTCACTCCAGATACCGAAACATGAAACTTAGGGAAATTAAAACCTTGACCCTTCTTCCTACCCAATGAGGTTAGAAATTAAAAAACATATGGCATAAAATCAGATCACATACCCAAATCATCAAGAAATTTAGTGAAATTAATGAATGTAATGTGATTGTTTTAATAAAAAATAATTCCATAGAAGATGAAATAAACACCATACCTCTCACGGTGGCTAGCCTAGAATCTGAGTCCTCTGGCATAACCTCTGCTGCACGGAGACTCCCTAGATTAGACCCACCCTTCATATTCTTCCCCTAGGGAGAATATACCTTAACATGAGGGTGAGATCCTCCACCATTACGAGTCTATAACTTCACCTGAGATCCCTTTGAAAAAGTGGATCCAACACTGCCCCCCATGAAGATAACTAATAGAAGAACTAGAGATTTCCTAACTACCCACACTGATGGAAAATCCTTAGAGTCTCTAATCAATAAGGCCCAATGTTTCCAAACTTCCTTTACTGATAACACACAATGAGATTATTCCTTGAGGAATCCACAATAGCTAAACCCAATGACTGCTGGACACTCTTTCCACTGCCCTATAGAGCCTACTTCTACTTCTGACTTGAAGAATAAATATATCTTGCACCCATTGTAAGAGCACCACTTAGACCCATAATATCATTCATATCATCCTATACTATATCCTCTTTTTCAACCACCTATAAATAAGCTAGTTGATAGAGAAGAGTGAGTATAGATCTGATCTATGGTCTCTATCCCATATCAAAATGCTAAGCCTTAAGGTAATAATTCCTGAGGGGATCTAAAGAGACATGAACCAATTCAGTAAAATGAGTGGAATAATCCATCACTTAATGATCCCATTGCTCCAAATTCAAGAACCCTCAAGCCTTCACTTCCCTTAAGGTCTCTTGGTAGATCTTTTGATTGAAATACACCTTGAAAGTGGTCCATGTGAGATCCTCATGACTCCTTAAGAGAACCATAAACTCCCAAAAATTCCTACCCATCCTTTATAACACATACGTGGTGAATCCCTACGTAGAGTTCTCAGGAGACTTCAAGAACTTTAAGATCTACTCAATATGATCAAACCAATCCTTGGGATCATTCAGTTCCTTTTCACTATAGAAAAATGGTAGATTCTATCTCATAAACTCTTGACCATGGTCCACAGTTCAAGGCTTCTCTCTATCACCCACATGACCCAAGTATTGGATAAAACAAATCATTGAATCCACCAAATATAGATCGATAGGAGGGTTCCCCTATGGGTTATTTTCCACAACACCATCTCTACTCCTAGATGAGGTTATCCTGGGATGAATCCTCTACAAAACAAAAAATAAAAATCTTCATCAAGCTCAATTCAACCTCAAACCACATAAAAAACCAAAAGAAACCCCCATAATGGGTATCCACAAGGAACATTAGCATTAAAAATAAATCCAATTAGAAAAGGAGAAAAACAATAAAAATATAAATAATTCACCCCTATGCATGGTTTGGATGCATGGTTTGGAAAACCATGCTCCAACCATGTGGGTGTCACTAGAGATAGGAATACAAGGCTGCTTGGTATGTGCACGGAAACTACCCACCATGTGCACTAACTGTGCACCTCCTCCATACCTCCCTGTTTCACCCAAAAAACTCAAAATGACCCCTAGGATCACCTTAGGACTAAAAATAGACTAGAAAATACTTCAAAACCTCATCAAAACAACCCATATCCAGCTTAGAACATAGCCACAATCCTTAACCACCCATGGAAAATTGAGGTTCGACACAAATAAGAGTTGTCCAAGTACTCCCCCATTCCTACCTCTCGATTATGATGATACAAGGTCCTGTCTACCACTAAATCCAAAATATCAAACATCCATTGATACCATTTTATAATGAACTAACCAAGGTCACCCCAACCCACCACTCAAGATAGACCACAACATGGACCGAAGTGCATTTTCAATCTCCACGAGCTGACGATAAGAACCGAGCATAACCAACTATATATTGGGAACGATTTCACCACTGGTAATCTATCTTAACCAATCCATGAAATAAGACAACCACACCAAGAATTATTAGGAGCCACATGCCTTGGGAACCTTAGTGAAAACCCTCTTAGAATTCCCAATCTTTCCACACTAGTAGAAAATCAAAGTGCCTCTTCCTGGTAATGTAGGAGGTTTATAAAAACCCTACTATTGATAAACACCATGAGAATCATCATGATTCATTTTTCCCTTAGAGGAAAACATGCTACCATTGGGAGGAGAAGAAACTCTTGAAAACCCTGACTTGTTATCCAGGTCCATCTCGACCATCAACGCTCTATCTAGTACATCAACATAAGAAGGAAACTTCAGCAAGAAAACATGAGAGAGAACATAAAATTGTAGTCCCAACTTGAACCATCGATTCTTCATATTATCATTCGATAATATATCAGGTGAAAACTACACTATCTCAATAAAACTATTTGCATACTCTTTCATGGTCTTATTAGCTTGATAGATACTAAAAAACTCAATAGACTTGGCCAATACCATTGACTCTGGATAGAAATAGTTGGTGAAAATTTCCTTGAAGTCTTCACACTCTAAGACCTCATGTTTCTTCTCTATCACCATTGTGTCCCACCATCTTCTACTTAGTATTTACAATGAAAATGTGGCACAATTCACCTTGATTTCATCAGGTGTCTCCAAAAAATCAAACAAATGCTCAATCCTTCTCAACTATTCCTTAGCCTCTTGAGGATCATTTGAGCCTTTGAACACTGGTGGATTCTAAAAAATTAAATCTTTAGAATGATTCTAAAGATAAAATTTTTTATGTTCTACAGTTGGATCTTGAATGGGAACTAGAAGTGGTGCCTATCCTAGAGCTTAGAAAGTATGCAAAATCACCTCAACCAGAATCGGGTCCATGAGAGGGTTTTCTTTCTAAGGTTCATCGGGAGATTCCTCATATATCTGATTTCCACCTCTTCTCAGAGGTGTGGTGATACACAACATTAGAAGACAACATAGAATACATAAAATTTAATACTAAAATAGAGAATCAAGGAAATTAATCCCAAAAAATATATAAACAAGATTTAGATTTTAATATATCCAAATCAAAAGTAGGGAAAATAATAGATCTAATCCTTAATATGTCTCTCCCAAAACACCCATGGTGACAGATGGTTCATTGTGATGATATATGGCTAGGCACTCAATCATAACTACCTCCTAAGTCCTGAAAAGATTACATATTTAATGACATCAAGGAAATATGAAAAACCCACACCTCTAATACCACTTTATCACAAACCATCTCAAGTACCCGAGTAACTTGATAACTGAGTTAGTCCTGACATGGACTGAAGGGAGTTTCCGATCCCCACAAGTTGGTGACTAGCAACTAGAATCATACAATATGAAAGTGGGAACGAATTTTCCACATACATAATGGAAGCAAGACAAACAAGTCGGTATGCATGCAAGAAAAAATCCATATGGAGAATTGTACCAAAATTCAAACAGGTATAAAAAACCTAAAGTACTATAACAAAGCACTAGAAAATAGGATAAAATACCAAGTCCCAACAGATTCACTCTCCAAGACCAAGGATCAACAATAACTACTACCTTAAAGTGGTGCCTTACCCTTGCGTGAACTATGAAAAAGTTAATCTACAAACACCTGAAGGCATAGGTAGGGTGTGAGATAAAATCTTAGTATAGTCTCACCAAGGATTCCATAATAAGATTCCAACATTTAATTAACCAAATAAAGATTTCAATTTTAAATAAAAAGATTTCGTATTTCAAAATCATATTTAAAAAAACATTATTTACATTTAAAATGATGGAAATAATTTAAACAAATGGCTTAACAAACACTTTTATATAAAACAATTTATATAAATCATAATTCATGTTAAAAAATTTCAAACAATGGAAAATATTGATTTAAAATACAAACAAGTGAACAACATGGGAATATGCCTAAATGTATGATAGTTTCAGAATATGGGACTCCACACATTCAAAGCGACATAGTAATATATGTATCCACATGTCTTATTGACACTGGTCAAGAGGACTCCACCAAAATCTCTTCGGGGATGTGATGTTCTACATTTATGTTTTGGAATGTTGTAAACTGTAGAGTGATGTTTGAATAAATCAATAACTACATAAGGATTACATGTGCTCTAATAATAAACCAAAATGATAAATTTAATTTAAGACATATTAAAATAAAATTCATCCCATTATCCATTTCAAATATGCCAATTTTTCATTTAAAAACCAAAATGGGTTTTTAATCAAATCATGCCTTTTTCCAAGATAAAACCAATGGGTTTATATCAAAACCATTTCAATCCATTTTTCTAAAATACCATTTTAAAATAAATTTCATCAAATAAATTTCTCAATTGAAATTCCACAAATTAAATTCAACAATTTAATTTAACCAAATTCCATCAAATTTCACAATTTAAATTCAACAATTTAAATTTCACTTAATTCCACCAATTTCACAAATACACCCTAATTTGATGGAATTTGAGGTTTTTCCCAATTTCATTCCAAAAATCCAATTTCAATTCCAAATCCAACAATTTAATGGAATTGGGTTTTGAATAAACTAATTAAAAGAAATTTCAATCAATTTAATTTAAATCAAACAGCTGAATTTAAATCAAGAAATTTAGGGTTAATTAAAATTTTCCATCATAATGGAATCACCTACCTTGGGATCTCTAGATCTCAAAAAACTGAGCCCTAATCAGGAAAATCCAATGAGGAATTTCATAAACTATAAAAAAATAATCAAACCTAGTTTTATGATCCAAAAAAAGGCTATTAGATCTTCTAATAGCACGTCAATCAAAAAAACCCTAGGGAGGAGAGGAGAGAGTGAGTAGGAGAAATATAATATGAGGAGGAAACCTACTAGAAGGAGATCAAACATCATTATCCAATATTTGATCTCATTCTTAGAGGGTGTAGAGGGACCAAAAAACTATTCTCAGGAGATCTTCTGGAATAAGAAAACATTGGAGGTCTATTTAGGTCCGTCATGCACCTTAAAAGAGGGGTTTAGGTGGTTTAAAAGTAATTTTCAGATTAATTAATCTCATATTCCTGGTTATATGGGAAGGGATTCATGGTTAGACAAAACTATACACCTTATTTGAGCGACCTTTTTAAATGGGTTTCACAATTTCTCCTAGGTGGGAACATGGCCTTTCAAACCATGTGCCAACCATGCAAAACCTCACTACCTAGGTTTTCACGGTTTACTCTATTAGGGTGCATGGTTTGGGAAAAATGTACACCAACCATGCATAGCCCAAAAAATTTCAAAAATTACAAAGTTTTCACTCCAAACAACCCCAAATGAAACCCGACCAAATAAATTTTAAAATAGGGGTTTAGGAATACGTGAGAATAGTAACAGGATGTTACAAAGGTCATCAAAAGTCATTGGAGGTCACATTGAAGGAAAAATACTTATAAAAAATTTGGATTCTTTCAAGTTTACATCTAATATGGTGTATTGTAATGAACCAATCTAGGATAACTAGAAAAGTCACCCAAGAAGTACTACCACAAGGTGATCATAAAAACATAACCAAACATATATCATGTATAACCAGAACAAGGCAAACCAATAGGGTAGATAGTGGAATAAAGAGTAAACATCTATGAGACATACAATTCTAATCCAAAGGGGATAAAATAAAAATTGAAACAATACAAGACAAAGATAAAATATCCATGTGACCATATGTCACCACCAAACTAACCCATGTTGAAGGAATCAATGACCAAGAGAAGCTAGTGAACTACAAGAAACCCTTCCCTTTACCTGAGTCCTAAAAATCCAAATCTAAAAATTCCCAAAGGAAAATTTAGGTTTTGAGAAAAAATCCTAGTAGGAATTCACCAATGAATCTATAAAATGTCTCATATCATGAAAATTTTATCTATTTCTTTAAAATAAAACTAGTTTATAAATCATTTCTAGAATATAAAACCATTTTAAAACTTCATTCGATTTTCATAAGAATCCTTTCATATTCACACAATAAGGATTATGAACATTTTATAAAATAAAGAATAAGAGCATAAGAAAATACATCTATAGATACACCATAAGAAAAATAAGTGATAAATCCAACCATGAAATATAACATCATGTGAAAAACCAAGCATAAATGAAAAATACAAATATTGGGATATAACTTATAAGAATACATACTAGACATAAAAAGAATCCTAAACTAGGAATAACATGGATCCAACCAATATTGAGTCCCAAAATAGTCTGTCAATATCACAAAACCTCTAGAATCATTACACACACTAAAGTGACTTGTCCATTTCCTGATTGACCTAAGGTCCCCAATGTGCTATGCTTGCCAAAGACCATTTGAAAACCTTTATCATAGTTTATAAATCATTTTTCATAGAAAATAATATCCAATTCCAATCTTGAAACCCCATTTGTAATAAAAAACTTTAAAGTATTTCATCCACACACAGTGTTTCCAAAACTAATTTTAAAGTAAACCCCTTTAAAAACATAGATTTCAAGAAGAAAATCCACCTTTATATCAAATATAATATTTTCATAACAAAAACTTAGGAATCAAACAATAATGTTAACTTATTCAATAATTATAATCTTTTTATATATACACCTACCTTAAGAATATAGAGGAACCACCAAGAATAGATCTCCCAAATCCTAGGGTTGATCCTAATCAAAGAGGGTCTTGAAGGACATCAAAAGGATCTCTTGGGTGCCTAAATTTAAAGAGATAAAAGTGGGAAAAGAACTGGTTCAGAGGGTTTCCTAGAATTTATATCTAGTCTATAAAATAAAACACCATGACACAATCTCAAGGAACACACCATAATGCCTTCTGGTCAAAAATGTGTCCAAGTTCCATGACCACAGATCCTATTTTCATAGGGAAGCTCCATGATGTATCCAGATACACCATGATGTAGGGGTTCCAATTTTGGAAAAAACTAACCAAAAATCCCTACAGGAATCCACGCTATAGCCTCTACCTCCACATCGTAGGGCTCAACCACACAGAAATCCTATGTTGTAGCTTGGAAACCACAACGTTCCTATGAAAAATATGGTGGTAGCCCCAAAAATCCTACTCCAGGACACTACACCGCATCCAACCAAACTACATCATAGTGATCCCTCTCCAATATATAGAAAGAAACTCCATGTCACAATACCCTATGATCTAGTGATTTGATGACAAAATATCTCCATTATAAAATCATTCTATCCCCCAAAAATTCTCAAAATTCTGAACTCTAAAAAATAGAAGTCCATTATTGCTTTGTCAATGATTCCTGTTTCCATATATCATGGTTATCCCATCCCTAATTCCATAGTATATAGACTAAAGGAATCATTTTACCATGTATTACCTTATCCTAGCGATCCATAATTTGAACTGGTTACTCAACAATAGTGGTGTCAAGATCAAGATCAATATCCTCCTATTCAATCACATGGGGAGGATTTGATTGATGCCTCCTTAGTTCGGAAATTTTAAACACATCATGAATCAATGAAAAATGATACAATGAGTCTAACTGATATGACACCTTCCCAATTTGTCCAACGATCTCAATAGGGCCACCAAACCTCAGTGCCAACATACCCTGCTTACTTAACCGATGATGTCCCAAGTGAAGTGAAACTTGAATAAAGGCCAAATTAAAAGCCTAAAAATTTAGAAGATAATTACAAAAGTATTCACAGGATTTTTCATAACTCTTTTTCATGACTAATCTTCTTTAAATCAACTACACCTTTTCTGCCGTCTCCTAAATAATGTTCAGTCCAACCGAGGAACGTTCTCCCAAATCTGCCCAGCACAAGGGAGATCTACATGGTCACCCATATAACACTTAAAAATGTGTAATATAAATCAAGTTATGATAACTATTTTTATAGTAAAATTCAAATAGAGGGATATTCTTTTCCTGAAACCACAAAAAATCAAGCATGCATGCCCAAAGAATATCCTCAAGAACTTGAATAACCCTCTCTTTCAACCCATATATCTATAGATGATATTCCATGCTTAATTTCAACCAGTAATCCATTATATCTTATAAACCCATCCAAAACCTAGATGTAAACCATGGTTCCCTATCAGAAACAATTACAGAGGGAACCTCTTGAAGTCTCACAACCTATCAGACATACAAGTGCCTGAGCTACTCAACTTTTTTCATCTCCTTGGTAGGGAGGAAATGAGATGATTTCATAAGTTGATCAATTATCACCAAAATTAAATCCTTACCATTAGGAGTTTATGTTAAACCAATAATGAACCCCATGTAAATACCATCCCCCTTCCACAATGAAATGGGTAATGTTTTCAATAACCCAACATATATCTGCTGTTACGATTTAATCCTCTAAAAAGTTAGGAACCATGAAACGAAAGTTGCAATCGACCATCTCATCCCAAACCACCAATATTGAAATATCATATCATGATACATCTTGGTAGTACCATGGTGTATGAAATAACAATACTAGTTCCCACTGTCCAAAAATTCCTACCTCAGAGAAATCAAAATGACCACCAACCTCAAAAGCATAAAGAACTAATAGGAGGCCGAGACCACTCACACAAGGTTTTCCCACTATTTAGGATTTTACACAAGTGATTTAAATTGGTGTATAACACTTTCTTGAGCTGAACCTAATCATCAAATGATGATTCAAAAATTAATGAAGCTAAACAAACATGTCCACCATACTCTTTCATTCCCAACCTCATCTTAGTGAAAAAATTCACCAGAGACTACTCCTCCACTAATTCCTTCAAGGATTATGTCAAAAATTTTCTAAATGCATTGAATAAAAAATTTCCTTTACCAAGAGTATAAGAAATATAAAAATCAAAAGTTTATATATACTCAACCTAGTGCCTCTTCCACAAGTTTAGATTCCTTTGAGTATAAATATACTTCAGGTTATTATGATCAAAATATACCATAAACCACTCCCTAAAGAGATAGTGACATCATGTTTTGAGTACATGAATAACTGTTGCTAACTCAAGATCATGGGTAGGGTAGTTCTTCTCATGAGGGAAAAACTAGATAGAGACACAGTCTTCTAATTTCTTCACTTAGATAAAGACACACCTCAAACCCATACTAGAAGCATCACAGAAAAAATCATAACCTAAATCCAGTTTTATAAGAATTATAACTCAAGGTGAAGTAAAACTTACCTTCAGTTCCTCAAAATATCTTTGAAAATTTTCACCCAACTCAAAGTTTACACCCTTATAGGTTAAATTATTCATCATATATGTGAGTTTGGAAAATTCATAAATAAACCACTTGTAATAATCAGCCAAGAACAAGAAATTATAGATGTGAAACACATTTCTGAGCTACTACTAGGACATCACCACCTATATATTTTCATTATCTACAAAGATTTCTCTCTTAGATATAACATGCCTAAGAAACTTCACTTCTTGGATCCAAAGATCACACTTGAAAAGTTTAATATATATATGATATTCTCTCAATGTTCTAAGGATGATATCCAAATGATCTCAGTGATCCTCCTGTAACCTAGAGTACACCAAAATATCATCCATACACACAACCAAAAAATATTCCAAGAACCAATGAAATATCCTATTCGTCAATTCCATAAATACTACAAGAGTGTTAGTGTGACTCGAAAACATAACAAAAAACTTGAAATTCCTATATCAGCTCCTAAACTCTATCTTAGGTATGTCCAATTCTTGAATTCTAAACTGGTTGTAACCTGACCAAAGGTCAATATTTAAAAAAAAGACCCCCTTTGAGTTGATCAAATAGATCATCAATCCTTGGAAAGGGATACTTATTCTTAATGGTAACCTAATTTATCTTTTGATAATCTGCACAAAGTATGAGGCTCTTATTTTATTTCTTAGAAAAGAGGATAGGAAAAGACCATGGTGATATGCTAGGAGAAATAAATCCCTTAGCTTTAAGATCTTCCAACTAAATTTTAAACTCCTTTAACTAAGTATGTTCCATGCGATAAGGCGACATAGAAATGGGAATCATACTAGGGAGTAGTTAAATAGTGAATTTAACCTCTCTCTATTATGGTAAACTTGAAAAATCCTTAGGAAAGACCTCAAGATACACAATCACTACTGAAATAAGTGGATTTCTAAAATGAGGATCAATGAAATCAATTAACGCCTTAAATAACTGGCATGGGATCACTTCATTATAAGGAACAAAAGGCCCCACCCTTCCTGATCTAGAGTCCCACTCACCCTGTAAGACATGAGTAACCCCATAATAAAATAGAAACTGAACTTGATGATGATAAAAGTAAATTTGTTCCTTATTTATGATAATCTAATCTATGCCAATAATTAGTTCTAATATATCAATATCAAGAACCAAGAAATCCCACACCACTTCAAAGTCAAATATCATCACCAGACATGTGGGACACTTGAAACCTTGTTTGAACCTATTTCCCAAAGGCATGAAAATATCCAAAAAATAGAATAATATCAGAATGAAATACCAACACCAAAAACAACTTGGATGACATAAAATAATAAGTAACACTTGTATCAAATATATCTAGTACCATAGAGGTTGAAATAAATGTCGTACCTCGAATAGTATCTGGACCAACCTTTGATTCCTTTAGTGCATACTATGCTATGTAAATGCATCTAGTATTAGATCCTCCTTGATCTTTTATTCTATATGAACATTCCCCTTGGCATGAGGGTAAGTCCAACCACCCTTGGAAGCATCAAAACGAACCTGAAAACCCTTAGTGAGAGTGGATCCATCCCACAAAAATGTCTGAGAATACCAGGTTTTCTACAATGATGAAAAGTATTAGGAGACTCTATACAGTTAGGGTTGGTGTGTCCAAGATCTACACACTAATCGAAAAAAACCTACTACCATCCACATGAAGCACCTAAAATTGGTCCTGAAGAAAACTAGTCACCCTTGCATTTCATTTTTTTGTCTAGAAAAAACATCCTGGATAACAACAAAAACAATTAAAGCTCCACCTAAACCCATTATCCCTACTATATTTTCCTCAGCCATAACTACTTTGTCAACCACCTCTATAAGGGTTGGAAGGAATAATAGAATCATCATCAACTATATATACTCCCTCAGACCCATATTGAATATCTGAGCCTTAAGGTGATCATTATTAATAATCTTGGGTGATAGGTGTACCAACTCAATGAAATAGTTGGAATAATCCATAATCATACGTTCCCCCTTCTCTAAGGTCAGAAATTATAGGGTCTTCTCCACACGCAATGTTTCAGGCTAAAACTACAAATTGAATATTTTCTTTTAGGAAGCCTATCTAAGATCCTCATGTAGCTTAGCTTTCACAATAGAGTTACACCGTCTCCTTCCTGATCCCTCAACCATGTACATAAAAAATCCACCTTAGAGTTCTCAAGAGTTTCTAGAAAATGGAATATCCTTTTAATCTACTCAAGCCACTCCTTAGATTATTGGGGCCCCTTTTCACCGTAGAATATGGGTGGATTATTCGTAGATAATTCCGAGCCATGATCCACCATCCATCCTTGGTTCAAAAAACATGCCTGGACTAGAGTCTAAATGGTGCAGATTGTCGCTTCCACTAAAGAAGGGTCTACTGGAGGATTCTCCTATGGAACTTTTCATGAAGCTTCCTCACTCAGATTTATAAGAGATGTTCTTGGAGGAATTTTCTAATAGAAATAATAAAATAACCAATAATCTTATGAGAAACTTCAAAATCATAATACCACTTTAGGAATCCATATAAATTCCTTTAAAAAGATAATAATTTATAGAAATCAAGGATTATTTGAATGAAAGTTAACACTTTAAGAAGGAATAGGTCCATTTAAATAAACCCCAAATCCAGTTTACTCAAATATCATCAAACACCAAGTCTCAAGCTTGGAAAAAATCCTAGACCACCCATGGTATTTCAAGTTCAGATACGAAAGTGAGTTGGTCAAGAACCCTACCACACTTACTATAAGAATTATAATGGTCCTAAATTATATCTACCAAATACCCTGAACAAATCCAAGTAGTTTCATTACATGTAAGGATGGGTATGGATCTGATACTATTTTTTAATGAATCAACCCAAAAAAACTAGACAAGTCACTCAATAAGTTATTCCATAAGGTGAGCATAAAAATAATAATAAAAAACGTCCCATGTATAACCAAAATAAGGAAAACCAATAGAGTAGATAGAGGAAGAAATAGTAAACATACATAAGACATGCAATATAAATCCCAAGGGGCTAAATCAGAAAGTTAAACAAGAAAAGCCAAAGAACGATGCTCCTCGTGACCATTCACCACCACCAAATTGACCAAAGTTGAAGGCATCGATGATCAAGAGAATCCAGTGAACTACAAGATGACCTTCCCTTTACCTGAGACCTATAAAATCACATATAAAAATTCATAAATTCAAAAGTAGAGTGTGAGAACAAATCTCTATAAGATTTCTCCAAAGAATCTAAAAAAAGTATAATATTATGAAAATGTTAGCTTTAGCTTCAAAAAACTAGTTTATAAATCATTTCTTGAAGATAATTTTTTTTTAAAATTCCTTAAGTTTTTATAAAAATCCTTCCATATTCATAGAAAAATGAATATGATAAGTGTATAAAAGAAACTGGGTGAGCATAAGAAAAACCATCCATGGATACACCATAAGATAAGAAAGTGAGAAATACAACCATGAAATACACCATCATTAAAAAAACCAATCCTAAATGACAAAGTAAAATACTAGGATCTAACATATGAGAATACATACTGGACCTAAAAAAGACTAAACCAGGAATAACATGGATTGAGCTGATTTTAAGTCCTAAAATGGTCTGTCAATATTATAAAACCTCTAGTGGCATTAAACACACTAAAGTGACATGTCCATTTCCTGACACACCCAAGGTCCCCAATGTGTCATGCTTGCCAAAAAACCATTCAAAAATCTTTCTCATGTTTTATAAATCATTTTTCACAGTGAAGCATATCTTCTTTCAATCTTGAAAACTCATTTGTAATCAAAAACCACATTTAAGGCATTTCATCCACACATAGTGTGTCCAAAACCATTTTAAAGAAAATCATTTTAAAAACATAGATTTTATAAAGAAAATACACCTTGATACCAAATCTAAAATTTTCATAAAAAATAAGGAATTGAACAAGAAAATAAATTTATTTGAGAATTAGAACCTTTGTATAGAGACACCTAACTTAAGAATGGATATGAATCACCAAGAATTGATCTCCCAAATCCCAAGTTGATCTTAATCAAAGAGGGGCATCAAGGCCTTTAAAATGAAATCTTGGGCACCTAAAGTTAGAGAGAGAAAAGTGGGTAAATAATTGGTTTGGAGGGTTTCATGGTATTTATATATAGTTTATAAAACACAACACCATGACGTAGACTCAAGGGACATGCTGCAAAGTATTCTGGTCAAAACCGTATTTGAGTTTCGTGACTGCAGATCCTATTTTATAGTAGAGGCACCATGGCACATCTAGATACACCATTCTATAGGGGTTCCAATTTTGGATGAACTGATCAAAAATCCCCATAGGACTCCACACCACAACCTATGCCTCTATGCCAAAGAGATTAACCACATAGAAGGCCTACCCTTCAACCTAGAAACCACGATGCAACTATGCCAAATATGGAAGTAGCCCCAAAACTCCTCCTCTAGGACACTATGGTGCAACAAACTAGAATACGCCACAATGATCCCACTCCACACCATATAAAGCCTCTCCATGATATAGTACCCTGTGAGCAGGTGATGGGATGTCACATGTATTTTGAGTTATCATACATAGAACTTGGTTAACTGTGAATGCTATTGTTTCTAGAGAATAATCCAAAATTAATATAAGAATCTCAATTATAAATCATCATTAGAAGAACCATGTTTAATAATTTTTTTATTCTTTTAATATACCATTATATTGTGGTATTTTCAAATGATTGGGTTATGATACAATACCACACCCCCTTAAATAGTTGGAAACTCTTCACTTAACTATTCAATCCCTCAATTTTGTTAAAAAAATTTAATAAAATTTACAATATTATTTTTTTGCCTAGTTTTTTTATATTTTATAACATTTCAAAGATTCAATATTTGTGTTTCATTAGAAATATATATTTATATATAGTAAAATCATCTGTGAAGATAACGAAGTATAATAAACGATAACTTTCTTGTGTACTTGTCGATCCCCAAACATATGTATGGTTGAGGGAAAATATCTCACTATATTAATTTTACTTTTATAAAATGAATTTTATTCATTTGTTCTAATTAAAAATATTAAAACATATCAAATGATTTATAATTAAATAATTATTAAAAATTTTATTTATGGGGCCATTATATGTGTTTTTAATTTTTATATTCAAGGTGTTAATTGTAAAATTGATATTTAATTGTAAACTTTGACCATCTTATTTCATACATTATAAGCATATTTTAAAGTTCAAGATATAAAAAACTTTAAATATCATGTATACCACCATGAAACATTTTATATATACAAATTGAATTTTTTTATTAATCATTAAAAAACCTTTCTTATCCTTAAAAAGAAACACAAATCAAATTCCTTATGGTAGAAAAATGGTATCAATTTTATAATCCTAGAATCAACCCACCGTGGAAAGGTAGATGGTAGGTTCCTATAGTTAAAAACAACTATTACTCCATTTCCTACATGAAGATGATATTTCACTTTAACCAGTTCCATTTTTCTTCTCAAATAGTGCACATCAACAAAAATGTATGATACACATTCAACATACAAAATCCATGAAATATAATCTAAATGATTAATATCAATAACATATACACCTTAATACCCATGTTTTTTGGTTTCTAATTAATTCATTAGATCATATTGAATGTATTTATGTTTTTATATTAATTTTGAATTTAGGATGCATGGAGTTCAATATAAGACATCTATTGTCAAAGGAAAAAACCATTAGTAATAGGAAAATACTAATAAGAGTTTTTTTTAAATTCATAGAAAGAAAAAAATATCTTAGATTATTACAATTAAGTAAATGTAATGAAAAACCAAAAATTGTGAAAATAAGAAGAACCAAAAATCACAAAAATAAGGTCCCAAACATCGATCAGAAGAAAAACAAAAAAATATCATAGGAGAAAGGGGTTAAATGTAAATCATAAGAGAATAATTGAGTAGAAGAACCAAAAATTGTAAAAACAATGCAAAAAACATCACATAGACAAGAGGTACCTAATGAGAATAACAAAAAATTGAGAAAAAGGATGAAAAATTGATTAAAAATGTGTAAAGAATAACATATCTTCAGTTTAAGGTTCAATTTGGTCGAAAGATTCGAAGGAGGATACTATAGAATTTGTATTCCATGAGAGCTTGAATGATATAAGCATGGGTGATCTCAGTTAGGTTTCATATAAAATAGGGGAAGAGGTTTTACCAGTGGTAGTAAAAATCCCTGATAAAATACACATTTATTAGTGCTAAAATAGAAAGTGTTGATAAATGTATGATTTATCAGCGCTTTTTTTAATGTTGATAAAGCCTTAGATTTATGAGCGCTAAAAAGGCACTGATAAATCATACACTTATCATCACTTTTCATTTTAACATTGATAAATGTATCTTTTATCAATGCTTAATAAAACACTGATAAATATTGTATTTATCAATGCTTCATATATCATTGATAACTAGTAGTGAAGAATAAAATAAAAAAATTAAAATTAAAATAATTACAAATTATATAAAAATGAATATTAAAAATGAATAAATTATAATGATAATAAAAGTGAATAAGTATTAAAAATTAATAGATAATAATAAATGAATAAATATAGAAAAAGAATAAAATTTAATAATTAAATATGAATAAATTAAAAAAATATTTAAAAATTAATTAATAATATTAATTATATAAATTAATAAAATTTTAGAAATAAATAAATATTTAAATAAAAATAAAAAAAATAAAAATTAAATTTAAAAATAAGAGATTTATAATGAAGTGCTAATTATTAATGAATAAATAATAATTGTATAAATATTTAAATACAAATATATTAAAATAAAAATGAATAAATATTAATTATATAAATTACATACATATTAAAAGTATTGAATATTAAAATTTAAAAATGTATAAATAACTATCAAAATTGAATATATTACAAAAATATTTAATGAATAAATATAAAGAAATGAATAAATATAAAGAAATGAATAAATATTAAAAATTATTAAATTACATAAAATATTAATAATGGAGAAATATTAAAAAATAGTAAATAATATTAAATGAATAAATGTTGAAAATGAATAAAATTTAATAATTAAAATTAAATAAATTTTAAAAATAAAAATATAAAAAATTTAATTATACCAGTTAAAAAAACATTAAAAATGAATAAATATTAAAATAAAAATGAATAAATTTTAAAAAGAACATTTAAATACAAGTGATTCATAAAAAATGTTAATTAATTATGAATAAATAATATTTGTTTTAATATTTAAATGTAAAGAGTATTAAAATAAAAAATAAAAAATATTAATCAAACAAATTACAAACAAATTATAAATATTAATTATTAAAAATTAAAAATTTATAAATAAATATTAAAAATTGAAAAAATTACAAAAGTATTAAATGTATATATATTTATTTTTTCTATATAAAATTGCATTAAGTAAATTGGAAAAATTGAATGACCATTCCTGTGACTGTGTTTACGTATATTTACACACACACACACACAATATAATGAGATATGTCATATTAAAAAATGGATTTTATTGTTATATAATGAAATATTCATACACATATACACATATACACATATACACATATACACATATACACATATACACATATACACATATACACATATACACATATACACATATACACATATACACATATACACATATACACATATACACATATATACACATTACATACACACACATACACACATACATGCACATAGACATACACGTACACATGCATACACATAAACATTGACATAGACATACACATGCACATATATACACATACATGCATATACATGCATATACACATACATGCATATAAATGCATATACACATACATACAATACACACATGTATACACATACACACATACACACTTACACACACATACACATATACACATATACATAAACACATGTACACACACACACACATACATATACATACACATACAATGACATACATACACATGCACATACACATAAATACATACACATACATGCACAAGCATAGGTGTACACATAAACATACCCATACACAAACATATATAAACACACACACACACACACCCGCAAAACATATATACTCATACAACAAATACAAACACATACATATATGCATATACTGACGTGCACATACATCCACATGCATACACATAGATACAAATATATGTGTATATTTTAAATTATTTAATATGAATATAATATTTAAATTCAAATAACTATATCTAAATAAATATATATTTATTTATATATTTATATAATAACTTAAATTAAATATTAAAATATTATATTTATAAATACATTTTTTAATTAATGCATATAAATATATTATTAAACTTTTTTATTAATTAATACAAATCTCATAATTTCACATATATATAATTTTGAAAATAAGATTGATAATATATTTTTTATTATAATATAGTTATATAAATAATATTTATATATTATATTTACACATATAAACTTATTGTAATATAACTCTTATTAAAAAATATATATTTATGTATAAATAAACTAAATTATCTGTAGTGCGTTTCATCAGTGCTAACAAAAAACACTGATAAATGAAACCTTTATCAGCATTAATAAAACAACACTGATTAATGGAAACTTTATGAGTGCTAAAAGGAGTACTCATAAAGGGTTTCCCTTTATCACTACTTCTTTTAGCGCTGATAAAACTTCCATTTATTAGCACTAACAAAATTCCCCTCTTTATTAGTGTTTTTTTGAGCGTTGATAAAGAGGAGCACTGAATATAGCATAATATGCGTTCGCGTGTTTTCTTTGTAGTTTTGTAGTTCCCATTCCCCAAACATTTGTAATATATATTTTAACATATATTTATATGAATATATATATATATATATATATATTTACACTTATATATATACATACACATATATATTTTGCATATATACATGTATTTTCACATATTTTTACATATATATATATATATATATATATATATATTTATATAAAAATTATATAATATTATATTTAAATACATTTGTATATGGATATTTATATACATTGTTATAACATATTTAAATATATATTAGAAAGTGGGGATTAAAAACCGTAAACAAACACACACACCCAAACACCCTACTGCGTTAAGCCTCATCCCTCCCCATAAGGAATGACAATCACCCACTAGACCTATTTTATTACACGGGGTGACTTAAAAGCCTATGTTCTTATATGAGTACTCCACACTCGCATGGTTCAAGATTAGAACCCATCACTAACCCCCCTTTTCTTTATTTTTTTCTTTTATTACACTGTGAACTTTTCAGGTCATGCCAAACAAGATTCAAGTCACAACACCAATAATATTTATATTTATTTTCATATATTAATCTAAATATACTTAAATAAATATATGTTCACATGCACATGTATTTATATAAAAATAGTATAATTCATAAAAAAAACTTTATAAATATTTATATATATATCTATACACATTTATATTAGTGTATCTATAATATATATATATATAATTATTTAAATAAATTTATAATATATTATATTCACACATATTTTTTTTATTTTTATTTAAATATATTATTAAATATTTTTATTTATAAATATAAATTTAATAATTTTATGTTACATAAATTTTGAAAATAACATTGATAATAAGTTTTTATTATAATATGATTTATATTTTTAAATATGTAGTTTATTTGTAAAAATATTTTAATATATTTATATATTTATTTTTATATACTACATATTAATATATTTTATAATATAGATATATAATTATAATTATATACATAAATATATATAAACACTCACATTTATAATTATAAATATATATGTATATCATAAATTATATAATATGAAAAATAAATATATAAATTTAAATATGAACTATATTTAATGTATTTATACATTTATTTATATTATTCAAATTGATATATTTTATAATATATATAAATATATGAAATTTAATTATATAAATAATTATAAATTAGTATAAATGAATAAATATATATATATAAATGGTATTTATATAAATATATAAATTTATTATTATATAAATCATATTTAAGAATATATAAATATGTATATATAAATTATATTTTGAAAAAAACATTGATATTGAGTTCCCTTTATTAATATTGAAAATTGTGTTGATAAAGGTAACCTTTTATCAGTACTAAAAAATGATGATAAATAGCATTCTTTATCGATGTTTTTTTAAGATAGATAAATAGTGACCTTTATCATAGCTTTGAAAAAGTCAACCCTTTAAAATAGTAATAAATTATAATGTTTTTTTTCGCAAACTAGTGGTAATGTATCACACATTTTTACTTGGTGAAATATTATGAAAAATGGTGGAAAACCCCATGGTAACATATATTGTTTCCATCATACGAAATAAAAATGACACCACATTCTTTGGAGATCTGAACCATGGTAGAAACCACATGCTGACACATCTATCTATATGCATTTTTCTTGTTTAAAATAACGTATTTTAGGATATTTCATATCATATTTTTTTATGTGTTTTCTGAAAAAAATTTAAAAATGTGTAGGTTATTTTTAAAAAAAAGTGTAATAAAGGAGGTAGGGATGCTGCCTCCTTTCTAAAAAAAATTATTCATGTTTTTTAAATTTATTCATATATTGGTTTGTATATTATTATTTATATGTATATTTTTAGAAATCACTTATATAGGGTATTATTTTTCATTTTTTTTAGTTTTTTTGGGCGGGCGGTGCCATGGCCAAAAGACCATAGAACAAATTTTATTAAAACAAAGAAGAGATTACATGAGTCTAAGGTACGAAATCATATTACAATCCTTCTCATGAAGAGGTAGAAAATCAGCAGGGAGATCATCAAGCTAGGTAATAACTTGATTTAATCCCTTATTAGCAAGGACCTCATCAACCGTATTAGCTTCACGATAAATATGAGTAATAATGTAGTTGATGTCACAAAGCAAGTGGGTGAAATCCATCCAACGAGTAGTAATCGGCCACGCTATGTGTGTCACACCATTCCAAATTGCTTGCACAATGGTGGTTGAATCACATTAAATCCAAAGATTGTTCCAATAATGGATCCTTGAAAAAGAAACAACCTGTAGCATGCCCATCATTTTGGCCTCCAGAGAAGAGGCAATACTGCATGAACCAAGAAAACATCCAAGGATCTGGCCATGATGATTCCTGAAGATAACACCACAACCTGAAGGACCTGGATTTCCTTTGGAGGCACTATCCACATTAACTCTAATCCAACTAGGAAAGGGAGCACGCCAAAACACTTCAAAGGTGCGGCATTGTTGATTTTTTTTCCATCAATCTAAAGACATCGTAGAATTGTGAAGTTATTCAAAATGTTATTGTAATGACCCTTTTTCATCAAATCCGTTTCACGAATGGAAATAAGGATCTGCATTCGACCTTTATTATGATTGAGTGAGTAGTTGTTATGAATAATAGCATTTCTATCATAAAGGATCACATGATGAAGCTCAACAACTACAACAAAGAAGAGGTTCTTAATTTGATGAGAATTTTCCATTTTAGCACATCTCTTTAGTTGAGTGTTGACAGAGTCAAGAATCAACCATCTGCAGTTAAAGATGTAAAAAATATAATTCCAAAGAGAAGAAGCTGTAGCACAAGAAAGGAAGAGATGATTAGCTTCTTCTTTGTGTTGATTACAGTGTCTACATTTAGAGCAAAGTTGAATACCAAATGATTAAAGGCATCCATCTGTAGGGACTCTATTGTGAGAAAGGTTCCAGATAAGAGTGAATCTTGAGGGTTTTATCCAAGGTTTGTAAAAAAGCATTATCCAACCAAAATTACTTTCATTTTGTTTAGTTAAATACTATTTTTTTATTATTAGATAACTATTATATTGTTATAATTCATAAAAATATACATTACGATGACATGTATTATGTTTATTCCACACTTTATGCTCTCATATGTTTACTATGATCTTATGATATTTGACTCTTATTCCATGTTTGTAAGTGATGTATTATAATCATTCCATTTTTGTTTCCATTATATGTTTCCAAGATATTCCATGTAGTAAGAGTAAGGTGAGGTTTAGGAGAAATGATAGAGATGGGAATAAAATACTATCTTATTGTTTTTATCATGTACCCAATTCCCAAAGATGTTGGACCTCTAGATTTTTGGGAGTATTATATAGATTTTTATGATAAAGATGATGTAATTAAATTTATATTAGACCCAGTTCAAAAAAAATACATTTGAATATACATTATTTATTATATTTATGAAATTCATTTTATTTTCAACTACTTTTTAGATTTTTAGGATATGTTTTAAATTATATTTAGATTGTTTTTATAGTTTATATTTTATAATATTATAAAGTTACCTACTTAAAATTTAATAAGTTTTCCTATGTTTTAAGTATTTGACTTTGAAATCTTATACAATATAAACTATGACTAAAATATTAATGAAAACTAAAACACTGGATAAACTTGTAAAAATGGATAATAATAATAAAAACATATCAATTTCAATAAACATAAAATGTATACATGAACAGGTACAATAAATATCTTTGGGGAGGATATTCCATCCCACATGGTGGTCTGTGAAGGGTACGCCCATATCAAGATCTTTGAGCTTCATGTTAGGGTGGAGTTTAATGTCCTAGAGAGGGATGATCCTCAGGCACTGGAATATCGACTATCGTATGATCCACCTGTGTATAAGTGGGAGGCGGTTTCAATTGAATGTCATACTATGCTTCTAATCTTTCTCCCATTAGATTAGTAAAAGGACCTACCATCATTATAGTGGGTAACCAAGCCTGCGATGAATCTTGACCCCAAGCCTATGATAGATTTGGACCCCAAGCTAGAGATAACTACATATATCCTATCAATAAATATAAATCAATTTCCCCCTAATGCACATCCATAATCTGTTGAGGCTAGACTGCTAGAGGGATGACCTATGCCTATATAATAGGTGATGGATCATGTGCAGGACGACATAGTCTACATCATTGTCGTGGATCCTCAGCATAAGTAGCAATTGGAGGAGGTGCTGCTGGAGGAGGTTCCTGAGTAGGAACCTCCACTCTCTGGGGTGGCCGATCGAAGATGCTCTAGTGAATTGCATCATAATCTGGCCTTAATTCCAATGATGTGGAATGGATCACTACCAGGATAACGACCTCCTCCTCTTCGGGATCAGTCATGTGAATAAGTTTCTCTAAATGAGAACTCTAAAAATAGTTTCAAAATGAATTAGAAAATATTTTAACAAAAAAACTAATGGAAATTTATTAACTTATGATATCATGAAGTGATATATCGTGTTGGGTGAGATACAATAAAGAATTCAGTCAATACCATTGTTCATACTTGAACTGCTCTGAAATATGGAATCACATTATTGGTATACCCTGGATACAACACTCTGCTCATCTTCCCCAGAGGTAGAGAATGTTGGCATGCCATCGATGCCCATCCTCATCCTACCTCCCTATCAGCTTCAACTCATGAAGCTTCTGTGTCTACAGTGAAAAAAATGGAATGGACTAAACACATCCAAACTGGCGCATAACACTATCAGTTTGGTACCACTAAATAATATAAAAGCGAATGAGTGACACTACAACCCTAGAATCATGAAGTACAGTATTTTAGTATGTTCGAAACTGACCCAATATAGCCCAATATAGAATACATGCAATCTGAAATGACGTGTCAGATTTTTCAAAAAAGTTCCTTACTAAAAACTAAAATTGATGATATTATTAATTTTTTTATACAATGATAGATTGTATATACTTACCTAGTTGGGTAGCATACTACCCGACTTGAGATGGTATGCGCCCAAATGGTGTGTTAGAATCTTTTAAAAGTTGTGTATCTAAGTATACATGTAAAATAAAACATCTAAAGTGATAAATAATAAGAAATTAAATTCAATAACTCATAATAGCATCAGAAACCAATAGAGATCATTGATCATACCAGAATCCACATAGAGCATTATGAAGCACCTCTATAGGCATCAGATCTCCAGCAAGATTGGGGCAGACTATGGGGATGCACTCCCATTCCCACATCTGATGAAGGATGACACATCCCAAGAGATCTGTATTGTCTGCATGGAATGCCATGCATAATGCCCTATATGTGTAATACAAATAGGAAGATCCCCATCTATACGTCCCTAACCAATCAAAGTCCTCCAGTAGGTCTAGATACATCATGTTCACATTATTCCCTGAGTGATCAACACATAGGGTCCCTCCAATGATTCTGAATATGTATGCATGAGTATTATGCATGAAAGTTTGATCTTCAGCGTCATCAGGTAAATGATGAAAGTGTGTATCAATCCAGGTCATAGATATTGAACCTACATATGTAGACCTAGGGCCAGCCAAAATGTTGATGCCTAACAATCTCTGAACATGGGCAGGCCAGTATGCACCGGTGGTTCCAATAATGTCTTCCCCCCTAGATAGGAAGACTGAGAAGGACTACAACATCTTCAAGGGTGATGGTCATCTCTACCTCAGGTAGGTGGAATGTGTGTGTCTCTAGTATCCACCTCTCTATGAGGGTATAAAGTTGGTGATGATCAAAAAATATGAAATCAGATGCTACAATGTTGTAGAAGCCAGCACAACAGAGGTATGGTATAATGGTGGGTGGAGGTATCCTGTGATGAAAACCATGTGCTTGATGTACCCTTATCTGTCAAACCACATCACCTTGTAGCACAACCTGGGAAATATGCGTAGCCTACTCAGTGAGTAGTAAAGTATCCTCCATATGTATGTAAAAAAATGAAATATGTCATAAGTGTAAAATATAAATATAACATCAGGATCATCAGAATGTTATGACTTATAGAATGTAAGACATCCCATGTTTATGATTTTTTTATGAAGTTGTTTTTTATCAAAAGAAATGGGAATGTCTTCGTGTTTCTCAAAGAATAGTTGTATAGTGTTTTTGAGATATGTTTTTACCTAGAAAAGGGTGTTTTGTAATATATGATTTTATATATTTATATATATATATAAATTTTGTCTTTGTTATCTAAATGTTTATTATAAAATGACATGCTTTTCAATTTATGTATCATTTTACACATGATGGTATGTTTCATGATTATTTGATCACATGATTATCAAAAATGTTTTCTGATCATGATTCTGATAGTGTAATTAATATTGACAATGATGGTTGACCATATAATATTTATTATACTAAAATTTTAGAGCATCTTTTTATACCCTAAAATATGATACTAATGTTTCGTTATATAATTTTTTTTAGAATATAAGTCACAAAATGTTTTTACTATGTGTATTATTATAGGGAGGTTATTGAAACTGATCAAGGAGATTATTATATCACACAACCAACAATAGTGGTTAGTACAGCTAATTATTTAACCCTAAGTAGACTTCAAGACATAATTCATGGGAAATGAACCACAATGCTAGAGGAACAATGACTACAACGATGATGTAAACGCATTACATAACAGAGAATAGGACGGAGGTGAAGAAATATAAGAAATACATTGCAAAATGAGGTAAAAAGAAGATAACACTAAACCAATTTAATAATCATTGATAAATGACAATTATGATCATATAAAGTGAAATGGATAAGAAAAAAAATTAAATAACACATGGATTATTTAAAAAATATAAGAAATACATTGACATTTTTCAATAGAATATGGTTTGGATGAGATGAGCCTCACTTTGGATGTGAGGTAAAATCCATCTTATGTTCAGTTGGTAGATTAATAACATATTCAAAAGATATGTACTTAACTTTGGAATTTTTAAAACCTTTCAGCCTTCTAATAATATATATTAGATGTTATCAAAATGCTGAAAGATTTTAAAAATTCTAAAGTTATGTACATATACTTTGAAGATGTTATTAAGCTACCAACTAAACATAAGCCAGATTTTACCTCACATCTGAAGTGAGGCTCATCTTATCCAAACCATATTCTATTGAAAATTTTCAATGTATTTATTTTATTTTATAAATCATCCATGTGTTATTTAATGTGTTTTTTCTTGTCCATTTCACTTTATATGATCATAATTGTCATTTTATCAATTATAATTAAATTGATTTGGCATTCTCTTCTTTTTACCTCACTTTTCAACATATTTCTTTGCTTTATTCACATTTTTCCTCTTCTAGGTTATGGAACGAGATTACGCCATTGATATTGTTGTTGTCATCATTCCTACTATGTTGTAGTCCATTTCCCATGAATTTTTATTGAAGTTCACTTATTGTTACAGAATCATATATACTAACCACTATTGTTGGTTGTGTGTTATAATAATCTCCTTGCTCAGTTTGAATAACCACCCCATAATAGTACAAATAGGCAAACATGACTCTCTATGTCAAAAATGTTTTCTGATCATGATTCTGATAGTGTAACTAATACTTAAAATGATGGTTGATCATATAATATTTATTATAATGAAATTTTATAACGTCTTCTTATACCCTAATATATGATACTATTGTTTTGTTATATAAAATTTTATTAGAATATCAATCACAGAATGTTTTGGAAACTGAGGTAAAAAGAAGATAAAACACCAAGTTAGTTCAAATATCATTGATAAAATGAAAATTATGATAATATAAATTAAAATGGAGAATAACAAACACATTAAATAACACCATATAATTTATAATATAAGAATATCACAATAGAGACAATACATCATTATGGATGAGAGTGTGAACTTAGCCCAGTAATGTTAGGTCATCATTTCTTGTTATGAACTTATTTATGACATAAGGTGCATTTCAAACTTTTCCCTTATTCTTGAGGCCAATCCATCTTATTTTTCATCCTTCTAGCCTATGTTCTCCCATGATTACACAACCAGTTGATGTCAGGTATCACTATTGGTTGGCCTTAGGGCATTAGGAAATAACGAAACTCCCCAATAGGTGTCTATGATGTAACATAACAGTTAGTAATGGTGTCCATATGGTATAATGGATCAACATATTCTTCCCATGATATCTTCAAAGAGGCACATGCTGCGATGGCATGTGCGCATGGAAATCGTAAGACCTGAAAGTTTCTACATTGACATTGCCTCACTTCCAGTAATACCACTATTTTTTCACCGATGATATTTTTGATGGGGTCCAAATGCTCTTGAACTTAAAATAGAGATCCTTCTTAGTGAAAAAGGCATACATGATAACCAAAAGCTTCTTCAATATTCTTTTCAATCTCACATTGAAAGTTCCTTTCATACCGTAGCCCATTTTGAATCCTATACAAGGCTAGTATTTTTCTATCAACGAAGTACTTCATGCAATGATAAAATGTCTTCTGAACTAGGGTAGTTATAAGGTAACTTGCAAATCCCTTTAAATACACTATTGATGCACTCCACAATGTTTGTGGTCTTGTGTCCATACCTATTCCCCCCATCATATTCCAATGTCTATTTTTATTTTGGAATCTGCATCATATAATCATACACTTTTTGATTATAATTGTTAATTTGTTCAAAATTTTCTTAAAATATCCATTGATTAGGCCCATGTGCTACATTTAATAGATTATATTTCACATAAATTTATTTTGTCTTTATGTTGAAATATTAAAAAATAATAGACAATGCGTACCGAGCATTGTGATTGCCTTCTTTATTAGTTTGTTATGGAATGTTTTCCGCACGTTGCTAGCAATGTGTTTGATGTAGTACCAATGAAATGCATTTGAGGTTGTCTATGTATTAGGTTATGTATTTATTTCCTCATTTATTGAACAATTCTGTTTAGATATTAAACATACACCCCAAATGTCGATGAAATGGTTATTGATACATGCCAAAAACCAACTCCATGATTCATAGTTTTCCTTCTCCACAATAGAAAAGGAGAGTAGAAGAGGTGAAACATTTCCATATTTGGTTTCCACAATCAACAATACACCCTTGTGTTTTCTATATAGAAAAGTTCCATCAATCTGTATGAACGATTTTATGAAAAAAATAGGGAGAAGCATGGGAGGAATGCCCAAAACAACTGATGAAATTGAACATGAGATGGATCAAGTCAATTATCTTGAGACACATGTTTTTTCTTATTAATATAGATGAAAACTTGGTTTTTGTGTCTCATTATGGCTAGTAATTGTGGAAACACCCAATACGAGTCATCCCAATCACCATAGAACTTCACAATTGCATTTTCTTTCACCATCCATGCCTTATTATAATAAATATTATATCTGAAATTTTGTTGTATCCTCTCTTGAACAAGGGATATTGGAATATCTTGGCATGTACTAATCATATCGATGATAATGGATGACACAAATTCATCATCCAATGAGGTATTATTTTGTGTTAGGTTTGGTTGAACATAAGTATGAGCTACCTTAATCTTCAAGATTCTCTAACCTACAAATTCAATGTCCAGAATTTCCCTCAAGAGGAATCTACAATCATCCCCATACCTATCACACCATATGAGGTATTTCTTACAGCCGGATTCCTAAACTATAAATCTATATTACCTCTCAATGTGAAATCTATTTACCATGTTTTTTAATTCATCTTTACTTGGAAAATACCTTCCAATATATAAGGTTTTTTACAACTCACTAAAACTATCCAGTAAAACTATGGGAAACTCAATTGCATGTGTGAGAACATTGAATTCAAATTTAGGAACACGTTTCATTAATTCTGACCAAGATGCAAAGAGTGGTGGATGATTTATTGTGGGTCAAGGATGATGTACAAATAATGAATTTCTAGGAACTTCCTCCCCAACATCCGCTGCTCCTACCTCATAAGCATTGTTTTCACCATCTATTCCATCATTACGAAAATCCTCAGCAGAAGTCAGGTTGACATGTATATCTGGGATATTAACTAGTCTGTCCTCTTATGCATCATTTAGAATAGGCTCAATTTCATGGGGTGGATCTTTAACCAATCTTGTAAGTCTACATCTTCGTACAACTAGATGTTATTGTTTTATGGTAGAAATATCAACATATAACTCCATCATGGTACCATTTGACCATTGGGAAAATAAATTTATTTCTTGGACCCACTGCGCATTAGCAACCAATGGAAAAGCTAGATGCCATAGTGTAAATGAGAATTAGAAATGTCTATAACTCATAGAATTGACCTCTTGATTGGGTCCCATATTTAAGGAACCAAGAATTCTATCTTGAAGTTCACTTAGGGTTACATAATCAGCTGTACTAACCACTTTCATTGGTTGTGTACTATAATAAGCACCTTTATCAGTTTGAATAACCTATCCATAGTAGTACACATAGAAAAAATGACTCTCTTTGTCAAAAATGTTTTTTATTAGTATTTTGATAGTATAAATAATATTGAAAATTATGGATGACCATATAATATTTATTATACTAAAATATTAGAAAATCTTTTTATACCCTAAAATATGATACTAATGTTTATTAGAATATAAGTCACATAATGTTTTGTAAATTGAGGTTAAAAGAAGATAAAACATAAAATCACTCAACTTATCATTGATAAAATGATAGTTATGATTATATAAAGTGAAATGGATAAGAACACACACATTACATAACACATTAATGTTTTAAAACATATAATAAATACCAAAATTTTTCAATTGAACATGGTTTGGATGAGATGATCCTGACTTTTGAAGTGAGGTAAAATTTAGAAAATTTTATTTGGTAGCTTAATAACATATTCTAAAGATATATACTTAATAATTTAAGTACATACCTTTATAATATGTTATTAATCTACCAAATAAAAATAAGTTGGATTTTAACTCACTGCCAAAGTCAGACTCATCTCATCCAAACCATGTTGAATTCAAAAATGCCAAGGTATTTCTTATATGTTGTAAAACAATCATGTGTTATTTAATGTGTATGTTCTTCTCCATTTCAATTTATATGATCATATTTTTCATTTTATCAATGATAAGTATTATTTTCTAATTATTATATGTATTCATATTTTAATCCTAAGTTATTCATTAATTAATCAATACTTAATCATTACTATTAATAACTATTATTTCTAAACAATATAATATTTATGATACTAAAATTTTATAACATCTTGTTATATCCTAAAAAATAATACTAATGTTTCTTAGTACAGTTTTAACTAGTTAATTATTCTTTAATCACTAGTTAGTCATTACTAAGTTATTCTTTAGTTAATCATTATTTAATCAGTCTATAATAATTCCTTATTCAATCATTAATCATAATATATTCATTAGTTAATGATCATTATCTAATCATTACATTTATTCATTTGTTAAAACTAAGTTATTCATTAATTAATATATACTTAATCATCACTAATATAAACTATTATTTCAAAACTATGATATTAATCTTTCTTTGTACAATTTTTTAATTAGTGAATCATTATTTAATTATTAGTTAATCATTACTAAGTTACTCATTATTTCATGTATTTTTCATTATCCATTTCTTTTTATATGATAATTATCTTTATTTTATCATTGATATATATTTTGATTTGATGTTTTCTTTTCTTAGGTACTTTAGTAGTCTATAAAGAAAATATGAACCATCTAAAGCATATCAATCGAGAGTGTCAAACCAGGATGCATTAAGGCCCATTTTCATGTATTGGGTTACCCGAGTTAGGATCGGGACACCTTTCCAGAGTTGTTACTCATAGGTACATTTGTGCCAAATCCACATCCACTTGTTTTTATCCAAAAAATGATTTGATTTCTCAGATAACCACATAATCTTTATGCTACCAAAATTTTAGAACGTTTAATCTTAATTTATTCATTAGTTAATCTACACTAAATAATTACTAATTATAACTATTATTTAAAACTATATATAACTAAATAAAGTACTTAATAAATAAAATATTTAGAACTAAGTAAACTAATTAATAAATGAAATATTTATAACTAACTAAAAATAATTCAATTAAATAAATAAATAACTATAAATTAAATAAAAAAATACCTCTAAATGATGCTTCACAAAAAACTATAACTTCTTTTAGACCACCAGATCCACCACACACAAAATAAATTTTTTTATAGAGAGAAGATCTAGAATGTAGAGAGAGGAGTTGAATTGGATGTGAGGAGAATAGGGGGGGGGGGTTGCCCTTTTATAGGTTGTTAAGTAAAAGGTGGAAGGGGGTACCGCCTTTTACCTTTATGTTAGGCAAAAGGTGGAACCCCCATTTCCACATTTTAGGTTGTCTTTAGGGAAAATGTGGCACCAAACTCACCACCTTTTCCATGTTATCGATCCTAGACAAAAGGTGGTGGGTGGGGGGAAAGGCAGTAGGAGCACTACCACCTTTCGATCAAACTAGAAGGCGACAGTAGGGTTTCCACCTTTAATACACATTTTTTTTTTAAAAATTAACCTACATTTAAAAAAAATATAAATCATATAAAAAAACTCTTTCATATCTTGTTGGGTGAATTGATACACAGATACATGGGTTGATCATGGTGAACTATGATCGACCATAGCACCTCATAGCCACCTCTTTGTGGGGAATTATTGCTTTCCCCGTATTACTTTCATGCGGGTGATAATGAAAGATATGGGGCCATGGGGTGAGATCTAGCTATGGGCCTATGGGAGGTAGGGTCGACGAGCGGTGGTGAGGAAGGGGTGGGTACAAGTATCCGGGATGATGGTAGTAGCGCAAGGGGTTGGTTATGACTCACAGATGGTCAGCGGTGATGGTAAATGATGGGAGGAGACCGATGAGGGAGACCACAAGTGCACAGGTGGTAGAAAAAGGGTAGGGGGAAAACAATCAGACAACAACATGTGTAGGGTGCATGCATACACTGTGAGATGACTCTAGGGGAACAATTTCAAAACACATGCTTGGAATGAAAGGCCTTAGGCAAGGGCCTTTCAGCCTCACATGCAATGGGATTTGGGATGTGTAATGGGTTACCTCTCAAACTAGAAAAAAGAGGTCTTTATTTCTTTAATAAAAAAATGACTTCTACCCAAAGACTGTTTAAAAAAAATAATGAAAATGGGTTTTGGTTTAAAATGATTTTAATTATGTGTCCAAAATACATTTAATCCCTCAACGCATTTCTATTTAACTAAAATATATAGGGGTCAAATGAATTTTTTCCTAGATCAAAACAAAATATGTATTTTTATCTAACTACTCTCTAGCCTAAAAGCCATTGAATTTTTTATTTTTTAGATAATATTGTTTTTAACTGGGTTGATAGGTAACCATTACATGAACAAGATCCCCAACATAAATTTCATGAAGACCAAGAGGCACAAATTACAAGATTGAAATTCAGAAACAACCCCCAACACCCCATCAAATGTCTACACCCAACTCATCACTATCGATGTAGTTGGACTTCCTCATCCTTGCACATAGGTTTATAGTGAATTTTCCTAGCTTGACTCCTTATCCCTCCCTATTCACATCCAGATGCTTCACTAGTGACTTTCACCACTCTATCTCGATATTCTTGGATATGGCTTATCCTAGCTCACAATGTAATGAGAGAATGGATTATAGGACCATTAGCTTGAATAATATTGTTTTTTCATAACATCTAACACATTAAAAAAAAACCTAATTAAAAAATCAATTATATATATTAGGTAGGTTCCCCTAGGGAGTAGCCTAAAGATTATACCTTTATGGGGTCTCATGGGAGGTCTTAGATTCGAGCCTCCCTGAGTACTTATAGCCACATTGGATTTATTCATTTCTTTGTATCACCCTCCCTGAACTATTGTAAAATATATTAGGTACTTGAGGGTAAAATTACAAAAACAATATACACACGTCACATGCACAAACTCAAGGGGTAGGTCATAGCTTCCCCCAAGGGTTAACCCACCCATTAATCCCTTTTATTTATATATTATATAGTCTTGAAGACCCTAATATCAAGGCTCAAAGACCTATAATTTTTTTACTTGAATTCCCCAATTCACAATGGTTCGTATAACCCAATTTCCTCACATCCCATGGTCCACCATATTCAAATCATCCACACACCTTTGTTTGAGCAACCCTAACACCGTCATATGCCCTACCAATGCAACTGTCATGGTCTCAGTGTTGCCGCCACCGTGTCTTTCACTTCTAAAGTGCGTCATCAATAGAAATTAGACCTCCCCTGCAACCACTAATATTGATATGTACTTTAACAGTGCACAAAAATAATTTTAACAAAAATAAAAACACTATTATCCTCAACATTATTAAGGGGGGGGGGGTCCCTTTATTAGTTCTAGTTTAGCGCTGATAAATGCCCCCCATTTATCATCACTTTCAATAGAAATGATTATCAACACTACAAATAGAACTGATAAAGGCCCCACCTACTGTAGTGTACTGTTTGTATAACAACACACTGCATCAACCTGTAACTTGTATGCAAAATATATAATTTAAATGAAATAAATTTTACATCACGAATACAAAAAAACACTACTATATACATTTAAAACAATTTTTTGTACAATTACATTTACAATTACTATTCACAAACAATTAAAAACATTAATGATTCATCATATTTGGCACCCATGATCCCCTCTCAAAAAAGTTTGCCAATGGTATTAGTTGACGAAAAATCAGATCAACCCAAGTAAAATAATCCACCTATTTAAGAAAAGAAATATTATGTTAGTAATATTATAAAGAAATAACACTAGTAGAAAAAAAGGATTTTAGTGATCACCAAAAGTTGTCGCTAAAGGCCTACAACAACCACCTAGCATCCACCAAACAATATACGCTTTAGGCCCACCATTGTTGCCAGTAGCATCCTCCATTTGGTGGACACTATAGATGAGATAGGGATTGCCTATAGGAATCACCAAATGGAAGGAGATATAGACCATGTCGATTTGGGCTATAACAACCACAGTTTGGTAGTCAATATCACCTCCTTCGCGATGGACTATAGCGGCTGCCAAATGGAGGTCACTATAGCCCAACCAAGAAAGACCTATAGCGACCTTCATATAGTGGACGCTATAGGTTTTTTTATTTTATTTTGAAAAATTTCATAGAAACATTAAAAAAACCACAATATTTCAAAAATACAAAAAAATATTTAAGAAATATCTAAAACCAAGGGAACATAAATCTCTTTACCTTATCATATTCCAAGCTCTACACTCATAATCAAATAAAACTGAATGAAAAAATTCAATAAAATAATCAGTACAAAAAAATATCCCAACCAATAATTTAAATGTAATAAAATATTTCAATTAAATATTATTACAATAGATTAAAGTTATTTTATTTTGAAGATATATTAATAATTTCTAATCATTTTTAAAAAATTTAAAACTACTTATTCTATCATTCCGAGCATACCACATGTCTGATTGATGTACCATTTACTCACACACATAAAAAATAATAATAAGTAAGTTTTACAGTTCTTTCATGTCATTTTGATGTCGTTTTCTATGTATCTAATCATTAAACACACATTTTGGTGTTTTATAACACTAAAAGTGAATTTTCCATCATCTCGGTCAAAATGAACATCTTATGGATATACTATCCACTACACCATTTAAAACTCACTCCATAGATATTTTCATCTTATTTAATGGAATTAAGAGGGTTTTCAACTATTTTTGACCTCCATTCACACCTTTTTAAAGGACATCAAATCTTTAAAAACAACATATATTGTTGTTCCACATAGACCACATGTTTTATTGAAATTAAATCATCTCTTACACATCAAGAATAATAATAATATGGTTATCCCATGATTTCAAGTAATTACAAAGTCATTAGTATAGATTTGACCATTAAACACATGTTTTGGTGTTTTATGACACTAAAAGTGTGTTTTTGGTCCTTATAGAAAATTCCAGCTCAGATTGACATTCCATCTACCCAACCATTTTAAAAATTTATTCAATAGTTTTTGTTGTATTATTTCATGGCATTCAGATGTTGTTCGAAAGGTTTTGAACCCCCGGATTCACCTTTTTAAATGGCATTAAATCTTTATAAACCAAATATTTAGTTGATTTGTGCATACCACACGTTTGATTGATGTTCTGTCTACTCTTACACATCATGAATGATAATAATAAGGCTTCTTTATGATTTAAAGTCATTATGAGGTCATTTTCTATGGATTTTACCATTAAACACTTGTTTTGGTGTTTTATGACACTAAAAGTGTGTTTTAGATCCTCTCAGACAAACTGCAGCTCATATTGACATTTCATCTGCTTAAAAATTTCAAAATTCATGATAAAACTATTTTCGTATGATTTCACGACATTAAGATGCTATTCGGTTGGTTTTGACCCCCAAACACACATTTTTAAAGGGCGTAAAATCTTTAAAAACCATACATTCAGTCATTATGATTAAACCTCATGTTCGATTGATGTGCCAACACCTCATACACTTGAAGAATAATAATAAGATGATTTTAATATGATTTCATGTCATTAGGAGGTCGTTTGATATGGATCTAACCATTAAATTTCCATTTTGGTGTTTTATGACACTAAAAGTGCATTTTCCATCATCACAGTCTAACAAAACATCTGATTGACATACCGTCCACTCTACCATTTCACAAAATTCTCAACGGTTTTTTTGTCTAATTTCATAGCATTCTGAGGTTATTCTACTGGTTTTGACCACCAGATGCATCTTTTTAAAAGGCATCAAATCTTAAAAAAACATATTTAGTCATATCACACATACCACATGTACTCTTGGAGTTTTTTTCTCTCATAAAAATCATGAATAATAATAAAATTATTTTCTATGATTTTGAGTCATTATATGGCTGTTTTCTACAAATCTGATCGTTAAATGCATGTTTTGGTGTTTTATGACAGTAAAAGAGAGTTTCCAGTCCCCCCCCACAAACACCAGCACTGATTTATGTTTCATCTACTAAACCATTTAAAAACTCATGCTATAATTTTTTTGTCTTATTTCATGGAATTCAGTGATCGTTCGACTGGTTTTGACCCTCGAATACACCATTTTAATGGTTGTTAAATCTTTTAAAACCACACATTCAGTTGTTTCGAGCAGACCACACATTTTGTGGATGTGTCTTCTACTATTACATATCATAAATAATAATAAGATGATTTTCCTATGATTTCAAGTCATTATCAGCTCGTTTTATATGGATTTAACCGTTAAATGCATATTTTTGTGTTTTATAACACTAAAAGTGTGTTTTTGGTCCTCTGAAAAAAATTTACACTCGGATTGATGATCCATATTCTATACCATTTCAAAACTCACTCCATAGTTATTTTCATCTAATTTCATGGCATTCAGAGTTTGTTCAGTAGATTTTGACCCCCAGACGCACCTTTTTAAAGGGCGTCAAATCTTCTAAAATCAAATATTTAGTTGTTCCATGAAAACTATACATATGATTATAATGTATTATATTATTACACATCATGAATAATAATAATATGATTTTTCTATGATTTCATGTAATTATGAGGTCATTAGTTATGGATATGACCGTTAAATGCACGTTTTGGTTATGACACTAAAATTGCATTTTTGTTCCTACCAGGAAAATGATAGCTTGGATTGAAATTATTTCTATTAAACCATTAAAAAATTCATGATACGGTTGTTTTATTTTTATTTCACGGAATTCGTATGTTGTTCAGTTCGTTTTGACTCCTGCACACACCATTTTAAAGGGCCTCATATCTTAAAAACCACATATTCAGTCATTCTAGGAAGACCACACATAATATTGATGTGTCATCTACTCATACAGATCAATAATAATAATAATATGGGTTTACTATGGTTTCAGGTCATTATTAGGTCTTTTTCTATGTATTTGATCATTAAACACACGTTTTGGTGTTTTATGACACTAAAAGTGTGTTTTCATTCGTCCTGGGAAAATGACACCTCTGATTGAGATTATATCTACTATAAAATTTAAAAATTCACTATAAAATTGTTGTATTATGATTTAAAGGCATTTAGATGTTGTTTGGTTGGTTTTGACCCCCCTATACACACCTTTTTTAGAGGACATCAAACCTTTAAAAACTACATATTCAGTAGTTCTGGGTAGCCCACATGTCTGATTGAAATTTCTTATACTCATACACATTAAGAATTATAATAAAATTGGTTTAATATGATTTAAAGTCATTCTGAGGTTGTTTTCTATATATCTTCCCATTAAATGCATGTTTTGGTGTTTTATGACACTAGAAGTATGTTTTTCGTCATCCTAGACAAACAGAACCTCTGATTGACGTACCATATACTCAACCATTTCACAATTAACTATATAATTGTTTTTATCTAATTACACCACATTTGGAGGTCATTTGGTTTTTTTTGACCCCCCATGTGTTTTTAAAGGGCGTCAAACCTTTAAAAATTGAATATTCGGTCATTCCAGGAAGACTGCATGTCTAATTGATGTTTCATATCCTTGTACAATCCACAACTAATTATAAAAGGTTTTACGATGATTTAATGTCATTTTGAGTTTTTTTTCTATAGATGTGCCTGTTAAAAATGTGTTTTGGTGTTTTATGACACTAAAGTGCATTTTCGATCCTATCGAGAAAACGTCAAATTAGATTGATGTTTCATATACTCAGCCCTTTCAAAAATCACACTACCCTTTTTTTCATCTGACTTCATGACATTCATATGTCATTCAATTGGTTTTTACCCCCCATACACACCTTTTTAAAGGGCATCAAAACATTAAAAACTATATATTCAGTAGTACTAGGCATACCACTTGCCTGATTGATCTTTGATCTTCTCATACTCATCAAAAATAATAAAAATTTTTTTTTTATATAATTTCATGTCATTATGTGGTCATTTTCTATATATATGACCATTAAACACAAGTTTGGATGTTTTATGACACTAAAAGTGTGTTTTCCTTCACGTCAGACAGAAAACACCTTCGATTGAATTACCATCTACTAGGACATTTCACAATTCACTTAATAGTTGTTTTCATCTAATTTCATGTCATTTATAGGTCATTCAACTAGTTTTGACCCCCCATATGCTTTTAAAGGATGTCAAACCTTTAAAAACCACATATTTGATTGTTCCGGGAAGAATGCACCTCCAATTGACATTTCCTCTCCTCATACACATCATAAATAATAATAAGATAGTTTTCTTATGATTTAAAGTCATTATTTGGTCGTTTTATATGGATGTTATTGTTAAACATGTGTTTTGGTGTTTTATAACACTAAAAGTGCATTTTTTTCTTCTTGGGAAAACATGAGCTCAGATTGACGCTCCGTCTGCTTGACCAATTCATAATTCACTCTAAAATTTTTTTCATATGATTTCATGACATTAAATTGTTGTTTAGTATATTTAACCCCCAAACACACCTTTTTAAAGGGAATTACATCTTTAAAAACCACATATTTGGTCATTTCGGGCTTATCACACATCATATTGACATGTCATCTTATTATACTCATCATTAATAATAAAAACATGGTTTTCCTATGATTTAAAGTCATTCCAAGGTATTTTTCTATATATATAACCATTATGTGTACATTTTGGTGTTTTATGATACTTTTGGATATCATGTGAATATTAAATGGGAGATATCATTAGGTGATCAATTGAATCAGTTTTGGTGACCAAGAATGATGTAGAATTAATTTTCTACGATTAAAGGGGTTTCATATGCAATGTATGAAAATGAAATTCATGTGAGATGTTAAGTACATAAGGGGAAAAGAAAGGAGACTAAAAGTTATTGAGAATGCTACAACTATTCTAGAGAAATACAGTGAGTTCATAACAGCCCATGGGGATTTCTATACAAGGGAAGAAGGAAGAAGATAAAAATTAGATTAGTCCATCAGTGACTCATGTTTGATTTGGTGATCTTTCTCTATATAAGTGTTGTTGTTTCAGTTCCTTTTCTAATTCTGGTTGGTCATGATGTTTATATTGGGTTCAAGGTCATTCCCTTTCTTGTGGATACTTCTCGATAAAAAAGGAGTGTTGTGTATGTGTTGGATAAAAATTACAATACAATAGGGATGTAGTCATCTTTCTTGGAGGTGAAACTCATTAAAAAACATGTTTTGATATTTTTAGTTTTTACCATTGCGAGTTAAAGAGTTAAATGCTGAATAACCAGGAGAGAAGTTGGGATTTAGAAGAAAAAATATATCAACACTGATTCACACCCCCCATTGTTAACTACATCCAAAGTGATCCTATCAATGCTAACAACATCCAAACTCCTGATGCTACCTTAGTTGCAAAAAAAAAATCTCATGGAAATTAATATGAAAAACACATTTTAGCCTTTCATCTTTCCAAATGTATGTGTCACTACTGGAAAACTAACCTATACCAACGGTTTGGAATCGCTGGTATAGGCCTCCAAACTATTGGTATAGCCTATACCAACGGTTTGGAGAACCGTTGCCAAGTAATCCGTTGGGATAGGTCTATACCAACGGTTTTGGGAAAACCGTTGGTATAGACATATACCAACGGTTTTGGAAACCGTTGGTATAAGTAATATGGAAATATATTCCAACGGTTATGGAACCGTTGGTATATGTATTTCAAAAAAAAAACATCCGCTGGGATTTGATCCCAGGACACCTAGTTTATCATTGAACGACTTAACCACTAACCTAACATGACTTTTGTGAACATAATTACATAAATATATATATGTATTCTCATGATTTTTTTAAATTTTTATTTATATAATGTTATCGGTAAGAAGAACTGATAAAAAATCAAAGGATATATACCAACGGTTGTCAAAATCGTTGGTATAGGTCTATACCAACGGTTTTGACAACCGTTGGTATAGATTTTGAGTTTGGAATTTCATTCTGGGTGAAGGTTGATCAATGGGGGACCCTTTCCCAATGGTTTGGCCAAACCGTTGGGAAAAGTGGACCCTTTCCCAACGGTTTGGCCAAACCATTGGGAAAGGTAGTCACAAAGGGGACTTTTCCCAACAGTTTGGCCAAACTGTTGGGAAATCCATACCCTTTCCCAATGGTTTGGCCAAACCGTTGGGAAAAGTGGCCTCAAAGTGGGCTTTCCCAACGGTTTGGCCAAACTGTTGGGAAAGGGAACCTATACCAAAGGTTTTTACAAACCGTTGGTATAGAAGCGTTGGGAAAAGTCATATTTCCAGTAGTGTGTACTGATGGCTATGATTTAATACTATAATCCAATAATTGGAATCAAATATAGAGATGAAAATTTTGAACCCTGGAGAATAAAACACAAGTTAAATGGGTTTGGGTCAATCATAAATGGTTTTAGATTGTAATCGGGTTGGGTAATCTAGCATGAATAATATTCAAATCAGATTCAGGTTGACCATTATTAACCCATATAATCTTTTGGAATGATACAGTAAGTTATATATTTTAATTTAAATGAGTTAGAGAGCCGAGTTATAATTGACCCTAACTTAAATAGATTGGATCAGATCAGCATATTTAATTAAATGAATCAAAAAATTATTGAGTTTAAATGGGTTTAAAAGACAGTCAACCTAATACATAAACCCAAATTATTACCTTTAATCAAATACAATCGCCCAAATACAATATTGGGAATTAAACCCAATTATCAAAGCAATAAAAAATTAATGAAGAATATAGTGATGTTCAATTTCAGCATGACATGAACTATAATGATTAAATGAAAATTTAAAGTGATACAAGAAGAAACACACCTGTTTGTTGTTTCATAGAAAATTAAGAGATCAATGTCCTCCACCACCTTTAATGCTTGAAAGTGTTTCTTAAAATGATAGATATAAGTTGTGAACTATATTTTTTCTAATGAAAGCCTCAAAATAACCCCTCCCTTCTCTCAAATAAGAGATTAAAGTAGAAAATTTCTCTAAATTGTCAACATATTAACTCGTTTTTTAATTATTGCATTTATATCTACTTTTTTAAAAAATATGAATAAGATACGCGATTGAATCCATTTTTTTGTTTAAAAAATCTATGAAATACTCCCCAAACATTTTTACAATTCTTTAAAAATTTAAGAGAGAAAATAACACCCTAAAAAATTTGTGAAAACTTTTCACCACTTTCAATTAAATTTTCATGATTAAATCCCCACAAATAAAAATATAGTGTTTAGGTTTTACTAATTAGATTTTTTACTAATGACAAAAGGATAAAAAAACTCAAGAAAATTTATCAAATTTTTAATAGTTTAACTATTTTTGTGGATGATTCTCTATTATATATTATTGTTTATTTTATAAAGTTCTTACCAAGCTACCATTTTTTAAAATTAAAACTATAGGTTAATTTTAAAAAGAACCAAAGTTAAAGGGATGTTCCATATTTTATACCCAAACAAACACCACAAAGAGTTGAATTGAAAAAGTTAGACCTATAGAAACATATTAAAAGGTGATGAATTAGGTACACTAGAGACAGTTTCAATAAAATATGCACTTGTTTCAATAACAGTTCTATATACGGCCGATACAACAACCTCAACAAAAATTGGAATTCCATGAAAAAGAAGAATAAAATAGCAACATAAGTAGCCAAACATTATAGGAAAAACTAAGTATAAAGCTTAATGATATTGAAAATACATAATAAAGGTATTCTATAGATCTCTTTAGATTATTATAGGCTGATCGTAATGTAAAAGTAATAGTTTCTTTGTCCCAATTTCCACCACTCGTGCCCATTATCTTCTAAATAATCTCCTCATGATCGCTACTAGAAGATAAACTTGAAGATTCTTGATAATAAACATCAGCATATTCACTTAAAATATTACATAACTATAGAATTGTAATATTTTATCACAACCTTATAACTTTCAAATGAAAAAAGGCATGAATAACTAAGATTTGAGTGGGTACAAGATATTTGGAATTGCAATCATGAATAAAAAACACATTTTTTTCAATATTAACACATAAAGGAACATATAGAGAATTGGAAGAGAAAAATATAACATCTTATTCATAGAAGGGTGGTACAAAAAATGGATGTTGGAAGGTTTGGTTGATTCTAAGGGCCATTTTGGTTTAAATATTCTAAAATGCAATAGAATGGGAAAAGACTGCATTTGATGCATCATGAACAGAAAAATACTTAAAATAATAATTAAATTATTAATAAAAATATAAATATTTATTTTCATAAATTAATAATCTATAAAATTAATGATTTTTTTAGTAAAATAATAATCATTCTTTACAAGTAAACCAAATAATTATTTATAACACATTAATAACTAATAATTATTTTAATATTTTTACAAAAGTACAACGGTTTTTCTTATTCATATTCTTAGTAATAAGAATGAGATTTATTATCTTTCCAAGTGTGAGTCCCCCAATTCCTATATTTAAATGAATATCCTTCTCCAGTTACAATATAGATAACATGTATCATATTAATTAGGTTATTTTTAGTTTAAATGGGACAATTCAATTTAGTTAGATCACTAAGTTTATATGATACTAACTAGTTGGACATGTCATAATATAGTATATAAAGTCACATATTGGAAGGTCCGATTTGGTTAATACCTTTATAAATGGGTTGGTTTGAGTTAGAGTTGAGCGTAAATGGGTTCATAGAAAGGTCAAACCACCACAAACTGATCCTATGACCTGAATTTTCACCTCTAACATAGAATAACATTTCTTATCCGATCTTTATTCTCCATATAATTTAGGAAGGGTTTCATTAATATGTGGAGGTTTAATATTAGGGAAAATATCAACCTCCACACCCAACATTTAAGGACATTCCAAACTTGCAAGAAAATAAATACAACACTTGATTCCTTACTTTTGTGCTACGTCATCAGAAGTGTAAGGGGTTCCCTTTGCATCTCAATAAAATAACAATTCAAAACAATCATGAACTGTGAAGCAAAAACAAGGATTATCATTTACCAATAGACCTACTCACACAACCTGCTCAGGAATTTCTCGTGCATTTTCACAAGCTTTAGATGAATTTACAAGAGCTTCAGGTGGTGTAGAAATAAGATTAAGAGTTTATACAGTTTTAGGAGTAGGTGGCTAATCAATATTAGTTCATTTGAGTTGTTTTAGAAAAAATAATCAAATGATGAAAAATACAACATGCATAAAAATAGGTAACATAAAATCTAGAATAAGTTACTAATGTGGATGGAGCCCCCGACAAGCCCATATTTTTTCTATGTATGTATACAAGAAGAAATGAATATATGATAATAATAAAATAATTCATACTAGATATGTTATAAAATATTATAAATAAAATAAACTTCATATCATGACAATTGCATGTACTAGTTTGCAATTGAAACCATGCCACAAGGAAAAATGATTTGAAATAATACTAGATAATTAGATCATTAGAGACACCATGAAACTTCATGAAAAATAGTCTTTTAGGATTAGGTTCTATTATGGAACAATATAAAAAAATATGAAATTAAATAAATAAATATTGTAACACCAAAACTAAAAAATTGCAACAAAGAGATACAAGTTCATGCCAATTTTTTTTTAAAATGACACCAAAACCTATAGGCTATGTTTGGGAGTTTTCATGGGATCATATGGAATAGTCATTGATGGAATGGAATGAAAATTAATTGAATGTAAATGAATATTATACTATTTGAGAGATACATGATGAACTATAATGGTCTTACTTGACCATTATTTGGTTGGAATGGCCCGAAGGCCTTCATTTTTTATTATTTTTGTTAATCCACCTTTCAATGGGTGAGGTGGAACCCTTACAAGTCCCAAAGGTTTAGAGACAATTACATAACCCATAGATCTTAGAGGGAATCACCTAGACAAGACAACCTGGAACTGCTCCTTCCCAGCATATGTCATGATATCAGCACTCCACCTTTGCAGGGCTGGTCAGATAGCTATACTATGCAAAGATGCACATGCTTGGTACCGATGGAAAAGCCATATCATCTCATTCTTCCAAATCTAGTTAGCTTTGCTCTAGTGATTTTTCCTGCCCTGAATCCTCATCTGAAGCCTTTTTCCTTGTAGTCAAACAGTTACATCTGAATTTAAGTGTCCTGAAGGCCTTGGGGTAGACCTAAGGACTTAAGGTGGCCTGAAGGCCTTGAGAATAAACTGGCCCGAATGCCTTGGGTGTCCTGAAAGCCTTGAAAGACCTGAGGCCCAAACTGGTGGCCCAAAGGCCCAAATGGATGAATAGTTCTGGCTGCTACAATATCAAACAATACCTGCTATAGTGCCTACAGCAGTACCTGCTACAGTGGCTACTACAGTCCGCTACTGTACTGCTACAGTACTAATACAGTCTTCTATAGTCCTGAAAATACGCCGCCACCAGGATTTGATCTCGGGTCTCTTGGATGCACCTACTGAGTCCTCACCAACCGGGCTGAGGCTCATGTGCAACTTGACAAATTTGGAGTGTCAAGGAAAAGATGGTAAGAAAGGGTTAATAATTTCCTAAATGGAATTACTTTTCATCCCATCCCCTCACACAAAATGCTCCCAAACAATATCTTTACATGAAACCCACCCCATGTTATCCCATGTCGCCCAAAAAACTCCCAAAAATAGGCATAAGCATTCCTTCCACACAGATAATAACATAAAAACATCTTTATTAACACGTTTAACTCTGAAAAACCATTATCAATCTATTAAATAAAATATTAAAAATAAATTTTTATTTTATGAATGAAATCAACATTAATCAAAGTACAAAACATAACAACTTCTATAAAAAAATTACTCATTAAGTTATCAGATGAGAATTAATTAAAATATAGGGTTCACATTCAAACCTCACAATTTCCATTGCTATTAATTTTCTCTCTTAATATATATATATATATAAGATCCTGAACAATCTAGAGTTAAAAGACTATAAGAACGACATGTCAGGATAGGCATTATAGGTCTAGATAAATTAAAATTCAAGAAAAAGGTTCTAAAAAAATCATTGAGATAAATCTATTTTTTCATCTCATGTTCCCATTTTTTATTCAAAACATGATATTGTTACTTTGTATATAACTGAATTGAAAAATTTTATCATGATGCATGATATAGACAAATTTCACCACCTCAAAAAAAAAAATTATTTTAGAAGGAAAATAAGTACTCTGAAAATGAAGTAAAAAACTTGTAATTAGGTAAAAAACTAACATAACAAAAACATTAGCTGAGGGAGGGGGATGGAGGGAGAGAGAGAGATGAAATTTATTGAGGTCAGTATCATGAATAGAGGGTTATATGATGCTTCATACACAAAAATTCATATAATGACCCTTTAGTTTAAAGAGATTCTCATTGCTAGTAAAGGCCATCAAAATGAAAAAAGAATTCTAAACTAAAGAACTTTCTTTAGAAGTTTCATATAGGGAGAATACATAAAACTAACATATAATGAAGAATAAATAAACTTTCTAAGCATGAAAATAAGAAATTAATCTTAATAAACCTTTTTCTATAATAATGTGCTTTCATCCTTTAATAATTTACCACAATGAATCAATAATTGTTTCCCATTGGGATAATTGTCTTTTCCTTGTACATTTTTAATATTTTTATTAACTAACATAATATAAATAAGAAACTTTGAATTCATCACTTTATAATAATCATAAAATAATACATCATGCTTTACCAGTTTCTTTCTATATACTACATTACATACATGAATTCAAAATATAGCATGAAAGACAAAATGTAGCTCATAGATTTAGATAAGTGATGATGGTAAACATAATATAAAACTAACTAGTAAATGTCATGCACAAAACAATACAACCACAACAATCACCTCAATCCAACTCCAAATCAGCCATTAAAAATGTCAAACATGAAAATATGACTAAATAATCATTTATAGAATGTTTGGAAAAGGATTTAATATAATTTTAGCTACCCAAAAATACTAGAACCTATCATACTATACTATAGTTAGAAATGTCACCTAACCTATGTAATAACCACAATCACTTAGAAATCTGGCTTCATGATATGCAAGTTTCCAAAGGGGGCGATGGGATTGGGGATTAAATAAATGTTTTCAATTTTTAAAATTGTAAAATACTAAATCAATGGGGGGGGGGTGATAACATGGATTGGGGATCCACTATGGTGATAACATGGAGGGGAATCGACCATGGGTAAAGGGGGGGGGGGGTGATAGGATTGGGGATCCACTATGGTGCACGACATGGGGCTCGATGATAGGGGATCAATGGGGGTGGGAGGCCTTGACGGTGAGACTCAATGACGGGGCCTCAATGGGGGTGGGAGGGATCGAGGGAAGGGCTTGACAGGGTCAAGAGGGCTTGATAGAGGTGAGAGGGATCAACGTCGGGGCACGACAGTGGTGGGACTGTTCGAAGGTAGTGGGGCGGTGGACAAAGGATGACACTTTGAAGAGGTGAGGGGGGAGCGGGGTCATAGGAGGGTGAACAAGAATACGGGGTGGGGAGAGTAGGGTCATGAGAGGGTGAATGAGACAAGGGGTGGGGGGAAGTGGGGTCGCAGGAGGGTGAATTGGTGGAGGTGAGTGGAAAACTATAGAGACCTCCATTTGGTGGTCACTAATAAGGCTAATAGAAACCTCCATATGGAGGTCTCCAGAAACCCTGATCTACGATAGCTTTATTTTCTACTAGTGTAAATTGAATATAAATATGAAATAATACATTAATAACAAGTAAACTTTAAATAAAAAGACACTTGGAGTTATACCAGTCACACTATGCATTTTAATGAGGTATGGTTGACTCCAACACATTACAAACGAGTTATGGATTGTTTTCCTAAATTATTAAAACAATCCAAATTCATTTGCTCAGTTTTGAGTCTGTCAATTGTTCTTTTTAATGAAATTAATTTCAATTTTATGTAAAGACACTCTTGGAGTTATACCTGTCACACCATGTGTGGGATATAGGTGAATATAATTACTACACATCAAAAATTACTTATGGATCATTTTCCTAATGTATCAATGCAATCCAAATGCGTTTGATCACTTTTCAGTATGTCACTTGTGTTTTTCACTAAAATGTCATTTCAAACTGGAAACAAGCACTTTGAGTTATACTGGTCACATCGTGTGTAGGTTTTATGTGAAACTACTTTCTACACATCAAAAATAACTTATGAATCATTGTTATACATTATTAAGACAATTAAAGTTCATTTTATTAGTTTTTAATAAGTGACACACATTTTGAACTAAAATGTCAATTTAAAACCGAGAAGAGACACTTTGAATCAAACTGACCACACCGTGAATCATATCGTGGTGCATGTGATTCCTAAAAGTAATAAATCACTCATGGATCATTGTCTTAAAGTATCAAAACAATACAAATATTTTTTATCAGTTTTCAGTATGCCATTTGTTCTTTTTTTCTAAAATTAATGTCAATTTAAAATAAAAAGATACACTTATAGTCATATTGGTCACACCGTGTGTCTTATTGATGTTCATTTGATTCCTACATGTCACAAATGAATCATGGATAATTTTACAAATGTATAAAATCAATATTAATGTGTTTCATTGGTTTTCAGTATGTCATCTATTCGTTTTCCTAAAATTAATGTAAATTTTAAATAAAAATACACACCTAGATTCGTACCGGTCACTACGTGCATTAGATTTAGTTTAAGTTTATTCCTACACATGAAAAATGGATCGATGATTTTTTACTAAAGTATCAAAACAATATGAATGTGCTTTATCGGTTTTCATTATGTCACTTATTCTTTTTACTAAAATTGAGGTCAATTTTAAATAAAAAGAAATACTTGGAGTCATACTGGTCAAAATGTGCATTATATTAAGGTAAAGATGATTCCTACATGTCAAAAATGACTTATGAATTGTTTTAATAAAGTATCAAAACAAACAGAATGTTTTTTCTCAGTTTTTAGTATTCCACTTGTTCTTTTTAATAAAATTAATGTCAATTTTTAATAAAAATAAACACTTAGAGTTACATCGGTCACACCATGTGTAGGATTGAGGTGGGTTTGATTATTACATGTTATAAATTACTTATAAATCATTTTACTAAATTATAAAAAATATAAATGTGTTTTCTCAGTTTTCAGTATGTTACTTATTCTTTTTACTAAAATTAATGTCAAGTTTTAATAAATAAACACACTTGGAATTATACCGGTCACACCATGTGTCAGATTGCGGTGAGTATGATTCTTACATATCAAAAATTACTTATGGATCATTTTCCTAAATTATAAGAACAATATTAATGCATTTGATCAGTTTTAAATATGTCACTTGTTTTTTTAATAGAATTTCATTTAAAATTGGAAACACATACTTCGAGTCATACCGATCACATCGTGTGTTAGTTTGACATGAGACTACTTACTACATTTCAAAAATGACTTATGAATAATCTTCCTAAATTATCAAGACAATACAAGTGTGTTTTCTTGGTTTTCAATGAGTGACACTTTTTGATCTAAAATGTCAATTTTAAACAGATAATAGATACTTTGAGTCCTTCCAAGAATATCTTGTATCAGATTGAGGTAAGTATGATTACTATACATAAAAAATGACTTATGAATCATTTTTATAAAATATCAAAACAATAAAAATGTGTTTTCTCAGTTTTGAGTATGTCAGTTGTCTTGTTTACTAAAATTAATGTTAATTTTAAATAAAAAGATGCCCTTGGAGTTATACCAGTCACACCGTGCATTAGAGTGAGATGAAACTGATTAATACATGTACCAAATGACTTATAAATCTTTTTCATAAAGTTTCAAAAAAATAATAATGTTTTTCTTAGTTTTGAGTACGTCACTTGTCTTTTTTTCTAAAATGTCATTTTTAACTGGAAACACGTGCTTTGAGTCATACCTACCACATCGTGTGTCAGTTTTATGTGATACTGATTACTACACATCAAAAATGACTTATGAATATTTTTTCTAAATCATCAATAAAATTTGAGTGTGTTTTCTCTATTTTTATTGAGCGACACTTTTTGAACTAAAATGTAATTTTAAACTAATAACAACCACTTTGAGACATACCAGTCACATCATTTATTAGATTGATGTGAGGCTAATTCCTACACATAAAAATGACTTATGGATAGTTTTCATAAAGTATTAAAACAATATGAATTCATTTTCTTGGTTTTGAGTATGTTAGTTTTCTTTTTTACTAAAATTAATGCCAATTTTAAATAAAAAGACACACTTGGAGTCATACCAATCACATAATGTATTGGATTAAGGTGTGTATAATTCCTACACATCTCAAATGACTTATAAATCATTTTATTAAAGTAACAAAATAATCATAATTCATTTTCTTTGTTTTTAGTAAGTCACTTGTCTTTTTTACTAAAATGTCATTTTAAACTGGTAACACACACTTTGAGTCATATTGGTCACATCGTGTATGGTTTTGATGTCAGACTGATTCCTACATGTCAAAAATGACTTATTAATCATTTTACTAAATTATACATACTTTCAGAGTGAATTTTCTTGGTTTTCATTGAGTGAAATATTTTGAACTAAAATGTCAATTTTAAACTAATAACTGATACCTTGAGTCATACCAGATGCATCGTGTATGATATTTGATGTTTGGGTGATTCTTATACATTAATAATCACTTATGGATCATTTTATTTAATTATAAAAACAATCCAATTTTTTTTCTTGGTTTTGAGCATGTGAGTTGTATTTTTTTTGAAATTAATGTCAATTTTAAATAAAAAGATGCAATGGAGTCATACCGATCACACCATGTATCATATTGAGGTGTGAAAAATTATTACACATCCTAAATGACTTATATATTATTTTACTAAAGTATCAAAACAATATGAATGTATTTTTTTTTGGTTTTGAGTATGTTAGTTGTCTTTTTTACTAAAATTAATGTCAATTTTAAATAAAATGATGCACCTGGAGTCATGACGGTCACACCATATGTCGGATTGGGGTTCCACTGATTCCTACATGTTTCGAATTACTTCTAGATCATTATATAAAAGTATAAAAATAATCCAGACTTCCAATTTTACCATGATTTTCATTGTATTTCTTTGTTTGACTGCCAAAACTGCATATTGAGTTGATGTTCTTAGCGAAAAAACCTTCCTCCACTCTTTTTGTTTTTAATAATTAGAAAGGTTTTTCAGCTAAAAACATCGACTCAATATGCAGTGTTGTCATATCAACAAATAAAATCAATGGAAAGTGTGGTAACATTAGTAGAAAATAACATGTTATCTATTTTATGGCTTGTTGCACATAGTTGAAGGAAAAAATATGACATCCCAAAAGACCTGTGAAAAAAACTGAATAAGTATTAGATAAAAATGAAAGGTAAAATAAATTAAAAATAATAGATAAAATGATGAAAAATTAATTAAATAGGTTTTAGGAATTAACCTTTTCATAATGGTTGTACACATTCTTGACCCATTTCCTTGTTGTTATTATCTCAATTGCATCCTCGAAGTCCAATCTCTCACGAGCATGAGTAGCTTCAAAAAAACCACCCCAACTCAAAAAAGGAATCGACCTATATAAGAAAAAAATTATTATGTGAGTAATACTAAAAATAAATAAATTAAACATAAATATGAAACAATCCATTACTTCTATGGAAGTCACATCTTTATGTTGTTTGTATACATTCTGCCATCAGGTATGCTGCCCATTCATTTCTAAGAAAATCTATATCACCTAGTGAATATGTGTATTTTTCGGCAGTCATAGTAGTAATAGAAAAATATAAATACACAAAGGATTGATAAATATTTTAAATGAAATTTTAATTATCTCAAAAAATACTACTTCGGGGATCCTAGTTTTTTTATGGAATATGATCCCTCTCATAAATTTACAAACATAATAACCACAATATTTTCCATTTTTTTGTTTTAGACACTTTAGAAACATTGAAAAAAATAATTAATTTGTTTTCAAATGTGTTGGGATAGTGAAATATTATTATATATAACATGATACTTGTCCAGTTGTAAAACTTTTTAGGCTTCTTGTGTGCATGGACTATCTTCATGCCATGATTTTCACAATATTTAAATATCTCTATATCATAAAATAATTCTCATTAAAATATAATATAAAATATATAACTTTAAGTTTAGTTCTAAAACATTGGATGTAGTGTATTAAAAATTTACAAATGTCATCAGGTGGTCGGTTTTTTTGGGTATCCATGTAGTGAATCTAGAAAATAAATATTTGGTGTACCCAAATTGACTACAATGAGCATCCCATGCTTCTTAAAATCAAAAAATTAATAATTAATGAAATCAATGAAAATATATTTGATAATATTAAATTGTAGAGTTTTACCCCTATATCATTGGTATCAAGAAAAGTTTTTCACCTGAAGGTATGATTTCAAACAATTTTTCCGGCTTTGCCTCAATTTAATACATTTTTTAATCTATTATTGGTTGTACTGTATAAGTGAAGTGAGGAATAATGAGTCCACATTTATTTTCATGGGTTAATCCCTTAAATTGGTATTGATATATACACATATAAAAAATATGTAATGTATTTAGTCATAATTAAAATAGTATATCATCTTTTGGAAAAAAATCATGAAAACATACCTCATGTTAACATTTATAACTGAGGATCCTAACCATTAATAATTGAGTATTTCTTTTAAATTCTCAAAAGTAATGTAGTATGTAACTTCCTCTTCATACATTTTTTATTAAAAATCAACTATGTGGATACTACCATTTCGTAACTTTGTATCCACATGAAAAATTAATGTTGGTAAATGTAGATAATGAATGGGCAGGGTAAAAGTGATTTTAGAAGATATTTTTGATCAGTTGGTAGATCATTTAGATGGGTTTGAGTCTAAATTTCATTTAACCCCCTTCCCTTTGTCCTTATATAATAAAAATCATTAGTTTAGGACTTTTTTAATTAGTTGTTAGTGGTTTGGTATGAAAAAAATTTGGAAATTAATACAACCTTGTTGAAATGTGTGTTTACAAGATCAGATGACCATACAATAAATTTTCTAAAATCTTGGTTAACCATATGAATATATTCTTCATTTAGTGGAATATGTATCTCGGTGTTCGGATCATGATCTACGCTAATCACCACTCTCACATGAACTATTGGAATTGTTCTTTTGTGTAGATGGTCATATTGGATATTGAACATCATATCCCTCTCTATAAGGCAATGTATGGGTGTTGATAGATATAAATCACAGTGATTTTCACCCTATAAAATATCAATACAAGAAAGGTATCAATGTCTGTTTGATTCTCATTTCATAGAAACAAATTTTAGAATATTTATTACCTCAACTAAGATAGCTATTTGAGGGTAATTACTCACCTCAAATCTAGTGGGGGTGGGAGGGGATCTTCAGGCAATGGTTGTTATTGAGTTTTTTCTTCTCTTTTCTCCCCCTATAACAGTTTCCAGCAACTCGGTTTTCCATTGAAATTTTTCTTCAAGGGTAGATAATCTTGTTTTCATCTGTTATATTTCTTTATCTTTATCCTAATGTTGTTTTTTTCTCAAAATATACTTAGGGTGTCACCCAAAAACCCACACCTTTGATGCGACCATACTATTATGGATTCTTTAAGGCCACCAATAGTGGGTATTCAGTCAGTATAGGTGTCAATGATTCCTATGACTATTTCATATATAAAATATATTAAAATAAGTAATCATTGTTATGTAAAAGAGATTTAAATCAAATAAATTTTTTATTATATCATACTTACACATGTTTCCATCACTTTTTGTGCATTTTCATCTATTAGTATCCCATCTTTATTTACACATACCTCCTTTCATAGCACATGATGCGGGATGGAGGTGGCATTGGATTTGGATTCATCAATCTCCATATAAACAGAGGAAAATAATTATGTTGTTTTTTTATGTCACATAAAAGTATTAAGGTAGATTTAAAATATGTGCCAATTTTTTTCAAGCGAAGTATACCCCATCCCTGCTTTATGGTACTGGTATGTTGGTTTTGTTACCCATTCCTTATTTTTAGCACCCAATTTTTGTTTCATAAATAAAAAATTCTCAATCAAAGTGATGAATACATGTATTGTAAAAAAATGTATTATAAGCCATAATGTACCTAAAAATACATCTCTGCACAATGGACAGTAAATGAATCCCATGATTATTAGCTTATCAGGTTTGCATACATAAGCGGTGGGCGTGGGTTTATTTTCCCTTCAACATATTTAAGATTAAATCTCATTAGATTTGTGTGAAATCCTCTGTGAATCCTTCCAGCAAGCATTAACATATATTTCTTGTGGGATTCATCTACTATAAATTCACTCTGCAAGAGAATATGAAGAGTAAGTAAATGTTTTATTTTTTTAGTAAAATAAAGAAAGGATATCATAATGTTATCATAATATCTTCCCACATCAGTGCCTTAAACATGGGAACAACATGGTTCCAGGAATCTATATCAATCAGAATAAATTACTGAGTGATAAGACCAATGTAACTACTGAACATGAAGTTGTTGGGGTTAACATGATGGACCCACACATTCCATCCAACCTCTAATTTTATGCTTTTTCATTTTTTTCCTAAATAATGTTTTCTAACACCATCAAATTATGAAACTTATATTTTTTCTAAATCATCAATCCATCATCACCTACCATTTACTTAGATTCAAAATCATCAATAGGTTATTCCTATGGATCAGTAGCATAGACATGTGAATATGGTCATTATACCTCTGCACTGGGAGTTAAATTAGGTTGAGAAACATGTTTTTCTTCCGGATTAGGAGAACCATTGCATGCAGAAGGTCATTGTTCCTCTAAAATGGGAGTAGTAACAAGTTGAGAGACCTATTGTTCCTTAGGATTGGGAGCACCATCACATGAAGAAGTCATTATCTATAGAATCGTATTAAAATTTAATTTATATTACATAAATGTATCAGCGAAAAAACAATAAAATGAGGTAACATAATGTATATTAAAAAAAATATAACCATATTATTGAAATAACTTTTTTTAAAGCCTGAAGGGATTTGAAACCTCTATTAAGTATCCAAATACCTTCATTTTTGTTTTCTATGTCATAAAAAACCTCATCTACATTTGGGTTGATGTGAAATTATTGTGATGTACCAATGAAAGGGCCATCCTCAGTTGAATTTTCATTCGACCCTTCAGTGGTTTTGGGTGATAAAAAAACAATTTAATTTTTTTTATTTATGGGATTTGGAACATAAAATAATTATAATTCCTATGATTCAATTATAAATAGTTTTATTTTTACCCTTTCTTACTAAAATATAATTTCATGAATCCCACTTCATCAATTTTAACAACCCTCCTATTATCAACCCACTTGCATTGAAAAATCACCACTTGGAATGTTGTATAATCCAACTCCCATATTTTTTTAATGATGCCAAAGTATGAAATGTTTACATAAATTTTATTTCTATCCTTAGTACTAGAAACATGAATCACATCAACCACAAGTGTAACTCCACTATTTTTCGTGGTACTGACTTAATCATGTTCATTTGTATTGAAATTATGACCATTAATTACACAACTATTGTAAGATAATACATACACACTTGGTCCTCTGGCTATCCATAAAAGTTATTTTGAAATTGAATCCAGATTTGTATCCAACTCTTTAAAAATATAGTATCTAAACCATCCTATAAACTATTTATTATGTGTATTTGATATCCATATTTCATCCCTTGATGGATTCAAATGCCTAAGAATTTAATTACAGGTTTCAACATAAGGGAAAACCTCTAAATTTTTATGAAAAAAAATGTAAAGGTGGGACTTCTCCCGATCTGTAATATTTATTTTAAAAACATCTGTTCCATAAATTTCTTCACCCACAAGCCACCTAAGTGTGACTAGATTTTGATAGACAAATTATTTCCACACTGGATAGGTAGTCGATAGAAAATCCAATGACTTCATAAGTAATATATCACTCTGTAATAAAAACCTCTAGGTGAATTCAATTTTCGATATATCCTTTCAAAATCTTCATATACAATTCAATTAGGTAAATCTATCTATAGTTTAGAAGACTATATAATTGAATCTCTATCAGTAAGTGAACCATTAAATAAACCATCATATCAAAGAATTCTAATGGGAAGAACATTTCCAATTTACATAATATAATAGAAATTTCCTTTTCCATAGTAAAAAATTTCACTTGGTTTATAAAATTTTTGTATATAGATTTAAAAAATAAATAGATCTTGGTTAATGTATGAAGGATATTCTTGGAAAAAAGGAAATGTAAAGCTATAGGAATTATTAGATCTTACATCAAAACATGAAAGTCATGTGATTTCAAACCCTTTAACTTTAAATCAGTCATTGTCATGATATTCTTGATATTGGATGAATACCCCTCTAAAACCTTTACATCATTAAAGAAGTTAAAAAATAGATTTCTCTCCTCCTTGGAAATAGTGTAACTAGATGGAGGAAGAAATGTTCGTTTTTTATCCTTTATCGGTGCTAACTCTTCCTGTATTCCCATGTCAACCATGTCTAACCTAACCTTAATTCTATTATTTTTCTGGGTGAATTTAGTAACCTTCCAATTACACAATCACAAACATTTTTTTCAACAGGCATAAAATTAAGAAATTTTTTGATGTATAGATAATCCCATTATGGTAATTCAAAAAAAAAGGATCACTTTTTCCAACTGATTTTCATAAGGTTTTTTGAAAATGGTTTACCAAAAATAGTGTCCACATATTTTACTTTCTCAAATAGTTGATCACCTGTTAGTAGAGACAATGTTATATGTTATTTTTAACATCTATCAAATTATGTAATCTAAGATCGGTACTTATATCATCGGGGTAAAAATATATGATGTCGTTGAAACACAGTCTTTGATGAATATTTCAACCAAATTGAATGTGTACCTTGTTCACAAATGGGACACCCTTGAGTTCCTTTAATGCTATATCTTAACAAATTTACATAAGAAGTAAATTCATTTATCATCCCGTACAACATGGATCTCAATGTGAAATCTTAATTTCTGTAAGAATCATACAATATAACACCTGAATCCCACAACAATTTCAAATCTTTGATCAATGGATCCAAATAAACATCAATATCATTACCCAATTATTTTGGTCATGATATAAGCATAGATAACATAATGTATTTTTGTTTCATGCATAAGCATGGTTTAAAGTTATAATTTACCAAAATAAATATCCATGTACTATGAGTGTTTCTTTGAAGACCAAAAGGATTCACTCCATCTGTAGATAATGCAAGATGAAGGTTTCTCAACTCATTTTCAAATTTAGGATACTCATGATCAATTGTCTTCCACTGAGGAGTGTCTGTTGGGTGAAAAAGTTTCCCTTATTTATTTATTGTATCTATGTTCCATGTTAATTTCCTTATAGTCTCATAACTTACATATAAGTGCCTAAACCATGGAATGATTGTAATGTACGATACAAATTTCATAGGACCCGATTCATCTTTCTTGTATTGAGAAGAACAACAATTTGTCCATTATTTAAGTGATTTATGGTCTTTGAGAAACAGTATACAATCATTTGGGTGGGAAATTATTCTTTCAGAGATAATACCCATCAAACATATCATTTTTTAATGTTGTAAGTTCAGTTAGGATGCTCATTATATTTTGGGAGAAAATCATTCAATAGAGTAGGTAGTTCAGTAAAACTGGCGTCACTCCATCTATTTCCAACTTTCAAATTATATATATTCAGTATGGTTGACAATGATATATATTTAGTGAAACTAGCATACAATATAATCTTTACACAAATCTTGAAATTTTCAAAAAAAATTGGACAATCATGAAGTTCATCTTAAACCGTCATTGTCATTTCCTCAATTTGATCTTCATTATTATTCACACCTACAATCACATCCTTGATACAATCTTATTCATTTTCTATACTTGTAATCATATCATATGATCCATAAAATGTAGTGATATACTAGTCACTAGATATATTCTCATTTCCCCCATGTCTATTCCAACATTTATAACTGCAATCAATTCTGTGATAGATCAAGTGTTCTTCCAACTCCTCTAGACTAATTAGTCTTGAATAAAAAAACATAACCACAGAAAAAGGATTTGAGAAGGGTCATATTAATGATATTTTGACAACTTGATGAACTCTTTCACCCCATCTTTATACTATTTTATCATACTATTGGAATCCATCTATTCTCTATTCATACCCATCCTATTTGGTTTGGAAATCTTAATTTTTAATAAAATGAATTCACAAAATATGTTTAATTGAAGATGGATCTCATGAATTTCTTGATAGAAAATGGAAATATTGAAAAATAATTTATCGTCCCACATGATAAAAAACAAAAACTTATTGAAGGAAATTTATAAATATAATGGAAGATATTTCACTTTTAAAAAATATTTTTCACTTTATATTTTTAATGATCAAAACCCTTTTTGTATGATTATAAATGAAGTATAAAATCACATTTACATTATAAAAAACAGATGAAATATAGCTATTGAATATAATAATAGAGAAAATAAAATATATATTATTTGAAAACCCTTTTCACAATAGAAATTACATCTATTGAATATAATAATGGTTTCACAAATAAAAAAATAAATTATTATATTTTTTAAAATATTTTCATCAAAGACATTGAATTTATGAAAGTATAAAAGTATTAAACTATTGATAAATTTAAAAAGTTTACATGTATAAAAGTATAAATTCAAAATTTATATATATTTATATTAGTACATAAAATTATAGACGTATATAGAAGTATAAAATTATATATAAGTTATATAAGAATATATATTTTAAATAAATATACATAATTTATAAATGCATATAAATTTATAAAACTATATAAAAGTATATATATGTTAGAGAACTATACATAATTTATAGAAGTATACAGTTTTAAAAACTTATAAAATTATAAAATTATAATATATATAATTAAAATTTATGAAAGTATAAAAGTATAAAATTATTCTATTTTAGTCAATTCATGAAATAATTAATCATGATTTTATTATTAGCAGAAAAACTCTAGGTGTACCTTGTGAGTCTAATGAGATCTATCATTGGAATTAATGAAACACAATTTTCAAACCATTTTGAAAATAATATAGAAACCCACTCATGATACACAGGTAAAAGATTAAATTAATGGAACCACATCATCAATGAAATGAAAATAAGAAATAAAAAAAAATCTCCCAAGGGTCCCACACACATCAATCAAGTAGGGGAACTAAAAAAGATCAACAGAACCCCCAATGCCAAACCACCAACCAATGAAATTATGTCATGGGATATACCATTTTCATTAATGTGATATGGTCCTAGAATTTATCAAACTGGGACTAACTGTAGGCTTATGTTGCATTTGAACACAAGTCACTTGACTAGCTTGCAACAATCATAGAATCACGAGCACTCCCCACCAGACCTATATATAGATATGGGGCACTAGAAGTGTGCAATGATCTAGTGTAGCATAAATAAACATTTCTCACTTAGTTTCTCATGTTCCCATGACAAAAGTAATATTAATGGTGAGAAACAGTCAATAATCCAAACAATCATCATTAAGCATAAATAATAACTTACTCACACCTTTAAAGTTCTCACAAGAAATAACCCCTTTTATCCATCACCTGATCACAACATACATCAAACACCACCCATAAAGGGAAATGATCATAAGATGAAATAAGTGGGTCTCACACATCCACATGTTTGAAATACCATTTAAAAGGTCCAAATGATCCTTTTAGAATCCCACCAAGAGATCAATTCTCTATATAATAATTTTAAATCATTTATAAGAAATTTATTAAAACATTACACTAAAACCACCATTGAAATAAATTTATAAATTAGTCCACCTTTATAAAATCACTTGATTGATTAAAACATTGCTTAATTGTCTTATCCAATAAACCAAACGGGGTCAAAATATGTTAGACCTCACATTTTATTTTAAATAAATCTTGAAATATTGTATCAATGCTTGGAATTTAAATTATTTCATTAAATGAAATATAAAAAGATTGCACATATTGAGAATTCACTTTGATAACCAAAACACATTATAAAATCATAGAATTTATTTATAAAGCTAATTCATAAAATTTATCAAACACATGGTGTTCATGGTTTATTAAAAAATATTTTTAACAAGTTCTATAATTGATAAGTCCTTTGAAAAGAAATTAAAATCACATAAAACATGATTTACCTTTCCAATAATAAATAAACACATTTAATATTTGATATAAAAATATGGAGTTAAACATGAAAATAATCATGGTTCTCAAATTAAATGGAAAATACATAGGGTAACTTATCACAAATCAATGGTTAATGGTTCGTAAATTAAAATATAGGAAGAACAAAGATAAAATAATTAATAAAATACCCTAGACACAAAGAAATCGCAAGAAAAAGGGTCAACCCTTAACCTTGGGTTCAGCCATGAACAATCACGGTGATGAAGAAAAAACTAAGGGGGTGAATCTTGTCCAAACTAAAAAACACTAAAATGAAAGGGGGTTCCAAAAACACTATTCTTTGAGTATAATAAAAAAATTAAACCATAAAGAGAATCAGTTGATAAATACATAAAAATAAAATTTGTATAGCATACCTTTAGTTTTGAGGGTCTCGATTCATAAAAAATGTTCAAAAAAGTCACAATAGACTGTATTTCAATGAGGTGATAACAACAATGATGGAGGGGTTTGGAGAGAGAAACCATGATAGTGGTGGGGTTTAGCGTGACCAACGATGATGATGGGAATAGGGTTTGGCGAGAGTTGCGGTGTATGGGCCATGTGGTTCAGTAAGAGTGGCAGTACGATGGCAGTGGGGTTCAGTGAGAGTGACAATGTGACAAAAGTCGGGTTCTACAAAAGCATGAATGTGTATGAAAGAAGACATCTAGTTAGGGTTATTTTAAAAGAAGGGATAAAATTTTTCAATGCTTTCAAAAAAGTGCTGATAAAGAGGCATTTTATCAGCACTAAAATAGAAATTGGTGATAAAACACCTCTTTATGAGTGTTTTTTAGCACTGATGAAGATAAACCTTCATCAGTGCTAAAAGGACACCGATAAAATATATCTTTATCAGCAATACAATTATAGCACTGATAAAGAATAGTATTATGATCATTTTTTAGTGCTGATAAATGGATATCTTTATCGGTGTTAAAAAGCGCTGATAAAGATCTAATGTTAATAATTTATTTATATTATTATATATATTTATAAAATTATATATATAATAAATAAATAAATATATTTATTTATTTATAATTATACATATAATAAATTTATTTATAAATATTTATATATATTTTTATAATTATATATATTTATAAAATTATAAAATTATAAATAAATATTGATTTTTTATAATTATAAAGTTATAATAAATATATTAGTTATATTTATAATTATAATTATAAATAAATATAGATATATTTAATTAATTATAAAATTATAATAAATATATTTATTATATTTATTTATAAAATTATAAATATAATAAATACATTTCTTATAAATAAATAAATAAATAAATAAATAAATAAATAAATATATATATATATATTATAGCTACTTAGGAGTAAAATTACAATGAAACATAGAAATGCAACACACACAACCCGATAAGCGAGTCATAGCCCCCCCAAGGGATAACCCACCCATTTTTGATGGCTTGAAGGCCCTGTGGACATGAAGTCCATTACAAAGCCTATAGCCCAGGTGCCCAGCACCTGAAACTATTTTTTTCATCATAATTGTCTGCCTGAGGAGTCTCCATGAAGGCCATTGCCTAACCCTCCACGCATCATGCCCTTACCATGATTCTCGTCACCTGAATGAGCTACCCTGCTCACCTCAACTGCGATTCTGTCACCTGACCAAGCCACCCGCATGCTACTCACGGTCTGCCTCCGTTGCACTGACTGGGCATAACCACCCCTTTAATTCTCATATTATTTGATACTACTTGGATTTGATCCCAGGTTTTTGATGCAGTGTTACAGGGTGCTTACCACTAAGCCAAGCCCCAACTACAATAAATATATTTTTTATAATTTTATAATTACTTAAATAAATATATTTATTATAATTTTATAATTACTTAAATAAATAAACATTTAATTATAGTTATAATTATAAATAAATATATAGGAATTTAAATAATTATAAAATTATAATAAATTTATTAATTATATTTATACCACAAAAGTATAGGAACTGAGCGTGATTGACCCTAAAAATTTATTAAATAAAATAAAAGTACAACAAGTACACAGAGTGTAACATATGAAAGTGGTTAACTCACCACTCAAAACCAAAAAAGATAGTCCCGAGACCCATAAAACGCCATGAAGACCCATAAAAAATGGCCTAAAGGACCAAAATCCACATGCGGGGAAAACCAACCAACATAAAAATAAACACTAGAAAAATGGACACAAATATCCCACAAAAAGAACAAGCCCAATGCCCAATCTGCCCATGCTGACATCATCCTCAGATAAGTAGTGACACCCACTGTGACCTATCTTCCACCTGCAATGACTCCAAAAATCTTACCAAATTCCAAGGTCCCTGCCACTCGCAACCTGAGGTCTGGGTACTTCTCATGAGATCTCCCACAGTTTGCTCCTCACCGTCACCGACAACCCATGCTTCTCGCATTCCAAGGGCGTTGACACCTACAACCCAAGGTTTAAGTCCTTCTCCTGAGGTCTCTCTCAGCCTTCTCCTCAGTATCATTGATAGCCTATGCCACACCGCGAGCCTCCATTAGAAGCCCCTGATGGCTAGAATAGCCCCCTTCACCAACCAGTAATGCCAGGATCCCACACCCACACCACCAATATCCCACATGAACCACCCCATAGACGCCAAACCTGCCGAAGAGAGCCACCCATGACAATGCCCCGTCCCACAGATTTGTAACCCCACCATCATGACGCAGCCGTTGTGATCCTAGAACAGCCGCGCCCCACCAGGAAGCCTCTGTTGTTCCGCATGCCGACAGAGGGTAGATCGACTCCACTAGGGTCCCACCTCACCGCATAACACCTCTGTCGCCAACCCCCTTCGCAATCCAAGGACCAAAACACATCGCCAACAAACCACTTCGACCGACTTCTTTAGTCACAAATCAACAACGATGACACACTGCACCCCAAAATCCTCTATCATCGGCCAACCGTTACAATGCCGACATGCACCCCGAAAAGCCCAAACCATCCCCACTGATGGGACACCGTCAGCGACCTTCACCCGCAACCCTTCCATGAGTTGGTCCTTGCTATTCATGTCATCGTCGCCATACAAACCGGCACTGCGAGTCATCATCCCTAAATCTAAAAACATATTGGATGATATTTCATCGCCTCACTCCCCAAATTCACCACTAAAAATGGTCCGAGCACGTGATTTTACAAAATCATCAAACATGTGATAAATATATTTATTATAATTTTTTAATTATTTAATTAAATAAATATTTATATATATTTATAGTTATAATTATAAATAAATATATATTCATTTAAATAATTATAAAATTATAATAAATATATTTATTATATTTTTAATTATATTTAATAAATATATTAAATATATATATTTATAAAATTACAAATATAATAAATATATTGATTTTATATAATTATAAATATAATGAATTTATTTATTATAATTTCATAATTATTTAAATAAATAAATATTTATTTATAATTATAACTATATATATATATATTAGGTACTTGGAGGTATAATTACATTAAACACACACATACCACACACAAAGGATGGAAAGGTAGGCCATAGCCCCACCAAGGGATAACCCACCCATCAAACCTTATTTATTCAGTACATGGTCTGAAGACCCAGTGGACATGAAACCCATTACATGACCCAAATGCCCACAATCTGGCCCGAAGGCCCAATGTAGTGTCATGCCTACATCATTCTTGCATAAACGTCTGCCTGCTTCACCGCCTACATGCATCATGTCTGCGTCATGCCTGCATCACCGCCTACCAGCTAAAATTCACTCCCACTCAGATTTGAACCCAAGTTTGATGCAAAATCATGGGGTATCTCTACCAATGAGGCACACCCCAATTGCAACTATAAAAAAATATTTATTTATATTTATAATTATAGCTGATAAGCTTGTACCTAAGAGGTAAAGGCTCCTGCTTGGCATCGAAAAGACCCAGGATCGATTCTGGTCAGGGAAAAAATTCTCAGGTTATTGTAGAAATATTATAGTAGCGACAATGATACTATAGCAGCAGAGGTATTGTAGGGAAAATTGCAGAAGCGACGACACTATAGCAGGTACTGTACCAAAACAGGTAGTGTAACAATACTATTAACCAAAGGGCCCTTTAGTCCAAAAATAGGCTTTCATGCCCCTAGGCTTTCGGGCTATGTAATGGGTCTCCCTCTACTCAGTCAAAAGAGGTCTTTTCTTTTCTTTAATAATAAAATGAGGCTTCAACCCCAACCTTTAAAAATAGTTATAATTATAAATAAATATTATTTATTTAAATAATTGTAAAATTATAATAACTATAATTCTTATATTTAGAATTTTATAAATATAAAAATCAACATATTTATTATATATATTTATAAAATTGTAAATATAATAAATATATATATTATAATTTTATAATTATTTAAATAAATAAATATTTATTTATAATTATAAAATTATAAAAAATATATTTATTATATTTAGAATTTTATAATTATATATAATTAATATATTTATTATAATTTTATAATTATTTACATATATCTATATTTATTTACAATTACAATTATAATATTTGTATATATTTATAAATATTTGTATATATTTATAAATATTTGTATATATTTATATATATATTTATATAATTATATATATTTATAAAATTATAAATATGATAAATATATTTATTATAATGTTATAATTATTTAATTAATTATATATATATATTTATAATTATAAGTATATAAATATAAATATAAATATAAATATAAATACAAATATTTCTATATAATTATAAATAAATACATATATATATATTAATATATAAATATATATATTTATAAATTTATAATAAATGTATTTATAGTAATTTTATAATTATATATATGTATTTAGTTATAATTATATTTAAAAAGTATTTCTACATTATTTATAATTTATAATTATAAATATAATAAATATATTTATTATTTAAATATATTTATTATAATATTATAAGTATTTATGAGAACATAATAAGTTCATGGGCATAACATGAATGAATCGTATACCTAGTAAAGTATAGATCATAAAAAATGAGTCATCACATATATGGAAAACATAAAAAGGGTCTCAATGTATAAATGAACATTCATGATGAAAACATAACATATGCATGTGTCATCATAATGTAGGTAATATAAACATTTAGAAAGCCACAATCATGTCCACAAATAAATTTATGATCATATAGCGTCAATTATACTCATGCATAAATATATGAACATAAATAATGACAATCATGTCCATGAATATCATCTTTATCTCATTATCTCATAATCTATCTATATATATATATATTGACCAAATTCATTGGAGACATATATTTATTTATTTATAATTATAGTTATAATTATAAATAAATATATTTAAAAAGGATTTATATATAATTATAAATATAATAAATATATTTATTATTTAAAAAAATTTATTATCAATTTATAAATAAATAAATAAATATATATATATATATATTTATTTAAAATCTTACAAATACTTTTTTTAAAACATTATATATATATATATATATATATTTAAATTATTAAATATATATATATTAATATATTATATTTATATTAATTATAAACATGCATTTTTAATTAATTTATATAAATAAACAATATTTTTGAATATAAATATAATAATTATATATATAAAAATAATAATTTTTATTAAAAACTTTTATCAATGCTAAGAATAACACTGATAAATTTATCCTTTATCAGCGCTAAAGAAATGCTGATAAATGATACATCTTTATTAGCACTTTTAGCTAGCATTGATAAAGGTTAGACTTTTATCAGCACTTTATTCTTAGCAGTGATAAGAGTTGATGAATACCTTGTTCAGATATGTGGTAGTGAACCTTCGATGGAAAGGCTCCCACCGTGCCTACGTTAAGCGATCCCCATGCCAATGCCGCCTGGCGCAACACCCATCATCAACTCACCGAACATCATGTCGCAAAGATGTCATCGTAGCTACATGTGATCATACACTCCTTCATTCCATAGGGCTATTGTAAAGCTCCACCAAAAAAGTACACCAGGCCATTATCCCTACCATTGAGCTAGAATTCCCAATCCCATCCCCAAAAACAACGCCCCCGCTATCACACCAGCACCCAACACCATTGGTCTCAGATGGTTGCTCCGCCCCAACCGTTTTTAGAGACCACCACCCCTAGTTGTGCTACTTTTTTTTTCGAAGGTTGACATCCCATATTTTCTAACTAATTCTAGCCTGAAACCACTCCCTCCATTGAGTGGGGTCCCCCACACCATGCCCTTCTAAGGCCAACAACTATTCGCAAATATATTTAGGAAAAATGACATTGTGGGTGGGGGGATGAATCCAAGCCTTCCCAAACCAAATGCAGAATTACGGGGCATCTTAACCACTAAGGCACACCCCAACAGCATAAACAATCAATTATAATAGTTATAAAAATAAAACTTTATTTACATATATTTGATATTTTATTTATAAAATTTGAATTTATATATATAAGGGTTTTCTTATAATTAAATAATTAAAATTTTAATATAAATTGACGGTCAGTTATAAAAAGTATATTATTAATTAAATTATATTAATAATGATTATTATTAATAATTATAATTTCATTATTATATAGAAGTTAATTGAATTGAAATACATTTGTTACATGTAATTAATTTAATAATGGTGTAGAATCATCAAAACATTATTGATAATATAAAACAATCAATGAAATTTCATAGTATTTGAAGTCATAGAAAGCATAGAAAATTAACGAGTATAATAAATTTCATATGTTCCTCTAATGGGATCCTGTATTACGACCCAAAGTGAAAATACCATGCCTACATCGACCTTGTTGACCTGTGTGATGTAGTGGAGTTTGATGAATTAAAGGGGGATATTCCTCCTATATAAGAACCTTAGCCATTTTTTTCTCCTTTATTTGTGAGTCACCAGGAGAAAGTATATTTGGGATATTGAGATGTGATGATTTTCCAATGAACCCTTCTCATGTCATCTAAGTGGAAGGATATGAAATCCAATAATCAATCCACTCATTATATGAAAGATAAGTCACCAAAGATAAATAAATGGAAAATGATAGCTAATATGAGTTAGGATCTGTTGGACTAGAAAAATACTATGGATATTTTGATAGAAGATGTGGATCCCATGGCTACTGATACACATCATCGACAAGCAGAGTCTTGAATACTATATGTTTATTTTCTACTAGCATAACAAGTGATTCCTCACGAGAATCCTAATTCCATACACATTATCCTCATGACTTCTTAATGCCAGCATTTGGTGGAGGATGTTCTTGGAGAGGTTCCCCCTCTCCACTAGATGGATGATCTAAGATACTATCATCAATATCAAGGAGCTCCTGACAACATGTCTTGTTTTTTATAATGGTATAACTCCTGACCGAATATTTTTCCTTCATTAAGATCAAAAATTTAAAGAATATGATTTAGATGGCCAGTCTGTAAAAAAATAAAAGCTGAACTAAAAATATAGTCTAAAATAAATAGGATAATGTTGTTGAATTACCAGATCCTTGATCCCTCTAGCGTTTCATATAAGATACACTATAGATTCAAGTCTATAACATTTTTTATTCCCAACCTAATCTAATAAATGGTTCCATATCATAGGAGTTATCCCTATAATAAATGTCGCATTCCTACTCCATATGTGAATATACTATGAATGATACCCTCTCTAGTTAACATCATGCCTCCTTGCCTACTTTATGGAATGAAGTGTGGGAAACTATATCCGTTCCATTAGAATATGTTGGGCACATGAAAATTTATGTATAACTCTAGAGATATGGTGCCACTCAACAATATAAAAGTAGATGATAGGAACTAATACCCTAATATTTTAAATCCCAACACCATAGTCTGTTGGAAGCTAGTAAAAGAGAATGTAACATCCCAAGTTGGCCTGTCACCTCTCAACCTCACATAGATCATACTAGAGTTCTTCTAGGACTTAGGTGCACCCCCAATAATAAAAGTCTAAAAATTAAGGAAAAGGGACTAGACAATACAACTGGGGAATGATTTACCCTCATAACTTATACCCTCCCCATGATGAACATTACAAAAAGTCTAGTATGAGGTGTCCATAACTTAGACATACCCAACCTATTGGTAAAATAAAACACAATGAAATAATGTATAATAAGGATCACATGATGCATGATAAAACTTTTTTTTTATAAAAAATATGTTGATAAAAAACATAAAAAACTATAATACAACTCAAAAGTTGGGCCCATTGGGTCACTAAAAAAGAAACCCCCCCAAAAGGGATTCCACCAGCTCCTCCAAACCTCCCCAAAACTCCACAAGTCATCCCATAAATTGAAATACTCCTCCACCATAGCTCCCAATCCATAGTTATGATCTGCCACTAGAAAATCCTTACCCTTTCCCATGTCACACAATATACAATATACTTATCCATAGGATTGGGTGAATATGGGGTCAGTACTAGGCCTAGTAGGATTCCTCCAATTATCCGCATGCACCACATGTATGTGAAAAACAATTAAGTTAAGTTGAGTTTTTATAAAACATACCCCAACCAATAAAATTTTATAGAACACTCACAATCAATGAAATCATTATCAATAATAAACAATATAATAACAAATAGTAAATAAATTTACAATGTATCACAAATAAACATAGAGTATAACCCTAATTCCTAAAGCTGACTCACAAACCCAAGATAACAACCAATCCTGAGGGAGACCAAGCCCATGAGTAACAAAACTAAATATGGATATCACTAATTAATAAGAGTACTAACTATCCCAAACTTCACCTTGTTAATTCTAACAAGGTCCCCACACCCAAGTGAGAGTTTCCTCCACTTCACCATGATATTACCCCCACTCCCAAGTGAGAGTTCATAAAAATTCATGCCAAATACCTCATTAAATAACATCAAGATCAAACAAAATATAAATCAATATAAATACATCAGAATACCAAAAATCAATTCCAAAAACCTCATAAAAATAAAATTACAAAAAATGGAAACTCAATGTCACAAACCAATATTTCAATCATTTCAACACCAAAATACCATTTTTTGGAAAAAACCCACACACATGAAAAATCAAATTTTGGATTTTAAAAAAAATCATGCATGAAAGAAACCTTGTTTTACCAAAATAAAATCCATACCATCAACCAAAAATTTTAAGCACATAAAACTAATTAATAAAAATATACACCCAAGCCATATGATTTATATACACTAAGTATATATGTGAATCCACCAACCTAAAATATGAAAAAATCATGAAGCTGCACCATGAAAACTATGATCCATGCTCCACTCAGGCATTTTAATATTCTAACATTAAAATCACCAATTAAATTCTAACATTCCCATATCAAAAAAGTCACTCAAACCCTACATATTTAGGGTTTACATCTTGAGAAATTGAGAACAAGAGGAGAGGATAGGATACAGAGGGTCTTAAGTTTGATCCACACACCAAATAAATTAAGAATCAAAGGTGAGTAAATCTAGAAGAGATATATCGCCCAAAATCACCCTAGGGGTATATAGAGCCATGTAATATGGGAATAATGGAGGTAGAATCCCCAAAATCAGACTTAAAATGAAAATTTGAGAGATTTTTTAAGTGTGTGCATGACCTAACTATATGGTTTCAATGACCATTCATGTCTCCCATGCAATTCACTATTCCCAAAACTTTTTAATTTCAAAAAATTATTCAGGGACTTAGTGACTATGAATTTCACCCGTAAAACCTTTAAAATACCTCCAAATTTACTTAATTCCACTCAAAAACCTCCTAATATCCAAAAAAACATTAAATAAAACCTTTACATAACTCAAACAGGGGACTATAATAATCCCCACCATATATTTTTCCATTATATGGAAGTTAGATCATGTCCTCATTGGTGAATAAATTAGGCCACTTTTGACACATATGTTGGTTTTTATAGGATTATATACCACTTATACAACTAAATAGAAAGAAAAGGAAACCAAAAACTAAGATCTATATGAATGATACCCTAAATCATGTATATTGTAAAAATGAATAAACCATGATGTTTACCGTACACCATAGTACTCCTTTTTATTCTTATTTCTATATTCTTTATGAAGATCATTTAAGAGGCAACCAAAATATGTCCTTCCTCCCTAGTGTATCCATGGATTGAAATTGAACTACCTGAATATTTTAGGCATGAATCTCCTTCCATGAAGACATGTTAGTGTCTCTCATGGATAAGAATAAAATAATAGAGAGATATAGGAGGGAGATAGATTTGACTGGTTGCATGTAAAATATCACACACCCATCAAATGGGTGTTTCATCTTTATATAGGGATTGAGATAACTCCTAAATCCAAATTAATTTTTTTATTTCAAAGGAAGTTTTAAGGAAAAAGCGGGAAACCAACTAGATTCAAAATAAATAAAATCAAACCTCAATAGAAAAGGTTGAGCCATTCCATAAAAATCTAAAGCGGTTAGAATTCTGCACCTTAATGAGATGCCATTCAATGGAGGTAACTTAAATTACCGGATTGTCCTTTATAAGGCATCATCATGATATAACTATACCCATGATTTATGATATTCCTAAATAATAATTATCTTCATACTTTACATTATACATGTATCACACATTATGATATATGGGATTTAGGGAATATCTTCTTAAATATCATAGTTTTACTAAAGACTTATAGACATTATTCCATTACACCTTATATGTTATCACATGCAACAAATTTTGAAATAATATCCCAGAATCCTTTGGGATATCTTCCAATTTTTTTGGAAAGACATCATTAACTTTACCTTATATCACAACATATTTAATACCTTGTGAAATCCCATCCAAAACGCTTTTAGATAAACTCTAAAACACTTTTAGAGAATCCCTCTAAGTCAAAATTAACCCCCTTTAATCAACCAAAAAGTGAAACTATATGAGACTTTATATCATTTAAAACAAATATTAATCACCAAATATATAATTGTAAGAAAATAGAGTCCTCCATAAAATCATCTATTATACTCCAGATAAAAAAATATTTGGTGTGATATCCATCAAACACATGTATCTCTATACCTGAATCCACAAACTACATCATATAAGAGCATGCATTATCATATGATCTCTTAATCAAAGACATAAAGTGACCATGTGACATGATGTATGTCAATCCCATATATCCAAATCATACATTCTCAATTCTCATAGTATAAACTGACTAGGTTGATGGATAAATCACATGTATTTCACTTTTATGGATGACTACATCACATGCCCCTCACCAAAATAGATGAGCACATCACATGTATTCTCTAGGTATAATCTTACTATTCCTCCATTTATCTTAATTAAGGGTTGAGATGTCATAATCATCATACAAGAGGATAAATACCATATTGGTTAAGTTGTAACTAACGACATGATAAAAAACATACCCAACCACTCCTTTATTAGCTAAGACTTATGGATTTTGTAAGAAATGAATCAAAGTATAAAGGTTATAATTCTAGGTACCACACCAATATTAGGTAGAAGGGACTATAAATATAATCCATGAATTCATAGTATACCAAAATGATAGTGCATTCCACTCCATGTGGTATACTTTGTGAGTAATCCAGCATAGAAAATCTGTTTTGTGACTCAAGATCATATTCCAAATCTTGATACAATAACAATACTCACCCCAACCTTAATATTTCATTATAACCTATAATAATCCATGAAAAAAATTAGTTATGGGTAACTCAAAGTAATACTTTTAGAGGTCAATTATAATTACACTTCATGAAATGTATATCAAAATATACATATAATCATCCAATGTGAAAGAATGATAAATTGAAGACTGAATTTTGTATAAAAAAATACATATTATATTATTAAAATCCTTTAAAAATACTTAGGAAACCCATGAATAAGAACCTATTTGACATATCATATTTGATACAATTCCAGACCAACCTTATGTTAGAAACACTTTTTGATATTTTTTTAAACTCATTATAGCACTATATAATTCCTGAAATATATCCATGTGACCACCTTATAAAACCCTCCCACTAAACTATTTAGTGAGAAACATATATGAAGTGATAAAATTTGAATAATGGTGAGATTTAGGAATCATATCCTTAATATTCAACTCCTTGAACATATTTAAACTTCTTAACTCTATAACATATAATGTTATGATATTAATAAATTATTTTGCATACGTAGAACTATTTATCATAATTATCCGTGAAAAATATTCCATAAAACTTTTTTCTTGAAATATTTTGGTAACTAATGTAACTCTTTATATTATTTTTTTACCAAAATAACCTAAATGCCTTTAGGATAACAAGTTATAATCGATTTGACTATCATAATCTTTTATTTGTAAACATTGAACTTCTATATGTTCAATCATAGTCCTACTAGACTCTACAACACTATATTCTCTTTATAATATCTTACTAATATACACAAAACTCCTTTATGATAGGAGGTAATAATTTTTTCCTATTTATATAAATATTTAACAAACAAACTATTATCTCCATATCATATATGGTATTCTATGTTTATGGAGATTTTTATTGATAAAATATTATTCTTAAAAATATTCCACTGATGGTTGTAGAATTTAAATTCCTCATATTTTAATAAACATATGGATAGATACTATTATCCTATATAAAAAACTTTTATTCTAGATAAAACACTTTTATCCTTATATTCTTCTCAAAACATGTTATAGAATTTGATGAATCATAAATCATGTGTATTGAAATTATCTTATTATATTGTTCATAAAAACTTTATTAATAAACAAATCCTATTATCATATATGATAAATGATATAACTATACACATAATTTACTTATATCCATTTAAGATTGACATATTCCCTTACATTAAAATATTTTATGTAGAAACTATTTTCTTTATCACTTGAATAAAAACTACAGTATATATCAATTATTCCCTTTATTTTTAACATTTGTACATTTACAACATTTTTAAAGTATAAATTTAGTATCAGATACCATTAAAAACTAAAAAATTAATTTTTATAACACGAATACTTAACAAATATATTGCATGGTGTTTATAAAATCCATTTAGGTATCCTGGACAATTCAATACTATAGAATCATTATTCCCCCTTCCCGATAAATCTAGTTTACAATGACCTTGACTAGCTAACTAAAGAAACATTATTGTACTTTTCAACTAATTTTTCTTCTTTAATATTAAAATTTTACCCACTTTTACCATCAACGCATGACCCGAACCTAGACGTCATATGAACACTTCATCTATCCTCAAAACTTTGAGAATATTGAGTAAAATTTTATTAAAATAATTCATTTTTTTAGAAAATTTCCATAGATTATAGAAAAATGAATTTAACAACCAGATCAAGACTTATAGGATAAATTCAGTCTCATCTAGTCATTGACATACTCAATCACATTTAGTATATGTTAAGAGACTAATAATAATTAGGCAATTTTGTATTTAATTCTATTAAAACCTTGAATAAACCATTATATACTTTATATAAGCATCTAGATCCATTTATTGAACAAATTAACATTTAGGTTACTCCGGAAGGTGTTTCTTCAGCTCAAAGAATTTATCTTTCTTAAGAACTTTTCTTTATTTACTGATATTTGGAGTTTATTACATTCATATTATTATTTTCAAGGATTAATCTCAATTTTAAGTTTGATTATGATGATGTTAGTAATCTATAATAGAATCCTTTATCAGATGAGTATTATGTTTTATAAATATTTAATAATGTTATTTTAAATATACTCCCCCTAAAATGATGACCCATTTTTAAAATTTTACCATAACCATTAGTGGAACAAGACCTATATTTCACTAATTTTTGGTTCTCTTTAGCATTTATATAAACAATTATCTATTTAGGTAGGGAATCATCCCCACCATGTCATATATGAATCTTATATAGTTGAGTGTGTATAACACTTAATTCAATCCATCATATAGATGAACTAAAATCTATTCCTCTGGAAACCTAATCCTATTAAGGTATCCCAACTAAGTGTAACCCAAAGAAAAAACTAAAAATAGGAACCTTATCCTATTAGGGTCACCCATTAATTTCTTTCATTATTAAATATAATCTAGGGGAACCTAGATTTAACATAACCTATCTATTTTGATGATCAAGGTCTTGAAAAGTGTTTGATTTAGAAGGAATCTAACACTTAATATTTTTAAAGTGATTTAATTCCCACCATATTATCTTATGTTATTCCCTTTAAATGTATGAATGATTCTAATTATTTATATTGGGATATTATTACCTCCACAAAACCAATATTTTCAAAATATATTTATGTTTAACTCTTTACATAACTCTTAACTTGTGTTACTAACCTAAATAAAAATCCTACTATATCTATACATATCCAAATGCATCCTATAAATATGTCATATAAAACTATTTCATGCAAAGGATTAGAATCATAAAAAATCAATATGCTCCACATAGTAACCTTAGATCTATAAATAGTAAATCCCAACTTTTCTAGAATAACACATAATCCTCCAAGTTAGTGGGAAGTCTAATAAAAAATCCCTCTACCCAAGCATACTTTACTCAAGAGATATCACTATTCCATCTTAATTTCAAAACCTGATATGTATAAATCATAGTTAACTACTTAATTAAATCTCATCACTGTATACAATCTAAAGTCAATGTAGAAGAAAACTAAATCCATTATCATAGCTAACAGGTAACCCTTTAGATTCATGTATAATAATCACTAGAGGAAGTTTAACAATCTAAACTAAATCATACATATATTCATAATATAAAGACTTTTTAACTATGAATAAAGTGGGGAATAAACTAAATAAATGAAAATTCATAAATTTAAACATGATATAATCATTTATAAACAATTCATAAATAAATCTAATTATAATTTGTTTATAAATTATCCATACTTATGGACATTCCATAAGTTTTAATATAAACACTTTATATTACTTTCCTAATATAAACTCTTTCATATTATTCATTATGTAGAATTAAATTTAAATATATGATATTAATAAATTATAAAAATTTTATAATCCAATTTCTACTATTTGAATAATTAAAATATTCTAAATATCACATATTTAAAAAAATTAATTGGAAATACATGAATTGGTTACTTAATTCATACCCCTAATAAATTTTTTAAAAGAAAAAATTCTAGTACAAATATGAGGTGTAAAAATCTCAAACAATCATGTAATTTAAGGATGTATAATCTTAAGAGACATAAAAATACATCTGAAATCACACATTGCAACAAACCTATCCAAAATAGCTTGCAATTAGCCTAGAAGTCACTGCATCCAAAAGGTAGCTTCTATATTTGGACTTAAACCCCTAAAAATCATGGATCTACTAACACCAAGAGACATATCAAATGTAATGATGAGGTGAATCCACCAACATGAGTGAAACATCTAAGATAAAATAGTTGTGTCAACCCCCAAGTACAAGAGACTAATTTGCTGAGAGTCGGGAATCACTATATAGAATAAACAAACAATCAAGGAATATTATCATCAACAATGATATCATCAACTCTATGCATCAAACTGTCTTAGTTGGTTGAAAATTAGAGTCCCCTCAGTATCTAAATAGACTATCAACACAACATAAGGAATAATACTCAGAAGAATTCTATAAAATTCAGAAAATTAGACCATATATGGTATGTGAAAACTAAAATAATCTTGGATCTCCTAATAAAAAATAGCATGCCTTGATCTCCAATGCTTGATAATACAACAAAAGGTTATAAAAGGTGTCAACATAGACACAATTCCATATGAAGTTACATCAAAAAACCAAACAATAATCTATAAACCTTACATTCTATATTAATCAGAAAAATATAATTAAGAAACACAATCATTTCCATGGAATTTCCTTATACTTAAAGTCTAGATTTCTTTTAAATTATTCTTCCATTTTATAAGGAATTCATTATATGATTTAAAGATAAGTATCCCCAGTGATTTCACCATTTTTTTCTTTTGTGAAAAAACTACATCTTGTTCTTCCATCTGGTAGAAAATTTACTCCCCCAACTGTTCTTCAAGCCTATATGAACCTTTTAAATCAAGATCAACATCCTCATCAAAAATTAATCCTTTCAAATCAACATCACCAGTTGGTGTGATAGGAGTTTCAACATCAATAGGATATGTAAAGGGGAAAATATTTTGTGCCCTAGTAGTATTAAAGGATCTAGTGAAAATTGTTCCTTATATGTTGGAATAATCTCTATGTTTCAAAGTCTTTTTGGGATGTAGGGTGATATAACCATCTAGGTTAATAATTGGGTTTTTTCCATTCCTAGAGCTTGATTTAAAAAATTTATCCTCAACCCTATAGGCTATAAACATGTGATAACTCATTATATTAAGATTGGACACTTTTTTCCTTCTCTTCTTGAGATACTTCATGAGATTTACTAGGTTCCACCTAATATCCCACCCAGATGAGGGAATCATAGGTGGAATCTAGAGAACTATGAAAAAAATCCATAAAAACTGAAAGATCATTGACCTCAGGTGAATGAATCATAAATTTTATTATCTTATTCATTTTTCCACAACTTGAGTCTTAGACTCATCATGCTTATAAACAATATTTTTTTCCCTCTAGGAGTATTCTATCCCCCAGAAGGTCCAAGAGTAGCTATTTCAAGGAATTATTCTAGATTTATTTTTTGTTTTACCTTTTCAACCCATGTAATTTTGTGATCCAGTGAGTGAACTATCCTAATATCACAATCCTTAGAGGAGTGTCCAATCTTAAGGAAATCACAGTAATAAGCAGGGATATTTTCATAAACTACTTCCTAGAAGTGTCTATAATTTCTATTTTGGATCCAAATATGGGCAGGAATAACATGTGAAACAAATCTCTCAGAAAAAACCCAAGAAATTGAGGGTCTTGATACGCTTTTAATCACAAAGTAAAACTTTAGGGGATTGCTAATAAGGCTGTTAATTAAAATCATGGAAACTTGTTTGTACAAGTGAAGTATAAGTCTAGGGAATCCAATCTAGACTGAAGAAACAGGGGACTCAATGCAAGGATCAAAGTATGGGGTCCATTTCAAAACTTTCATAAAACAACACCCAAATGACCACAAACATCTCACCTAAAATCTATAGTACTCTTATTCAGAGGAGAGGATAAAAACTACATTTTAAGAATTCAATAAACTGATATGGAATCCTGAAAATCCAATTTCTTCAAGATATTTCCTTAAGAGATTCAATGAAAACCTATGCTTGATGAATTTCCAAATGATCACAAAACATAAATTTTAAGAAATAAGGTTTACCTATTCCATTGAGAAATATATCACTAGATGTCCTCTATAATGAAAGTGAAGGTTCCAGGCGCAATAGAAGCACATGGGTGGATATTCCCAATTGGAGTTTTGTCATTAGAAATGATCAATCTAAGATCAATACGACGATAAATGCCAGTCTCCATGGATCGATTCATAGAAATAGACAAAGAAGAAGAAAGGTCCCGGAACCTCAAAAGTGGATCGTCACAGGTTTATTATAATTAATTTAATTAATTGAAAAGATGTACCTTTTGGGTTTTATTTATTCATTGATATTCTTGATCACGTTCCGATGTGATTCATCATTACGTCGTAGAAGCCAAGTGTAGACTTCCTCTAGCGGTGATCCACACGTGCACCTCATATCTCTGGACATCGCCAAAGGAGTCTCCAGGTGCTAGCATGGAGAAACCATTTCTTGCGTTGTTCGCCTTAGATCATCTTGATCCTATGGAAGAGGATATCTATCTATTTTGAGAGTGTTCTTGGAGGAAAAGGTTCTTTCGTCCTTGAAATAATTCTCCAAAATTGTTGTGCACAACGATTCCCATGTGTTAAAAGAGTTGGGGTTGTGAGGATATTTATAATCGGGTTTGAGGTTGTAGAGTTATGAAAATAAATAAGCACGTTACGCATTTTATTTATTTCATTGACTCTTATTGAAAACCCCCATGCCGAATAATTAATTCCTTGACATGCACCCACGCCGATTATAATAAATATCATTTAATAAAACAATATTATATCATCAAAATCCCGATTGGAAAACTACACGGCGTGTAATCATTAATACACGACGTGTACTTGTTTTCCATAAACCTACATGACATGTAATCATTAATACATGGCGTGTACTTGTTTTTCATTTCCTTTACAAAATGAAAACTATACGGTGTGTAATCATTAATACACAGCGTGTACTTGGTTTCCATAAAAAACTACATGACGTGTAATCATTAATACACGACGTGTATATCTTGTGTTTCTTTTCCTTATTCCTCCATCATTAAAACGATTTAGGCTTCCTTGAATTATTATTAAACCATGTACGAGAATAATCTTTATTATACTCGAGTTACTTGGATACACTTAGTGTGTGACCCTCTAGGCCTCTTTCTCGTTGGCATTAGGCGAGCTTGCCTAAAGTCCAAGATTACTGTCTAGCAATGGGTCAAGGCACCCAAGAGAAATAAGTTGACACTTAATTGATGTGTCACATCATACGAAAAGTTACTCTGTAATTTAATCCCATTGTCTCAATATCTCATCAAGCAGGTTTCATGGTAGTGTCATAAAACTATATGCTTGATCAGTCATTCTTTGACTTCCAGAAATAAACTCGTCATGTCACCATGGCCATGGAATTTTCTTGACTATTCTATTTCAATCTAAGGGCCTGAGATATATTCTTCCATAAATATGGAAGGGATAAATCCTTCCTCAACTTATCCATTAACAACATGGCATTCGTGACGCACCCAACGTACCCTACTTCCCGCCAACTTTCTTCATGATGGTTTTCGTTAGCAAATCTAAGTGCATGAGTCATGACATGAGTTAATGATAATATTATAGTCTAAGTACCATTACACATGCTCGTAGACAGTAATGTATGATGACACCAAAACATAAAGAATTACTACTGGCGGGTTTGTTCTCATAATCTCAAATCTTGGAGATTACCAAGTGTGAACTCAATGAGAGAGAGTCTCATATTCTTACGAGTACTCGCACATGATGGTCTGTATAATATGTGTCCTATCATAGTATTTCATCCAACTATAGAACTTTATTTAAGAATATTGTTATAGAATTTCAAGGTTCTCATCATAGCGAGGATCTTCCATTATCTTATCAATGCAACAAATATTCCAGGACATTATTATATTATAGTCATGCAGAATAATGAACAATATTTAATAAGTGAACATTCATGTAATCAAAGTACAAAACAGTTGGTTCTCAAGACACCAACCCTAAAAAACTCCCCCTTGGACTGAAGCCAACTTCCTATGACTTTTAGTCCGCTAGACCTCACATGATGATCATGTTTCTGCTGAGTCAAGGCTTTAGTCAAGGGGTCCACCACATTTTCTTCTGTGGAAATACTGCTCACTGCAACTTCACCTCTCTAAGAAAAATCCCTCAAGAGATGATACTTTCGAAGTATGTGCTTTGTCCGCTAATGTGACCTTGGCTCTTTTGCAAGTGCCACCGCTGTAGTATAATCACAATAAAGTGTGATGAGATCTTTACTACTGGGTACTACATCCAGCTCTTGGACAAAGCTTCTCATCCATACTGCTTCTTTAGCTACCTCAGAAGCTGTGATATACTCAGACTCTGCTGTAGAATCTGCAACCACACCTTGCTTTGAGCTCTTCCAGCTCACTGCACCTCCATTCAAACTGAATATGTATCCAGTTTGTGATTTCATGTCATCTTGATCATTCTGGAAACTAGCATCTACACGTCCTCTGATGACTAGTTCCTAATCTCCTCCATAAACCCGGAACATATCCTTAGTATGCCTCAGATACTTAAGGACAGTCTTGACTGCCATCCAATAGCGGTCTCCTGGATCATCTTGATATCTGCCTACCACACTTAATGCGTAAGAAACATCTAGCCTTGTACATAGCATAACATACATGACTGAACCAATCACAGATGCATAAGGGATCCTTTCCATTTTCTTTCTTTACTCATGTGTCTAAGGACACATTTTCTTGGAAATATGAATGCCATGTGACACTGGAAACAATCCCCTCTTGTATTTTTCCATACCGAATCTCTTCAGTATCTTGTCAATGTATGTACTTTGACTCAGGCCCAACATTCTCTTGGATCTATCACGATGGATCTTGATCCCAAGAATATACGCTGCCTTTCCCAAGTCTTTTATGGAGAAGCATTTATCTAACCATGCCTTAACTGACTATAATACAGGCACTTCATTTCCAATTAGTAATATGTCATCAACATATACTATTAGGAAACCAACTGCACTTCCACTAAAACTTTTGTAGACACAAGGCTCACATTCATTCTTAACAAAGACAAATTCCATTACGGCTTCATCAAAATGAATGTTCCATGACCTTGATGCATGATTTAATCTATAAATGGATTTCTGCAACTTGCATACCTTGTTGGCATCATTTGGAGTCACAAACCCTTCAGGTTGTGTCATGTAGACATCTTCCTGGAGGTTCCCGTTAAGGAATGCTGTTTTTACATCCATTTTCCAAATTTCATATTCATGGTAATAGGAAATGGCCAATAGGATTCTGATGGATTTTAGCATCGCAACCGGTTAAAAGGTTTCATCATAGTCAATTCCTTGACGCTGTCTAAAAACTTTTTGCAACTAGTCGTGCCTTATAGGTGATGACTTTCCCCTCCATGTCCAATTTCTTCTTGAATACCCATTTATTAACAACATGCTTTACATCAACAGGAGGATCTACCAAAATCCAGACTTGGTTTTGGTACATGGAATCCATTTCAGAATTTATGGCTTCTTGCCACTTGGAAGCATCTGTGCCTTCAACTACTTCCTTGTAGGTAAGAGGATCATCACTGTCAACCAATAATGCGTCACCATCCTTGGTGACAAGAAAACCAAATCATTCTGGTTCTATAACCTCTCTCGTGATCTTACGTAGTTCTTGTGTCTCTGGAATAGATTTTTCTTCCATGGGGCTTTGTGGAATCTATTCTTGTACCAACTCTTGTGTATCTTGATCCTCGACTTCATTGAAGTCTATCTCACTCCCACTATATCTTTTGGAGATGTGACCCCTCTCAAGGAATATGGAATGTCTTACCTCTACAACCTTTTTGTCTAAGGGGTTGTATTGGTAATATCCCCTTGTTTCCTTGGGATATCCTATAAAGATACACTGTGCCTCGGGGTGCAAGTTTGTTACCTGAAGAGGCCTTAACAAATGCTTCACTACCACACACATGTAAATTTGATAACATGGATTTGCGTCCACTCCATAACTCGTATGGAATACCATTTATCGATTTAGTTGGTACTTGGTTTAGTATGTGTGCTGCTATTTGTAATGCATATCCCCAAAAGGATAATGGAAGACTCGGATGACTCATCATTGATCTCACCATGTCCAACATGGTGGAGTTCCTCCTTTCACTTACACCATTACACTGAGGTGTGTAAGGAGAAGTGAGTTGAGATAAAATCCCAAACTCCTGTAAGAAATCAATGAATTCCTGATTAATATATTCCCCTCCTCTGTATGAGCGGAGTTTCCTAATCTTCTTACCAAGGTGGTTCTCAACTTCATTCTTGTATTCTTTGAACTGATCAAAAGAATCTAACTTATACCTCATTAAGTAAATATATCCATATCTACTAAAATCACCAGTAAAAGTTATGAAGTACAAGAACCCACTCCTTTATTAAACTAGAAATTATACACACACATCTGTGTGAAATAATTCTAGAAGCTCTTTAGCCCTTTCACCTTTCCCACTAAATGGGGCTTTGGTCATTTTGCCTTGTAGACACGCATGACATACACCAAGTGGTTTTAGTTCGAAAGAATCTAAATATCCATCTTGATGTAATTTTGTCAAACATTTCTCATTGACATGACCTAGCCGGTGATTCCAATGTTGGGTGTGGTATGAGTCATGAAAATTAACTTTGTCATCGATTGTCATTACTTGGTTTGTGTAGTCTAACACATAAAGGTTGTTATATAAATGTGCCCTACCAAAACAAATTCTATCCTTATAAAAGTAGCAACATCCACTTCCAAACTTGAAGATGAATCCATCAGTATCTAATCTGGATACCGAAATAATGTTTTTGGTTACAGAGGGTACATAATAACATCCTTTCAAAACCAAGACCATCCTAGTAGGCAATGTAAGGTGGTAGTCCCTGACAACTACAACAACAAGTCTAGCTTCATTGGCTACTCGTAGATCTACCTTCCCTCGATCAATATTTCTGAATCTACTTGGTTCCTGTATTTGGATACATATGTGAGCACCACAATCTGTATCTAATACCCAATTTGTAGAAACAGATATATTGCATTTGATGAAAAAAGCACCTGAAGCTTCCCCTTGCTTCCTTGGATGGGTGCAGTTTTTCTTCTAGTACCCCTTCTTGCCACATGCGAAACAAACATTATCCTGTTATTTTGCCTCCACTTTGATCTTCTTTTTCTTGGAAGGCCTTGAAGAATCTTTGGGCTTAAATCTCTTCACCTTCCCTTTCCTTTTATTCAACATAAGGACAGAAGGATTTTCACTCTTCATATCATTGTCCACTTGGAGAATAAGGATAAGAAGATCATATAGAGACTTCTCAATGTTGTTCATGTTGAAATTTACAACAAATTTAGAGAAGCTCTGGGGGAGTGATGTGAGAATGAGATCGGTACCCAGTTCCTTGGGGATTTTAAACCCTAGAACCTCCAAGCGCTCAATGTAGCCAATGAGCTTGACTACATGTGGCCCGGCTGAGGCACCCTCTCCAAGATGTCTCTAAAATATATCCTTGGAGATCTCAAACCTTTCCTGTCTTGCTCTCACATGGTATAGACCACAGAGGTGCTCGAGCATGATATAGGCATCCATGTCTTCATGAGACTTTATGAGCTCATTAGACATTGATGATAGAATCAAACATTGAATGTCGAGTGAATCATTCAAATGTTGATCATAGATAAGGAAATCTTGATCACTCGCCCCTTGGGCAGGAGAATCAGGAAGTGAGGACTCCAGCACGTAAAACATTCGTTCATGGTGTTGGATAACCTGAAAGGACCTAAACCATTCCTGAAAGTTACTGCCGGTGAGGATATTGTCTTTTTCCAGAATTGATCATAGAAAAAATGTGGTTGATAAGCTTATCATATTTGATTCTACAATTTAAAAGAGCAGATTTATTAGTACTTTCCTGATTACATTTTATGAGAAATAATGAATTTTATTAATTCTCCCACTATTTTATCAAGTCCCAATGACCCTCACCATTGAACTAGGAATGTCTAGTTACTTTGACATTATAGTGGAAAGGATCCATATTCCCCTTCGCATAACCCCAAAAGGGTTGGTCAAGCTATTTGAAGGTATTTAGGTAGGCAGGTTTTTGCAAACATTGATCTTACAGTTCCTTGATATGTTGAGTAGACTCCCCAATCCTAAAATCATAACTTGGATTTCCTCAACCCTTGCCTCTAATATTACATCAAGTCTAGCAAGGGCTACTTCTCTTGATGTAATATGGTTAATTCAACCCGAAACTTTTCATAAGGGATTCCTTTATAAAAGTAAGTGTCCCAACAAGGGTTGGTTAAAAACATAATTTTATTGAGTCTTGCCCTGAATCAAGTAACAGAAGGCTTGGTCTGACATAATATGTTATTGAGGGATTTTAATCCTTTATGCATAGTTTTGGATTATCACATGCTTGTTAATATTAAGTGATAATTGCTTAAGTGATTAACCATGTTCTGATAATGTTTACGCATAGTCCAGTTTTTATTTTATTCCATCTTTACATGCTTGTTCATTTTATTAAATATGTGATCGCGACAACACATACATAATAAATAAACCATGCAATCAGACATAAATAAAATAATATGGCATGATCATGAGATTTTATTGGTTAGCTTATCTAGTGGTGTGATAAGCTAACCCTGGCCAAGGGAAAACACCTTGAACCGATGGTTCGTGTTTTCCAGCTCCCACCTATCCAACTTTATATTTTCATGGGTTGGTTTTGCCTCAGCTTTGGGTTTTTAACCATCTACTCTAGCTTGGGAGATCCTCCATTACATGGGGTTTACATTAAAGAAACCATGGGCACACATGTCCTACATTTTAATGGAAGAAGGCTCGCAAGACAATGAATTTAAATTAAACAAATTTAAATGAAACCAAAGACACATACAAAGGGACTTTGGTCTAGATCATGATCATCCATAGTATGAAATGACTTTTACGCATATTTAGAATTCAAATTCTTTTAATTGTTCTATTATTTTAAGATAAGTCGCACTTGAAATTAATTAATGATGATCTTATAATTAATCAATTATTTATCTTAAATCACTTTCTGAATTTCCTTGAGATTCTTATCATCCATATCCCTTGTATAGGTCTTTGTACTTTTGGAGGAAACCTGGTGAAATTCCATTTCTGCAAAGTACACGGCGTGTTGTTTATATTTACACGGTGCGTATTTATTTTCACCCTTCATCCAAAGTACATGCCGGGGGATTTGGAATGTTTTCTCTACTTTGGAAATTTTGAAGTACATGGTGTGTAGATTAATCTAACACGGCGTGTACTTCCTTGTTACGCGGTTACCGGCCTGGCAATCCTATGTATGCAGAACACGACTTCTCCTTATACACGGTTTCACCTGGACCGGATTGGACTACACGACATGTTGATTTAACATACAAATTGTGTATTCCTATTCCCACACGCCGTTCATTTATGGTCAAAAAGGGGTAATAAATACTCATGTGTACTCAATTCACACGGCATGGTTTGACGGACTAGTACCGGTTCGTTGAACCTAAGTACACATCGTGTAGTTTTCATTACACGCTGTGTATTCCCGTGTTGTATAGACAGAAAGAGTGGCTCCTCCGGATGAGTTTCTCATTTTTATTTTAATCAAAATTAAAATTAAAAGGTCTTTTCTGTGATGTGAATCGAGAAACGAAGGAGGAAGAACAGATCTCATTAATTCAATTTAATAGAAGGATTTATCACGAATTGAATCAAATATAAATGCATAAATTATCAAAGAAAATTAAATAACTATAACCAACGTTGTAACCTCCCTCTGATACCAATTGAAGGTTCTGGGCGCAACAGAAGCTCGTGGGTGGATGTGCCCACTTGGATTTTTGTCATTAGCAATGATCAATCCGGGATCAATACGAAGACAAATGCTAGTCTCCACGGATCGATTCACAGAAATAGACAAAGAAGAAGAATGGTCCTAGAACCACAAAAGTGGATCATCACAGGTTGATTATAATTAATTTAATTAATTGACAAGAAGTACCTTTTGGGTGTTCTTTATTTGTTGACATTCTTGATCACGTTCCAATGTTATTTTTCATTGCGTCGCAGAAGCCAAGTGTAGAATTCCTCTAGCGGTGATCCACATGTGCACCTCGTATCTCTGGATGTTGCCAAAGGAGTCTCTGGGTGCTAGCATGGATAAAACTTTTCTTGTGTTGTCCGCCTTAGATCGTCTTGATCCTATGGAAGAGGATATATCTTGATCTTGAGAGCATTCTTAGAGGAAGAGGTTCTTTAGGCCTTGAAATAATTCTCTAGAATTGTTGTGCAAAACGATTCTCTTATGTTAAAAGAGTTGGGGTTGTGGGGATATTTATAATCGGGTTTGAGGTTGTAGAGTTATGAAAATAAATAAGCGTGTTATGAATTTTATTTATTTCATTGACTCTTATTGAAAACCCCCATGTCGAATAATTAATTCCTTGACATGCACCCACGCTGATTATAATAAATATCATTTAATAAAACAATATTATATCCTCAAAATCCCAACTGGAAAACTACACGGTGTGTAATCATTAATACACGGTGTGTACTTGTTTTCCATAAAACTATATGGCATGTAATCATTAATACACGGTGTGTACTTTTTTTCCATTTCCTTTCCAAAATGAAATCTACATGGTATGTAATCATTAATACACGACATGTACTTGTTTTCTATGAAAAAATACTTGGTGTGTAATCATTAATACACGATGTGTACATATTTTTTTTCATTTACTTCTTTCTCCATCATTAAAACGATTTAGGCTTCCTTGAATGATTATTAAACCACGTACGGGAATAATCTTTATTCTACTTGAGATATTTGGATACACTTAGTGTGTGACCCTCTAGGCCTCTTTCTCATTGGCATTAGGCAAGCTTGCCTAAAGTCCAAGATTACTGTCTAGCAACGGGTCAAGGCACCCAAGAGAAAGAAGTTGATGCCGCATTGAAGTGTCACTTCATACGAACACTTAATGTGTAATTTAATCCCTTTGTCTCAATATATCATCAAGCAGGTTTCATGGCAGTTTCATAAACCTATATGCTTGATCTATCATTCTTTGACTTCCAGAAATAAACTCGTCGTTTCACCATGGCCGTGGAATTTTTTCGACAGTTCTATTTCAATAAAAGGGCCCGAGATATCTACTTCCATAAATATGGAAGGGACAAATACTTCCTCGACTTATCTGTTAACAATATGTCATTCCTGACGCACCCAACATACCCTACTTCCCGCCAACTGTCTTTGTGACAGTTTTTGTTTGAAAATCTAAGTGCGCGAGTCATGACATGAGTTAATGACAATCTTCTAGTCTAAGGACCATTACACTTGCTCGTAGATAGTAATGTCCGATGAAACCAAAACATGTAGAATTACTACTGGCGGGTCTGTTCTCATAATCTCCCATTTTGGAGATTACCAAGTGCGAACTCCATGAGAGAGAGTCTCATCTTCTTAAGAGTACTCGCACATGACTGTCTGTATACTATGTGTCCTATCATAGTATGTCATACAACTGTAGAACTTTATTTAAGAATATTGTTATATCATTTCAAGGTTATCATCATAGAGGGGATCTCTCATTACCTTATCAATGCAAAAAATATTCTAGGACATTATTATATTATAGTCATGTCGAATAATGAACAATATATAATAAGTGAACATTCATGTAATCAAAGTACAAAACAGTTGGTTCTCAGGACACCAACCCTTATAGAAAGTTATTTGGATTAATGTATGAAGCATCATACATGAAAACAATTATTCCAATCTCATATGGGTTTCAAGATATCTCTACAACAACATCAATGAAATATCAAGCTTTTTTACTAGTGTTTCTTTCTTGTTTTCATGGGAGCAGGCTCGACAGTATCCGCGATTCCATCTTCCATTATCATATATTTAACATTTATTTAATCCTTGATAAAATTAATCATCAAAACTCCTTTTGATGTGATTTAAATAATTTATCAAATAAAGCCTTAATTTGAACAATAATTACGAACAATTCATAATTTTAATATAAACTCTTTTATATTTTGGACTTATTTTTCATTTTATAAATATTTTATAAATCACCCTTATAATTTATAAATAAAAACTTTATATATAAATTTTAAGGCATTCCATATAGTTTATAAAAGGTATTTCAAGATTAATTTTTTATATTTATGGGTATTTATTCTATAAATGTTTCCTAAATATTTATTTAATTAATTATAAACAATTTATTATTAATTAATTTACAAAAACATTTATAAATTTTTAAACATCCTAAAATAAATTTTATCATTATTTATAAATATGTTATAAGTCATTATAATCAAATTTAAATTGAAAACTAGAAAAATCAAATTTCTTAATACCCTGTGTAAGATTGAACCATTTTGGAAAGGATACGTATGAATAAATGAAACTAATATAAAAATGTTGGTGTAGGGTGAGTTATATAGGATTAAATTTGTGCAAAAAATCCTACATAATATAAAATCCATTGTGGTGTAAGGCGGGTCTTAGTGATCATGTAGGATTAACTTCCCATAGGCATGCCATGTGTGTCATTAAAACCAGATTTATTCTTATTTGTGTAATGTGTTCACATAATAATAGATGTGATTCATAAATATTTTCATTGTTTTAATCTTAAGGGATATATAGGAATAAATTAGTGATAACTTATGAAAATACCTATGTGGGATTAACGTGAGTGTTTCATGACATTAACTTGGAGGGTGTTCCCTTTGTGTAAGAATAACTTTACCTTGTGCTGCAAGGTTGTGTAAGAATAGATCTCAATGATCACATATGATTAATCATGCACAACCAAGGTTTACATACTATAAATTCATATAAGGAGAGTAAGTGAATATAGGATCCTATATAGTATTTAATTCATAAATTCTTTATAATATTATATATATCATAATGGGACAACAAACCTTTGATTTAGAAGAAAATTGAACTTCTTTATTTTAAAAATGATTTTGAGTTTTTAACCCCATGGTAAATATCTTATACCACCATTGGATTTAATAGGATCATATAACACTTTTAAAAATACATAGAAATAAAAGGAAACCCAAAATGAGGATCTCTATTTGTGATATGAAAAATCACAAATATTATAAAATGAAGAAACCATGATGTGTACCTTACAGTATAGTGTTTCTACTACAATATTCATTCAATATTATTAATTAATATCACTGAATAAGAAAACAACAGATGTCCCTTCTCCATGGTGTATCCATATACTAAATTTGAATCAGTAGACAATTCTAGTAGGACTATCCTTTCATCACGGCATGCTAGTGCCTCTTATGGAAAATAAGAAAGAAGAAGAGAGATATGGGTAGAATAGAGGTTTGATGGGTTGAATTGAAGAGTTTTTAACAACCAAAAAGTGGGGTTTTTGTCTTTATATAGGTATTGGGATAACTCCAGATTCATCACATACATTTACTCATGCATTTTATAAACACATGAGTAAATTTATACTGTTACAACACCTTTCTAATTAGTTGGCCGAGCAAAAATCCCCCTGTTTTATCATATGGAATGGTTTGTTTAATGATAGTCTACATGAGGATTTATCAAATGTTAACCTTTAAAATTCAATTTTTTATTCTCTATCAAAGTTCATACCATATTTCATATCTCAATCATACATTAAGATTGATAAGGTATCAATATGATATAAATGTACCCATGTTTTATGATATGCCAAAATAAACATTCATATCATACTTATACACATATCATACATTAGGATATGATGGATTTAGGTAATTTATACTTCAACATCAAGGCCTCCATCTCCTACATATACTCTTGAACCATACCATTTTTCCAAAACACATGTACCAAAATGATAACTCTACCATAAAACACCTTCTCTCAGCAATCCAAAATATTAATGAACTGTTGAAAAAATGTAGAATTTTTATATAGATCAAATTGATTCTAATTGGTAATGTCTGAAGAGTTAGACATGTACTTCTTCAACTGAGAATTGTGAAACATTTCATGCATAACATTGTGTCGGGGAGGCAATGTTAACCAATACTCCACGTCCCTGATATGATCAATTACCTTAAATGGGTCAACATGTCTTGGGATATGATTTCCTTGATTCCCAATATTTATCTATCCCAAACATAGAGACACCTTTAGGAATACATGACATTCCAAAAGAAACTATAAAGTTATTTGGTGATGATAAATATAGGTATTTTTTTGGCTATGAGTCATATCTATTTGCTTCTAAATCAATTGAATCTTTTACTTGGTTTCTTGAATAGTACCCGTACCCACTAATGAAGTATCTAAAACTTCTAGAAAATACAACATAGAATGAAACATTCTCCTATAAAGTCCCTCAAGGGGATCCATCCCAATTATACTCTAATAACTATTATTATATGAGAAACTCACCAAAGAAAGATGATCCTCTAAAGACCTTCAAAAACCCATGGCACATGCTCAAAGCATGCCTTCCAATATTTAGATCATTTTCTTTGATCGAACATCCATCTAAGGATGATATGTTATACTAAATAGAAATTATGCATCCTTAGACCTTTTTAATTTTTTTAAAACATGGAAGTGAAATAAGGATCCCTATATAATATAATTAATGATGGTGCTCCATAAATATTAACCACTTCTTGAACATATATCTTTTCAATTATTCCACTATATTCATATGTTGAATTAGTATGAATTTATCCAATTTTTTTATTCTATCACTAAACACCCAAATGGAATCAGTATTCTTAATGATCTTTATCAAAGAAACTATAAAATCCATTACTATCTGATCCCACTTATAAACTAGTATAAGAAATTATTAGAACATTTTTAAATTCCTCTTATGCTAGGTGTTTACTTTTTGGTTGGTAAGATACTTTAAAACACAGTTTACCACAACCTTTTTTATATCAAATCCTTACACATCTTGTTTGTACAAGGGTGAACAACACAATTCAGCTGATGAAACTAATTTAATACTTCCTATCTTATTAAGGACGGGACAACCAACCACTTATAAACATACCAATCCAAGTCAAGTACTTATAAACATTCATCTAGGTCTTTACCACCATTTACATAATCCATTATAGAAAAATTCCTAATATATGAATTTATCTTCTCAAGCATTTTTTTGTAAGGTCAATGTTACTTCCACACTGAATAAAATCATCTGATCACCCTACCAGGAAACATCCAATAACATTTCTTCCAATAGAATCATGAGTTTCCATATCTCTTTTGATTCATTCATGAAATCCTCATACATTTTTGTATCTCAATGCATCATCTACCATGTTTCCTTTCCCAAGAATGTATTCCATGTTAAGATAAAAAGGTTTTAAAATACTCTATCCATAGAAATTTTCTAATATTTAGATCATGCCATGTGAAAAATATACTTCAAAATCTCAAGATCTATATACACTTCCAAAAAGGAAATAAAACCCCATTTTTAGCACATGAATTACTAATAAAATATCTATATTGTGTGTTGTGTAATTATTTCACACACCTTCAACTGGTTCAAACCATATACAACTGCATGATTACCCTAAATCAACACACACCTAGTTACCATACTTAATGCATCATATTAAAGAATATATCCATCACCTAGTTCATAAAAATACCACGACATGTGTCATTGTAATCATTCTGTTCAATTACTCAAAGTAATTTCGACATTCTGGGGTCCAAAAAATAGACAAATGCTTTCTAATCAAAACTTTCTTTGGTGAGGCTAAGTGTGAAATGTTACCAAAAAAACATCAATAATAACTAGATAAATCCATAAAACTATACAACTTAAAGATGTTTTTTGGTTCTTTCCATGATAATATTGGTTCCATTATATATGAAGGAAAAGATATAAAACTTGTACCAAGAAATAAATCAATCAATAACTTTACCTAATGCTCTAAATTTAGTCTATAAAATTCATCTAGGGACATGTTTGGAGAACCTTTAACTATCTCTTGAAATCCATCTTGACCAGCTACTTCCATTTCCCTCAACATCATTTCTACTAACTATCATGAGAGACTACCGACCTGGGATACCACATGATCAAAATGACTAGAATTTATATCCTATTCACCCTTGATCATATTAATTTCCCCATAGAATGTCAAAAACACCACATTCTAGCAAGACCAATTGATCTTACCATTGCGAGAAACCAACCAATCCATACCCATTATAATACCACACATGTGTATGTCCAGGATGATGAGGTCCCTTGAGAATTTCATGTACCTATAATAATATTATATTATGCAAACTCTAATCCCTAACTATTTTTATCCCACAGAGGTGTTGGGATGTGAATGAAATGCAACATCATCTCTACCTATAAACCCTAATGATCTACTACTCGTTTCACAATAAATTAATGTATAGATCTAATGTAAATTAATATAGAAATGAGTTAAGAATCAAGAAATAAGGTACCTATCACTATAGAAGGTCCTAGATATGCATTTAGTGGATCTTTCTCATCAGTAAATAAGAGAACGTGAGTCTAATCTGATTGTGGTTATCCACCATGATGTAATATCTGAGATTATTGAGTCATCATAGAACTATTACTCACAAGGAAAGGCTGTTGGTGTGAACCATACTATCAAGATCTACCCATTGGGGCATGATAAACTTGGTTTTGATTGGATTCATATAACATAGATTCACTAGGTGTATTCTTAACATACTACACAATGTTTCCAAGATTCCAACACCTATAATAGTTCTGATGCTACTATTTCATTAGAAAGATAGGCATATTGATGGTGATCAACCATGTGATGAGAACAAAATGTCCTGATGAGAGTTGGGTAGTCTATCCTTTTTATCTTGTGAAGGATGTGTCGTAGTTAAATGATTTCACATCAGGTCTAACTTTTTTATTTCTCCGGGAAAAGATATAACTGTGTAGTCAGTTTGTCTTGAAAATTGATTATGGGGGTTCAATGTTTTGCACAATCATTCACATTGGGTTGACCATTCATGTTTACTTTTCATAGAAACTCCCAAGGGTTCCCACATCCATAACTGGGTACATACCTTCTTTCTAAAGGAAGGTAGTCAATTAAGGTTTTAGACCCAATGGAACTTAGGAACTCACATTAGTCGAGAGGATGGGAGGTCGGGATCATCACACCCTTTTATGGGGATTTTTTTCATACTCCGATAATCTCTTATAGATAAGATATATTCATTAATATATTACAAATAAAGATATGAAACTAGTTTCCCTAACAAAATTATCATAGGTTAAACCCTTTTATATGTGAAAGGGAATATTTTAGCATGTCAATTTGTATATATCTGAGGTTCTTCATCAATTTACCCTAATGGATAACTGCTTATATATTGAATCCTATATAGTATGGCACTTAAGAATTTTCTACCATTCAGGGAGGTGTTTTAATATGTTGAAGATGGTATTGAGATATTATGAGGTGTCCAAAATATCCTATTTTATAGCAGGAATAAAAACCCATACAATTCATTAAACATGTATAGTTTAATGTCATGTGGAGATGACATATATTCAGGAACTTAATTACGAGGTATTTGAGCTTGAGTCTCAGGGATTTGTCTTACATATCTTGGTTATGGTATGAATTAGAGTCATCAGAGTTCAATCATGGCCTTAGGACTGATCCTGAGGTGGATACCCTTGTATGGGGTATTCATATTATTCCACTGATCAGGGATTACACACTGAGGTTTCCCTAACTGCTGGAAATTCATGATGCAAATGATATGAACATTGTAATTCCCTAAGCCTACGCATGCCATGCTTAGTGTGAGGAACAAGGGATAGAATTTAATCAGTCTCACTGCATATTGATATGAGACTCATGTACCAGGACATCCCTTTGGATGTTTAATATGGATTTCAGGCCTTAAAAAGGCCCCTACGTATCCTTGTTATTATAGGAATTATAGTTATTATAGTTTATTTAGGGTTCTTAGACTGCTGGTGGATAAAGATAAAGATATTCACATGGGAGATATTGGGTCCTGATGGTTGAAATGTCAAATATATGGGGAAAACTTGCATCAAAGTGGCTATTTATTTGAGATCAGGCCTTATAAAGGCATCCTACGTATCTTGGTTATTATAGGCATTAGAGTTATCCTAGTTCAGTTGATCAGGGATTACACATTGAGGTTTCACTTATATGGGCGCATTAATATCATGTCATTTATTGGGGATTACACACTGAGGTTTTCATTATATGGGGGAATTCATATCATGTCGTTGATCAGGGCTTACACACTGAGGTTTTCCTAATATGGAGACTGTACAAAGTTTCCATATCCTGATGGTCCTTCTTGACCTAGCCTAAATATATGTCTGGCCTACTTGATTTCCTGCCTGGCATTCCTTGATTATCTATCTGACATGTTTGAGGATGTCTGGACATGCCTAGATATATGGATGACATGTCCAAATACAATCCTATGATCCAGTTGACTTTTCCAAAGGGTATCAGATAATCTGAATGAAATGTTTGAAGGCAATCACATGATCAATGATGACTTGTCTAGAGGACATCACAAGACTTGGAAGACTTGTCCTGGAGTCCATCACATGATCTCGACTAACATGCCTGGAGGGTGTCACATGACCTGGATGGCTTGTCCTAGTGTCATCATGAAAGCTATATGGCATGCTTGAAGGGGGCCATGAGATCTAGTTGACTTGTCTAGAGGACTTCGTGAGAGCCGTATGACATAATTGGATGATGCTAGAAGACCAAAATGACTTGTATGGAGGATTTTGTGAGAGCCAGTTGACATGACTTGGTGCCATCAGAAGACCTAGCTTGCATGCACTAGTGCCGCTGTATGATGAGGGTGACATGTTTAGAGGACATCTCATGTTCTGTATGGTGATCCTAGATGGTTTCATGAGACTTGGATGGTATTATTTGAGGGGGTTTACAACTTTCTCTCACATTTCCAGGGGACATCACATGATCCAAATGGTATGTCATGAGAATGTTTCATGACTTGGGTGACATGTCCTAATGCTATCTGATGATTTGGATGATTCATGCGAAGCATATGAGGATTAATGTATATGTTCTTTTCATAAGTATCATATCCTTCTTTGGTATTTGTTCAATACTTTCACTGCATATGTGTGTTATATTTGTTCAGTGTTAGCTTTTTTAGGTCTCACATGACTCACTAGATATGTGGGATGTCCTTCGCATAATCTGGTTGACATGCCATAAGCCATTTTTCTAATCTCAAGAGATCATGAAGAGTGAAAATTCTTACTTCATGATCCATTAGGTAGTTCCCAATATCTTTAACTAGTGGAAGACCTTGTGATCACAATATCAATCTCTACAAGAAGTCTTCTCCAATTCCTGGGTTCTTTAGTGTATGAATCCAAATATGCATTTTTTCAAGCTGGGGTGGGGGATTTATAGGACTCACTACCCTGATTATAGGCTTTCTTGTGCATCATGAATCTTATAGATCCATGTTGGAGTAAGTGGAGGGATTTTGATGTCACATGTTTCTCGAGGTCCCGCCATAGGTCATATCGTGGTTGTTGCATGATTTTAAGTGACCATAAAATCATATCATCAGTGCCACATTTATTCGATTTTGGAAAATTAATGGGGTCTTTCCTAATCTTGTTGACATTCTAAGGGGATTTTACATGGTTAGGATGACATGTATAAGGGACTTCACAAGTTCAGGATGCCTATTAAAAGGCTTTCACATGATCTTGGATACCTTGTTCGGGATTTCCCACGAGACAAAGGTGGCTTGTTAGAGGGATTTACTGAGATCAGGCTTTCATGCTGAAGGGATTTTGTGGGATCATACTAGCCTATCAAGGGAGATTTTTATGATCAATAGTGATCACCTAGGGTATATGACCCCATTCTCATAATATCAATGTATTTTCACTTCACAAGAAGCTCCCATAAATTCATCTTTTATTTCCTTATTTATTTTATAAGGGTTGGGGATCTCTTGAATTTTTATGAATGTTGTCGAAGAAATTCACTCTCTCCATTAGTGAGGCATCACATGACCAAAAAAGTGTCTTGTGATAATTCAAGATCATAACCATGAAAAAACCCTTCTATTTTTCTTTGGAGCTGGTGGGGGAGTGTGTAATGACCCGCTCATTCTCATTGGATTGAGAGAACAAAGAGTCATTACTTAGGCTTAAGTGACATCCCCAATACACCAAAGGTTGAAGTAAATTACAAGGGGTTTAAAATACAAGTGGGGTATGATTTACCCTTTAATAAATAAACCAAAAAACCAAACCTTTCACTAGTTGATGTATGAACAAAATAAAACCAATTAAAAAACTTCATGTATCTCAAAACCACACCAAAGTGTGAACCAATAGAAGACCAAACAAGTATCAAAGTAAACAAAGGATAAATAACTCAAGACTCTCAATAGTCCACAGGAATCCATGTTCCACACGCTCCAATCTCTTCCATCACTGAACAATCCAAGTATCACGAGGTAATGCTAAACACGTTTGAAACCTTACCTTTTCCCCTGTCCCGAAAGATAGCACCTGCAAAATCACCAAAGCACCAAAGAAGGGGTGAGTATAAAACTCAGTAGGTTTTCCCCAATGACTTCCCTACTCACACCACTAGGATAGAAAAGGTTAGACACATTTATATAAAATATTTTATGTAAAATAATTTTCCAAAATAGTTTATAACCAAATATAAAAAAGTTCCAAAAACCATTTACAACCAAGTGAAAACAAAGATCAATGGAACCAATTTTCAGCAAGTAATTTTTCCAAAAAATACTAATCAAATCTTTAAAACCAATTCTTATTATCATTTGGAATACCCATTCCATAGTTCATAACACACCCACACATGCATGCTTCATTTGACAGTTCCATACTCATGAGCGGTCTCTCGTCCAATTACCCTGTGTCCCAATGACACACACCCCTAATCCAGGGTCACATCCCTTTTATCCCAATGTTACTCGTCCCTTATAAAAGTCCCATTAATCATGAACTCACACCAACACCATTTATACCAAATATTTCCATTTCCAAAACAAACCACTTCAAAAAAATTGAACTTTTATTGAAAACCAAAGCACAACCAATTTCTAATCAATCATTTAATTTCAATAAAACCTTCCCTTTTATAGAAAATATCCAATACAATTCATGTTCCAACAATCTAGAAAAATACCCTTTTTAAAATCCATATTTTAAAACCAAGAGCAAAAGTATTTTACTCAAATACCCAATTTTACAGATTTGACAACCATCACACAAAAATGTTTCCAAAAAGTGTTAAAAAACCAAAATTAAAATCAATTCAACACGAAACATACAATTTAAAATCATGCCAATACATTCTACTAAGTGGAGTCAAGAAAGAATCCTTCTACCTCGAAAGTTTTGATGAAAAACCCCAACGAACGAAGAACGCAAAAGAAAACCGGGTCAATTCTCTAAGAACGCACCTTATATCTCTTATACTCGCAAGATAAAGACAAAATATCATTATATTTGGAATCTACACACCTATATATACCCATAAATAGAGTATATCTAAGAAACCAAGGGAATTAGAGAAGTAGATCTAAGTAGATCTAAGAAACCAATCAAGAAAGATCACATACCTCAAGAATCCGGCTTTGATTCACCAAGGAAAGCCTTCGGATTGAATCCAAAATTCTTAGGAGAGGTTCTCCTACCTTTAATGGAGATAAATACCGAGTTAGGGACACTAAGGGGAAAAATGAGCCACTTAGAGGCAAAAACATGTGAGATCCACTTTTTTAAGATCTCACTTAAACCATCCGCACGATTAGTTCACATGGTTAGACAAACTGTGTGCAAACCATGAATTAGATACTACCTAGGCATACCCTCACACAACTTCCTCGCATGGTCTTCCTAACCGTGCTCCAACTGTACTAGAGCTACTACCTCAAGAGGACCAATGCACACAGTTTGTCTGCACAGTTAGGAAAACCGTGCGCCACCCGTGTGACTTCCCTTTATCCCCCAAAACACTTCCAAAGTTCTTCCAAATCTCCCATCCATCACCCTTAAACATTATAACCATAAAAAGAATCAAGTAAGGGTTATATACCAGAAACTGTGGGTACTACATTCTCCCCACCATTGGTCTTTTTGTCCTTAGAAAGTATAAAACCCTCACTCATCTGAAAGAGTTCCGGCCACAACTCTTTCATCTCCTTCTCATGTTCGCAAGTCTCTTCCTAAACTCGACCATGCTTCTATAAAACCCACACTAGACCGACGCTCTTTCCAAGTAATACTTTCTCCTGCCTATCCATAATCTGTACTGAGATATGTATCAATGAAGCATCTAACTCTTGGTCAAACTGATACCATTTGATTACATGGTTAGGATCTGGCTGATATTTTCAACTGAGATACATGGAAAAAATTATGCACCGAACTAAACTATGGTGTTAATTCCAACTGATATTCCACCTCTCCAACTTGTTCAAGTATCTCGAAAGGAAGAATGTACCTAGGAGATAATGTTACCTCCTTCCTAAAATGATGATGTCCAAGTCTTGGAGAGATCCTTAAGAACACATTATCACTCATGGAAAACGAAAATAGACTTCGACGGTGATCCACATAAGATTTATGACGAATTTGATCCATCTCCATCCTCTTTCTGATCAACTGGATCTTCTCTATTGTTTCTTGGACAAGGCTTGGCCCAACTAGTGAAGTTTCACCTATTTCCACCCAACATAGTAGAGAACAACAAGGACGCCCATATAATGCCTCAAACAGAGCCATGTGTATCAAGGAATGATAGATGTTATTGTATGAGAAATACACTAAGGATATATGATCCTCCCATGAGCCACCAAAATACATTACATAATCCCACAACATGTCTTCCATTGTTTGTACCATCCGCTTAGATTTCCCATCTGTCTGAGGATGATACACCGTGCTCATAGTCAACTGAGTCCCAAGGGATTGCTGTAAGTATTTCTAGAAATGAGACATGAACCTTGGATCTCTATTTGAGAATATTGACACTGGAATACCATTCCTTTTTACCACCTCTCAGATATATATTTTTAACACATCCTCCACTGTATGAGTTTCATGAATTAGAATGAAATGGACCGACTTGGTAAGCCGATCCACTATCACCCAAATGTCATCGTGTTTCTGGACTGTTCTTGGAAGACCTGTAACAAAATCCATTACCATCTTCTCCCATTTACACACTTTTATAGGTAAAGACTACAACATACCCGCTGGTCTCTAATGTTATGCTTTAACCTTCTAATAAGTTAAGCACCGTGAGATGAACTCGGCCACCATCATTTTCATATCATTCCACCAAAACTTCACATTTAGTTTCTTATACATATTCTGTGTACCTATATGCACAACCCATATCAAATGGTGGTAAGCATGAATGAGTTATTCCTGAAAATCCATAGGTACAACCATCCGATCTCTAAAACACAAAACTGAACTCCCATCAAGTTCCCAACCCTCAATAGTCTCCCCGCCATAGAGTTTTAAACTCATAACTAGACATTCTGCATCAAATATTTTCACATCTTTGACCATTTTTATCAAATCTAGAACAAGATTAGCTAAGAAGAAAACTACAACATCATGCCGGTCTTCACATTCCACATGCATGTCGGCTAGGAATGACATCAAATGGAATTTATCTGAAGCTTCTTTTTCCAACTAAGAATAGGACTTTCTTCTCAATGCATCTGCCACTGAAATTCATTTCCCTTGTGTTTACATCAAGTCAAATTGAAACATTGGGAGATACTCCATCCATCTCCTTTTCCTTAGATTCAAATCTCACTGTGATTAAATGTGTTTCAATCTTTTGTGATTTGTAAACATAGTAAATTTCTCACCAAAGATATAATGTATCTATGTTTTCAAAGCATGGATGACTACAACTAACTCCAAATTATGTGTTGGGTAATTCTTCTCATGCACCCTCAACTGCCTTGAACCATAAGAAACCACATGGTCTCCTTTCATGAGAACACAGACAAACCCTAATCTTGAAGCATCACAATACCACACATACCCATGTCCTAATTATGGAAAGATCAAGATAGGTGCCAATGTAAGATGAAATTTTAATTCCTAGAAGGATTTATGGCATTCCTCTGTCCATTGGAATAGATCATTCTTCTTTTTCAGAGATATCATTGGCAAATCTAGTCATGAGAAATCATGAACCAAGCATCAATAGTAACCATATAGACCAATAAAACTTCGTATCTTGAAAACATTCTTCGGTGGTTGCCACGTGATAATGGCTTTTATGTTTTCAGGATCAATAGAAACTCCCATCTTAGAAATGACATGTCCAAGGAAACATACTTCCTATATCCAAAAATCACACTTTGATAATTTGGAATACAACTGGAAATATATAATGATTTTTAACACTATTTCCAGGTGCTCCTCATGGTCATCCATTGTCTTTGAATACACCAAACTTTTTTCCACCAACACCGCAACAAAACTAATCCAAATATTTCTAAAATATTAGATTCATCAAATCCATAAATACCACTGGTGCATTCGTTAGACCAAAAGTCATGGATACATATTTGTAGTGGCCATATCTGCTTCTGAAATCTGTCTTCGGAATATCTTTCTTCCAAACTCACAATTAGTGATATCCTGATCGCAATTCAATCTTAGAGAACCACTGATATCCCCTTAATTGATTGAAAAAATCATCAATGCATTGAATTGGATATCTGTTCTTTATAGTAACTTGGTTAAGCTTACGATAATCAACACACAACTGAATAGTTCTATCTGCCTTCTTCATGAACAAAACAGGTACTACCCACAGAGACGTACTTGGTCGAATGAGACCCTTGCTTTACAAATCCTCCAACTATACTTTCTATTATCGTAACTCTATTGGTTCCGTCCAATAAGATAGAAGGGAAATATAAATGGTCTTAAGAAGTAGATCAATCATAAAATCCACTTCTCTTATAGGTGGTAACCATAATAAGTTCTTGGGAAATACATCTAAAAAGTGATCCAAAACTACTGGAAAACTATTCCCCTTGATCTCATCCATTGATTCCAAAGTAAATGTTGCCCACTGGTAAGAGGTAGTTCCCACCATTGGGGCCACCAAGCTCATTTAACCTTTATTTACCATCCTCTCTCCTCTAAAGAGATGCTCGATGCCGTCATTAGTCATGAAACTCACTGTTCTCCTATAATAGTTGATGTGAGAATTAAAAATTTTCAACCAACCCATACCTAGGATTACATCATAGACATCCATGTCCAACATCGAGAAGTCCCATTTCAGCTCAACTCCATCAATAGTTATAGCACATGCTATACACGCAAAGGCTTGACATTCTCTTTCACCAAGAGGAGTTTTCAGTTTTAAAACAAAAGGAATCATTTCCAAATTTAAACATAGAAAATCAACAACATGATAAGAAATGAAATAATGAGATGCACCAATATCGAAGAGAACTTTTAGAAGGGTAGAATTCAAAATAATCGCACCTCTCACCATAGATGGTCCCAACTTGATCATCGAAAATAATCTGATCAGCTCCATAAAATGGCTTCATCGCTGTACTATTCTCCTTATTGCCTTTATGAGATGTCCCTGGTTGAGGATTCATGGTATTTTTAGAATCACCATGACTAGCTCTGCTCTATTGATGAGACTAATTATGCTATCCTCTCCCTGTCAAAGCATACGATGCTTGCGACACTTGAGAAGTGTCTCGAGCACATGAACTTAAAGCACTATGACAATAGCACTGAAGATGTCCCATATTTTTACAATTATGACATGCTCTAGGTTGTGATGTACAATATAGATTTATGTGGTTCAAACTACATTGAAAATAACCTGATTTTCTCTGGGGTCGTGGAAGAAGGTTGACTGATCCAGATGTCTAGTTCAGATTACCACTTCCACCTTGGAAATAGGTGTCAATTTTCCTCTTGTTCCTAGCGGTTGAGTTCCCACCATTACTTGTGGGTATCATCATACCTCCTCCCATAGTTCCTGAGATATCAAGTTCATCCATAGTCGCTCTGTTCACCATCTCTGTATAATTCATAATACAGAGCGCCAAAATCTTCGATTGAATCTCATACCGTAGCCCCGATTCAAAGATGCGTACCTTCAAAGATGCAGTTTTCTCAACCTATGGTTAAAACAGAATAAATTAATGAATTTATCTACATACTAGGTGACATAAAGACTCTCTTATTTCAAGTTGAAGAAGTCTTTCATTTTTTGGATCTTGAACGTGTGAGGATATAATTGTTTGTTGAACAATTCCTCAAAATCCTCCCATATAAGGTCTTCATACAATTTATCCTGCACCACTAAATCCCACCACTATCATGTAAAATCCTTGAGCATATATGTTTCCAGATTGACCTTTAGCTCTAATGGTGTTCCGATAAAGTTGAAGATACGATTCATCCTACTCATCCAAACCTCCGCCTTCTTGGGTTCAGAATCACCCTGAAAGTTAGGTTGATTCTTCTTCATGAACTGGATGGTATGATTCAAATGCCGTGGATCATTCCTTTGGTTCCGTATGTCTATATCTTGAAAATATTTGACAATAATCTAAACCAGATCTTGGTTCAACCATGGTTTAGGTGCAACCACATTCTTCGCAGCCTCTTCCGGTTGGTTTCGACGACGCCTATCGGGTTCCATTTTCTAAACCAACAACAAACTCTATCAATCTCACTCTCTAGAAACTGATGGCTTAACATTTGAAATTCTATCACATCAACAATCAAAAAATTGTTTTCCAAAAAAACCTTTTTCAATGTTCAAACATTTTTGAAAACATTCAACATGATTTTGAAAATTAAACCATTTTCAAAATACCATATGCATTCTCATTTTTAAAATCTTTCATTTGAATTTTTTTTCAGACTTTTTCAAAAATCAACAGTTTTTCACAACATTAATCATTCCTCGAAATGATGTATGCAATCCTAGTGGGAAGTACTTCCTCTAAAATGCATGTCATGCTCGTCTCATTGGATAAACCCAAGACAATGAGATTCCTATATCTAGGAAGTGTCTCCAAACACTAATGTACCAAACTCCCTAGTAACTTGAAGTTAAGCATAAAAGGGTTAGCTACGTCCTTTTATGTTATAAATTTCAAGTTTCGACAATCCTACTTCTGTATAACCTTTCAGAACAAAGGATAGACAAGAAGGAATTTCAACTCCAATACCAAGAACACTTATGAATACTTGTTAGGTAAGGACCAAACAAGATAATATCATTTCTACCACCAAGGGAGGACCAGACTGATACCATTTGTAATGACCTGCTCATTCTCTTTGGCTTGAGATCACAATGAGTCATTACTTGGCCTTAAGAGACATCTCCAAGACACCAAAGGCTGGAAATAAGTGCCAAAAGGTTTCAAATACAAGTGGGGGATGATTTACCATTTAAGAAATAAACCAACAAACCAAAACTTTCACTAGATGATGCATGAACAAAATAAAGACAATTACACGACTTCATGTATCTCAAAACCACATCAAAGTGTGCAACAACAGAAGACCAAACATGTATCAAAGTAAACATCAAATAAAAAAATCAAGACTCTCAAGATGGAAGAAGACTCTATGTTCAGCAATCTCCAATCTCTACCATCACCAAACAACCCAAGTATCACGAGGTAGTGCTAAACACGTGTGAAACATTACCTTTTCCCCTATCACGGAAGATAGCATCTACAAAAGCACCAAAGTGCCAAAGAAGGGGTGAGTATAAAACTCATTAGGTTTTCCCCAATGACTTCCCTACTCACACCACTATTATAGAAAAGGTTAAATACATTTATATAAAATAGTTTATGTAAAACAATTTACCAAAACAATTTATAACCAAATATAAACAAGTTCCAAAAACCATTTAAAACTAAGTGAAAATAAAGATCATTGATACCAATTTACAGTAAGTTATTTTTCCAAAAAAAATAACTAATAAAAGCTTTAAAAAAAATTCTTCTTATCATTTGGCTTACCCATTCCATAGTTCACAACACACCCACACATGCATGCTTCATTTGACAGTTCCATACTCATGATCAGTCTCTCATCTAATTACCTTATATCCCAATGACACATGCCCCCAATCTAGGGTCACATCCCTTGTACCCCAGTGATACTCATCCCTTATTAAGGGACCTTTAAGCATAAAATCACACCAACACCATTTATGCCAAATATTTCAATTTACAAAACAAACCACTTCAATAAAACTGAACTTTTATTGAAAACCAAAGCACAACCAATTTCGAAGTAATCATTTCATTTCAATAAGACCTTCCATTTTATTGAAAACATCCAATCCAATTCATGTTCCAACAATCCAGAAAAATACCCTTTTTAAAATCGATATTTTAAAACCAAGAGCAAAAGAATTTGACTCAAACACCCAATTTTACAGATTTCACAACCATCACTCAAAAAGGTTTCAAACAACTGTTCAACAACAAAATCAAAATAAATTCAACACCACACATTCAATTTTAAATCATGAAAATCAGTTATACTAAGTTGAGTCAATAAAGAAGCATCCTACCTCAAAGGTTTTGCTGAAAAACCCCAATGAATGAATAATGCACAAGTAAACCAGGTCAATTCTCCAAGAAACTGCCTTATATTTATTCTCCTAGAAAGATAAAGACAAAATGTTATAAAATTTGGCATCCACACACCTATATATACCCATTATGGGCATATATCTAAGAAACCAAGGGAAAAGGAGAAGTAGATCTAAGTAGATTTAAGAAACCGATAATGAACAAAGAAGAATGATCACATACCTCAAGAATCCAGCTTTGATTCGCTAAAGAAAGCCTTAGAATTGACTCCAAAATTATTTGGAGAGTTTATCCTACATTAAATGGAGTGAAATACCAATTTAGGTCCACTTAGGAGCAAAAAAAAAAATCCAATTATAGGAAAAAATGTGTGATATCTACTTTTTTAGGATCTCACTTAAACTATCTGCATGGTTAGTTCACATGGTTAGAAAATCCGTGTGATAAGTATGCATTATCTACTACCTAGGAAGACCCTCACATGGATTCCTCACATGGTCTTCCTAACCATGCTCTAACTATGCTAGAGCTACTGCCTCAAGAAGACCAATGCACATAGTTTGGCTGCACGGTTAGGCAAACCGTGCACCACCGGTGCGACTTCCCTTTAGCCCCAAAACACTTCAAAAGTTCTCCCAAATCTCCCATCCATGAACCTTAAAATTTATAGCCATAAAAATCATAAAGTAAGGGTTACATAATAGAAACAAGGGGTACTACAAAGTGCAAGACCAGCTGGAGATATCCCAAACCCTTTGCATGATGAGTGTGACATGTTAGTGTGTGCTTACGTGACAAGGAAGACATGTCGTCAGGGCTTTCACAGTGTCTTGTGGAACATGTGTGTGCATCAAATTATTTTTACAACAAAAAAATTCCCCCGCCTTTTTCATATTTTAATCCCTATTTTAAAAGGATTTTTGGATGGTTTATTAGTCATCTACCGACTGACAACTCATGTGACTTGGGGGAGATTATCTAGATACCAATGAAAAATTAGTGAGTGTATTAGGTTCCTTTTCAAGAAAAAGGTCTTGTTATAGGGGCTTTGAGGTATTTGAAGCAAGTATCACACTATTAATGGACCTCTTGTATGTACGTTCGATGTTCTCATGATCGTGTGTTCTTTGGAGGTTCATGAAATCCACAAACTTTGGACACCTTCATATTACTTTGCTTTGTGGGGAAAATATTACCCATGTCTTGGGTATTTATTCCCTTGTAGATTTTCTGATTCTCATTTTTCCATCATTAATAGATACCATGCACAATTCTTCTTTATGTGGTCCATGGAACCATACTAAAAATATATCCTCATTTTTTCCTTCTATCCCATAGAGGAATTTATAGGTGTATCCCTATTATATGATACTCTTGATCTAAGAAAAGAATTATCTCTCCATTAGTTTTCCTATCAATCAGACCACTACTTACACTAGGATGGGTGAAAACACTCCTAGTTGAAGGATTTACAAAAATATCCCTTTTACCCACCAATGTATTACTCATAAGATTAACATATGAGTCAAGGGTAAACATCACTACCTTTGAGCATATATCATCTTTTAATCCCTAGAAAAACCATAATTCTATTAAAGTGTCACTCACTACTATATATGGTGAAAATCGATCCAATATCATGAACCGAGTGGAATACTCCACAATGATCATATTCCATTTCTAGAGATTAAATAACATAGTCATCTCTGATACTTGATATGTGTGAGGGTAAAATTTCTCATTAAACATCTTCTTATACCCTTTCCATGGAAACCCATAATTAATCTTAGATTTCTCAACTAATTACAACCCCTCATCCACAATACCTTTGAACATCTATGTTACTAACTTAACATTAAAATCATTTAGAGTAACCAAGAAAGAAAATATATTATTAATCCTCTTCAACCACTGTGCCATTTATTTTAGGACAAAATCCCTTCTAAATATATGAGGGTTTAGATCTCAAAATTCTAATAACTAGTCCACCATATATTGTAAATGTTCAAAAACCACACCAATAATCCAATCAACCCTTTCCCAATCTCTTAAGAACCATTGATCCAATTGTGGATCATTAGTAATAAAATTTTTAAAGGCTTATTCACTCTGATTTCACAGAGGTATCCTTGGTGGAATATTTCTACAATGTTGAAGGAAAAATCATTAATCCCAAAATAAATATCCACGGATAACACAAATCCATAAAATAATTTCACCACACCACCTAAAATGGTACTCTAGCACTCAAGGTTTTCTTATGGAAATCATAACAACAATCAATATGTCCAATTTTTTTTATAGTGAAAAACTATTTGAAACTCACATTGAATATTTACATTTTGAAATAATATATTTTCATTTCCCTTTATAATGAAAATAAATATTTTCTAAAAACCATGCAATCATGATTCATTTTTTATTCATGAAATCCTACAGGATACATAAAGACCAACTTTGTCCTTGACCCATGAAAACAAAACACAAGGAATATAACCAATATAATAGTGGTTTTATAATTAATTAAAATTCTTGAACATCCCAATGACTCATGGTTTGTGATAAATAGGTTATAAATACCTTTTAATAACTGTTTCATGAATCCCAAATCAATCGATATCCACACCTATCACCTAAAAGGAAAAAATAATACCATTTTTAAACATCCGGATCAGAACCATCACCCATCAACCTTATCTAGATCATACTACAGTGCCAATAGGCCTTAGTTTCATCCCCAAAATCACCAAAGTTTGAAAATAAATTCCAAGGGTCTATATAATATCATTTTTGGATAATTTACACTCATAACCAATACCCTTCCCATGAAAAATATTATGAAATTTTTTACATGAGGTTTCCATAACTCAAACATACCCAAAACATTGAAAAAATACAATATGAAAAAATAATGTGCAACTAGGATCACATGATGCATGATAAAATATTTTTTATCCAAAATAAGTAGTTTAACAGTCCAATAAAAAAATTGGTTTAATACAATTCAAAATTCAGGACTATTGCACCCCCCGAAATGTAACTCCCTAAAAAGGACATCCACTGGATCCTCTAAGAATCCCCAAAACTCTCTTACTCATCTCATCAATGGAACTCGTCCTCCACCATAGCTCCCAATCCATAACTATGAACAACCACTAGTAAAGAATTATTCCTTTCCCTTTTCTATTTCATAATACATACAATCCACCCATCCACTATAGTGGGTGAATAGGGGGTGATTACTATACCAAGTTTGATTTTCCATAATGCTCCTCATGTACCCCATGTTTGTGAAAAACCCTAAATATAGGTTTACTTTTTATAAAATATGGGCCAACCTCGTAAATTTTATAAAATACTCATAACCAATGAAATCATTCTCAATAATAAAAAAATAAGAAGTAATAGTAGATAAAATTTTAAGGTATCACAAACAAACACAAAACAAAACCTTAATGCCTGAATCCAACTCAAAAAACCAAGATAACAACTAAAATCAAGGGAAAACTAGGCCATGAATAAATAAATTGAAGTTGGGTATGACCTACTCATGAGAGGAACACCTACCCCCAAACATCATCTTGTTAATTCCAACAAAGTCCCACACCCAAGTGGGAGTTTATAATAAATCACATCCAATACATTATCAAACAAAATAAATCTCATCTACTATATAAATTATTATAAACAAACCACAAATACTAAAAACTCAATGTAACATACAAAATAAAAAAAAAATTTAAAAAATTATAAACTCAATAACATATATATACATTTCAATAATTTCAAATCCAAAAAACATATATTCTAATAAACACCCACACAAAAAAAATTACAATTATATTTTTTCAAAAAAGCACACATTCCAAAAACATTGTTTTACCAAAAAAATCCATGTTATCAACCAAAAATTTTAAACACATAAAATAAATTAATAAAAATTCACACCTTTATTTACACTCAACATACATGATAAGACAAATACCTCAAATCTAGTTAAATCACTAATCTACACCAAAAAAACAAATATGCAGGATCCACTTATACTTCTTAATACCCTAACATCAAAAAAATAATTAAATCCCAACATATTTTCAAAAAAATACCCAAAAAATACCCAGTTTGGGTTTTAACTAATAGAAATTGAAAATAATAGGATATGAGAGGATCTATATGGCCTTTACTTTAATCCCCACACCAAATACACCAATAATAAAAAGAGATAAGATCTATAGGGAAAAAATCACCCAAAATTTACCTAGGTATAGAAAGAGTTGGGTGAGAGGGTAAGAATAGAGGTGGAATCCCAAAAATCATAATTAAAAATGAAATTTTGGGGGAGTTTTTAAGTGCGTTCAAAATCCCACTCTATTGTCACAATGACTATTCATGTTATCCATGAAACTCATTGTCCTCAAAACTACCCAATTTGATAGACTACTACATAGTCTCAATGACCTTTCATGTAATCCATGGAACACCAAAAATGCCTATAAATTAACCTAATTTCACTCCAATACTTCCATAACTCCAAAACGTATTAAATACAAACTTTAAATACCTGAATTAGGGACCTATAAAGACCTTAATAAGATATAAGAGAAATCTAAAACGATAGATGAAAATTGTTAAAATGAATTTGTAAGAAATTTTCAGAAACTATAATATTTCAAAATTTATTACTTAATAAAAGAAGGTATATACTCACATCACTAGGTAGTAAACTACCCAAAATGTGATTAAATGATAACAAATTATCTTAGTTTCATGAAATAATGGAATTATTTAATTCACCTATAATGAAAAATATGGAAAATGATAAATAATAAAAATTTGAGTATAACATAATTCATAGTAACATTGAAAAATAGTAAAGATATGTGGTTATACATGTGTCCATGTAGAGTGTCATATAGAAATTCCAATTTAATATCTAGACCAACAACAATAAGGGCTAGGAGAGGGATATTATCCCATACCTACATTTAAATGAAGATGAAACATCCACCAAGATCACTATAATTTGATCTACACACCATAAATATTGATATATTCAGGTATACCAAGAACTTATAGGACTAACTATATCTCCCGACCTGATCTAAGTCTTTGTGTATACCTAGATACATAATGTAGACATATATGATAGAGTGATCATCACACACTATCTCTCCAATGAGAGATAATATATATCCATATGTGTAATGCCTAACTCTTAGCTCATCAATATAATCATGTAAATGTATTAAGTGTATATAAAGGCATCCTATAGTTGAATAAAAATATGATGCTTTAAAGAAAAATAAAAAATATATGAATAAATATAATTATTCTTCTCTTAGAAAAAAAGATATTCTATCTAAAAATATTTTAGAGTTAAAATCTAGACAAGATAAATCTATTTCTACTTGTAATTTACATGATATAAAAAATAAAGACTTTTTAGCTGAAATTAAGTATTTAAATTTGGACGCAATTATTTTTACTAAGGGTGAAGATTTACTTAAAAAAATAATTTTAAGGAATAAAGGAAATAAATAAAAACTTAGACTTGGAATAAATGGTGAGAAACCAAAGTTGTACATAATTATTTTGTTCCTTGATATAAAACTAAATTCAAGTATATAATTACATTCTTTAATTTTTGAATTGTTTTTCACTATGAAATTGATTATTTCTCTAAAATTATATAGTTTTTTGAATTAACTTTTCATATCCTTATATGTTTTTTCTAAAGTTAATGTTGGAAATTATACATAATAAAGATATATTTAGCTACCAAAATCTTTAATTGCTAGCATTGTTAAACCAAAAAGTATTTGATTACCAAAAAAAATATTAGTGTAACTTTTTATAGAAAAATATACAGTAGGAAATCAATGAAAAATGGAACATCAATAGTGGATGTTTAAGTCACATGAGTGGGTATTTTTCAATTTTTTATTCCTTATCAAAGATCTATGGAGGTTGTGTAAAATTTTGATACAATGACAAATGGAAAATCCTTAGAGTTAGATTTGTTAAAAATAATAACATAACCCTGATTAATAAAGTAATATACATTAAAAGCTTAAATCATAACTTGATAATTATTTCTCAACTTTAAGATAAAGGTTATTTAATTGATTTATTTAATAATTCATGTACCATTTTCAATGATAGATTTACTAAATTTAAGGAATCTATAACTAATAATGTATATAAATTATATCTTAATTATTTCTGTATAAAAATAGTGAACTATTTGAATGATGAAATCAATGAGTTATTGACATGACATAAAAGTTTTAGACATTTTTATATTTATTCTTTGATAATGTTATTTAAGATAAATTTTATTTGATTTTACTCACCTTAATTTTGATGAGAATAGGATATATGGTGTATATAAAATGGGAAATAGAAATGAATATTCTTTTAAATCAATAAATAATGATGCTACTTCTATACCTTTGGAACTTATCCACATTGATTTGTTTAGACCATTTAGAATAACTATTATTAATGGATGACTAAAAATTAAATTTTTATTATTCAAACACTTTTATGGAAAAAGTGAGAAACCCTAAGTTCAACCACAAAAGGAAAAGAAATAACCATTGATGAATAATTTAAGACTACCAGAATTAGTTTCTCTAAATTATTTATAAGAAATTTTGTTTACCTGGAAGTCTAGTTCGTCTATTATAAGGTCTTCAAATATGAAATCCAGCTTGTCCCAAGAATATATGTATTCCTCGAGACTGATCTTCCCACTGTTGAACCCCCCAAAAAAATCAGATCTTATATGTCAATCTAGGTATACTTCTCCCCATTGAGATTTATCTTTAAATACCACCCCTCATTTTGGATATTGCTTCTTTAGTAGCATTAAGTGTCAGAACCTACTCAAACACTTCTTCTGCTGAGATCATAAGCAATTCCAAGGATTTATTAAGAGTTACATATGGCTTCCTCTGATAAAAACCTATATTGGTGGAAGGGAGAGTATCACTAGTTCATCTAATAAAACCTAAATATAATAGAGTTCTTGAAAGGAGTAATATGACTTTGCATGAAATTTATAGAACAATATTAAATGAATATAGTATACCTACTCATTTATTGGATAAATCAGTTAACATAACATGTTATAAGATAAAAAGAATTATAATAAGACCTATTTTAAAGAAAACACACTTATGAGTTATAGAAAAATATAAAACTAAAATTTTTATACTTTAATGTTTTTTGGATGCAAGGTTTATATATTGAAGATCAAGCATAATCATGGTAAAATTAATATAAAGGTTTATGAAAAAATAATTCCTGGAAATTACACTATTATTAAATATTATAAAGTGTTAAATAAAAAGTATAGGATAGTTGAATAATTAATTAATTTGAAGTAAGATAAAAGTGAACCTTTTGATCCTAATAAAACACATATTTAGGTACTTAATAATTCTTTGGATAACTTGATACTGGAATATCCTTTTAACCTTAAAAATAATGATGGTATGGAACATTATTAAGATAAAAAGTGTTCTTAAATGTCATAAATAGATAAAATAAAAAATTTTCCATCTATACAACCTAGAACCTTAAATAATCACCCTAATTTAGTTCTTAAAATTATATTTTTTTTAGAGTTGCATCGAATATAAAATTTTATATTTTAATTTTACGGGGTTTGTGAATATAAAAAGGAGATAGAATGTTGGAAAAAATATGAATCCAATGTATCCAAATCTATCAGAAGTTTTTATTCACAAAAAATACATTTTATTTTTTACTAATGAACCCAATTTTAGTGAATTTTGAGATATTTATTATTATTTTATAATGTTTTTTATAGGATTATTATTATGAGTTTATCTTATTATGAGATAGAGAATTTATCTATGTATAAAATACTATATATTTTCTTTGCTACTAAAAAACATCTAACATATTAAATATTTTAGAAATCTTTCAAATTCCAATTAAATATATATAAGAATAATTTCTTATATATTGTGAAAATTATAAATTTTCCCAATTCAAAAAACATACATATCCTATTGGAGTTGGAATATTTTCTTATGTATTTAATATTTTATAAAGGTAGTCATCTTACATACTCAATGAGAGTTATAGTTTTTCTAATATATCATAAAATTATCAAAGTATAGAAACTTATATTTAGACATAAAAATTCAGAAATACCTTAAATTTAAAGTTTTTTCTAAGTATAAAAACAAACATACTATTTAATATCATACATATTTTTTTATTCACAAAGAATCTTCTTTATGAAACTATCCTAAGTCACAAATCTTATGTATAGAGTATAAAATGAAAAAATATCTTACATATGAATCTATGTTGAAAAAAATATTATGTATTGAGTTTCAAATTCATTTTTTAGATATTTTTTTGGAATATTCCATCATTTCTCATGGTTTACTACTATTTAAGACAAAGATATTTTAAGGAGTTTTGAGCAAGTTAAAAATTATTATTGATTTTAAGGAAGATTAAAACCACTCAAATGGTAGGATGGTTACCCACTTTAAAGGATATTTTTTTGATCCTCCTTGATTGAGTTTATTTATGAATATTTTATATATCCACTCTCACTCATTTGAGGATGAATTTTTTCTGAGACTTGATATATGTGATATAAAAATTAAAAATACGTGGATGAATATTCTGACTCTCCATGAATTATAATTTATTGTTTCTATATACAATCTATTTATTTTTATTTTATGAAATAATAAGTAAGAAGAAGAATTTTTATAATTCCCATACTTACATGAGGATTAAAAATACAATTGAAAATTTATTTATATAGCTAAAATTTGGAGACATATTTATTCTTTAGTATATTTTATCATTTTTAGTTTCTTATTTCTACAACTATGAACCATTTACCAAATCATTATTTCTATATTTTTATTTATATAGTAAGTATACTCTCCTTGTAATGAGTGTGGTTGTAAATAATATGGATAAGACTTATAAGGGATTTCTTGGGAAAGTCTCTTAAAGCATTATAACAAGTAATATCTACTTTCACTCAAATATGAAATCCCTAGAAAAAGAACTAGAATAAAAATTACCAAAATCATATTAAGTTTTATTAGAGTGGGCTAGTAGACTTTATTATAGACATGAACTTCTATAAAAATTCTATATATCCTTTATTATTATTTACTTTATGTTACACAACTTATTATATATTAGTATAAACTATGAAGATTAAATAAGAATGAAATTTTTAATTTGTGTGAAATTTAATAACTCAATTAACCCTCTATTAAGTTATTTTCAAATGATACTGGGAGAACACCCATTAGATTTTCTCAACTCACAAGAAAAATATTATCTTAAAATCCTAGCATCTCCTCAATCAGAAAGTATTAACACATATGGAGATAAGCAACAATGCATATTAATCTCTCTCTTAAACTTCTTCTTCTTTCTCAATTGACTTCTATGATATAAATATATTATAGGATAAGTAATTTATCCCACTTATAATTTTTATTCTCTTATACTTTTTTAATTCAATAAAAAGTATCCTATTAATAGATTTAAGGAATCATCTTATTATTCTTATTTTTCAATACACAGAAAGATCTTCTTCACATAATAGTATCAGGTTCTCTATTATCTTACTTGAGAGTACTCCTCACTTCATTTTTATTATTATATTTTATATTAACTTTATCATGTGAATAATATTTCCATATTAAAATATATAAATATTATTTGAATTGTGTTATCATGATCATATCATTCAAACTAGCAGATATTTATAGTTTAATTATCATAAAATCCCAATATATCACAATTTAATATGTCAAAAGTCTCATTATATTTATTTCTTGAAAATATACCAAGAAATATATGGATATTTAAATTATTTGCATAATAGAATTCATGAATATCTTCCCATCATGGATAACTCTTTTATGGAGTGACAATTTTATTTCATAATAAAATCTTCTATTAGTTTTTCTTCTCAACATAGATAAAAAGCTCCTTCATTGAGTAACTATGATTTTAATTTCCATGGAAATTATATCTTTCATTGTATGATTGTATCTTTTATAAATGTCTTAATTTTTATTCACTCAATACAATTTCACTAACTATGTGAGTCTTAGGTTTCACCTAAAACATTTTTTCATTAAAATTTGTATTCCCACACCATTACTATTTTTTACAAAAACAACTGATTTTCATAAGAATAAGTAATTTTATATTTATAGTAAAATCCTTATGTAGACCAGAATGTCTTAAAAAATCATAAAGTCTTATGAATTGAAATATAATTATTATTCATTATCTCCTTTACCAAATTATGACTAAATGATAAGTCTTATGCATATATAGAAAACTTTTTATGCTTAAAAAAGTCTTACAATTATAAAAAGTTATATGTGTTTCTAGAAAAGTCTTGCACTCTGATGATTTTGTCAAATTTTGATTCTAGGTAAGTTTTACATGGATAAAAGAAATTATTACACTCATAATAAAAATTCTTATAAAGAGCTCAAGAGTCTTATGAAATCTCAAGGAATTCTTATGAAATATTCAAAGTCTTACAAAATCACTAAAAGAAGTATTATGAATTAAGACAACCAATTTTCTTTCTAGGGGGATAGATTTTTATGAAATACAATGTTCTCAAGTACTTTTCTATATTTTCATCCATAAAATCTAAAAATACAACAATTATTTAAATTAATCTGTAACTTCTTTAAATAATATCAAGCCTCTTACAATCACTTCAAATCAACTCAGTAAAAATTTAATTAATTTAGAAAATATTAGAATATTTCCAGAGACATTTAAAATAATTTCCAAATCATTGTAAGAATTTCATACTCAAATTTTAGTGTTCCCATGAACTTTCCAAACCACTTTAGTACCACTTAAATGTAGCATCTTCAAAAATTCATCTAATAGATAATCATCACTCAATATAGAAGCCTCAATTATAAGTACTCCTTGGATGGTTCCCTACACCTCATACATCATTTCTCAAAACCTTGAAATATATTTAATCACTTATTTAAACATATATTTATATGCTATTCAAAAAATAGTTTAGCAATACGATTTTCATAGTATATAACACTATTGTATATAGTAGTTATTTAAAAGCATTAGAAATTTTATTTCACATAAAGATCACCTCACCAAATGTTAGATATTAGGGCTGATCACTAAGAATAAACCCCACAAAGATCTTTTTCCAACATATGTGTGTATCTTAATATTACATGAAATGAAATTTTTTTAGTTATATTTATTGGGTTGTTCCTTTATCACCAAACTCACCAAGACACATTGACATGTTAATTGAAAACAAATTCAAAGAACAAAAAAATTTAGATACTTCAATACCCCCTTTGGATTTGTATTCAATACCATTAACAACTCCAAAAATACCATCATCATCTTTGTTTATTAATAGAGGGGAAGGGGGAAACACAAGGCTATAGGTACAACCGAAGAGGGCCTGGGGGGGGGGGGGGGTGAAAGTAGTGCAATCCGAGGGCATCCACTCTCATGAGGTTAACCCCTTCGGGTTTAAGTTGGGTAACATTGTAAAAACAAAAGGTACCAAGGCTTTGGGCTACAATAGATGCCATATGATCTGCCACCTTATTTCCTTCGCGCCACGTATATTTCACCCGGGTGTTGGAGAGAAAGCTTCTGCTTTTCCTGATGTAGTAAGTGATAGACCAAGGGGCAAGCCAGGTGACCTGCAGAGAGTAGAGGAGGACGAGAGAATCCGTTTCAGCTTTAGTGATAATTAGGCCACCTGTCGTCAAAGGGAAAGGCCTGAAAGAAGGGTGAGAGATTCCACTTGGATGAAGGTACCCTTTCCTAGGAAAATCGAGAAGGCAAACACAAATAAGCCCCTGACATCGCGAACCACCCCACCTCCCTTCATGAAACCCTCCGAGAAGGAGCCGTCCGTGTTGAGCTTCAATCCACTAGAGGGGGGATGACACCAGACCGAATTGCCCTGAGGAACTTCATCTCGAATACCATGGTGCGGATGCAGAAAATGAAGCGAGGGGGCTTCATTCCATCCCTTAATAAACCTGGTCAGGTTGAGAAGGAGACAACATGTTCTAGCAATGATGGTCCACCTAGAGGAACTGATCCCTTCAAAGCGTGCTTTGTTCCTCGCTTTCCAGATACACCACGCTCCTGCATGCATAATGACGGCCCTGGCAGTCCGTTCCACCCATTTGTCACCCGATCCCTGAAACCAGCAAAAGATGAATGATGCCTCATATGGAACATAGTTGTTCACAACAGTGAAAGTCCCCAAGGCGTTCCAGACCTCTTGAGCCCATTCCCCCTCATAGAAGAGATGCTCTATACTTTCCTCTTTATGGGCGTTGCATCACAAACAGCGGAAAGCAGTTGGGATACCACATTTTTTGATATTATCATCCGTGGCAAGGGTGCCATTCCTCAGCCTCCACGTGAGGAAGTTATGTTTTGACAGGATGCGCTTGAGCCAAAGGAGCTTGTTCCATGGATCTTGGTGGGTTGAAATTGACATCTTGTTTCATTTATACTCTCATTTACTGATAGAATTAGTACATTTACCCTGATATAAGGGTGGAATCACAATTAAATTAGAAAAAATCCATTAATTAATTAAATACAAGTCTATGTGAGAAATACTCGATGTATAAAACAAGAGCAACCAACCTAGGCCACATATATTTCCTTAAACTATCCAATATTCGATACCAAATCTGATTTTCACTTCTTTGGGGATAAAAAATATATTTCCCAAGAATTTTTATGAACTTAAACTATTCTCAACAAATATATCAAAAATATTCAAGTGAAATAATATTTTTCTCCCCTTTTAAATATTTTATATTTTAAAAGTTATCCCCCCCTAAGAATTAGATTTAACAAAAACCAAATCATACATGGGAAATGATCAAATTATCTCAACATTTAGTTTTGTAATGTTTGTCTATAATTTTATATTTAATAAAAAATAATACAACTATAGTATATTCACTTGTTTGAAAGATCTCTCTTAAGGTATTATCCTCAATAGACATTCTCATGGATGGTTCTATTCAAGAATAGACTTTAAGAATAATATTTTGATATAATTTGAGATGTTACCAGGATACAACATGATTCCAAATGATATTATATATGATGGATAGATCTTATTGATATATAAATATCACAAAATTCATTAGTTATCCGTTTTCCTGACCCATATTTAATTTCCTATATAAAGTAGTATAAATAAACAAGTATGGGAATAATGTGAGTCTCTACCAACTCTTTATTATGATAAATAGGGATCAGATTTTGATCTCAACCTAAAAACTCATTTCATGGTAGATCTATGTTTTTGAAAGATCTTCATGGTTTCATCTATATTTAATTTCCAATTATGAACTTCTTTGATAGGCATTGATTTATTTTCATATTTAGATTTCTTTTTAATTAGAATATACCTATTTAATTTATCATTCAAATCACTTTAACTATTTTGTGATTCCTCCGTTTTCTTATCCATTTATTACCATTATATCCATATGGTTAATAAATCTTTGGGAACATGCTCAACCTTCTTATTATATAAGGAATTCGATATTGTAGCATCAGTCTTGGTACATGGAGTCATTGACGTTTTCCCCTTATTTTTCAATAACTTATTTTATCCTTATAAAAATACCAGACACTTATTAGATATATTACCTAATAGTTTACACACTATATAAATATATTTAGTAATATATGGGTTATCCTTTTTAGAAAAACTCTCATGAAATCCATATTATTTATTTTGTTTGTCTTGCACCAAACCAATCCTCTTATCCATCTCTTGGATTGTTTCCCTTTTTTATTCCAGCTTTCTTCCCTCATCATTTAACTCCAAGTATTTATTATATTGATACAAGATGTGAATTTTATTACCATAAAAAGAGAAGATTTTTTTTTTGTGAAATCCTTTTGATTTTTCATCAGGTGTATTTTGATCATTATTCTTATTTTTTTAACACCTTTCATCACTTGGTTACACCCTATGGTAGACTTGACTTCTTTTCTTCATTACTTCTTCAAATTTCATTTGATTTTCATATCATCCGAACTTAATCTATGATTTAATGTTAAAAAACAAAAATATTTATAACTATAGTCACTTTTATTGTAGGTTGAATAGAAATTTTTAAGACAATCAAATCTGTTCTTGTATGAAAAATTATACTTCTTCTATGTGATATTTTTTGTACAACACGTTTTATTTTAATTTTAGGTATGTTAACCTTGATCATGGAATCCTAAAATTTCTATATATTAAACTTTTGTGATAGAATTTAGTGATCGTATATCCAAATATAAAAAATCACCAACAATTTCCAATGAATATTTACTCTTGTGTTTAGATATACTCTATCCACATTGAGTAGCCAGAAGTTTTTAAAAAATTTCACTTTTATTATTTGTTTTTTTGGGGATATGCTTTTTTTAATTTTTATAACATGCACACTTGATAATGTGTTATATTTATTAGTATTTTATCCACCCGTATTTCCACAAATATTTAACTGAATCTTTCATGAGTCAATAAAACATCATCAGTACAAAAAGATTTAACTATGCCATGGGTTACCTTATTCAAAGAGATGGTTGGGGATTGATCAATAGATTATTTTAAGATCTTTTTTACACTATTGGGAGTCCTTTTATAAGTAATAATATTTTTATAAACACTTTTGAAAAAACTTATTCTTTCATCGATTTTGGAAGATTATTTCTGAGTTGATTGTTTTTTTAAAAGGTTGGGGCTGAAGCCTCATTTTTATTATTAAAGCAAAGCAAAGACCTCTTTAACTAGGTAGAGGGAGACCCATTACATAGCCCATAGGCCCAGTGGGAATTTATCCCATTACATAGCTGGTATACCCAAATTTTAGGCCCAAGACCCATTCTGTGAATAGTACTGCTACAATACCCGCGCTGCTACAGTACCACACAGTACCCGCCACCGCAACAGTTCCCCTGCCGCCGCTAGAGTTCCCCTGCCGCCGCTATAGTGCTGCCATTGCAACAGTATCTCGGCTGATACAGTAGCGCTACAGTTCTTTTATAGTAACCTGCGCCCCATGGGTTTTGAACCCCCATTTTTCATGTTGATTGTAATTTCTCACGATCACTTATAGTTTAAGGAAATTTAAGTTTAGATTGTTTTTATCAACTAAAACTGAGATAATTATATATTAAAATTATTTATTTAACTTTAAAATATAATATTAATGCATATTTTTTATTTCTTTTAATTAATTTTTTTCTCCTTCACCCTTTTTTCTTTAAATTATATTTAAGAATCTTTGATATCCATAGAGTTTTTTTGTAGTTTTTTAAAGCATGCATAACTTCAAAAAAAAATCTCACAAATAACACTTTTAAATTATTTCTCAACTAGAAAATTTTTTTGATAAAAAATTGGATAAAATATTTATTTGTCTTAAAAAAGTTTTATGAGAGTACTTCACTTTTGCAACTTCATGTCCAATGAATCTTCCATTGAACCAGCTTCCAACTTCAACTATGATTTTTCATCCTATATTTCTTTGATGTATGTATGTATATATATGAAAAATTAAATACTAACTATTTTAATATAATAATTAACTTTATAATAAAAATCACTGAATGATTCATTAAACACATATTCATTAGATCATCTACTTGAGTTATCTTCAGAATCATTCTTAACAAATTTAGATAAACAACAACTTTGATTAACTTTAAGTAGTTATGTTTAATTTATCTACTTTGATATATTTTTAAGTTTATTTGACTATATTTACTTCTATTTTTTGGGTATTTGATGAAACATACATATTTTTATAAATAAGAATACAAACATATTTTCTAATTTGGGGTAGTTTAGAATTTTATTCAAATTTTTACTTCACATTATTCATATAAAAATACTTGGGAAAGAAAAATTTAGTTCCAAATGATGAAAAACTTATGCATAGATACTAATTTATATGTTCAAAGGACAGTGTATAGTCACCTTGGGGGGGGGGGGTGAGTTAAGCATGACTAGATTTTAATAAAAATCTTATCAACTTAAAATTATACCCTTCTAAAATATCCCTATAAATATCCGAAACTATATTAACTATTAAGACATCAATCAATATATTTATCTCTTACCCAACTCATAACAAGAACATGAAATTTATAATTTAATGTAAAGTGTAGAACACAATGTTTTTAAGGTTTATCCCCATAACATGAAACCTACTCTTTTTTATGATCAGTTATTCACCTCAAGTCATATATTTTCCTCTATAAAAACATGTGGCATAATGGGATAGGGATTATCCTGAACCTATATGCACCCCTAAGTTACAAAACATCATACTATGATTCCATGGATCATACTAGATTTATAATATATCTCATAGTCTTTAGTCTCTTGACTGGTATTATAAAACATCATTCCCATACTAATGAACAAGATCTTCTTTGAGCTCTATGATATCACTATATCAAAGTGATTAGATCTTCTTATTCTATAGAGTCTTCAACTATATATGGATTTTTTAAACTATATGAAAATAAGTCTCAATAAATAGTAAATATCCTAGATTTAATATAAAATATTCTCTTAAGATTTTCTCAACTCATGATACAATTGTGATATTTGAAACCCAACATCTCTTTAATATGAAAGTCTCAAAACAGTAGACGAGAAACAACATCATGTGTAAATATACCTCTCTAAAACTTATTCTTATTTATCAACCACCTTCTATGATATATATATATATAATAGGAATATTCATATAGCCTAATTATCATTCTTATTATCTTATACTTCTTCTTTATTTAATGATTAATATTTGAACAATAAAATTAGGTCATATTCTTCTTATTATTTATCTTATTCGATGCCTATAAAATTCTTCTTCATAGAGTAGTATCAGGTTCTCTATTATATTAATTAATATTAATACTCACTTAATTTTTATTATTCTATTTTATATTCACTTTATCACATGAATAATATTTTTATATTCAAATATGAAATTTTTCCTTGAATTACAATACCATGATATTCTTATTCAAACTGGTAGATATTTCTAGTTTTAATTCTTAAAAAATATTAATCAAATATATCACCATTTAATATATTAAAATAATCAATACATTTCATTATTCAAAATTTTCCATGAAACTCAGGGATATTTAAATTCTTTATATGATGGATTGCATGAGTACCTTTTTAGGGTAACTAACTCTTTTACAACACAACTTCCTTATTTCATAAAAAAATATTTTACCTGATCTTCTTCTCATCCTGAAGCAAAAAATTATTCATTGAGTAACTTTAATGTTTATTTATATGGAGAAAAAAATCATTTATAAAATCATTTTATCTTCTAGAAATGTCATCTAGAAATTATTTACTCTCAAATTTTATTAACCATTTGAGTCTTATATTTCATATGAAACCCCTTTTGTAAGGCTACATATTACCATGCCTCTACCAATTTTTCTAGATATAAAATATTTTTTATAAGACATAGTAAGTCTTTTGTTTTTAGAGAAAAATTTAAAAGGATTATAAAGGCTTAATAAATTAGTAAGTCTTACACATTGTAACTGAAGTATTATGTGATAACTCCTTTAAAAAATTCGGACTAACTGATTACGAAAAAAAAACTTAAGCATTGATTGTAAATTCTTACATGTTGATGCCTTTTCAAAATTTTGATTTTGGATAAGACCTATATGACTCAGAAGAAGTCTTATAAAGAGATAAAAAGCCTTATGAAATGTCAATGAAGTCATTTTAAATATTTTATGTCTTAGGAAATCTTCCAAGAGTCATATTAAAACTCAAAGTCTTATAAAATCATTGAAAACAATCTTATGAAATAAGATAATAAATTTTATGACCCATGAGAAAAAGTATTAAAAAATATAGAGTGATCAAGGAATTTTCCATATTTTCAACCATATTATCTTAGACTTAGATAAGTATTAAGATTAATCCAAAACTTCTTAAAATCATCTCAGGGATCTTATATTCACTTCAAATAAACTCAAAACAAATCTAATTACTTTTGGAAATATCAGAATATTTCTAAAATATCTTTAACCCTATTTCTAAATATTTGAAAAAAATGACATACTCAACTTTGAGTATTCCAATAAACTTCCACTACCTCTTTAATACTGCATTAACATTAATTCTTAAAACCTTAATCCAAGAGATAATCATCACCCAATACATCAACCTTTATGCTAAGTACTCCTTGGATGGATCTCTATAACTCAACCATATTTTTTGAAAATCTTGAACCACCTTCAATCACTTCTTTAAACACATCTTTACAAGATGTTCAACAATTATCTCTTCTAATTCCGTAACACTATTTTAGAAAAATACTTATTTAAAATCATCAAAATTTGTATTTCATATGAAGTTTAGCTCACGAAAGGTCACATGTAAGGGATTATGATCTAGAAGAAACTCCACAAATCTCATTTTCCAACCTAAGAGTGGATCTTTATATTATGTGAATAAATCTTATCACTTATATTTATTGGTATCTTCCTTTATCACACAAGACACCAAGACATATTGACATGCTAATTAAAAACAAATAAAAAAAACTTTGGGTAATTTAATAATGATACCATAAAAAAACATAGATATGGGATAATAGAAGGTGGAGGTATAATTTGATAATAAGAGTGTACCCTATGAAACCTAATTCATCGAACATTATTCCCCTATATCACCTCTTGTGAAACATATATATACTACTCAATGAGTAAAGTAAAATCCTCCATCTCTATACATAAATGTGTAAGAATTTTGAAATAAGTACAAAATGTATTTACTATGTTATAATTAGTAGAATATAGGATATAATAGTTAAGGTAACTGTATAGTAAGTATAAATTGTATTTATTCTATTATGGTTTATCATATAAGAATTTACAATTTATTAATTACTTATTTTTTATCAGTATTAGATGGAATATAGATGTAAACTAGATAAATGAAAAAAAATATTTATTCTAAAATACATAGATACAATAATGAAATCAAAAGGTAATATATCACTATCAATTAGAATTGGAACATGAACCGAGAATTCTAGGCCATCACTTCTTATTGTGACATTATCTACAACACATGATACATCTCAAATGTTATCCTTGTTCTAGAGGAAAATCCTTCTCATTCTAAATTTGGCTAGACTTAGATCCACATCATTAACAAAACCTATTGATTTCAGGTATCAATATAGTTTATTCTTTAGGTATCAAGATATTTTTAAACTCCCCTATAGGAATCCACAATGCACTATAATAGCCAAAAATTGTGTTTATCTAGTACACTAGATCAATATATGACTCCCAAGAAATGTTCATCAATGATTATTCTATAATGATGTGTGAACATGAAAATATCAAAGCCTAAAAATATTCACATTTACATTACTTTTTATCTTGTAATACCAATAACAATCTATCACTTATACCCGTGTTGAGGTCATGAAACCTATCAATTTGAATTTAATTTCTTATCCATTGAATATTTTAACTCTAAAAATAGAATCTTCTTTTATGTTTATATCAATACTCTATTAAAAGTATTATCCATACCAAATTCCTTGGTGAATCTCATTTTTACTATATCTTCCACTTTATAAGCCCCTAAATTTTCAAGTGAGATGTTGAAAGTGATTAACCACTACCTAGTGTTATAAAAAAAAAAATCTAAAGAAACTATTATTTGAAATAATATTTAATATTAACCATTTATTACTAATTAATCTTAAATATATTTAATTTTTTAAATTAAAATTACAAAATATTAATTACACATCATTAATGTATATTAATACTAAAATTTTAGTTTAATTATTACTCATTGTTTAGTAATTAACTTTAATTAATCAATTATAAATAAGATTTCTTAATATTAATTACATTTTAATTGTAAGTCAATAATTCCAATTTATCATTACTAGTATTAATTACTAATAAATTTTTTAACTTTTCTCAATTATACTTACTGATACCAAATTACACATCGTTAAAGATAATTAATATTAGTATTTTGTATTAATTATTATCCATTTAATACCTCCTATAATTAATTATTTCAAACTATTATCACATAACCCTAATTAAAATATTAATTTAATATTATTAACTACCATGTTACTATAAAATTATACATTATTATTCCTAGTTAATGACTAATTAAACTAATACTAAATTATATATACCTAATTAAAATATAAATAGAAAAAAATATTTAAAAAACTATGAAACAAAATACCTAAAAATAAAGCAAGAAACTTCTTCACCCATTGGAAGTCATCAACCACCAGTATTATTCCATAGAAATATTGGTATCATATATTTGAGAGGAAATAGGAGGAATAATTAGAATATTAAGGGATAGAGGTTGGGAAGTTTTTCTTTTATAGGGGGTGGGTGAAACGGTGTAACTGCCTCAAATGTATTTCATGTTTTTAAAAATAAAATTATTTTTGGGTGATAACACCTTTAACTTGGAAAGACATGGAATAAAATTTTGTCGTCAATATATTTTCTAGGTCATCAATACTGGGAAATAACATTAAGGACAACACCATATTTTGGGTTTACCAAAATTCTTTTCCCCATTTGACACCATTCAAACAAATTTTTATAAATTATTCAAACTTAAACCAATTTCATTCTTTAAAAAATCCAATAAAAATACTCTATGTTATTTCCATCAAATGAAATGAAAATCACCTCACTTGATTTAGAGACTTGAACCTTGGTGGAATCCATGTGGTAACAAACATATTTCCATGAATTTTTTATTTTTTGAAATAGTGTATTATGGTCTATTCCTTAGTGTTCCCTACCATAGTTCCAAGAAAATTTTGTATCCTATCTCTACTAATATTTTTATTCCTATTTCTTTAATATTATATATTATTTTAAACCTACATAAAAGTAAGGATTAATAAAAGTAAATCAAAACCAAACCAATAATGCTAATAATAAGAATTAAAAATGGTTCGGTGAAGGGGATAAATACAATGAAAATACCTGACACACACATAAAATAAATAACTTAGGGGAGACTCAAACTTGAGGCCTCCCTAAGACCCCATGGGACAACTAACATTAAGATGTTACCTAGGGGATAAAGGTGTGGGCCCCCATCAAAACCTGGTCGATTCCCACACCATAAGATGCATGTGGGATTATTTTTTCTTGCAATATTTTTATGGATATGTATTTATGATAAGAGTACTCAAACCTAGAGCCTCAGCCCGTAAGGCAAAATCTACTATAACTCGACCACTTACCCACATAATAATAATAGTATATAATACCATATATCTAGGGAGAGTAACTTATTTATTAATAATAATAGGGATACACACAAACATATCAAATTCTATTAACATATTAATTAGAATTTATTTAAAACAAATAATTAAAAATTCCACGTTAAATTATATATATGTTATGATAATTAATGTTATAAAAATATTTTGTTAAAAATAATCTATCATAGAAAATTAAATTACTATATTTAATATATATATTCAGATAAAAGGAAAATAAATAAAAATACTTACTTATTGTATAATAACACCTTAGTACAAAAGTTCCAAAAGAGTGAAATATATAGAAAAAAAATTACAGACCTTTAATCCTTAAATTAAAATAAATTTGATTAGTTTTAGGATCCATGAACAATTCCCAAAAAATATACAATATTCATATTTGGTATAGTTAAGAGTGTGTGTTTGAAGTATTCCATTATTTTTCCCATCTTGATATAACTTTTTCTAAGATAATCTAGCTAATTCTAATACATTTAGTGAGAAAATTTATTTACTTTTAAAGTTAATAAAAATATAAGTTGTAAATTTCTAGACTCTAGTAGACTAGAGACAATAATTAATTTATTAAATTGGAACCAGATACAAGTGATCATATCCAAAATGATTGAATAGTTTAGTAGTCTTGGTAAACTAGATACATAATTAAATCTCATATTTGAATTGAAAATATAAAATATGACATAGTTTTTTCTATTTTAAAATCATTAATTCCTCTAGAATATCTTTACATATAAATCATAATATACTTTATAACATCTTGGGGAATGGAAATATAATAAAGAGGTGATATCATATACTCAGTAAGAGTATGAGTATAATGGAATCTAATATGGAATAAATAATGAATAATCCATATGATAAGGTAATTAATTGAAAATACATTCCATTTAAACAATAACTTGAGCACAAAAAATAATTTGGTAGGAATAAATTATGATCAAATAATTTCATATAACTAGTCACATGAGCTTGAAAATTTTTCATGGATATCTTAACTATTCAAATAATCTCATAATTATGGAATGGATATTTTTGGACATATTAAACTTACCTTCAAGGACTCATGTAAAGACGTTATAAATATATTATCATGGCCTCATGACAAGGCATCTTATATAAATGGGTAAGGCATCATCAAAATACCCAACCTTTTTTGTCTCATGAGACTTACTAATGCACCAAAGGGCTATCTATAACCCAACCCCACCCGTCCTTACATGTCAAATGCATTCATCATTACTGAATTATCAATTTAATTCATAAAAAATATTCCTTACAAAAAAATATCCATATTGATTAAAGGATACAAAATATCAATATTTAATTAGTAAATAAAATAAAATATATAATAAAACACCATATATAAAAATGGTATATGGTTTAAGAAATAACAACATCAATTAAATAAAAAATATGGAAATATTATTACAAGAATGTGAATGTTTGTAGATAAATTTAATGAATAAAAAATTAATAATAGATCAATTCATTATAAATATAGGTTTTATAACAAATTCATATATATAATAAAATAAAATTAAAGATAAATAATAATATAAGTTTTTATTAAAGATTTTTATTTTTAAAACCATTGGAAAATTGTATATGAAGATAAATATCATAAAATAGTTATGGTGGTAGGAAAGTCTGTCAACATCATAAACATTAAAAAGAAAACATTCCTTTTGACCTTTTATAAAGAAAGTTGAAAAATATCCTTTTAGAAAACATTATAAAGATTATTTAAAACAATTTAAAAATTCAAGGACAACTTAAAATTTCCTTAATAAATGATTTGGGTATACAAAAAGTACTTCTGAAAAACAATTATGGAAAAAATGTTTATAGAAGAAAAATATACCTGATCAAAAAAATAAGACCAGTTTTTCTTTTAAACATTTATTTGGTTGATTTAATTTCCAAAGATACGAAAATTTGGAAGAAAATAAAGAAAATCCTTAAATATATAAATGGTAATAAACTAGATGGAGTTTATAAAGGATATATTTGAATATTCCTTCAATTAAAAATACAAGTAACCCTAGAAAAATGAGATTGTTAATGAAATTATTACCTATTTGGTAAGTTTTAAATTGTAACCCCTTGAAATATTAAATTGAATTGAAAATTTAATCCTCATGAATGAATATATATTCATTTTAAAAAAATTATAGGGGGTATTATATAAATTACATAAAAGTAAATAGGTTCCCAATACCAAATATGTCTCAATTAAGTGAAAATTTAGACGAAATCTCTTACCTCAAGTTCAATTTTCTTTGAAGGCACTATAAATTACTGTATAATAAATTTAAATTTATTATAATAATATAAAATAATAAATTAAATAGTTGTAATATCTTATATCACCCACTTATAACCTTTAAAAATACATTTATAAATAATTACATATTAAAAGAATCATTTTCTGGGTGTTAACTGTTACATTTTTATTGATTCTTTCAGTTTAATAGTTTCTATACTAATACTTTGATCATGGTTCTATCAAATACGTAATTATAACCCTGATATAAATATAATATATATTCAATATATATATATATATTTATAATCATCCATAAATGGCAGTGATAGAAAAATGAATTGCACTGTTCATGGAGACGGTAATACGTACATACGCAAGAACACTATTTTCACATTTCAAAGGATGGATTTAAATAAAGATATCTAATAAATAAAAATTAAAAAATCATATGTATTCATTAAATTTATCTTTATTACCATCCATGTAAATCAGAAATAAAAAAATCACACCGCTTCGTGGAGGTGGTAGTCCACACGTACACACAAGTGATGTTATCATTTTCTAATAGATTAGAAGGTAAGAAGGTAGATATGATATTATAATTATAGAAGTATAATTATTTCATAAATATCATATATAAAATTTAAACCCATCATAATTACCATCCATGAAATAAGGTGATGGAAAATGAATTATATCAGTACGTGGAGGCATCAGTCCACACACACACATGAGTGATAATTTCACTACCCATGTCATTAAATAGAGGGTTGATATTAGTGGTTACATAATAATAATAAAATTTAAGTATATTTAATATACTTAATTTATAATTTTATGATGAATACCATAGATTTATAGGAGGTATAATCAGAAACAAATTGGAAGGGATCAGGTAAGATGATTACCTTTTCTTTGGGGGACCTCATTTAGATCCTCTATTAATAACCTTTGGAATGGTTATTTAAGAATAAAAAAAAATATAATTTGTGTATAAGGAATTTTATAATATAATTGTATTGTTTTTTGTCAATCAATAAAGCTAAATGTGGTGTAAATAAGAGAATATTTAAGAATACCAAAAAATATAATTTGTGTATAAGGAATTTTATAATATAATTGAATTGTTTTTTGTCAATCAATAAAGCTAAATGTGGTGTAAATAAGAGAAAGTATGGGTACCCTTTTATAAGTGAAGGGAGGGTCACTCTTGGAATTTCTTAAAAGATTAAAATATAATAAATCAATTATCTAGATAAATGCTTCCAAATGAATAGATATTAAATTATAAGGTAGTATTTGGTTAACATACCATTAATAAATAAACATTTTATAGGTTTATGTTTGGTTTTAAAGCTTATTATTTGGTTTAACCCCTTAGTTAACTAATTTTAACCTTTACCACGGTAATTTCCTTTTCACTCTTAAAGAGTTTTAATTTTACTTATAAGGTAAAAATTAGCTCAAAATGGCCAAGTGATGAAATTTTGGACCATTTATAATCCTCTTTGTTCTCTTTTAATATTTTTATGATTTTTAAATGATTTAATAAAATATTATTTAACATAAAATATCATTAAGGTCATTATGACACAATTCATTTTATTTGACACTAAAGACACCAAAAATATGGAATTATAATGTAATCCTTTAAAACATCTCTAATATGTAATATTTATCTATAAAATTCATATAAATCAATAGTTAATCAAAATTATATTACTTTTTTTTTGAAATTATTTATTTTATTTTTATATTAATTGAATAAATATTGTGTTGGTGTTGCATAAGAATATAATAAAATTATTTTATCACAAAAAATTCAATATCAATTACCAAGATAAAAAGTAATTCACATTTAAAACTGATATTATCCTCTTTTTATCTTCATGTCAAAATTTTAGAGATATTAAAGTCAAGAGAGTGGCATTTTCATATTTTTTTACTTAAAATAATCCAAAAGTAATTATCAATGGAAAATGGATCCAAAATGAAATATATTATAATTTTGAATTAATATCAATTAATTTATGTCATACAATAAAATTAAATCAATTATTGGGTTGATTTTTTGATATTACTTCATTATTTTAACCCCGTTTTACTTATTTTATCCTTACCGAGGTGACAAATATTCATTAAGGTTACTATTCATAATAACAAAAAATAAAAGGGACCTATTTAAAAAATTCCTCCCCCAAAATTAAATATATGGAATAATTTTTTCAATATTCAATTCATATAATTGGAAGAATATAATCTAAAATTATACCCATAACACACGATGAATAGCTGTTTTCCAGAAAAAATGTTTTCTGATGTATAAAAGTTTTTATAGAAAAATAAGAAATAAAATTAATTATAATGTCCTTAATTATATTATTAATAATATAAATTAATATATTTTAATTTTAAAACCATTTAAAACTTAGTGTAAATATGAATTTTTTTTAAATATAAAGATAGTTTTTAATAAAAATCAGAATTTTTCATTATTCATTGAAAAATCAATCATTTTTGAAAATTATCAAAAATATCATTTAATATAATTATTAAATTATGATTTAAAAATGAATTTAATTTTATAAACTAATATTTATAAATGTGTAAAATATTTATTATAATTTCCATGCACAAAATGCAATAATTATTTCTTGAAAAAATGCATTTTAAAGCGTAAAATGACTTTACTAAAAAATTGACTGATTATTTATTATACATTAATAAAAATATTTAAATTATTTTAAAAATTCATAAATATTTTGTATAATGTTGTTATTCCTATTAATACCTATAATTTTCATAGCTTGGTTATAACAATCACATTTTAATAATAATATTTTAATAGTATATCACGATTTTTTTAAACTTGGTGTTGCATGTAATCAAAGCTATAAAATAAATTAAATTTATTTGAATAGAAATATAACATAAAATGTAAGGGTGTTAAATTATACCCACTTAAATAAATTACACCCTCAAAAATTTATCTCGATCATCAAATTTTAAACCTTTATTGAAATCCCACATTGTACATTTGGATAGTAAAACTTCTTTTGAAAAGGGAAAGTGATAAACATAAATTTTACCTAAAATATCACATATTCAGGTTCCTATATAAGGCTAAAATTTTTGGGATGTTAAAATATAGACATATAGTAGAATAATAATGTAAAAGGATAAATAAATAGTGATAGATAAGATGTTTTTGAGAAAGTTAATGGCCACAAAACTATAAATCTATGAGGGGTAAAAAGACCATCGATTCATAGGAAATAAAGGTTATATGATAACATTTTTATTTAAAGGATATTTTTATAGAGTTTAATAATTCTTTTACAATATATAATAAGAACATAAGAAAATATACTTTCTTGAACAATATAATACCATCCTTTAATCCATTTCCACTACAATCTAATCTTTTGCTCCAAGTGATGAGTATTCAAGATGAATTTATTAAGCATTTAGCACTAAAATCATCTTATAATATATTAAATATTTTAAAAAATAAATATAATATATTCATTTTTTATTTTATATAAACAAAACAGAAAATGGTTACCATAAGATAAGATAATCCCCAAAATGAGTAAACCTTCATATTAATCTCCAAATCCAAAGATCAACTTAAATAATTACATAAATAAATAATGATACATCTTAAATAACCCCGATATTAAATAATTTTTTAACCTCAAAGGTTATTTTTACCCTTCAACTTACATCTCTAAAAATATAATAGAATTATTCTGAAATAATCCTTTATGATAAACCCAAATGTTATATATACCTCAACCCAATGAAATGTATCTTTAAATATCATTTATCACCTCAAAATCAAAAAAAATATAAAATATTTGTTCTTATAATATTCTTCCCAAAATAAGATTAATCTTTATCCTTCCAATAATTTATGTATAAAAAAATATCATACTAACGAGGACATCATACAAGCCAGTAGTAGGCATTGCACCCTTATCGCCCTTTGGTTATGGAATCATGCTCTATGGAATTTATGGATGTGATAAGTTTTCACCCAACCCATGAGTTTTAATTTTTATAAAACTATATTAATATAATTCCTATAACATTCCTTAAAATAAGATGAACATACTCAAAAATAACATTAATCATCAAATTAATTTTTAATCACTAAGGTCTTCTATAAAATATATTTGTTTCCCACAAAATCAATTAATCTTAATTGAATATTATAACCCTAACATTAATAATCATATTAACCCTAATGGTTATCAATAAAATCAAACTTTTATCCACCAAATATAAACACATTATTCCTCAAATAACCTATTAACTAAAATATATACTAAAACAAAGGATTGTATTCTCATAATGGTCCCCCAAAATATCTTTAGTCATGTCAAAATCCTATCATATAAAACCTAAAAATAAGATTATATGACTTTAAAATTATGATCAACCTTAAACTTAATAACCCAAGACATAGTATATTTATCTCATATCACTATTTCATATCATAGTTTTCTATATGTTCTATTCTCTCATTCAACACAATTATTTATAATGAAAATCTGAATTAACCTATTATTACCCCTAGAGTGTCAAGTCAGGTGTGCTATAAGGACACATTCACCATCCACTATAATGATGGTTGAGATATACTCAACCAACTATTTTTAGGGTTTTTACCCGTATTTTCATTTTTGTTAAAACCATATCCACTTGTAGTACAAAAAATGGATGTATTTATAATAAAATCAAAAAAATATCTATCTCAGAAAAACTTTAAGTATATTATCTCATACTTATAATTATACTTAAATTCAATAATAGGGTTATGTTACATAATATATGTTTTCCTATATTTAGTTCCCAAGGATTCTACTAAAAATACTCTATTACAAACTATAATAACCCTAACTCAAATAACCTAAATCTTGTGGTTAATTTATTACATTGACACTAGATATAAGAGATCACATGCCAAAGGATCAAATATTTTAGTAGTCTTGGTAAAAAAGATACATACTTAAATTTCAGTTTTCATTTGAAAACATGAAATACAAAATGGTGTTTTCTTTAATAACACAATTATTTCCTCTAGAATATCCATGCATATCAATCATAATATACTTCCTATAATCCCTAGGAAAGGAAAATAAGAAAGGGATGAGATTAGATGCTTAGTAAGGGTATGAATACAATGGAAGATAACATGGAATAAACAAGGCACAATCAATATGAAAAAGTACATAACGGAAAAAACATTCCATTTAATCAATAACTTTAGTATAAAGAATAATATTGAAGGAATTAATGATTATCAAATAATACCATATAACTAATCACATGATCTTGAAACCTATAAATGGACATCATAACTATGAAAATAATCACATATATATTAATAAATAATCTCATAATGATGTAATGAATAATTCAAAGCATCTTAAACTAACCATTGAGGAATTATGATAAGGCATCAAAAATGTATCTTCAAGGAATCATGTCAAGAAATCTTATATAAATTGGCAAGGCCTTGACCAAATACCCACCTTGTTTTGTCTCATGAGACCTACAAATACATCAAATATCTATCTATAACTCATCCCACCCATGACCACATTTCCAATTCATTCCTGTCTTACTGAATTATTAATTTAATTCAAAAACAATATTCCTTATAAAAAAATATTAGTATTGAGCAAAGGATACATAATATCTATATTTCCCCTAACAATCAAATAAATTTAATATTAAAAAACCATATGTAGAAATGGTATATGGTTTAGGATATAATCATAACCATGATACAAAAAATATGGTAATATGATCATAATAGAATGAATATTACAAGATAAAGTTAATGACAACAAAATTAATAAAAGATCAATTCATTAGAAATATAGGGTTTTTTAGTAAATTCATATTTTTTTAGAGAATAAATAAAAATGGAAGAAAAACATTAAAATAAGTTTTTTTAAAAGTTTTTTTTGTTTTTAAAACCATTTAAAACTTTCAAAATAAGATAAATATCATAAAATAGTTATGGTGGTGGGAAACACTGTTAATTCTCTGTCTATTAAAAATAAGACATTCCATTTGAGTTTTTGTAAAGAATGTCAAAAATGATCGTTTTGGAAAAATTAATAAATATTCCTTTCAAACATTTTGAAAAGTCAAGGATAAAATAAAATCTACTTAATAAATAATTTGGGTAAATAAAAAGTAATTTTTTTTAATAATTTTGAAAAATTTGGTCCTGGAAGAAAAATATACCAGATAGAAAAGAGAAATAATATTGGTTTTTGTTTTAAAAATATATTTACTTTATTTGAGTGTAAAATAGAGAAAATTTTGTTAGAAAAAAAGGAAAATAATTATAAATCTAGATGATAAGAAAATATATTGATATTATGATGGATAGATTATAATATTCCTTCAATTAAAAATATAAGCAATACTAAAAAAATGAGATTGTAAAATAAATTCATACATATTTGGTTACTTTTAAATTGAAACCCCTTTAAATAGTAACATGAATTGAAACTTTAATCATAATGAATAAATATTTATTCTTTGTAAATAAATAAAATGGGGTAGTATATACACCACATAAAATTAAATAGGTGCACAATACCAAATATGTGTCAATGAAGTGGAAATTTAGATGAATTCTCTTTCCTAAAGTTTGAATTGTTTTAAAGGTTCTATAAAAACATGTATATTAAATTTAAATTTATTATAATAATATTAAATAATAACTTATATACTTTTATCATCTTATATGATCCACTTATAACATTTTTACGCCCATTTATTAATAATTCTTTATTAAAATCAGCATTTCTGGTTGTTAATTGTTTTATTTTTTATGAGACTTTCATTTTTGTAGTTATAGTTATTATACTTTGATCATGGTTTGATCATAAAAATAATTTTAATAATGATATAAATATAATATATAATCAATATATACATATTTATAACCATATACAAAATTTCGAGATAGAAAAATGAATTTCACCATTTATGGAGATGGTAAGTTGTACGTACGCATGAAGACTATTTTAACCTTTTGAAGGATAGGAAAAAATAAAGATAAAAAATAATTAACCTTTAAAGATTCATACTTATATCAAATATATCATATATATTCATTAAATATATCCTTATTATCATCCATGTAAAGCATAAATGAAAAAACGAATCACATCACTTTGTAGAGGTGGTAATCCACATGTACACACGAGCAACATAACCATTTTCTAATAGATTATAAGTTAAGATGGTAGATATAATGTTATAATTATATAAGTATAATTATTTCATAAATATAATATAAGAACTTTAGATCCATTATAATTACAATTCATTAAATATGGTGATGGAAAATGAATTGTATCACTACGTGATGTCGGTAGTCCACACATACTCATGAGCGATACATTCACTTAATGTTTGATGGAATAGAGGGTGGAGATAGATGTATTACTTTCTCCAGATCGGGTGTAGTGACGGTGGTGCACAATGACCTAACCCTAACACTATGGTCGATGCAGCGGCCCCTCCTTCTCCTCTAGCGGAGGGGTCTCATCTGAATCCTGCTGATGATGCTCAGGGAGTCTGGTCCAGTGGTCAAGGTTCTTTTTGTCATTCATGTATAGACTCTCCTCTCTTTCCCAGCGTAAGTGTTGCTCCGAAAGTCCCTGGCCACTTCAATGGCCAGCCCGTGGTTCCAATCTCTATTCATAAATTCGATGAAGCGTCTTCAATGTTTCCACGACCTTGGTTGCGAGATTTGTGCAACGATGGCCTTTGGTAGAGGTCTTTTCCAAGAATGTTAATGAGGAATGAAGACTGACTCAGTGAGTGTCTGTTGGGATTTTGGGGCCGCGAAAAATCCTCCTCTTCTTCGCTGATGGGGATTATCTGATTATATCCTGGTCAAGTGCTAGTAGATCTTTTCATGGTTTTTATTTTCACCTTCTTAGTTGGTCTTTTGATCTTCATATGAATCAGAACTCTCCAACCTCAGAAATTTGGCTTCAACATTCTGGCTTTGTGCTACCTTTCTAGAACCTTGGAATTTTACTGTAAATTGGGATCTCCATTGAATGATTTCTCTATTGTGATCATCAGATAACTTCACTCTCACACCCAATGGATGCGTGGATCTGCGTTGAAATGTATTTATCGCATCCACCACTGGAGATGGTGTGGATCATGATTGAAGGGGAGTGCAGGTATGTTCAATACATCCTCTATGATTCATTGGTCAATTTCTGTTCCTTCTGTCAAAGGCAGGGACACTAGGTCTCTGAATTTTGCAAGTATTCTAAAAATGGGGGTCGTGCGGGACCTCCAGCATCAACTGAGGCGCCTATAGCGAAGGTGGTGAGGGGTGAGGTTTGTTCTGTTCCAAATGGGAATGAACAAAGGGCAGAGGATATAGAGACTCCTCCTTTTGGTGGGATGGAGCAGCAGCTAGTGGAGTTTCGGCCTGGGGCCCCTCTGATCAATAAAATCCATCAGGAGGCCACGAGGAAGGATGGACTTGGGATTTCTGAGTAGGGGGTGAGAGTGGATGCAACTACCATGGGTCGTGCAGTGGTGGAAGAGAAAAATCACCTTGTCGCGAAGTGTGAGGTTATACAACATTTTCATGAAGGGGCTCCTGTGCATGTAGCTTTAGTGAAGGAAGTGCGACCTGTTATGAATCTGTCAGTGAAGCAAGTCTTTCATCGTCTGAATTTGGATCTGGGGAGCTAGAAGAGGCCTTTGGAGGATGACACTTGAACTGGACAGTTGCATATGGTTAATGTTCCTACTTGTAACCAGTTCAAGGGATTAGTGATTGAGAATGATTCCCCCATGGAGGAAGGCCCACAAGAGACTGACCCAGATAAGTTGTTGATTGATTCCTATTATTATCCTATAGTGATTGAGGATAAAATGGGGAAGAATACCTTTTATGGTCTTGGAAATGAGGTTCCACTTCAATGTCTCGCTCCAATTGACACTAACAGGGAAGCGTAGCTGCCAGGAGGAGGACGTCTACCTGTGCTAGAGGGTAATTTGTTTAGAGGAACTTAAGGCTATCAAATGACAGATTATGTGCACATAAATGGAAAATGGGGAAATGTCTCTAGTAGTGACATAGAAAACGCTAATGCTGTCTCCAAACAGTCCTACGGTGATATTGTGAAAGGCGGAAAAAATAAGGTGTCTGCAAGTGAAGGCTGTATGACTTCTCCACCAAGGAGAAGGTCGAGGAAAGATTACTCTTACCTGCCAAATCTGTTGTCTACCAGATCATCCTCCAAGAGGGAGAATTGTCTCAGGGCTGTCTCTAGTTAGAAAATGGGAATGAAATCTTATAAGGATTTTATTTCTTTGGAAAAGTTGTATCTGAGAAAGAAGTATGCCAAGATTCTGAAGCACTATGAAAGCTCAGAGTGGGAATCAGATACTATAGATGAAGCAGTTTATCATGAATATGGTGACAAGTATTATGTTTTTTGATCTGTAGTTGTTTTTCAGGTGTGTTGTACTTTTTTGCTGCACTTTTCCTTTATTTTAATAAATGGTCAGAGGTCTTCCTCTGACTGAGCCTTCCTATAATAGAGGGTGGATATTTGTAGTTAAATAATCATAATAATATTTAAGTATATTTAGTATACTTAAGTAATTTTTTTATGATCAATACCACAAATTTATATAAGGTATAAGAAGAAACAAATCGAAAGGGGTCGGGTAAGACGATTACCTCTTCTTCAAGAGTCCTCCTTTAGATCCTTTATTAAAAACCATTAGAATGATATTTTAAGAATAAAAACAAATCTAATTTGTATATATGGTTTGGCTAATATATAAGCCTCAAGGTGGTGTAAAAATGGAAAGTATTGGTACTCTTTTATTAGTCAGGGGAGGGGTACTCTTGGAATTTTTTAAAATATTAAAATATAATAGTTATTCTTAGGACAAATGCTTCCAAATGGATAAAGATTCAAAGATAAGGTAGGATGTGGTTGAAATAAAATAAACCAGTAAAATTTGGAGTGGTTTATGTTCTGGTTTAAACCTTATCATTTTGTTTAACCACTTAGTTAACCAATTTTAACCTAAATCACAATAACAACTTTTTCACTCTTAAAGGGTTATATATTTACTTATAAGGTAAAAATTTGATCATAAATGAAAAATTAATGATATTTTATACCATTTAACATTCTAATTATCCTATTTCGAGTTTTTTATGATTTTTAAATAATTTAATAAAATATTATTTAACATAAAATATAATTAATTCCATTTTGACACTATTTATTTAATTTGACATTAAAGACACCCAAAAAAAGATGTAATTTTAATATAATGCTTTAACACATCTATAATATGTCATATTTATCTAAAAAATTTGTGTAAGTCAATAATTTATTCAAATTTTATTAAATTTAATATTTTGAAAATGATTTATTTTATTTTTATATTAATTGAATAAATACTATGTTCGCATTGCGTAAGCATATAAGGTAATTATTTTTTCACTAAAAATTTAAAATAAATTAACAATAAAAAAATTAAATTTTCAAATAAATATTTATATATGATCTTATCCTATTTTTATCCTCATGTAAATATTTTAAATATATTAAAGTTAAGAGAGTTACATTTTTGGAATTTTCTTTAATTAAAATAAACTAAATATCATTATCAAGGGAAAATGGAACAAAAATGAAATATATTAAAATTTTGGATAACTAGAGTATAATCTATCCCATGAAATGAAATTTAATCATGTTTTGGGTTGATTTTGATATTTTAATTCATTATTTTAACACTATTTTACCCGTTTTATCCTTATCAAGGTGACAAATAGTCACTAAGGTTACTATTCGTAATGAACATAAATAAAAAGGGAATATTTACCAAATTTTAATATCATGATAAAAAATATGAAATCTATTTATAGGGTTAATTTCATAAAAGGTAGAATAATTTAATTTAAATTTAATGGAAGAAACTCGATAAAAAGAAGTTTTCCAAAAAAATGTTTTCTGAAGCATACACATTTTTTATAAAAGAATACAAAATAAAATTAATTTAAATGAACTTAATAATATTTTTAATAATATAAATAAAATAATTTTACTTTTAAAACCATTTAAAACATAATGGTAATTTTCCGTTGTTTGGATCTAAAAGACAGTTTTCAATAAAAATCATCATTTTTAAAAAATTATCAAAAGTTCACTATAAGAAAATTTGGACATGATGATTTAAAAAAAGAATTTAGTTTTTTACAATTAAATTTCTAAAATTATTAGAAATTTATTATAATTTCCATGTACAAAATGCAATAAAAATCATTTTTGAAGAAAATAAATTTTTGAAGCATTCAATAACTTCACTAAAAAGTTAAGTACTTATTTATTTTACATTAATAAATGTATTTAAATTATATAAAAAATTTCTACATATTTTTCTTAATTTGTTTATTCTTATTTATACCCACAATTTTAATAGATAGGTTATAACAATCAAGTTTAAATAATAATATTTCAATAGTATATTGTAGTTTGTTTAAACTTTGTGTCATGTGTAACACAAGCTACCAATGAAATTAAATTTATATGATGATAAATATAATATAAAATATTGTTGTGTTACAAAATTTATAATTATTTATATAAAACAATTTATAGGTTTCTTATGTCTCATTATCCACCGCATTTCCTTTGAAAGTAAGAGGTCTCCGAAGTCACTTTCTAAACTAATCAAAATAACAAAGTCTTATTGATGTAAATAGATTATAAAAAAATTTATGTTGAGGAGAATTAGTAAAATATATTTCAATTTATTTTTTCTTCAAGGTAGTCCCATAGAGTTCCTTATTTGAAGACCTTATGATCTTAGTGCACTATATCCTTGAGTAATTCTTGCATGATCTTGAGTTCTTCAAGTGGTACATTATGAAGACATAAATTTTAATGAAATGAATCTTCATTTTAAAATTTATTTAATAATAGAAACTGTAAATCTATCTTTATTGGGGTAAGAAGAAGAATTTAATATAGCATGCCATAATCCATCACCTGCTGGTCCAAAATATGTAACTCCAAACTGCCTAGAAACTACCTCCGTATCCCAAATATTTTCAAAAATATTTCAAAACACCTACTCATAAACACCTAGGAAAATATAATCTTGATTCTTTTGGATGTAAAATTCCATCCAAATTGTGTTACCTTTCATATTTAATTTTTTTACTTGATCCTATCATGATATTCAATTTTTCTTTCCAAACAGACCCAAAAACCTCATAAGAGTCCTTCTTGGGATTTAGTAAATGGCCAGGCTCCTATCTCCCTCTATACACCCTATCATATCCCCTTTCCATGCATCAATAGGGGGCGTCCTGAATAACCAAGTCATGAGGGGTGTTGTTATTATAATAAATCTACATAGACAGTAGATGAAAAATAAAACAGGGAACCTGGAAATTGATTGAATCGAGCTCCACATAGTCAAGATCCCTCAGTTATGATGAAAGTTTCCTAGGGATAGAAGAAAACTTATAAACACTAACCTTGTCAATAAATAAGCTTTTTATAATCACTTATTGAAACCAACTCTATTTTCTTTAAATATTCAAACTAACCAATGGTATTTCCCCAAAGATTAGAACCACATTCCACTTTAAATGATATATTTCTAGAATAAAAATCATTATTCTCTAAAACATAACCCATAAAGGTTGAATTTAATTTATCAAAATGCACAAATCCAACTGATTTTTACCCCATCTAATATGATCCTTTTAAGAATACTATTCCTTCTCACCAATAATAATTCAAGAGTATTTCCTTGATTCATGTCTAATAATATTACAGAAATCATAGTAAAATAAGATATTCTCCTAAACCACCTCTTGAGAAAATCCTTCTATATCATTAATGATCCATATTATATTGGCTAGATACATCAAAACATATAATTATAGATAGATATAGTCGATGAATGGTTGAGAAAATTTCTTGTTTACCAAGTTAATATTAATTATATTCCATAAAACTCATCCAATTTCCTATATAGCTAACTATTTGAATACATAGACTGACAGCCTAGGAAAGGAGACACAAATCAGAATGATTGGTGATTAAAAAAAGGATGTAAATCAGATGAACATTTAAAAACTCTCATCCCAAAACACTAAAATCCAAAAACCTTTAATCCTCAATAATAACAATCCTAAAAATAAAAATTGAAAATCAAGTGTTCTTTTATCAATTACACTATTAAAAAAACATAAAAATCAAATTACCTCAAATGATATTTTGATGGTCAAAACTGTAGGTTGATCCTTTTTGAACTTATTGATCAAGAAAAATCTGTATTTAAATACTATAGAAATGATACGCCTCCTCTAAAAAATAAATGAACAAAAATACTTGAAACCTCAATGAAGCCTTATCTACAAATTTATTTTCGTCATCAGTGTAGCGTTTACCCAAGGAATCATCAATTAAAGAAACACTTTATAAATCCATTGTTTTTAGATCACCTAGTTTTAGATTTTATTTTTATTTAGAATTGGGACCACCAAGATAATTTCCATTATCTTCTCCCAACAACATAGTTATATATATAATTATACCAAATTAGATTAAAATTACCTAATTACATGCATGAGAATGTCACTTATCAAATAACCACAAATTTAAGACTTATTTTCAATCAATCATAGATCTCCATATCATTATAAAGAAAATTTATTAGTGTCATGCTTACATATCACTCATAATAAAATTTAATAATTATCAATAATAAGATAATTTTCAAGAATCACATGAAAATATATTATTAATTCATCACTTTAAAAGAAAAATCTATCAACCTTGTAATCAATTTTTATCAAAATGTTCACAAAAAATTCTTTTGATATGAGTTATAATTATTTATTTGGTAGAGGTTCATTTTTTATTTCAATTTTCCCTTAATATCGAGTAAAATACAGACACCCATGCCTTTTAATTTCATTTTCTATATTTTTTTTTTACTTTTTTTAATTTTTATAATATTTATTTTCTATTTTATTATTATTTTTTATAATATATATGAAATATAAAGTCTCATATTAAATACTTATCGCATTACCGATCACCTTCTAAAATTAATTGTAATATTCAATACATTAAATTAGAAAAAGTGTGTATGATCATTAACATTACAAAATCATCCCTAAAATTCAAACCAAACCTAACACCTCTACCCCCACAATTAATCTCTTCTGAGTAATATATTTGATAGTTAATATGAAAACATGAAAGATTTTATAGACATAGGTTAATTTAATATTCCCTTAGATGAATTTTATTTCTTTACATGTACTCATATTAAAAAAATACTCCATGGGATTCTCATATCAAAATTGGTTTCAATAAAAATTATGAAATATTTAACTTTCATAAATAAATCACTTCACTTAAATCATTATTCATCAATAAAATATTTTAATGTCTCCTTTACTAATCGACTTATCAAATTACTCATTCAAATTCATTTAAAATGATGCTCAAAATAATGTATGATGGTATTTCTAAGAAAATATTTTTAGTATATATCAAAAGTATAATAAAAATCTAATTATGAGCATGCAATTTTCTTATTTTTATATATAAAAAAAATAAAAAAATTAGGGAAATATATGAGATTTGAAACACTAATCCCATACCGCAATAATATTTTATGAGATATATTATTTTAATTTATTTATTGTCTTGTGTTGTACACTACACCAAGATTAGCTTGCACTATATGCAACACCGTAATATCTTGCAGAATATGCAATACTATTCTTGTCTTGTGTTGCCCACAATTTTAAGTTATTTTGATAGAATTCATTTCACACAATACTAAGTATATATTTTTTTCAATGTATAATTGAACTAATTTTGGATTTTTTTATATGAAATACAAACGGAATATTTCACTACATGCAACACTAACTTGGCTAGCGTTACATGCAAGAGTTACCTTCTTCGATAGCTTGCATTGTACATGATATCGAGATTCACTAAACAATGATATGTTATTAAAATATTATTATTTAATTTGAAATAAACTATCCATTATGAATATTATTAACCACATTTTTAATTTTATATAACATTATCATTCATCTTACACATTTTCTTGAACATGATATGAGAAAAAAATCAAATTTTTAGATAAAAAAAGTATTTATAAAAAAATGTAGTTTTACTGCCTTTTGATAGCGCACCCATTTTAAATCTTTTTTTGGCACTTTTATAAGTTAAATTTAACAAAATAAACTTATTATTTGGAATAAGGACATAAAAATTTACATTTTGTTTCAAATTTTTGCTATTTTTCTGATAAAATTCAAATTTTAATGAATAGTGAAAAACACTGCATTTTAATTCGAAACTGCCTTTTCATATAATTTATTTATATAGTTAGATTATATTTTTATTTTTTTTAAATTTTAATTGGATTAATGTTTTTTATTTAATCCAATTTTGTTCATTATATATAATTTAACATTTAAATTGGACTTAAACACATGTCAATCTTTTGATAATTATTACTTCTTAAAAAACATGCCTTTTGGTTTTGACAACGAGAATTAATTTTAAATTAATTACTGAAATTTATATGTTTTGAATTTTTAAAAATGGATTAAATATTTTGAATCATAAGGTCCAAATTGTGTGCATATGTACGTTTTATTTTTTGAACATTATGAATAATAACTTCAGTAATTATTTTCTTTACCATGGTTAAAGGGTAAATCTGGTAAATAAGGGTAACAAATAATATTATAATAATATTAAACTGTCCTAAAACATATCCAAATCATATTGGATGATATATTTCCGACCATGGGAATCTATGAGTCGATTTTGGGACCCCATGGAGCCACTTGGGTGTGAAAATGATATTTTATAAGAATTAATTTAATGCAAAGAGAAATATAACATAAACATGTATCTTTTACAAATACAATTTTAATGTGAGGTTATATAACTAATTTATTTGACTATAAATATTTATTAGAAATATAAAAATATTTCATACATAATGATATTTTATTTATTATTTTTAATCCATTAAATTAATAAATTTAATAATGGCACAACGATGATGCAGTGATTACTTCATTAATAAAGGATTCAAATAAATGATAATATAAATGTTAAAATAAATTTAATTTGGTAATTTTGATGTCAAACATGAATTTTATAGATTCTATTGATATATTATCTTTGAGTTAATGCCTTAGGTTATAAGGAATCATGTTATGAATTTTTGAAAAAGTCAAGTATGAATAGTGTCCAAAATTGACATAAGTCATAACTTAAAACATAAAATAGTTTATTAAATGATATTAAATTCATAAAAATATAATATTCGTCCAAATAGTTAATATAAGTCCAAATATATCATAAATAACTTTTTTTGGTCATTTGACGTGATATAGTAATTACATAAACCCATAATGTATAAACAATATGATATCACGGTAGGATTAAAAAGGGTAAAATAAGGGTTAAACCAAAAAGATAATGATACAAAAATATTAAAAACATGTCTAAAAATTATTGGATGATGGGTATTAGAAAAAAATCATATTATATTTGAATTAAATGATTTTTTGACCAATTTTAATTGAAATTTAATTTATAATAAATTAATATTTTAAGACTTTCCTAAAGTGCCCCTCCTCCCTCTTATAAAAGGACACCAACTATTATCACATAACAAAAAACTATAAATCCCATTAGATCATCCAAATTATATCCAAATAATCTCCCAAAATCTCTACCTTACTTATAGAAGCCTTAACTTGGGTATAAGGCAATTCAAGAAATCCTTTTGACTCAAATCAAAAGAAGTTACCCGATTTAGAGGCAATGTCTCCTCACAAGTTATTTTCTTTTATTTTCCTTCTCCACTACCTATGATCTTATTATTATTTATTACATAAAAAAACCAGTATCATCAATATACTATGATATTTTTATGATATGTATTCGAAATTCAAACTGCACTTACACACACCTCCATCTAATGGATAAGAACATACTGTTTCTGTGTACGACGAACTACTGACTCACGAAACGATGATTTTTCAATTTTATCCTACAACCTATCATGGTGTCCATTATGATGGAACTATATTTATATATAATATATATTATGTTGTATCTATACTTATATATTTTTTATTTACAAAATACATTTACTCTTTCCATAATTTGTAAATACGATAATTTCATTTGAGGAAGTATGGACTACGACCCCCTCAAAGTGATATGACTCATTCATGCCATACATGGAACATATAAAGGATGGAATTAATGAACTTATGAAACATATATAACATAGATAATATACTTGAATTATAATATACCTATGTATCATTTAGTTTTTATTCTATTAATATGGTAAAGAAATTAAAGTAGCATTCATGCATACGCACGACCTACAGTCTCCAAGAACGGTGTATTCCATTCCATTTATCTATATATTATATAAAATTATATACTGAATATATATGATATATAAATCATGTTTTACATTATTTAAGTAATTAAATAATGATATAAGTAATAATATCAAGAATAGAAAGTCAGAAAAAATGTACGATAAATAAAACAATTATTACCCAAATAATTGATTTGGAATGGAATTAACAAATAAATGGGTAATATAAAGTCATAAGTGAATAATATATGATGTCATAAGTCTGATTATGTTTATGTTATAAGTTAATAATATTTTTAGACCCACTATATAGGCCTTTTGGAAATTTAAAAAAGATATTAGACCTAAGATAAGGGATAATTATTCAATCTCATTTTTTATTCGAGATTGTTTGTACGTAAGTATTTACTGAGGATATATTTATCATCCATGTCCATGTTTTATAAAAATGTTTTCATAAAATGTTTACTATTCTTATATGTATGTTTAAAGTCATTTTTACACATTTTTGACTTTTACAACATGGTATGGAAGGAATATTTCTTTTGTTTACCATAGGATGTACCTTTTGACTTTTCCAGAAAAAGTACGAGGAGAATGTTTTTTTAACATATACGGCATGATTGAATTTTTATGGTTTCATGAAACCTTATTTAAATAAATATTCCTCTACAATATTTAAAGATTATTTTCAACTAAATTCTTTTCTTTTAAAATTGCATGTCATTCTGAGAAAAAAAATATTTTTGAAAAAAGAAAGGATATTTTCTTTAGGAATTAATTTCAAGTGTTTTCTCAAAATTATTTTCCATCTAAGATTTCACTCTTTAAATAGGGTTATATTTCTATCCCGATTATTAATATGATTTGATTGTGTTTATTATGGAATGTTATTTAGGAAATCTATTTGTTTTATATCGATTATGAAAGAATTATGTTTAAGAAACCCATTTTATTTCATGGTTTATGATATGTTAAATGTTTTTATGTTTTTGTGGAATACATAAGAATGGTTTCATTATGAGATGGGTGGGACCCAAATCTCCATCCAATGCATTGGGTAAATATTTATATCTCATGAGATATACATTACTATAATGAAAAGTAAATCTAGTTCAGTAATATATGGCTGGAATGAAAAGTAAACCCGGTTAAGTAATAGACTTTTTCCACTTTGATGGTCTTGGAAACAATTCCTTGAATAATATGGATATCATATTATGTGATTATTATTTTGACACAATTACATGTTTTATGACAATGTTATTCTATCATGGTTAATGTTTCTTTATGATATATACCTTACATACTGTTAATATTTATTTAACGACTCAAGATTTGGATGTTTAAACTTTATGTTCATGTTTTTACATTCAAATGTTTTTGGTTTGTTTTATGTTCACCATGTTTACCCTTACTGTGTATTTGAGCTCACCTTTTTATGTTTTCTTTTCCCAAGGATATAAATAATGGTTTTAGGTAGGAAAACAAAAGGGGAAGATTTTTATGGGAGATGTTGAAAATATTTCACCATGTTAGGAGATAATGTTTCGAGTTTCCAAAGACACTAAACAAATATGATCTTTGGGCGTCTATTTGTGTCATGTATTAATTATTTCACAAAATAAATTTAATTTACATGTACGTCCAGATGGGGTTGTTATATTTGGTATCAGAATAAAGGTTTAGTTAACCTTTGGAAACTAGGATGCAAAAACTTTAGTGAGATCCCTAGAGATATTTCTAAGATATGTTTAGGGATGTCCCTAAGGTTAAGTATAACTATAGGTTGCCGCCCAATAATTATGTTAAATATCATTAATAACCTTGGATTAAACCTAAGATGTTATATATTGAAAGTAATCCCCCTTTATTATTTTGTTTTTCCAGTATTATTTTTATCTCTCCCACTATTCTTTTTGGGTTTCAGATGGTGGATAAAACCCGAAGGAATCGTATTAATAATCAATGCACAGGGAAAATAAATGATTTTCTTCCTGAACAACCAAATGTTATGGGAGATGTAATAAAAAATCTTATTTCTTTACTTACTCTATCTATGAATTATTCTGGACTTCCAAATGAGTAGAGAGGGAAAAACATTCTATTGAGTCCTTCATGAGGCAATGTTCACCTTCTTTCAGTGGGTCTTCTGATCAACTTGTTTCTATAAAATGGATCAGTACCACTGAAAAGATATTTTCCATCCTTAAATGTTCAGAACATGAAAAATTCATTTTGGATATTAATTGTTTAGATGGTGAAGTAGACTAGTGGTGGACTCTAATTAAGAATAGAAGGCAACAAGATGGAAATGAATACATGGAATGGAATGAGTTCAAGAAATTATTTTTCAATAAGTAATTACCTCGTATTCTTTGAAAAAATATGGAAAATTAGTTCCTTGAGTTTAAGAAAAAGGATGATTAATCTGTTGGTACATATGAGGAATATTTTGCATGAATTTCAAGGTATGCTTATGGATTTATCATCCAACCTAAAATTAAATTTGATCGATTATTTAGTGTCTTAAAACCAAGTCTTCTAAGGGAATTATCTATAAGAGACTTTAGTAGATATGAAGAGATTGTGCGTTGTGATATCAAGTTAGAACTAGAAGTTAGTGTTATATATCCATCTCATGGTTTTGATAAGAAGCGAAAGATGGAGTTTAAAGGAAAATCTCAAAACAATGGTGAAAAGAAGATGAATGTTTCCTTATGCTCAAAGTGTGAAAAGAAGCATGGTGGAGATTTTATTAAAGGGACTAGAAAATATTTCAAGTGTGGAAATGAAGGTTATCGAGCAGTTGAGTGCCGAAGTAATGGAAAAAAGGTTTCTAATGATGTGAATAGAGAAAAGACTATAGAGAACGCGCCACCAACACTTCATTGATACAAGTGCAAGGAAATGGGGAATTATACTAACCAATGCCCTAATATAAGGGTTAATGATGATCGACGTAAACAACCTCTTAAGGAAAAAGACAAAGGGAAGTTACATGCAATCACCATTGAAGATGTTAAGTATGATAATAAAGTGGTGGAATGATTAAGTGTTTATGTAATGGGATTACAAAATAGTTTTTTGGAATCTCATTTTGAGTATTATGGAATATTGGAATATCTATGTATCGGTCTATTGTAGTTTTTCATAATAATATGGAACCTATAACCATGAAAAGTGATGAAAATATTTTTGGAAAGCACATGATATTCTCATAATAAAGGGATAAGGAGATAATAAGATATTTGATAGTAGTAATGATCTCATGACTGATATAAGGACAAAGTGATATTGTGGTTTGATTTTTTGGTATTTTTTATGTGTATAAAGAGTTAATTTTGATAGAATTCATGTTGTCACTAATGTTCAATGGTAATTAATGTTATTTTCATGTTTCAAGGGAATGCATGATTAAGGTATTCACATGTTTGGAATGTGACAAATAAGAACTTCCAAATGAGATATGGGAGAAAAATTTTAAGTCGATTTAGTTATCATATTTATAAAGTTTTATATTTTTAGTTTTTGGAAGTATTTTAATGTTATCCATTTATGGATATTATAAGTTATATTCTAGTTGATGTTTGTTATATTACTGTATTATCTCACTATAGGTGGCTTTATACATATTTGGTAACCCATTCTAGACTTTCTTTGAGAAATATGTAATGACCTATTATTCTATTGCATGATCTGCTAACACTTTAAGAATGAAAAATTCAACTTCATTTATTTAAATAAGAGATGAAGTAGAAATTGTTCAGGGAATGACCAACAGTGAGATTGTACTGAAATCAAGTGATTATTTCTCCTCATGAAAAAATCCATTAACTTTTGGAAAAGGATCTTGAAATCAAAAATGTTATCCTAGTACCCTATTATTGGATGAATAAGATGGTCCCTTAAATCATCACAGATTTATGGCTTTATGGTAGTTAAATTTCTACAAACCTTATCCTCTATTACTATCCATCAGAAGTTTATTGTTAGTGTTCTCTTCCTTATCCATGTTTTCACTTCCCACACATGTTCTCATATGTGGAAACTCAGCGATGAGTTACTTTGGGTAACCATTATGTTTCTAAATTTACTTTTTAAAGTGAATTTTTCATATCCCTTTTAATGATGTGGGTTTCCACGAAAGAAATTTTCAAGTAGAAAACCATTTATAACCCTAAAGAATTTCTAGAGAGAAATTCATTTAAAGGGGGGTAGAATGTAACACCCTAAGATTTTATGACATAGATTATTTTAATTTCCTTGATGCATTGTCTTGTGTGCTACACCATAATTATATTTCACTATACGCAACACTGTATTATCTTGCATTATACACAACACTATTCTTGGCTTGTGTTGTGCACAATTTCAATTTTTTTTGATAAAATTCATTTCACGCAACACTGAGTATAAATTTTCTTCAATGTATGAATGAACTAAGTTTGGATTAATTTATACTCAACACCAAAGGAATCTTGAACCACACACAACACTGACTTGGCTTGCATTACATGCAATAACAACCTTCCACGATAGCTTTCATTGTATGTGATACCGAGTTTCACTAAACAATGACACATTATTAACATATTATTATTATTTAATGGCATATAAACTAGTTTTTATTAATATTATTAACCACATTTTTAATTTTATATAACATTAGAATTCATCTTACACATTTTCTAGAACATGATATGAGATCAAAATCAAATTTTCAGATAAAAGAAGTATTTTTCAAAAAATGAAGTTTTACCACCTTTTGATGGTGCATCCATTTTAAATCTATTTTTTACACTTTTATAATTTAAATTTTACAAAATAAACTTATTATTTGGAATAGGGACATAAAAATTTAATCTTTTTGAATTTTTGGTATTTTTCTGATAAAATTCAAATTTTAATGAATAGTGAAAAATACCTCATTTTAATTCGAAATTTCCTTTTAATATAATTTATTTATATAGTTAGATTGTATTTTTAATTTGTTTTAAATTTATATTGGATTATATTTTTTTCATTTAATCCAATTTTGGTCATTGGAAGTAATTACACTTTTAAATTTTACATAAACACATGTCAATATTTTGATAGTTATTACTTCTTAAAAGAACACCATTTTGGTTTTGACAATGTGAAATAATTTTAAATTAATTAAAAAACTACTATATTTTTAATTTAGAAAAACTATTTTCTATATTTGGAATCATATGGTCCAAATTTTTGAATAGGTACCTTTTATTTTTTTGGACATTATGAATAGTAACTTCAGTAATTATTTTATTTATCATGGAAAAAGGGTAAATCTGGTAAATAAGGGTAAACAATAATATTATAATAATATTAAACTACCATAACACATATACTAATTCTATTTTATGAGATATTTCTGACCATGGTAATCCTTGGGTCGATTTGGGGACCCCATGGAGCCACTTGGGTGTGAGAATAACATTTTATAAGAATTAATTTAAAGTAAAGTGAAATATAACATAAACATGTATCTTTTACTAATACAATTTTAAGGTGAGGTTATATAACTAATATATTTGACTATAAATATTCCCTATAAATATAAAAATAGTTCCTACATCATGATATTTTATTTATAATTTTTATAAATTAAATTAATAAATTTAATAATGACATAATGATGATGCAATGATTGCTTCATTAATAAAGAAATTAAATAAATGATATTATAAATATTAAAATAAATGTAATTTTGTTATTTTTATGTCATACATGAATTTTATGGGCGATATTGACATATTATATTTGAGTTAATGCCTTATTTTTAAAGGAATCAGATTATGAATTTTTAAAAAAGTCATGTATGAATAGTGTCCTAAATGGACATAATTCATAACTTAAAACATAAAATAGTTTATTAAATGATATTAAATTTATAAAAATATAATATTCAAAAAAATGGTTAATATAATTCCAAATATGTCATAAATAAATTTTTGTGGGTCGTTTGGTATGATATGGTAATTACATTTACCCACAATGTGTAAATTACATGATATCACGGTAAGATTAAAAAGGGTAAAATAAGGGGTAAACAACAAATATAAGGATAAAAAATATTAAAAACTTGTCTAATAATTATTTATTAATTGGTATTAGAACCAAAATCATCTTATATTCTAATTAAATGAGTTTTGGACCATTTTTAATTGAAATTGAATTTATAATAAATTAATATTTTAAGACTTTCCTAAAGTGCCTCTCCTCCCTCTTATAAAAGGCCACCACCTTTACCAACATAACACACACCTATGAAGCCACTGGTCTTGTCAAAATTCTGTCCAAATAAGATACTAAAATACCTCCGTTACTCATAGAGTCCTTCCCTTGGGAATAAGTCAATTCAAGAAAGCCTTTTGTCTCAAAATAAAAGAAGTTACCTGATTTAGAGGTAATGTTTTCTCTCAAGTACTTTTATTTTATTTTCCTTCTCCTCTCCCAATGATCTTCTTATTATTTTATTACATAAAATAACCAGTATCCTAAATATAATGGGATTTTTTATGAGAAGGATTCTGAATTTAACTACACTTACGCACACCTCTATATAATGGATACAATTATACTGTTTCTGTGTACGATAAACTACAGCTTCACAAAACGATGATTGTTCAACTTTCTCCTACCACCTCTCACGGTGGACATTATGATGACACTTTATTTATATATGATATATATTATATTGTCTCTATGCTTATTTATTTTTTATTTGAAATATACATTTATGCTTTCCATAATGTATAAATATGATAATTTCATTTGAGGAAGTGCGGACTACCGCCCCCTCAAAGTGATATGACTCGTTCATGCCACACATGGAACATATAAAGGATAGAATTAATGAACTTATGTAACATATATAACATAGATAATATAATATAATTATAATATTCCTATGTATCATTTAGTTTTCATTCCATTGATATGAAAAAGAAATGAAAGTACCGTTCATGAGTACGTACAGTCTACTGTCTCCATGAATGATGTATTTCATTCCATTTATATATATTATATATAATTATATACTGAATATATATTATATTTAAATCATGTTTTAAATTTTTTAATTAATTAAATCACGATATAAGTAATAATATCAAGAATAAAAATTCAAAAAAACATACGATAAATAAAACCATTATTACCCAAAATGTTGCTTTAACATTGAATTGATAAACACACAGGTAATATAAAGTCATAAGTGAATCATATATGATGTCATAAGTATGATTATGGATCTTTTACAGGTTAATAAAATTTTTAAACCGACTATACAAGAGTTTTGGACACATACGAAGGATATAAGTCCTAAGGCAATGGATAATTTTTCAATATCATTTTTTTATCTGAGATTATTTATATGTAAGTATTTATTAGAGATATATTCATCATACATATCCATGTTAATTATTTTTCATAAAATGTTTATTATTCTTATATGTATGTTTAAATTCATTTTTACTCTTTTTTTACTTTTACTACAAGGTATGGAATGAATCTTTCTTTTGTTTACCATACAATGTACTTTTGGACTTATCCATAAAAAGTACAAGGATAATGTTTTTTAACTTATATGACATGAATGGACTTTTACAGTTTCATGATAACTTATTTCCATGAAGTTTCTTCTATTATATTTCAAGATTATTTTAAATAGTTTTTTTCTTTTAAAATTGTGTGGAATTTTTAGAAAAGAAAAAGTTTTTGAAAAAAGAAAGGATATTTTCGTCAGGAATTAATTTCAAGTGTTTTTTAAAAATTATTTTCCATCTAAGATTTTACTCTTTAAATAGGGTTATATTTCTATCTCTGTTATTACTATGATTTTATTATGTTGATGATTGAATGTTATTTAGGAAATCCATTTGTTTTATATTGATTATAATGGAATGATGTTTAAGAAACCCATTTTATTTCATGGTTTATGATATGGTAAATGTTTTTATGTTTTTGTGGCACATGTAAGAATGGTTTCATTATGAGATGTGCAGGACCTATATCTCCCTCCAATGCACTGGTTAAAGATTTATATCTCATGATATAGACATGACTGGAATGTTATGTAAATTAGGTTCAATAATACACGACTTGAACGACAAGTAAACCCAGTTCAGCAGTGGACTTTGTCTGCTATGATCATCTTGAAAGAAATGCCTTGGACACTGTGGAAATAATATAATATTCTTATTAGTTTTCCCCAATTATATGTTTTATGCCAATTATATTGTATCATAGTTAATGTTCCTTTATTATCTATGCCTTACATACCTCCAAGATTTATTTCATGACTCAAGATTTTGATGTTTAAACTTTATGTTCATGTTTTTACATTCAAGTGTTTATGGTTTGTTTTATGTTATCAATGTTTACCCTTACTAAGAAGTTGTGATCTCTCTTTTATATTTTATTTCCCCATGATATAAATAATGGTTTTAGGTAGGAAAACAAAATGGTAAGATCTTTATGGGATATGTTGAAGATCTTTCACCATGTTAGAAGATAATATTCTGAGTTTCCAAAGACACTAAAAAAATACGGTCTTCAGGTGTCTATCAGTGTCATGTATTAAGTATTCTGAAGAAGAAATGTAATTTCCATGTACATCAATATGGGGTTGTTATAGTTGGTATCAGAGCAAAAGTTTAGTTAAAATTTGTAAACTAGGAAGAAAAATCTTTAGTGAGATCCCTAGAGATATTTCTAAGTTATGTTTAAGGATGTTCTTAAGGTTAAGTATTACTATAGGTTACAATTGTTTAATTATGGTTACAATCCCGAATAACCTAGGATTAAATCTAAGATGTTAGAGATTGAAAGTAATATCCCATGAATATGTTGTTTTCCCAGTATGATATCTTGCTCTCACACCATTCATTTTGGGTTTTAGATGATGGATGGAACTCGAAGGAACTGTGTTAATGATCAATGAACTGGGTAATGAAATGATTGTCCTCTTGAACAACCAAATGTTTTGAGATATGGAATGAAAAATCTTATTTCTATACTCACACAAGCTATGAATCATTCTAGACATCCAAATGAGTAGAGAAGGGAACAACATTTTATTGAGTCCTTCCTGAGGCAACGTCCACCTTCTTTCAGTGGGTCTTCTGATCCACTAGTTGCTAAAAAATGGATCAGTACTATTGAAAAGATATTTTCCATCCTTGTTTTCAAAACATTAAAAATTAATTTTGGTTGTTTATCATTTATAAGATGAAGCATACCAGTGGTGGACTCTAATTAAGAATACAAGGAAGCAAGATGAAATTGAATCCATGAAATTGAATCAATGCTACAAGTGCAAGGAAATAGGGAATTATGATAACCAATTCCCTAATACATGGGAAAATGAGGATTGATGTCAACAACCTATTAAGGAAAAATATAAAGGGAATTCACATGAAATCACTATTGGTGATGTTGATTATGACAAAAAATTAGTGGAATGATTAAGTGTTTATGTAATGGGATTCCAAAATAGTGTTATGGAATCTCATTTATAGTATTATGAAATATTGGAATATATATGTATTGGTATATTGTAGTTTTCCATAATAATATGGTACTGGTAACCATGAAAAGTGATTGAAATATTTTTGGAAAGCACATGATATGTGCATGATGAAGGGGTAAGTAGATAATGAGATGTTTTATAATATTAACGAGCTCCTGACTGATATAAATAAAAAGTGATATTTTGGTTTGAATTTTTGGTATTTTTTGTGTGCCTAAAGAGTTAATTTTTATTGAATGCATGTTTTCAATAACATTCTACAATAATTCATGTTATTATCATGTTTTAAGAGAATACATGATTAAGGTATTCACATGTTTGGAATATGACAACCAAGAACTTCCAAATGAGATATGAGAGACAAATGTTAAGTTGATTTAGTTAAAATGTTTCTAAAGTATTATATTTTTAGTTTTTGGAAGGATTGTAATGCTATCCATTTATGGATAATATAAGTTGTATTCTGGTTGATGTTTGTTAAATTACTGTATTATATCACTATAGGTGGCCTTATACATATTTGATAACCTTTTATAACCTTTTATTGAGACAAATGGAGGGACCTATAATTTATCACATGATATTCAAACACTTAAATAATGAAAGATTCAACTTCATTTCTTTAAATAAGAGATAAATTGAAAATTGTTCAGGGAATGACCAACAATGAGATTGTACTGAAATGAAGTAATTATTTCTCCTCATGCAAAAATTCATCAACTTTATGAAAAGGATATTGAAATAATAAATTTTATCACATTACCCTCTTATCCGATGAATCATATGGTCCCTTAAATCATCAAAGATTTATGACTTTCTGGTAGCTAAATTTCTCCCAACCTTACTCTCTATCATTAGCCATCAGAACTTAACGGTTAGATTTCTCTTCCATATCCATGTTTTAACTCCCCACCTATGTTATCCTATGTGGAAACCCAGTGATTAGTTACCTTAAGTAACCAATATGTTTATAAAATTTCTTTTTAAAATTAATTTTTCCTATCCCTTTTTACGATGTGGGTTTCCATAACATAAACATTCATGTAGAAAACCATTTATAACCCCGATGAATTTTGATGGAGAAATTTATTTTAAGGGTGGTAGAAATTAAAAACCTGAGATTTTATGAGATATATTATTTTAATTTCTTTTATATCTTGTGTTTTACGCTACAATAAAATTATATTATGCTATATGAAACACCGTATTAGCTTGTAGTATACACAACACTATTCTTGGCTTGTGTAACACATAATTTCAAGTTCTTTTGATAGAATTAATTTCACGCAACAATGAGTATAGATTTTGTTCAATGTATAAATGAACTAAGTTTGGATTATGTTATATTAAACACCAAATCAATCTTTCACTACACAGAACACCGACTTGTCTTACATTACACGCAAGAGTGACCCTCCTTGATAGCCTACATTGTACACGATACTGAGTTTCACTAAACAACGATATATTATTAAAATATTATTATTTAATGGGATATAAAATAGCCATTATGAATATAATTAATAACATTTTTAATTTTATATAACATTAACATTCATATTACACATTTTCTATAACATTATATGTGAACAAAATAAATTTTTCGGATAAAAGAAATATTTTTCCAAAAATGTCATTTTACTGGATTTTGATGGCACACCCATTTTAAATCTAGTTTTAACACTTTTATTTGTTAAATTTGAAAAAATAAACTTATTATTTGCAATTGGGGCATAAACTTTTACTTTTTTTACTTTTTTGTATTTTATGATAGAATTCAAATTTTAATGAATAGTGAAAAATACTGCATTTTAATTCAAAACTGCCTTTTTATCTAATTTATTTATGTAGTTAGATTATATTTTTAATTTGTTTTAAAGTTTAATTGGATTATATTTTTATAATTTAATACAATATTGATCATTTGAAGTAATTTCACTTTTAAATATGACATAAACACATGTCAATCTTTTGATATTTATTACTTCTTAAAAAAACCCACTTTTTAGTTTTGACAACTGGAATTAATTTTAAATTAATTAATTCAAATGATGTGTTTTGAATTTGAAAAAAATAGATTCCATATTTTTAATTATAAGGTTCAAATTGTGTAAATATTTACCTTTTATTTTTGGGACATTATGAATTGTAAAGGCAGTAATTATTTTATTTACAATGGTGAAAAGGTAAATTTGGTAAATAAGGGTACAGAATAATATTATAATAATATTACATTACCCTAACACATATCATAATAATATTTTATGATATATTTACGACCATGGGAATCCTTGGGTGTATTTTGGGACCCCATGGAGCCACTTGGGTGTGAAAATGACATTTTATAATAATTAATTTAAAGCAAAGAGAAATATAACATAAACATGTATCTTTTACTAATAAATTTTTTAGGTGAGGTTATATAACTAATATCTTAGACTATAAATAGTCATTATAAAGATAAAAAATATTCCCTACATCATTATATTTTATTTATAATGATTAGATGTTAAATTAATAAATTTAAAAATGACACAATGATGATGTAGTGATTACTTCATTAATAAAGGATTAAAATAAATGATATTATAAATGTTAAAATAAATGTAATTTGGTTTTTTTATGTCATAAATTTTTTTATGGATGATATTGAAATATTATATTTGAGTTTATTCTTTAGGTTCTAAGAAATCAGGTTGTTATGAATTTGTTAAAAAGTGAAGTATGAATAGTGTCAAAAATTGACATAATTCATAACTTAAAACATAAAATAGTTTATTAAATGATATTAAATTTATAAAACTATGATATTCGTAAAAATGGTTAATATAAGCTTAAATATGTCATAAATAACTTTTTTGGGTTGTTTCATATGATATGGTAAATACATTAACCCATAATGTGTAAATAACATGATATCATGGTAAGATTAAAAAGAGTAATATAAGGGTTAAACAAAAAATATAAGGATAAAAAAATATTCAAACCTTGTATAAATATTATTAGATTATGGGAATTAGAACCAAAATCATCTTATATTCTAATTAAATTAGTTTTGGACCATTTTTAATCGAAATTTAATTTATAATAAATTAATATTTTTAGACTTTCATAAAGTGCCCTCCTCCCTCTTGTAAAAGGCCACCACCTCTACCCACATAACACACACCTCTAAAGCCCCCTATCTTGTACTAATTCTGACCAAATAGGCTCCCAAAATCCCTAAATTCATCCTAAATGTATTCCCTTGGGAAGAAGGAAATTCAAGAAAGCCTTTTGGCTCAAATCAAAAGAAGTCACTCGATTTAGAGGTAAAGTATTCTCTCACGTTCTTTTCTTTTATTTTCCTTCTCTACTTCCTTTGATATTTTTATTCATTGATTAAATAAAAACACCAGTATCCTCAATATAATAGGATTTTTTTATGATAAGGATTCAAAATTTTAACTACACTCACACACACCTCCATCTAATGGATATGAACATACTATTTCTGTGTACGGTGAACTAATGCCTCATGAAATGATGATTGTTCAATTTTCTCCTACCACCTATCATGGTAGAAATAATGATGGAAATGTATTTATATATTATATATATTATCTTGTCTCTATTATTATTTATTTTTTATTTACATAATACATTCATGCTTTTCATAATGTGTAAATACAATAATTTCATATGAGTAAGTGTGGACTATCGCCCCCTAAAAGTGATATGACTCGTTCATACCATACATGGAATATATAAATGATGTAATTAATGAAATTATGTAACATATATAACATAGATACTATAATGTAATTATATTATACCTATCTATCATTTAGTTTTCATTCCTTTTATATGGAAAATAAATGAAAGTAGCGTTTATGTATACGTACAACCTACCATCTCCATGAATGGTGTATTCCATTTCATTTATCTATATATTATATATAATTATATACTGAATATATATTATATATAAATCATGGTTTAAATTTTGGAAGTAATTAAATCATGATATAAGTAATAATATCAAGAATAAAAAGTCTAAAAAACAAACAATAAATAAAACGATTATTACCTAAAACGTTGCTTTAACTTGGAATTGATAAATGAATGGGTAATATAAAGTCATAAGAGAATCATAAATGATTTAATAATTATAATTATGGTTATGTTACAAGTTAATAATATTTTTAAACTCACTATACAATAGTTTTGGACACATTCTAAGGATATCGGACCTAAGGTAAGGGATAATTTTGCAATCTCATTTTTTTATCCAAGATTGTTTATATGTAAGTATTTACTAGGGATATATTTATCATCCATGTACATGTTTTATAAAAATGTTTTCATAAAATATTTAATCTTATTCTATTTATATTTAAAGTCATTTTTACACATTTTTTACTTTTACTACATGCTATGGAAGGAATCATTTTTTTGTTTACCATACAATGAACTTTTTGACTTTTCTAAAAAAAAGTATGAGGAAAATGTTTTTTAACTTATATGGAATGAATGGTTTTTTAGGGTTTCATGAAACATTATTTCCATGAAGCTTCATCAATACGATTTTAAGATTTTTTTCCACTAAATTGATTTCTTTTAAAATTTCATGGCATTTTGAGAAAAGGAAACATTTTTGAAAAAAGAAAGGATATTTTTTTTTCAAGAATTAATTTCAAGTGTTTTCTCAAAATTATTTTCCATCAAAGATGTCACTATTTAAATAGGGATATATTTATATCCCTATTATTACTATGATTTGATTGTGTTTATTATGGAATGTTATTTTTGGAAATCCATTTGTTTAATATCGATTATTATGGAATGATGTTTAAGTAACACATTTTATGTCATGGGTTATGATATGGTAAATATTTTTATGTTTTTTTTGACACATGTAAGAATGGTTTCATTATGAGATGGTTGGGACCTATATCTCCCTCCAATTCATTGGGTAAAGATTTATATCTCATGAGATAGACATGACTGGAACATTAAGTAAATTTAGTTTAGTAATACATGGATGGAACAACATGTAAACTCGGTTCAGTAATAGACTTTGTCCACTATGATCATCTTGGAACCAATGCCTTTAAACTATATAAATCATATTATGTGATTATTAGTTTTACAAAATTACATGTTTTATGCCAATTCTATTATATCTTAGTTAATTTTCCTTTATGATCATTTCCTTACATACTATGAAGATTTATTTCATGACTTAAGATTTTGATGTTTAAAATTTATGTTCATGTTTTTACATTCAAATGCTTATAGTTTGTTTTATGTTCTCCATGTTAATCCTAACTAAGAATTTGAGATAACCCTTTTTATGTTTTCTTTCCCCTAGGATATAAATAAAGTTTTTAGGTATGAAAACAAATAAAGAAGATATTTATGGGAGATGTTGAAGATCTTTCACCATCTTAGAAGATGATGTTCCGAGTTTCCAAATACACTAAACTAATATAGTATTTGGGCGTCTGTTTTTTTCATGTATTACATATTCTGAAAAATAAATGTAATATCCATGTATGTTAAGTTGGGGTCGTTATAAACCCCCTTCCATTGAAGATTTTATCCATTGTTCTTTAATTTTGAAGTTTTATTCTTATTATGAAATTATAGAATATAATAAACAATGTGAAAGCACAAGGTTCATTCTATTAAAGATTAAAATATCCGGTGATTGAATTTATAATCCTAAAATAGTATTATAATAATTTCTAATAATGTAATTTTTTTGCCTTTCATAAGAGTTTTTTAAGTCTTCTAGATAAATATTATCACACAATATCAAGTAATAGAAGAATATAATGATGTTACCGGATCTAGGTCAATGAATTTTTACAATTGATTTTTCTCCACATAGATGGGTTTTACCCCTCCCATGAAATAAAATTTAATCTTCCTTATGATAATATATTTTACAATTTTATAGTACTAATACTCCAATGTTTAGTTAATCCAAAAAATCAAACTTGAAATCTTTCACTAACAAAACTTGTTGGAACTATTTTATATATACATTAAAAATATCATGTTTTATACATAAAATCTTATAAATCAAACTATTTCTATAATTATTATCCTTTATTTATCCATTTTATTAATTACAGAAAAATAATCCTACATTTTTTCATGAACAATAATGAAATCATCAAATTCCATATTTTTTTCCTCACTCTAATTCACTTCATAATTATTATCAAAAATTTATTTTATAAATATATATTAAATTATACTTGATATACATTTAATTAAAATGATAAATCACCAATTTGGACTATAATCTAGTCCCTTCCAATTACTAAAAAGTACCTTTCAATAATTAAAGGATGTTTTAGGTTCATATATCTCATTTAAAAGAAAATAAACTATAAAGAAAGATTTATTCACATTTACCAAAACATATTCAAACAAACAAAATGTATACCCCTCCATTGTAACCAATATTAAAGAGAAATTTTATTGGAATTCATATCTTCTAAAAAAATACTTTTAAATTTTAATTATGACATAATATTCATACTCACACCAAAATTACACAAAACATACTAAAATTCCTATGAATAGATATTGATATGTATAAAAAACTACTTATATCTTGTTTATTCTTAGGTCTACTCCTCAAATACCACTACTGAGAATTACCCCATTAGAGTAATCATGAAGATATCCTCTAGTTTCTTTTTATTTGTAACCAATTACCTCATAAATTTTTATTATATTGTAATGTTTCTAAATATCACATAAAAGTAATGTTGTTTTGATTATTTTTTAAGATTTAATAAAACTTTATTTAAATTTCTTAAATACCCCCTCATTGAAATATCTCTAATAATGGTAATTATGGATTGTATGGTGGTGGAAATTATTATCTCACATCATTTTAGCTTCTTTAACATTTTTCATCCCTTTTCCCTAACTTTCCTTCTATTTTTTATTTCTTTTACATGTTGTATTATAACTATTTTATTACTTTCTTCTATGATTCTTCCACTTCTCAAGTAGATAACCTTCACCTAACCTCTTAGGTTGACCCCTGTGTCACCTAATAGAGTTCCTCCTGGTCTATAATTTTTTTTATTTGTAATATAACCAATATGAAATTCAAAATTCCTTATCAAATAAAAAATGATTTATTAAATTGGATTCTATGTTCTTAATAAAATATTGAGTGATTTTATTGAAATATATAAATGTTTCCTCCAATACTTTTTTTATATTCTATCCTTATTATTGGAATTTGAGAGAAACAATATCTTTTTGGAAATTTTTCACATTATATTTATTATTTTTTTTGAGGTCACCATCTTTAAAAATTATTTTTCTAAAAAAATCAATGTAATTTAAATATTTAGTATATATACAATGGTATTGATTCATTTTAATCATTTTATAAACCATCAACATTAAAAATTAAAATAGGTATCCATAAAACCATTATAGTACACCATGTAAACTCCTTTATCACATTGCACTCTATTTAATTACCATTGAAAAATATTATTTAACATTTTATCCAATAATTTATAATAATTTTAAAATAATTTATTAATAAATAGTATTATAGTGATAACATCCGTGATCAACCTATTACATCAAGATAATCCTTTATAAAATGTTTTAACAAGAAATTTTTTTTAAAGACCATAATGGGGAAACTTACTTAACAAGTCTTTTAATATCTTTATTTATTTATAAATTTACTCTATGTTAAATTGATTGAAATTTAAAATGTATACATGTATATTTAGATATTAATAGTGATGAAATAATCTTGTAAGGAAAAGTATTTTCAACTCTTCCCATATAGAGATGGAATGTAGTTTCAATATTTGAATCCACTCATTATATTTGTCTCAATGAAAATTTGAAAAAAATTATCTTTACCACGTAAGGAGAGACACAATGAAATAAAAAAGTATAAAAAATTTTAGTTAAACTTACCAAGTGTGAGTTCATATATTCATGGTGTAGCCTTTTGAATTGAATTTATTTTTTTATAATTTTAATGATCACAACATTTATCTTATTTTTTTTGTAGTAACCGATGGCATAAGGATGCTAAATCATACCCCCATACTAGATGTTCGATTATAATTTATTAAAATTTACACCCTAAATTATCCTATTTATATGAATTGTTCTAACTCAAGATTTTGATCAACTCTATCCTTGTTCACTTCAATATTTTTTACATCAAACTCTTTTCAGTATCAGGATCATATCGAAAAAATTTATTTACCAATTCAAAAATATTACCTCAATGTTTTACGAATCAACACATTTTAAATTAAAAATTTAATTCAAAAACAACCCAAGAATAAAAATGAATATAAATAAAAATATAAATGTAATATAAAAAATAATTTTCTTGATCTATCAAATATCAAATTCCTGTATGTTCCAAAATTCCCTAGAAACAGTGACACATGAGTAATCAATGTTTGTAAATTTTTATTAATTTTTTAAGCACTAAACTATAATTACTTATGATCTCTCTAGTATTGATTGCATAGAGAAAATTTCGAGCCTTAGAGTAGTACATTAATTCAAATGATTAGATGAAAAGTTCAAGTGTTTTTGGTTTTTATATAACTAAAAAACAAAATTTATAAAATTCAAATAAAAACATGTTGAAAATTAAAATGTGTAGAATCAAGAATTAAATAGAATTATTTCATTCTTAATGAGTAATTAATTATTTTTAGAATTGAATAAAAATAAAACCTTTAAATAGTATATGTTCTATAATTATTAAACTATTTATTTCCTTTTCTTTACAATTTAATTAATTTAATAAATGGGTAACTCAAAACCATTTTTAAATATTAATAAATTAGTCTTATTTTAAGATTAATAATAAATTCAATCCATCTAGTTTAGAAATTAATCTATCATTCTTCCAAGTAACAGGCACTATTCTACAATACAAATAGTGTTTTAGGAAAATAAATGATTGTATAAATAAAAAAATAACTTTTAAAAATAAAATAATATAAAATAATTAATATCCCATTAAATACAATATTAACACAAAATATGAATCCTTATATATCCCTTTAACAAAACATCGAAATATAAAAATATAAAAAATTAAAAAAATAAACTAATTCAATATATAAGTAAATGATTTAAGACTAAGAAACTCTAGTCTAGTTGGGTGCTCTACTTGATGATGATTTTCTCAATTATGTTTAGTGGGGTGTTTATAAAATAATTTGGTCAGTTAAAATTTCTACATTTTTATTAAGCTTCAGAAATATACATCTTGATATATATTATCTCTATTTTAATCTATTATTTGATCCATAAATTTATTTTAATTTTTCAAAATAAATTTATAATTAATATCATAGAAACCCCTAAAAAAGTTGTTTACATATGCTTTTATCCCATGAAAACCACAATTTCTTTTTTGAATTTTCAAAAAGTTTTTGAAATTAGTAAATTTCAAATTTATATTAATTCATTTACACTATATTATTTTGAGTTTTAAACTATGATTAGTTATTCTATTCATAAAAAATTTTATCTCTATAACTATTCCTTTTTCCCCCCATAGAGAAATACTATTAAAATATTGTAAAACCACTTAGTATCTTGTGACACAGATAATGTTATCAATACATATTTATTTTATCTGTAATTTTTTTGAGTTTTATAGTGTCTCAATTGAAAATTATGAAATTCAATAATTTTTTCTAGAATTCATAGTCCTAGAGACCATGAAAGGAGACTATAAAATGTTAAAAAATTTAGATAGTACACTTTTCATGACCAGAAACACAATCTCGAAGACCATACCATCAATCCATGCACTTTTATAAAAGTTGATAATAAACATTTTAATGTTTTGAATTTTTATAACCATCACTCGTTATCTCTTATTTGTACTTTAAAGTCTTCTAGGAGAATTTCCATCAACCAAACTCACTTACTCCTATCCCCTCACTTGTTTTGTAGTGGCATATTGGTAAAATTATAAGTTAAGAGCCTTAATATTCTCTTTACTCCTTTTTTTATCTTATATTCTCCTTGTTCTTTTTTATATTAAATTATAGCCATGGAAAGACAAATTCATGATTAGGTATTGTATAAATTTTAGCAATTTTTTCTTTTAGGGTGTGTGAAAATCCTTTATAGCTCTAATATACTCTTATTTGGAGGAATCATTTCATTTAAACTTATTTAAGGTAAGCGATTCTACACATTTCATTTTATTTAACATAACCGTGGGTGTTTGGTATTTTAATATTTATTTTTTATATTGTTAATATCTCTTTTAAAAAATTATATTACATTTATCTCTATATTTCTATTCATAATTATAAAATATAAGTTTTGTTAAAGGGATTTCCACAAATGACATTCAAAAATATTAATTTAAAATGATTCTTGACACTTTAAAGGTTTTAGTAAAGAGATACCTAATTTCATTATTATGTATTTGAAATCTATAATTTATAAAATTAATTATTTTTCATTTTTGATGGATAATTTCATGGTATTAAAATATTTTTTGGAAGGCTTATCATTTTTTGACTTGAACTAAGGGTGATATTATTTTTATTACATACTATACATAGGTACCATTTTATAACATATGTAATTTCTAAAACATAAGAAAGGGGTGATCTCAGATTATTAGTAAGGGTAAGCTTAGAATGGAATCTATCATGAATAGATAGGAATAAACATTAAGGTAAGGTGAATAACTGAGACACAATCCATTTAAACATAATTTTTAGAATAATATGGTAAGAATAAATGATAATCAAATAATTCCATATAAATAATCACATGGATATTCTAATTATTGAATAATCATATAGAATATCAATAAATTATCTCATAATGAGGGAATAAATAATTATGGACATCATAAACATATCTTCAAGGATTTAGCCAAGACACCATACATAATTGGGTAAGGCTTCAACCAATACCCTATGTAGTTTGTCTCATGAGACCTACCGATGCATAGAGGGTATATAACTGGGCCCACCCATAACTTAATATGTCTAATGAATTCATCTTATGAAAGTGATGAAAAATAATCATCATATACTATCATATTAAATGTTATTAACTTTCCCCAATCTGTAAACATAATCATGAACTATCCAGAGTAATATGATGACCAATATCAAAATAGCACATCTATAGTCAAATTGATCATAAAACATTTAATAAAATATAGTATATGGTATCATAATATACCCAACTAAATTATGTAGAATATCCAACAAAGGATGTTGACATATATGAAAATTATCTAATGAAATCATTAATTTTTTTTGAGAGAAATACCCTTTTTTACATTGAAATAATTTATTTAAGAAAAGATGTGTAATTATGAAAGAAAATATTTTATTAGAAAAAAAACTTATAAAAGTTTAGAAAAATATTTAAAACTACAATTAATCATGAATTTGAAAAAATCCACACATTAATCATAAGTTAAAAAACATTCCTTCTATATTTTTGTCAAAAAAGTCATAAAGTACCTCATTTGGAAAATGAAAAATATTCCTTTCAGATTGTTTTATAAAAGTAGGACATGGGTAAACATACAATACTAATTAATAGGATAATAGTAAAAACCCTTTTGAAAATATTTTTAGAAAACATGGACATGGAAGAAAAATATTCCCTAATAGATACTTAAAGAGAAAAAATATTGATTAATGACAAGATTGTGAATTAAACCCGTAACTTAGGTATGATTTCCTCTACACAGATACAAAACTCCTATATAATGGTTTTAATCATATTATTAAATTATAAAATAATCATAATAATATTTATTATATCATATATGACTCCATATAACATTTTACCACTCATTTATTAATAATATTTTATTCATTTCACTATTTCGGGTGTTAATTGCCAGGTTTTCTCATGCATGTTTTTTCATGAAAGTACCAATTCTATTGAAAAGGATATATATCCAACATATAAAGAATAATATTAATGTAATAAATATTATATTTTATCATTAAATATAGTTCCAGAACCACTCTTTAATGTTGAACATATATAATGAATCACATCACTTTGTGGAGACGGTAAGCCATATATATATACGAGTGATGATATGATTTATATATGGTTTAAAGGGTAAGTAATTAGATGTTATATTAATTTTCTAGAATAAATATTATTTAATTATTATCATAAATACCTATTATTTACATCATAATAACCATACAAGTAAAGTAGTGATGAAAAATAGATTACACCACGGTGTGGAGACGGTAAGTCATACGTACACACGTACAATGTTTTCATTTTTCATAGGATCAATTAAAGGTGGAATATTGTTGCACCATAATAATAATAAATTTGGATGATTTTGTAAAAAACACATGAATATGAATTATAAGAAGAAATAAACTTGGATGAGTTGGAAAAATTATTACCTATTCTTCAGCAGAATTCCTTTAGATCTATTCTTAAGTGATCTATTTTGGAAGTAAAAAAACCTATAGAACATAAATAATTATTTTTATAAGATAAATGGTAAGGTTTTTGTCATGATATATGGCCACAATTCCTGTGAGTAAGTGAGGGAGGAGGTGAACTTTTTATAATTGAGGTGAGGGGAACTTTTTGAAACTCTAAAAATATTAAATTAATATAAATTAATTTTCATTTAAAAATGGATCCACAGTGAGTTATTTAGAATTTATTATGAGTATAGGTCTAAATAATCTCAAATAATAATTTATATACATGTTTAGTTTACATTCTTACCCTTATAGGTTGGCTTTAACCCTTATTTAATCCCTTTAACTCTTACTGTGATAACATGTGTTTTTACTCCTTAAGGGTTAATATTGTTTCTATAAAATGAAAAAAGAACCATAAATGGATCATTGATGAAATTTAAAACATTATTAAAATAATTATTCTAAATTTTATGTTTTTATGAATTTTATATCATTTAATAAAATAATATTTATTTTAAAATATCATTAATGAAAATTTGGATACTATTCATTACGTGACTTTTTAAAAATTTCATAATAAAATGATATATTAAAAAATCTTTTAAAAAATCAATTAAATGTAATATTTATCTATAAAATTCATTAATGACATTAATTATTTCAAATTAGATTTATTTTAATATTTTTATAATCATTTTTTTAATATTCACATTAATTAAATGATTACTACATCATTATTGTGTAAGAATTTAAGGTAATAATTTATTTTTTAAAAATTTAAAATAATTTATCATGATTAAGATAATAATTTTATATTTAAAACGAATATTTATATTCTAATATATGTTATGAATAACCACATATTAAAAATGTAATACTTATTAAAAACATGAGTATGACATTTTTGACTTTTCAAAAAATAAAATTCTATAAAAGGATTAAAGTAATCCAAGTTGATCAAAGAGGGAAAAAATCTTTCCAAACATGATTTTCATGTAAAATAACCCTAAAAATAAAATTATAACAAGTTTTAGGGTAATTTTATAATATTTCTAATATTATTTTTACTCTTAATTACCCTATTTACCCTTAACTGTAGTAATTAATAATAACTAGAGTTACTATTCGGATTGTAAAAAAGTAAAAAAGGGCCTAATTACTAAATTTTTACCTTATTATTATAAATATGGAATCTATTTTTCAAAATTTAAAACACATAATTGGAAAAAATTAATTTAAAATTAATCCTTTTGATGGGGTGAGAAAAGAGGTTGTTAAAGTGAAAACATTTAAAAGATTGAAATGTTTTTCTATCCAAATTCAATGTAAAAGTAATTACAATGAAATAAATTGGATTAAACAATATATAATTTATATAATTATATTTCAAAATAAATAAAAAATATAATTTATCACTCTAAATTATTTAGATTAAATAATTATTTACAATTAAAATGCACTATTATTTTAATATACATTAAAAAATGAAACATATGAGAAAAATACCAAAAATTTAACCAAAGTAAATTTTTATATTTCTCCTTCAGAAGTAAATTATATTTTTTCAAATATAATTTATAAAAGTTTATTTTTTTAAATAAGTACGCCATTAAAAGGTGGTAGAATAGATTTTAGAACAATATAGCCCTTTAATGCATAAAATTGGATTCATTATTGTCTTATGACTATAAAATATTTTGGATGAATGTAATTTTTTTATTAAATATATGATATATAAATTTCATAATTTTTTTAATAATATTCTTTCTCCCTAATTTAATGATTATATAATAATCATATTTTATTACGTGTTTAAGCTAGGTGTTGCGTGCAACATAATCTATCGATGAAATTGAATTTATTTAAAAAGAGATATACTATAATTTCTTGGGAGGTTATATTTATGGTATATATTATTTTCTTATGTTCTAATTATAAAACATGATTTTTCTTATATATATGAATCAAAACGACATAATCCAAATTTTTTATTATAAGAATGAAGTATTAGGGAATAATATGACAAGCATGGTTAAAAGGTTAAGAAGGAAGTTGAATGAAGGGTGTGTTTTTGAATCGAGTTTTCAAAATTATTGATATAGTGGTATTTTTTCAATGACATTCTAATATATTCTAAATACTATGATAATCATGTAGAAATTAAGGATTATTCTATAGTTTTTTTTCCAATTATTTCTTGAAATATATGTTATATGGAGTCGATACCTTTGAAAAGTGGTGTAGTTAAATGGTGATAATTTTTGGAGACATTAATTTAAGGACATATGATAAAGGGATAAATGAACATTTTGGTTAATATGCTCTTTATGTTAAGGAAATAATATTTAATTAAGTTTATTTGTTTTTTGGAAAAAATAAGCTTTATAAAAAACCTTAGCGGTTAAAAAATGATTTGATGATAAATGTTATTTTAAGGCGATTAATGATAATTTTGGAGACATTTATTGAGGTATATGTAACTCTTATTTTTAACATGTTAAAATGTTATTTAAGGAATAATGAATTTATATTTTTTGGACATAAGTTTAAAGTTATTGATAACCTTTAGGTTTTTATGATCTTTTATTATTAATGGTACTTTTAAGGATGTTCATATTATTTGTATATATGTTATAAGATTTTTTTTAATATGGTTTTTGTAAAAAAGGTATCCTATCATATACAAAAAGTTCATTTGGGGTTGAACCCAAAACTAAAGGGAGAACAGGGTATAATGCTTACCACTGGGCTACACGAAATCCTATTTAGTATGAAATTGTTTTTCTACTTAAACAATTTGTTAGATAATGATTAATTTGATTTTTAGAACAAAATTTTCTTCTTGTAGATAACCGTGGGACTGAAAAGTGATTTGGTTAATAAATAATTAATGTTCTTTCAGAATAAGTTCAATATTTTTGGAACCTTAAATGATTAAGGTATATAGTATATTATGGTATTTTATTTTTAGAATAAATGATGAATTCTCTTTTGGAATAATATATGATTTAGTGTGGATTTATGGTGATATAGGTTATTTTTGAAAATTATTAAAATATTTTGTAGATTATTTGATTATGATATATTAATTTTTGGTTATAAGGCTTTATGAATGACTAATGTTGATTGGAGATAAATATTAAATTATTCTAAGAAGAATATGTGACAAAGTAATTATAATTTTTAGGTTTTAAGCTTGGTAATGAATATTTTGAATAATTTCAAAAGAAATTTATTTATGGAATGATTTAGTTGAACTTGGGTTTTACTGTTGAATTTTGGAGATTAATTTTATATTTATTCGTTTGAAGGTTTATTGTCATGACCTGTCCCAGAGGGCCCATTCCTTGACTACCCCAAGGCCGCCTTCGATAGGCCTGGGGATGGAGACAAGGACTGGGTAGGAATATCCCAAAATGGGAGGCATTTACCTAAGTACCCATACACACTCACATATCTCCAAGCCCTAAATGCTATAAAGTAAAAATACAAAGTAAATAGTGCATGCAAACACTAAGATACCAACCCCAGAGTACAATAGTAGGAAACTGGAAAGTTAACAGGGCCAAAATACAATCCCACCAAAAGAAGGAGTTTGTCAAAGTGAATACACAAGTTCCTAAAACTCATCTTTAGAAATCCCTACCTAAAAGGTAGGTGTAGGATAGTTGTCTGAAGCCGTAGGAGCACAAATCATCTTTAATAGACACTATAAGAACCAACTAGTCTTGGTCCACCTATTACCCCATAAAATCATCAATAATATTCATAAGACATGACACGTGTGGTTAAAGCCCATACAGGGGTGAGTAAAACAATACTCCGTTTAACACCCTGCAACAACAAAGGAATACAACTAAGAAATACACGAAGTACACCATAAATAAATACATGAAGTATACCAAAAAGAAATACACCAATTATACCATGAAGAAATAAACGGTACAATATAAAGGAAACAAATGATGTACAATCATCTCACACAGGTATAAGTCTATATCATGAAAAGTAGGATTATGAGACGTAGTCCACAGAACACCCAGTATCAGTAACACATAGAGTGTTGATAACACACAAAGTGTCGATAACACACAGAGTGTTGATAACACATGGAGTGTTGATAACGCATGGAGTTTTGATAACACATGGAGTGTAGATAACGCATGAAGTGTCGATAACTCATGCAGCCCCCAAGTCACGTAGTCACCAAGTTACAGCCAATCGCAGGATTCTGCTAGTAGTGCGCTTGTTCCAGAAAAACCTACTCCTTAAGAAAATAAATCAGAATAAAACTTATATAAAGACTCAATTATAGTATCTCAAATGGACTGTCTTATCATAAGGTTCCCAAAATAAAAAATGACTCATCAAATAGACACACTGTTCGAAAATTATGGATGTTTTCAGAAAAAGGTATGACCCAACCCGGTTCGGTCAACCTGACCCAGATCATTGGGTCTATTTCGGCCGAGATTTTTAGGCTGTTGGGGCTGTCCTGATGGGATGTTGGGCCATGTTCCACTGGATCCCGCCATCCGGGCCGCTGAAGTAGCTTAGTCTGTCCAACCCGACCCACTATATGCGGGATGACCCACTTCTCCCACATGGGGCTGACCCAGCCACATGTACCTGATCAATGCGGTGCCACAATGGTCAACACAGATGGCCACCACATCCCTGACCTCCCCTGTAGACTCTTCCAATGGGGCTCTACACGGACCTAGCTACAGACACGGCTCCTTTCCACTATATCTTTGGTCGCCGCCCATAGCATCCACCACTACAGGCTCCCACACGGTCTCGCCTGGACCATGACTTCATACCCTACCATTGGCCACCCCATCTATGGCCCTTCTTCCTCACGCTCCACCCAGCCTGGCCCCCCACAGGGCCATGTACCGCTTCAGCCACCGGATGCCGTGTTGATGGTCCATTGTCCGCCGCACGCTCTGCCTGAACCTGGCCGGAGCCACTACTCTGGGCACCGCCTTGCGTCACCACATACCTCTGCCTTGGGTGATTTTCATCGTGACTTCGCTGTCACACCTCCGCGATGTCATTGCGTTTTCGGATCCCTGGTCTCAAATCGTTGCACCACGAATCAAAGGTACAATGATCCTTTGTTCATATTTTGTGAAGAATGAGGAACACATAAATATTGGAGGAAAGATATAATTTCACAAGAACACAAAAATAATAGATCTTTTCCCTGTTCATGTTAGCCTTGATTCGTTCATGTTAGAATAAAGAATGGATATGGAATAAAATGAATATATAAACTGAATCATACCTGATAATTAACCCACATAAATTGTCCATCCCATAAGAATTATTGAATTGTGGATCAACCTATTCATGTGTGGGTCTGTATTCATCGTTTAATTTTAAAAATAATAGGGAAAATATCGTGAATAACATAAATTCCATACCTATAGTTTGGATCAGTTATTGAAAAAAGGAAAAGCTGCATTGTTGTCATTCATCGATCTGTCGATCTTCGATCCAAGATCTGATCTCCAATCTGTCATCGTCGATTCTCAACCCACCGATGTTCATTAGAGACAACTCCTTCTCCACTTTTCAGAGGAATTCTAGTGTTATGAAAATAATCCTGAATTCTATGACAATGTTCATTTAAAAAAACCTTAATGCATCACAATAAAATATTTTTATTAAATATTTTTTTACCGATACGTCTAAAAAACTAAATTTTTCATCTAGCTCATGCCGGATGATGTTTGGCCCCACTAAAGGTAAAGTTTCTATTCTAAACATAACTGTGCCCTTATATTTCTAACACAAACACCCATTTAGAAGTTATTCCAATTTAAATAAAAACATCCCATGCGCTTTATTAAGAACATAATATAATTCAACGAACTATTCTGGGAACACCGGGCCTCATAATCACACGCTATCTCTGCACCTAGTCTTGGAATTTTCCCAATTAATTTATAAAAATAAAACTAGAGAAAAGAAAAGTCATTAAATTCTTTCTATCATAGGTCTTTACATCCCTAAAATCCAAAATAGGGGATAATCAACAAAAAGTTGAGGGTACTGAGCATGAATCTAAGCCTCCCTCTCCCAAGTGATCTTCTAGAGATTCCTATGCTACCATAGAATGCACACCAGTGGAATAGACTTCCCACAAAGGATCCTTTACTACCGATTCTCAATCTCCACCGGGTACTTCGTAGAAGTCACTCCATCATCAATTTTCAGCTCACCCCAGTCGATTAAATGCTATGGATCATGAACGTACCTCCTCAGCTATGACACATAGAAGATGTTATGCACCCTATGACAATTTTGGGGGTAGAGTTAGGTGGTACGCCACCTCACTAACTCTACACATAATCTAAAAAGGTCTGATGTATCTCATAGATAACTTGCAGCCCCGACCCAATATCCAAAATCCCTATCGAGGTAAGAACCAAAGGAATAGATGGTATCCATCCAAGAACTCCAAGGGCCTTTGTCTCCTATTAGAATATGGCTTTCGTTGGATTTGTGCAGTCCTCATCTGCTCTTCGATGATTAGCACCTTTTCGGTGGTAGCCCACACCAACTCTGGACCCATGAGTGTTGAATCTCCTGGGTCAGCCCATAAAAGTGGTGACCTGCATGGGAACTTGTACAAGGCCTCAAAAGGTTCCATAAATATAATGGAGTGGTAGTTGTTATTGTATAAAAAATCCACTAGAGGTAGGAAATCCTCCCAACTGTGGCCAAAGTCTAAGATGAAAGCATGTATTATGTCCTGAATAACTTGAATGGTCATATATATATGGTCATCCATCTGGGGATAAAATTCTATGCTCAAGCGTAACAGAGTCCCAAATTCCTCCTACAATCCCTTCCATAATCATCATGTGAAACGAGAGACAAAATTTTAAATGATCATCGATGGTACTCCATGATGCCGAGATATCTCTTGCACATAGAGGCATCCCAAGCTCTCTATTAGACTTTTCTCATGGATTAGTTGGAATTGGGCTAACTTGGTGAGTCGATCAATGATCACCTAGATGGTATCGTGTCCCCTAGATGTTCGTGGTAAACCTATCATGGAGTCTATAAATATACCATCCCACTTCCACTCTGGAACCTCAAGTGGTTGGGTCAGGCCTACTGGAACCTGGTGATCAACCTTCACATACTGAAAAGGGGGGCATCAAGAAATGAACCCTACCACTACCTTCTTCATCCCCGGACGGATGAACAGGCGGAGAGTACCATTCAAGTTGTTGAGGACATGCTATGTGCATGAATCCTAGACATTTCTCGTAGTTAAGAGGATCACCTACCACTGGTGGAGTTTGCATACAATAACAGTTTCAACTCCACCATTGGTATGGCACCGTTTGAGGTCTTGTGCGAGTGACCATGAAAGTCACCACATTGTTAGGTTGACCCAAGAGAGTCAACACTCATGCGTTTAGAGTTTGTGTGGGCTACCACCGAGAGGGTTCAAATCATCTAGGAGGGGATGGGGACTGTATGGATCATACAGAATTAGTATGTTGATAGGAGATGGAGGCCCTTGGAGTTCAATTAGGGAGACCATGTGTTCCCCCAATCTTTCTACATTCATCATTCTTTGAAAAATATGAATAAAGGATCGTTTCACCTTTGATCTATGGTGAAATAATCTGAGACAAAGGATCCCACATCACAACAACATCATAGAGGTGTGACGATGAAGGTGCGGTGCAAATCTGTCATGACTTGACCCATGCCATGGCTTGAGCCACAACTACCCAAGCCCAACTCCATAGGCCAGGGGATGGAAATAAGCACTGAAGGCATGAAAAACCCAGGGAGGCCTTTTCCTAAGTACCTGTACACATGCACACAACCAACTCAATGAAAAAGTGTATAATAATAGATACAAAACTGCTATATATATAAACTCCAAATATGAATTGACCTCTAAATAGTAGAATTACAGTATAGTAAACTGAATGGGAAAAAGGCGAAAAATACACACCCAACCAGAAAAGTTACACAACCCAACAAAAAGTTGTAAAGTAAAATATCTGAGAGAGCCTCGCTCCTTGATCCCAAGCTATGACCACCGCATATGATCCAAACACCCATTATCACTAAGCTTCTCTGATGTCATGATCAAACTATCTATCACATGAAAGGGAACACCAAGTGCGAGAAATCCCAATAAGGGATGAGTATAAAAATACTCAGTAGGATGCCCCGAAATATCAAGGGAGTAGAAAAAGATTTACTGAAGAGGGGATAAGTAGATAGAACAAGGTATAGTAAAAGGAGTTCAAATCAACCCAACAAGATAGTGAAGTAAATTTGTCCAAACACATGGTGTTGGAAATTGTGGGAAGATAAAGAATCTCATAGAGTCTTTGCTACCTATAGTAGGATAGTAGACTCGTCCAACCAAAAGAAGCTAGACATAGAAAGAACATGGAATACCCTATGTGTCTTCACCTCTTATGGAAGGAGAGTAACCAAAACCCAAGGAGTGGGTAATGGAAATAGAATAAATATATTATATGTCAAAGAAACCCAAACGATAGAGTATGGGGATCTCCATCTCATAAGCTCAGCCTAGGAAAAGAGTAGCTAACAGTCCCAGAAGTAACCACCATCGATGTACAGTATCATGTATGTATTCCCTAAGCTACAAGTCAAAGGGACTCAATCACCACACCTTAATACTAACCACTTTGGGCGGAACTATGTCTCCCTCATAGTTTTAGGTCGCATCACAAGGACACATCTTGGTGGGAAAAGTGCCCCTCTTACTTGTGAGTCCAAAGTTGCATCAAAGTACATCTCATCACTAATACATATTTGAAAATAGTAAAACCAGAGTATAAGAAACACACCCTAGTATTTTAGGGGGATTCCAATCTAATAGTCTTCATAGAAGACCCACACCATGATGTGTTAAGGGGATTCCACTCTTGTACATCGAGGACCCTCACCCTAGTGCGTTAGGGGAATTCCAATCAGAAGTAGCTGATAGAGGATCCACGCCCATGTCGATGGGGGATTTATCTCTTATTGTCACAGAGGACCCACGCCCTGGTGTATCAAGGGGATTCCACTCTCATAGTAGTTGTAGGGGACCCATGCTCATATAGATGGGGGATTCCACTCTTGGTTATCAATGAACTACACTGGCCATCCCTGCTGGATGGTACCTCTCAAAAAGTACTAATATGCCAGGGCCTAATCACTACCATTGTCTGACATCCCCTGAATAGGTGTAACATCACTAAATACACTATGGAGGGAACCATCTCATTCCACGTGAAAACACACACAGGATAGGCTGATCACGAGCCAAAATCCGAGTCCAAAAGAAGGAGATATTAAAGATATAATAATTCACAGAGTAGTACACGATGCGTGTGGGGACCACAAAACGTGTGAGCCCACCTCATCACCAGGCCATGTACTTAACCATTATCTGGTACTAAATTGAGATCAAGTATCCCTTGGCATTCCAGGGTACTTCCAGAGTATATGACATATCTAGTTAAAAGGCTGATGAGTGCACGATGCTCGTTGTTGATCTGAAGGGTTGAAAATATAACTTTACTGACATGTCTCATTAAGCAGCTGAGAACATTTGACCACATCTCTTCATATATCTTCTCCACTCTCACAAGAGTTGAAGATGACCGAAGCTGTGGGTTCTCTTCAACCAAAAGAGACGAATCTTTCACTGATATTCCTTTCAAGTCTCCACATTTAATTAAAACATAAAGAAGGATCCAAACATCCAAATATATCACACCATTGTGATACTTATGAAAAAAATGCAAGACCGTCTATTCATTCACCTTAATTAGACATCCGATGGAAAATTTGTATGTCACCACATTTTACTTGAAAAACCTAACGTAGGTCCAACACCTTGATCCTGAAATAATTTATATAGATTGAAACATTTCGATACTCATGAAAAACACACGGGATGGACTAATCGACCATCCAAAACATATACTTGGTGGAAAAGTTGTATTTCACTACAAAGCGTGCGAATCGGGCCCCGTGAGGCCCACACCTTGAATTAGATTAAACACCTGAAAGTATTCTTGAAAAGTTCATCTAGGACCAGGGCCAAGCTACCACTGACGATTCATTAATTGGATATCCCATGTAGGTTCCACATCTAAAACATGAAGCCCAAATAATAGTAATAATATTATTATTAGTATTAAAATTATGCTTTTTGTTTAACTGAGAAATGATCCCAAATTTTTAAGCATCCAAAATGGCCTAAAAAGGACCGTCTTAGAAGTAGGGTTATGTCACCGCAGATGGCACATAAAATGGGTGCCCCATTTAAATGATCGGTCCGTTACAAGGTTTCCTAATAATAATAATAATAATAATAATAATAATAATAATAATATTATTATTATTTAACTTCAGACGTTTAGTTTAATTGAGACTAAAACCAAGAAATAAATGTCCTGAATCAACTGTCTTAAATACAAGGCCACATCACCACTGAAAACATTTCAATCAGATGTTGCACAAATGAGTTTTGACGGGTCAAATATTTAATAATAATATTAAATCTAATGTCTCGCGTGTGTTTCGTGGACCCCGGTCACGAGTCAGGGTAAAATCTCCAAAAAAAATCTTAAAATGACCATATTGAGAATGAGGTTATGTCATAATTTATGGTGATCTAAATAGACTCCCAATAAATAGATATGACTGGTCAAGGATTTAATAATAACATAAGATATAATGTCTCACGAGCATTTTTTGGACCCAGGTCGCGGGTTGGGTAATTATCTGAAACGATCTTAAAATGATTATATTGAGAATGAGATTATGTTATTACTAATGGAACACGAAATGGACTCCACAATGAGTTATGAGGGTTTAAAGATTAATGATAATAATTATACTAATAATAATAATAATAATAATAATAATAATAATAATAATTTTTCATTTTATTTTCCTTTTTCCCTTTTCATCTATGATTTCCCCACCCCTCGCTGGCCAGTGCCACCTCGAATCCCCTCTCCACATCACGGACAATGGATGAATGGACCTAAGGGTTCTCGGCCCCCTCGTGTCCCTCCCCTAACCGACGCACTCGCTAGCCATCTTTAACCTCCTCCGTCTCGGTTGCCTACCACGGCTGGTCGCCGCCCCATGGATCCTCCACACCGGTTGCCCCATCGTGGATTCTCTGCCTCACACACCAGCTGATGGTCTACCTCCTCTTCCATGCCTACTCCATCCAGCATGCTGTCACACTCTTCTCCACTGCCATCCGACCATGCCACCCCATGGCTCCCTTGCACCAGCCGCTTCAGACACTTTCCACACCGCCACACTGGCGGGGATTCGATAGTCTCTTCTGCGGACCACCAAAACTCCTCCAATTACCCATTTCTAGATCTGGGGATAGATCAATGACCCCTACGATGCAAGCTTCACAACACCTGCCTCTGATTGATGATCTGATGGTTGATTAATGCGTCTGAAAGAGAGTGATGGAATCCTCAAAGAATAGATAGATTTTCAGATAAAATTATAGTTTTGAAACATGGATCGATGGATTTTTTAGTGTGGCCATCAAGGATAATAATAAAAACAAAGAAAAAAATTAACAATGAATTAATTTTAAATTAAAACTTCAATTGGAGGTTCAATGGAAAGAAATCCTACCTCAATTTGATCACCTCGACGTCACCAACACATTCGCCTCAGTTTTTCTTCAATTTGCTGATGACCCATTCTTGATTTTTCATAGAACTAATGATAAAGACATTATAGAAGGATACGTAGTAAATAGAGAAATATAAATAAGGGCTAAACCTAATTAATTCCCTCAATCACTATTTATAGGATACTTTCTCAGTGTAGAATCCAAAATTTCTGTGCCCCCTCTTTTTATGCCGCACATAGGTAAAATGCCCCATTACAAACTCAATAATAGTCTTAGATTTATAATCAGAGTCCGTGTTAGAAATTTATTTGATATTACATTTGAGATAAAATAATTAAGTTTAATTATTTTGTTTATGATTTTCCATTGGGTGACTTTTCTCACAGAATTCCCACACCGAAAAAAGTTATACCCCGGCTTGGGTGGATGACACATTCCAGACTCAACCACAACCTTAGATTTATGATCCGAGCTACCATTTAAGAGATATACTATTTCTATTTCATTCATAATATAAAAACACTAAATAATTTTATAAAATTAATTCCGAGCACCCCGGGCCTCAGAATTGCATTCCGTCTCAGCGCCTAGCTCTGGAAATATATGTAGAAATATTCCAAAGTCTTCCAAGGGAAAAAAGGTCTATAAATAATTCCCTCCATCAAGATTTTCATCCCTAAAAATCCAAACAAGGGAAAAAACTCGGGATACTGAGCTCACACCTATATCTCCCATTCCTAGGAAAAACCTGAATGTTTCTCGTGTCGTCACAACACAAAAATCAAAGGGATGGTTCGTCCTTGTAAGGTACACTCCTATTGATGATGTGAATAGGATCACACACCTATCTACTAAGTTGTGACACATGGAAGACGTCGTGTCACCACTCTATCGAATGGGGGTATATCAAGGTGGTAGGTAACCTTGTCATCTCTTTTCATAGTCTCGAATGGCCTAATGAAACTCAGGGGATAGTTTGCCTCCTTAACCAAACTTCTACATCCCATGTCATGGATAGAATCACTGTTTGTCCCTAGAATAAGGTCTCCTTATTCCCTCCATCAGAATATCCTTATGGTCAAATAGCCAAGGATATCTGGTCACACAATATTTCACTGTCGATATTTCACAACCAAGACTCTCATACACACCCAGGAAGAGAAAGAGTCAACACTATTGAATAAAGAAAAACTCTATTCTCCTACTTCACTAGGGTCAACTGTAGGGAAGATAACTACTCTAAAAGTTCCCACATGAGGCATGCATGATACTTTCTGATAAGAGAATCTACTACAATGTTTCCCTTTCCTAGAGTAGACACTACCCCAAAGTCATAGTCATGCAAGAATTTCAACCAGTGTCACTATCTCAGGTTCAAGTATCTCTGGGTGAAGATGTACCTACGACTCTAATGGTCTGAAAAAACCACCAAGAAATCTCCTAAAAGTTTGAATCTCCACATTCTCAGGGTGAAGACTATCACTTCCAACACCACATAGTGAGTCACGTAGTTCTGTTCATGGGGTCTCCATCACCTTGACCTGTAATTGATTAATATAGTACCAAGACTTGATGTTAAGCATGCAAGGTACAAAAAAATAGGGTAGGTGAGTAAACTCATCCAACCACAAGAGGCTAGATGCAGAACGAACGTGGCATACCCTGCATGTATTTTCCCCTCTAGGATGGAGAGTAATCCACAAAACAGGAATGATTCCTATCCCACTGGTATCATATCAAGAAAAAGGGTGTCAAGAAGAAAAACTGTGCTGGAAATGCCCGGACCTGCTCTAACACTCCACCACACAAACTCGACCCAAACACACAAGTTATATGGATTAAACCACCACACCTCGATACTATTCTATTTAGACAGTACTAACTCACCCTCATGGTATTTCTCACGTCACAAAAACATTTCTTAGTGGGGTAATTACCCCTCTTCTCCATGAATTTGTAGCTACCTCAAACAACACTGATACCTCGCATCACCCCGGTAAAACTTCAACCAAGGAGTAGGTAGAAAAGTGTACTTCACAAAGTTCCTAACAAGATATAAAGTAAAAAAGCAGAAAGGATTCAAGGTTTACCTCTTATCTCATGCTCTATAGGATTATAGACATCCAAAGCTTGTGGTTGTCCATGGACCCAACTTCTAGATTTATGAGCTTGACATGGGCCACATGGTGGTGGTATACATACCTCATAACATCATCTCCCACATCCAACTACTCCTGATCATCTTCTAGAACCACCTCCTTTGGGACAACCTTGATCACGATGTTTTCTCTACCATGGTGGTCCACATACTGACTTCCTGGTGTTCTCATCACGTATGGTCGGGCAGTCTTGTGACAAGTGACCTCACCCATCATAAGTATGGCATCAACCCTCCCCATACAATCCCTGTGCTCTGCACTTCCTTGGCCCCATACAATTATGTGCCTCAGACCGATAATGGGGAGGCCTCCTGTGTTGAGATCTCATTGAATGACTCCTGCCAGATATGGTAGACATCTCATCTTTGTTTCACTCACTGCCACAACTAGCTGTATGGAATCCCTCTGACAAAAATTTCTCTTTCACTAGTTCTTGATCTATCACCCCAGTATAGGTGGGGATGAACAAGGGTACAATGATAACACATATCTCTCTACAAAGTCCCTACTAAAACATCGGTGTTCAGAAGTAGCCATCATAGATCATGTACAGAGAGTGGCATGCAAGGTCTTTGAACCTAGTTGCATACCCATCCACCGTCATCCCAACCTTCTAAAGCTCTAGAAGCTCCCAGTCCTGGATGGAGTGCATGTAGGAGGGGTAGTACTCCTCAAAAAAGAGTTGTTGGAAGTCATCCAATGAGAGTGCCAAATCATCGAGTATATGAGTTACTAGGATCCACCATCACCCAACAGCTCTATTGAAAAGGTTGGATTCCAAATCCACTATATGATCTATCGGTGTCTGTACAGGCCTGAAGATGCCGACCACCAAATCTAGCCAGACCTATGCTATTTGAGGGTCTGGGGCACCATGGAACCTCAACAGTCTCTAGTTCTATAACTCACGGAGTGCACTCAACCTATGCACATCCTCAGCCTACTCTGATAGGGATGTTTGCTACTGAACAGGTATAGGTGTTGCTACCTACTCACCTGGAGAAAGGGGATCGCATGATGGGTCCTTAACTGAGGCCTCATTTCTCACAGGGTCATCATCATAGATCGAATCTAGTATCCTAAATGGATGTCATCACAGAAACATCCTAAATATATTATAGGAGTACCGTAGTCAAATGAACATATATATATATATCAACAAAAACAACGGGGAGTAGACTCAAGAAGGACAATCAAAGGCTCAAGACTATATGATGCATGTACCACTGTTCCCCGCAACAAGTGTCTCAGGGTGTCGAGTTGACAAACAAGAAATTAGGGTCCTGGTGAATGGATACGTTGGCTTCCCGTACCATCATTGGACTCCCTATCTTGGGAAATTATCTCAAGACACTTTGAAAAAATTTCCCTAAACCCAATCAAGAACTTTTTAGGGAAATATTCAAACATAATCCGAAGGGTCTAACCACCTCTAATACCACTTTTTCACGACTCAACCCATATTGAGGCTCAAGCCGCAACCACCCCAAGATCGTCTCCATAGGCTAGTGGTTGGTGATAAGTACTGAAGGAAGAAAAAACTTAGGGAGTCCTTTGGCTAAGTACCTATACACACACACAAAACCGACTTAATGAAAAAGTGTATAGGAAAAGGAAAAGATACAAAAATGATATATATATAATCCAAAAAATATGCATTGACCTCTAAATAGTACAAGTATAGTAGAGTTAACTGAAAGGGAAAAAGGAAAAAAATACACACCCAACCAGAAAAGTGCCACAACCTAACAACAAGTGGGAATGTAAAACACCTGAGAGGGACCCACTCATGGATCCCAAGCTAAAAACATCAAACTTGGTCCAAGAACCCCATATCCCAAAGCTCCTTTGATGTCATGATCAACCTATCCATTGCCTACAAAGGAACACCAATTGCATGCAAATCCCAAGTAGGGGAGAGTATAAAAATACTTAGTAGGATACCCTGAAGGCTCAAGGGAGCATAAAAAGATGTACTGAAGTTGGGAGTAGTAGATAGAACACAGTACAGTAAAAGGATCTAAGCTCAACCCAACAAGAGAGTGAAGTAAACTCATCCAAACACAAGGAGCTAGAAATGGTGGGAAGATGAACATCTTGTTGACTCTTCGCTACCTATAGAAGAAGATTAGACTCGTCTAATCAAGATAATTTGGACACGTAAAGCTTGTGGAAAACCACATGTGTCTTCTCATCTTCTATAAAGAGAGTTACCAAAACCCAAGGAGTGGGTGATGGAAATAATATATATAAATTATCAGTCAAAGAAAACAAAATGAGAGATTATGGGGATCTCCATCTCAAAATCTCATCCCAATAAAAGAATATCCAACATTCCCAGAAGTAACCACAATCGATGCCTAGTATCCCACAGGTCTTCCCAAAACAACAAGTCAAAGGGACTCAATCACTGCACCTTGATACTATCTTCTTTGGGAAGTACTGTCTCACCCTCACAGTCTTAGGTGGTGTCACAAGGATGTATATTGGTGGGAAAAGCACCCCTCTTACCTGTGAGTCCAAAGTAGCATCAAATTACATCTCATCACTAATCCATATCTAGAAAGATCAACCCTAAAGTAGAGGACCCACGACCTAGTATGTCAGGGGGATTCCACTCTAATAGGTATCGTAGAGGACCCACACCCTGATGCATCTGGTGGATTCAACTATTGTTCATCGAGGACCCTCAATCTAGTGCGTTAGGGGGAATCCACTTAGAAGTAGCTGATACAAGACCCATTCTAATGTTGATGGGGGTATTCCACTCTTATGATCATATAGGACCCATACCCTGGTGTGTTAGGGGGATTCCACTCTCATAGTAGTCATAGAGGACCCACACCCATGTTGATGGGGGATTCCACTCTAGGTCATCAAGGAACTACAATGTCTATCCCAAATGGGTGGTACCTCTCGAAAATCACTGATATTCCATTTCCTGATCACTATTATCGTCAGACATCGCCTGAATAGGTGTCACATCTGGAACATCTCACATCGTATCTCAAAAGCCACTATGAAGATCCCCATCATGTTCCACACAAAAAAACACTCAGTATAGGCTGCTCATGGGAAAAATTTGATTCTAAATGAAAGATATATGATATATAAAAGAATTCATAGAGTAGTACCTGACACGTGTGGGACTCACACGTAGTGTGACCTCGTCTCATCGACAAGCTGTGTACCTAACCCTTCTCAGGAACTAAACTATGAAAAAGTATCCCTAGGCATGCCATGGTACTCCCAGAGTATATGTCACATCTAATAATAAGGACAACAAGCACACGATGCTCATCATTGATCTAAATGGTAAAAAATGTAACTTCACTAACAATCATCCTCAAGAGGCCCCAAAACATGTGACAACACTCTTCACAGATCTTCTCCACTCTCAAAAGAGTCAAATTAGACATAAGCTTCGTGTTTTACTCAACCAAAAGAGAAGGATCTTCCACTGATATTCCTTTAATGTTTCCACATTTAATGAGATCACAAAGAAGGATCCAAAAATCAAAATGTATCACACTATTTTGATCCTTAAGGAGGAACATATAAGATTGAATATTCATTCACCCCAACCAGAAATCTAATGGAAAAGTAATACATCACCACATTTCACTTGAAAAGTGTCACTTGGGGCCCACTCCTCGATCTTGAAAAAATTTATATGGATTACCCTATTGCTATCCTCACAGAAAAACACATGGGATCGACTAATAGATCATCCAAAACGGATACCCAGTGGGAAATATGCATTTCACCTCAAAGCATGTGAACCGGGCCTGGTGGGGCCTATACCTCGATTTTAGTTTAAAAACCCTAAAGTCATATTGAAAAGTTCTTCCAAGTAATAGGGTCATGCTTCCGCTGACGGTGCGTTAATCAAACATCCTATTTAGGCGCCATGTCCGAAACAAGAAGGAAAAATAATAATAGCCATATTATTATTATTAAACATACACATTTTTTTTAACTAACCTACTTTCCCGAATTCTTAAACATCCAAAATGGCCTAAAAATTCCCATATTAGAAGTAGGGTTACGTCGCCACAGATGGCATGTAAAATGGGTGCACCGTTTAGGAGATAAGTCCATTACAAGGTTTCTTAATAATAATAATTATATTATTATTATTTAAACTCAAGAATTTAGTTTAATAGAGTCTGAAACCAAGACATAAAATTCCCAAATTGACCATCTTAAAGATAGGGTCACATCTCCTCTGAAGGCACATCAATCAGACGTCACACATAGGAGTTTTGACAGGTCAAATATTTAATCATAATATTAAATCTAATGTCTCATGATCATTTCATGGGCCCAAGTCATGGGTTGGGGTAAATTCTCTGAAATGATCTTAATATGACCGTATTGAGAATGTGTTTATGTCGTCATTGACATAACACTAAAAAGACTCCCCAAGCGGGAGTTATGACGGGTCAAAGATTTAATAATAATATTAAATCTAATTTATCATGGGCATTTCATGGGACTAGGACACAGGTCGGGGTAAATTCTCCAAAATGGTCTTATAATGACCTTATTGAGAATGGGGTTACGTTGTCACTGACATCACACTAAATTGACTCACCAAGTTGTAGTTATGAGGGTTAAATTAATAATAATAATAATAATAATTGTATTATTATTATTATTATTATTATTTTATTTTTTTCCTTTTGTCTAGGGTTTACCCTCCCCTCGCTAGCCAGTTCCAACTCAGATCCCCTCTCCACCTTGCGGTCAATGAACGACCATCTCTCATGATTCCCAACCCCTCGTGTCCCCACCCGACTGACATACTCGCTAGTCGGCTTCAACCTCATCTGTCCCGGTTGCCTACTGCGACTGGTCATCGCCCTGTCACTCCTCTACACTGGTCACCCCCATCCCAGAATCTCCACCTCACATGCCAGCCACCATTCCACCTCCCCATCCCGACTTTCACCATCTAGCGCACTATTGTGCTTTTCTCCACCACTAGCCAGCCATGCTACCCCACGACTCCCTTGCCTCGACCACCTCGGACACCCGCCATGCCGCCATTATGTGACACCATAGGTCATCTTGTAAGTGGTGCTCTAGTGGTCCCTTACATAGACCACCCAAAATACTTTGATTTCCCAATTCCAGATCCAAGGACATATCATTGTCCCCTATGACGCAAGCTTCACTGAGCTTGCCTGTAATCGATGATCCAACAATCGATTGAAGCATCCAAAAGAGAGTGATGAAATCTGTGAATAATGAATGGATTTTCAGATAAAATTGTAGGTTTGAAACATGGTTCGATGGCCACATTAGTATGGATATCGATGATGATATTCAAAACAAATAAAAAAATTAACAACAAATAGATTTTCAATTAAAACTTCAATCATAGGTTCAAAGGAATGAAATCCTGCCTCAATTCGATCAGCTCGATGTCATCAACACATTCACCTCGCTTCTACTTCAATCCTCCAATGATCCATTCTTGAATTATCAAATAATTGGTGAGAGAGACATGATAGAGAGAGACTTAGTAGAGAGAGAAAGAGAAATAAGGGCTATCCCTAATTAATTCCCTCAATCACTATTTATAGGAGACTCACTCAGTGCAGAATCTGAAATTCCTGTGCCCCCTCTTTTTATGTTGCACTTAGGTAAAATGACCCCTTATGAAACCAACGACAGTCTCAGATTTCCAATTAGAGTCCCCGTTCAAAATTTATTTGATTCAAAATTGGAGATAAAATAATTAAGTTTAATTATTTTTTTATGATTTTCCCCTAGGTGATTTTTTCACAGAATTCCCGCTCCGACAAAAGTTATACCCCTCCTGGGGTAAAAACCATGTTCCAATCTCAACAGTGGCCTTATATTTCTGATTTGATCTACCATTTAAGAGACATCCCATTTCTGTTGTGTGTATAGTGTAAAAACACATACTATTTTTATAAAATTAATTCTAGGCATCTGGGCCTCAGAATTGCATGCCGTATCTGTTCCTAGCTCTGTAAATATATGTAGAAATATTACAAAGTATTAAAAGGAAAAAACTGGGTCTCTACAGAATCACCCAAGGCAGCAGTTTACAATGGCGCCTGGAGTAATTGCTCTGACAGGGTTTAGGGGGAGCGTGAGGCAGACAGTGGGCCATCGAAAGGGTGGGTGATGGTGGGGGAGGCACATTACCTGGTGGGGGGCCAGCCTAGGAAAAACATTAGGTGGACAAGATTCTATTGGGGTGGCCGGTAGTGGGGCGTGAGGATGTGGTCTTAGCAGGACCGTGTGGGAACCTGAGATAGTGGAGAGCATGAGACGTGACCGGGGATGCTAGGGTGAGTAGCTGCCTACATGGATGGGTCCATGTGGAGCCTGCGACGACCATTCACATTGACTGTGGAAATTCTATGTTGACCAAGCACATGCGGCTCAGTCAACCACATGCAGGGAAGGGGATGACCATCATGAATTGGGCTATGTTGGACGGATTGGACTGTGGACCAGTGGCCCATCAAGCTAGGCCCAACAGCCCAACAGGTGGGTTAAAGTCGGATCGGCCAGACCGGGCTAGGTTGAGTCAATTAGACCGGGTCAGGTTGGCGGGTCAGAACCAGACCAGACCCATTTTGGACCTTTATATGAAAACAATCATAACTTTCTAATCGTGTGTCCGTTTGACGATGTATTTATGGTACTGGGACCCTTAAGACAAGACAATCACTTTGATACCACTCTTTCATGAACTATCGCAGGGGGTCCCATTCCATGACAATCCCAATCCTGACTCTAATAGGCTAGGGTATGGAGACTAGAATCGAGTAGGTATATACCAAATGGGAGGCATTTGAGTAAGTACATAAACACACACACACACAAATCTACAACAATAAATGATGGAAATTTAAAAAGAAAAAGTAAACAGTGCATGCATACATTAAAATACCAACCACATAGATCAATATTAGGAAACTGGAAATTAAATAGGGCCAAAATACAATCCCACCAAAAGAAGAAGTCTGTAAAAGTGAATACACAAGTTATTGAAAATTATCCGTAGAGAACCCTAACTAAAAGGTAATTGTAGGATAACTGTCTGAAGCCATAGGAGCACACCTCATTTTTCCTGAACACTCTAAGAACCACCTGATACTGGTCCACCTAGAACTTCGTCAAACATCTGATCATATTCACAAGACATGACACATATAGGCAAAGCCTGTGTAGGGGTGAGTAAAATAATACTCAGTATGACAACCCAAAACCCCAAAGTAATAAAACTAAGAAATACACGAATTACACAAAAAATAAAAACATGAGGTATACCAAAAATAAATAAATAAACTATACCATGAATAACTATATGGTATAACTCAAAGGAAACACACAAAGTATAGTCATCTCACATAGGTATAAGTCTATATCATGAAAAATAGGATTTTCAGATGTAGTTTATAGAACAACCAGTATCAGTAACACATGGAGTGTCAATAACACATAAAGTGTCGATAACATTTGGTGTTTCGATAACACATAGAGTGTTTATAACACTTGGAGTGTTGATAAAACAAGAATTATTGATAACACATAGATTTTTGATAAGTCATGCATCCCCCAAGTCACGTAGTCACCAAGTCTCGACCAGCCACATGATTCTGCTCATAGCACGCTTGTTCCGGAAGAACATACTATTGAATCAAATAGTTCATAAGATAACTTCCACAAAGACTCACTTAGATTATTTCAAAAGAACCATCTTGTCTCAAGGGTCCAAAATCCTCAAATATCTCATCAAGTAGACACACAGTTTGAAAGTTATGGCTATTTTCATAAAAAGGTCCATCCTGGACCGACCCACTTACCTGACCTAGTCGGATCGACCCGACCTGACTCCATATGGCCGAACTGACCTGGTCTGAACGACCTGAACCTTCCTGGACAATTGGACCTGGTCTATTGGGCCTGGTCTGATGGGCCGCTAGACCATGATACACTGGACCCAACCCACAAGGCCGTTTGAGCGACTCGATCCATTCAGCCCGACCCGCTGCATGCATGGTGGCCCCCTTCTCCCATGTGTGTCTGACCCAGCCATGTAAACCTAGTAAATTGGGCACCACCTACAGTCAATGAGAACATACATAATGTCCTCAGCCTCCCCTATGGCCTCCACCACTACGGGCTTGACACGGACCTAGCCGCGTACAAATTCTCTTCACCATCTCGTCCCCAATCGCCGCTCACAGTGTTCTCCACCATAGGATCCCGTGATGTTTTTCCTAGATTGAAGCCTCACAACCCACTTCCATCCCATCCAGCTCATGCTACACTTGGCCTGGACCCCACCAGGCCATGTAATGCCTCCTCCATCGGCCGCGCTACCGGCAGCCTGCTTTCCACCTCGTGCTCCGCTTGAACCTGGCCGAAGCCACTGCTTCAGGTGCCAACTTGGGCCAATATAAATTGCTACCTTAGTTGATATGCACCATTACTTCACCATCACACCTCTATTATGTCATTGTGGTGTTGGATCCATGGTATTAGATTATTTCACCACTGATCAAAGGCATAACGATCCTATTTTCATATTTTGTGAAGAATAAAGAACACAAAAATATTGGGGGAAAGAGATAAATGCATAAGAACACCCAAAGAACAGATCATGGACTTATTAATTTGAGCCTCGATCCATTCATTTTATAATGAAGAACGAAGAGGGAATAAAATAGATATTTAAAAAGAATCATCCCTGATAATCAACATGTATAAATTATCCATCCTATAAGAATGATCAAACAATGGATCAACCTATTCGTGGGTTGGTCTGCATTCACCATTTAATTATAAAAAATGGTGAAAAGATCATGGAGAAAAATAAAACCCTACTTGGAGTCTGGACTGGTTGTTGATGAAGGGAAATTTTGTGTCTCCTTCATTCGTCAATCCATTGATCTTCGATCCAAGATCTGATCTATGATCCATCATCACCGATTATCGATCTTGTGGCGTTCGTTGGAGAGATCTCCTTCTCCGCTAGTTAGAGGAATTCCAGGGTTATGAAAATAAACCTAAATTCTATGAAAAATTCCATTTTAAAAAATAAACCCTTTATAAGTTGTAATAAATTTTATTTATTAAATTTTTTATTACCAATATGTTCAAAAAATAACTTTTTATTCTGGCCCGTGCTGAAAAATGTTAGGCCCCAACTATGGTAAAGTTGTGGTTCTGAATATAATGATTCCTTCATATTTCTGATCCAGACACCCATTTTTAAGTTTATCTAGTTTAAATAAAAATGAATCACACTCTTTATAAAAAAATGAACAAAATTCAATGAACTGTTCCGGGAACACCAGGCCTCAGAATCACATGCCATCTCAGTGCCTGGTCTCAGAATTTTCCCAATTAATTTATAAAAAAAACCAAAGAAAATAAAAGTAATTTTGAGAATTATATTATACTATTATGACCATTTTAGTTTTTTTAATGTCTACGTATATTAGTGATAAATTGTTATCCTTTTATGAATTTTTTGATCCATTAGAAGTTGATTCTAGTACTCTAGGAATGAAAAATTCATGTTGAATAATCATTATTTGGAGAAAAATATGAGATTGTGAAGAGAATTAATTAAGGGATGAAATTATAAATTTCATTTAAGTGTATTTCCCCATGTTCTTGGTCTATATGCTAATGTAATCCCTCAACTTTAGGAGAATTATCTTGAAACAAAAATTTTAATCATTTCTGATAAATTGATGGTTTATTCTATCTCTCTCAAAAAACTATAATGTCATATCTTAAATGGATATTTTTTCCAAATATATGTATTCAATTCCATTCAATGTTTTTCTTATATGGAAACATTTTTTTGAGTTATTTTTGAATACCTTTTTATTTCCCTTTCCCACTTTTCAAGAGGAAGTTTTATTAACTTTTGTTGTTGTGGGATTTCAACAAAGGTAATCTCAATTGTAAAACATTTGATTACAAAGATCAAATTAAAACGTTTTAGAAATTTTTTTTTCATGTGTGGGGGGGGGAGAATGTAACTTTTTGTGATTTTAAAAAATAATACTATATTTGATAGCGTATACAACAGACAACACCAAGACTAAAGAAGCTGTGAAATATTATTGTTTAAATTTTACCGTCAAAACCCACCTGTTAAATTGGAGGGTATGAATAGGATTAACTTATTTATTATATATATATAAATATCTTAACAAATTCAAAATTATTGATAAATAATTAGTAAATAATCACTCAAATTTTAGTAATGTCATTTTATTCCAAAGAACACATTTTCTTCAAAAAATGGGTTTTATTACTTTTTATGAGAAAAAATTTTAATTAATTTCTAGAAATTTTAGAAATGTTATTTAGAAAATGAAATATAATTTTTTAAATCATCATATTGAAATTATATTATGATTAAATTTTTTTTATGAAATGATTTATTTTTCAGTGAATAGTGAAAATTGCCAATTTTTCAAAAACTGTTATTTATTTTTATTAAATAAAGTAATTTAAAAGTAACATTATATTTTAGATTTGGTCATAATGTTACATATGAACTATTTTATTTATAATAATATAATTAAATTTATTTAATAATTAATTTTCATGATTTTGGTATAATTTTATTTTTATGCTTACAAACCTAGTTTTCTGATAACGTTCTTTGTGCATAAAGTTTATCCATTTTAATTAACTAAAATAACCCATAATAAGAAGATATTTAAATTAAATTTCAAGATTATATATCTATCTATATTAATTTAAATCCATATAATGACTATTTTTAGTTATAGAGTCAATAAGATCATCAATTTCTTGAAAAATGCATTTTTTGAAAAGAAAATCATTTTTTCATCTAGCTTTGATAGATACATATAAAATTAATTTCTACCAATCATTGAGATATAATTTAGTAAAATGTATTCCATATCTTGAATCATAATAATTAATATTATCTAACAAGTTCAACTTAATTTTGGGTAATAATGAATAGTAAAAAATAGTAAAAATTCGTGATAATGGTAAAAGGGTAAATAGGGTTATCGTAGGTTAAAACTAAGTGATAAGGCCACCACTTTAATTTTAAATTTTATTGGATGAATTTATTTAGAACCTTATCACCTTATTCTTGATATTTATTTGTGAGACACTTTTCCCTAAATGTTACCTATATAATAATTTAAGTAAACAAAAAGACAAAATGCAACCCTCTTGCTTTAAAATTTCAATTATGTGTTCACATAGGGGAAAATAATGTTTTGAATGAATATTTATGAATATTTTTAGAATAATTAAATTATTTTCATGATTTTAATTTTATTACAATTTTTTTGATTAAATAATTTCCTTAAATTCTTACAAAACACTTACCTAGTGAGTATTTAATTAAAATTAAAATAAAATAAATGATTTAGAAAAATTAAAAGTAATATAAATTGAATTAATTATTATTTTACATGATAGTTTTATATATTTGTAACATTTTGGGTAATTTTAAAGGCGTATACTCTAATTACTTCCATATGTTGATTTTTAAAGTCAAATTTAATAAATAGTGTCAAAATTGACAATAATGATACTTTATAATACATAATATTTTATTAAATTATTTAAAATTTATAAAAATCCTATATTTAGAAAATTGATTAGGAAATGGTTTGAAATATAACCAATGGTCTAGTTATGTGACAATTTTCCTTTTATAGTAACTATCTTTTCCCTTAAAGTGTAAACAACTAGTTACTATAAGTGAAAACTAAAATGGTAAAAGTGAGTAACCTTAAAGGTTAAAGTATATAATGTTTTAAACATGTTTTATTTTTATTGTATAGGTGTTTATGAAAATTATAATCCCTAAAATACCTTATTTATTAATTTTGGAGGCACTTGGTTTGAGAGTGACTCCCCATTATTGAATAGTTTTGGCTATTCAAAAAAATACCACTCTTTCTCACTTATAAAAGGGAACCTCCTCTCCACTTTTATTCACACTTCCAAGTCCATTTTTTCAGAAAATACCTAGAAATACCCTTTAATTACATCCTTAAACCCTTATTAGAGTCCTTTTTTATTAGAAATCCTACAAAGAAAAGATTTTGGTGTAAACCTTAAGATGTTGTCCAAGAAGAGGTATTCTTCTTAACTGATAATTTTTGTTTTATTTTTTATTACACATATTTAAAATATTTTTAAAACTTTATGAAATAATAAAAAAGTATATCCCATATACATAGATGTTATTATGTTAATTTAATAACCTAAATCCATCTACAACATCCATCAAATGTGAAACAACTCCATCATTCATGTGTATGGAGGACTACCACCTCACGAAGCGATGTAGTTTGTCTTTCATCATCACCTCCTATAGATGGTTTTAATGATATATTTAATGTATATTTATTATATTCATTACATATTCCTCATTATGAAAATACCATACATCATTTTATTTCTTACCTTTCTTACCTTCCCATTCACCAGAAAATGACAATGTTGTTCGTGAGTACGTGTGGACTATCACCTCCACGAAGCGATAAAATTAATTTTTAATCACCACATCACATGGATGATATTTATAAGTATATTTAAATAAATAAAATTTTATTCAGGGTATTATTATAATTATATAAATATAAAATAATACTTACCTTCTATACATAATGATCCTTTTAAAATGAAAACATTATTCATGCATACGTATGACCTACCATCTCCATGATTGCAACATAGTTCATTTTTCATAAAAATATTTCATGATTGGTTTTAAAAGTATAATTTATATATAAAAAATATAATTATTAAATGATTATTATTTTTTATATGATGGAATAATGACTCTTTGACCATATTCAACCTACCAATGTTTTTTGGACATTTGAACTGAATATCATCAAAACATACAATATGAACTTAATTGATTTTTTAAATTACTATAACATGGAAATTTAAATGAATAATTAAATTGAAAAAACTTATTAATAAATTAAATAAATAACATATTTTTTTTTAATTCAAGAAGATAAATAATGTATGTGATGATTCAGGCTCATGGTAAGATTTACTTTACATTAAAAACCTCATTTTAAAATATTTTAATTATTTATTTTCTAAATAATTATCTTCCACGTACATATTATTAAAAATATTTTATTTTTGTATTTATATTTACATCATAGAATTATAAAAGAAATTTTAAATCTCTATATACATATTTTATATGGATTTGTTTTTATTTTCTTTACAGAAGAAAAAATTAATTTTCTATTTTATCATATATGGTAGAAATGACTTTTCCTACTGATGTAACTATTATTTGTATTCTTTTAAAATATTTAATGTTTTATTAAAAAAACTCACTTTCCCTTTTATTATTTATTTTATAAAATGGGGTTTAATGAAATAGATATTTTGGTATCTGGAAATGCTTTTTCTTATGGGTGTAAATAAATTTTTTATTCAATTTTTCTTATATTATGATTATATTATAGTTCCTAGTTATTATTTATGATTATGGGTGGTTCTGTTATAAACCCAGGATGTGTGTTTATGTTATCAACCAAGGAAATAAGGTCACATAATAAATAAAGGATGGGTGTTTCCATGATATACCTCCAATACATTGGGTATAGAAGTCAATTGCATGGCTATTCCATTTTTAAGAGTGATTTTAAGGGTGAAATAGAAATGATATACCACATAAAATAAATTATTTATCTATAATTTTTATGGGTTTTATGGAAACCTTATTATATCATAGGGTAAGCTAATTAGCATATATTTAATAGAATGTATATGCTACTTGTTAAGGATGAAATGTATAACATTTTGAAAAAGTGTTATGAGTTTTCATGATTTCAAAGAAACTTTAATGAATTTAATTTTTTACTTTAATATTTCTTATGAAATATTTTATAAAATTACTTGGGTTGATAATGTGATTTCTTGGGTAAGAAAGAATTTATTTTTAGCCCAAATTTTATTTTGAAAAGTAATTTTTTATAAGTATTCATGGAATAATAATTTCTTTTTTTATGTCCCTTATTAAGATTTTTGTGCTCATACAACATTTTAAAATGATTTTCATAGGGTTTAAGGATTTTTAATAATAAATATAAATTCAAGTTTAAAGTAATGAATATTATTAATTAAAATAAAATGATTTTTTTTAAAAGTTTGATATTGTTGGAAAAATGGATACTGATCAAAAGGGTCCACTTTGTAAAATATGGTTTTGTTATGTATGAGTTATAGAATAATTATTTAAAACTATAAAACTAAAAAGATTCTTGAATTAATTATAGATTTAAAAATAAATATTATTTAATTTTTAAGGCTGAGTCTTTATACATTATCATTTCATGGAACTTATGATAAAGATTTTTGTAGAGCCTTGTCTCATATGACACTTTAAATGGGGCTTTGGGATGGTTGGCCACTGAGCCTTAGGTGTGGCTCCCCATATTCCAAATCCTGTCAAATATCAGTGAGGTTTTATAGAGGTGATAGTGGGGAGACTATACCCTCATGGGGTAATAATAAAAATGGTCTATATATAGTAGAAGAAGTCCATAACTCAGCTGAAGAAAAATAATAATATAGTAGAATCATAATAATCCAGTAGTAGAATAATCCAAAGCATACCATTTGTATAAATATAAGCATTATAAGACAAGTTATAACATGTCACACATAACAATAGATAGTAGGGACTCCCATTGATGACAATCAGTACATACATATATAAAGCATGCTGAAAAAAATATAAACTCCAACTGATGTAAGACCCACCATAGTCTCTTGGAATCTATACCATGCTAAGTAGTACAACCTGATCACTAAGGTCCAGTACTTGAGCCTGATACCTTACCTGACCTCAGAGACATAATGTCTACACATTTATCAAGGGGGTAATATAGGGTGTGAGAATAAATCACAGTAGGACACCACCAACACGTGCATGTCTTATATCCATAATCATGCGGGTTTATATGAAAAATAATAAAAAACAGCACATGTACATTTGACATATAACCCGATTCCCTTATGCTCATCAACTAAAAAGAAGCGATCACACACTTCATCCATTTATGATAAAAGGATGAAAACATTCCACGATTATATATATCACATACAAAAAATATATATAATTTCAGTGGAGAGGATCCATGGCTCAACACCAAAGGCATCCCCTGATGAAATGAAACCAGTTGACACCTTGGGTTCCACCTATGTCACTGATACCTCGTTCCCAAAAATAATATAACTTACATTAAAAGAATATTCAAAATTAATTACCTAGCCCCTTAAAACCCCAACTTATAAAATCACCATCGACTCGAAGGGTGACATCAAAAGACACAACAATATCTATCCGCAAAATAGTAATAACCATCATATCAATAGCTAACATCTTAAGGCACAGTGATATCCATCCACCCAAGTCCTGACCCAATGATCTAAAGCATATTGGTGAGCCTTATCCCCCAACCAATGGTCTCATCATCATAAACCGATGGTCTATCACCATCCATGTGGCTTTCTATATAGAGAACGTCCGAACATGTCCAATGCTCAACACCATCACCCAATCTACATAGTTTATGGGGGACTCCACCCACATCGAGTGGTCAACAACACCTCATATGAGTCCTATCTATGTGAAAACGACTCCAATGACATGTCATCCGATATATGGTTATTGGAAATAACCAAAAAACCTAATCCACATCATCTCACACCTCATACCCCTATGACTGTGTCGCTAAATCCCACTGTTCAACACCATCCCAAGTCTCGAGATCCATACCCTTATCTTGAAGACTTTGTCTCCTCAAATCCTAATAAAAAATTCTCATTAAAATAGGGATAAACATCACTCCATGTATCTTATTCCAAGACCTACATGACAAGATACATTTTCTCAATCAATGTGATCAACATAACCTCAATCCTCAATCCAAGCCTGTCACATTCCCATGGAACCAAGTAAAAAATATATAAATTTAATTAATTTAAATCAGATGCCTGATCTAAAATACACAAGATGGTCTAAGACCCTTACCCAGTTTGTCCATTTGTTATGTAGTAGGATCATTCCCATAAGCATATCATATTGTCAACTTAATAATTTAAAGAAAAGAAATTAATTTATTTGGGTATATCTCAGTCTAACCACATGGAATATACAAACAAAACATCTAACCACTCAAAAAATCAAGGAGAAAGCTAGGAACCACCTACCCATACTAGTAGGCAATCGCCCATATGATATTGTCCTCTTACTCAAGCCAAATCAAAAGAAAACAACTTTATAGAAGAATTCCTGAAAAATATGGAAAAATAGATCACATGGATTTAGTGATTAGTATGGTGAGATTAATGAATAAATTAGTATATAGGATTGAAGGTATTACAGAGAATAATCCATAGCCACTAATGAATCAATGATAAAAGTTCGAATAGAATAATTATCTCAAATCCTAGGTGGAAGAAAATTGGAAGAGCTCCCTCTGTACATTCGTGTGAAGGGGATGATAAATGAAAGAAAAAATGTAAGAAAAAAGGTTGTTAATTTTCAAAATTTCATTTATTTACATGACTCGTATTGGAGGCACATTTTGGCTAACCATGCGCTAATCATGCGATGTTCCCTAAATAAACACCATACATGCAAGGGATAGACACACAATTCTCCAAAGTATGCAAAAAACATGAGAAATACCTCTGTTATAAACTATAGAGGTACCACATAGACAGGAAACCCTACCCACATGGTTTGGAAAACCATGTATAGTGCTATAGGTAGGCTACATGATTACTCTTGGGAGGATAGATGGTTTTTCCAAACCGTGAACCTCAGTCCTCGCTTTCTTGAAATAAATATTTCAGCCTTCGATGCACTAAAAAATCACCTGAAATCCATAGGAACTTTCCAATAATTAAAAACCATCTAAAAAAAGGTATTGGGTGAATCAAAATCCAAGAATTTGGTTTTTAGGATCAAGAGAATATTTGGCATGCTCACCAAACTAAAAAAAATAAACAGGTGGGGGATTTTAGACCCACTCAAAAATCTGGGACATTACAATCTCCCCACCTTAACATAGATCATACCAGAGCTGTCAATATTGACCCATATGTGGTATTGAACATTACAATTTCATCAAAATCAACCCGGTCTACCCCTATCATTTGGTCACAAGTCAACTTCCCTCAAGTCACTCCCCACCTTAAGAGTTACCTACCTGGTCTCTCCCTGATCTAAAACATCATCCTAATGGTCCACCGACCATCCTAGTTCTCAAATCCCTCCCATGACACATTATTATACTTAAAAATCATCAGGTTCTCAAATAATTCCCACGTATCATCTGATACCCATCAAGTCTCATGTCTCATCATATGCCTATAAGTACCTGTTCTATACATGAAACTCATAAAAGTCCACATATCATCAGATTCCCCATATCTTTCACCACAAAAAATGATCAAATAATCCCGCATCTTATATAAATATACATACCCATCAAAATCCTAATGCTTATTAACCTTATATAGAACCCTCATCACATCTATTCCCATATTCATACACACCTCATGTATAAACTACATCGCATCGATTCCCATAGGAGGTACCAGTTCCACGAACCTCATATATATATATATATATCGCACATCATAAGTGATTCCAACCTAATAACTAGCACCTGGTTATTCCAAAATCAATACTTGTTAACCTTGTGCTATAAAATTATCCTAATATAAAATAAAAAAAGATACCTAGTCATGCCCATAATCATGAAATACCTCTAACTATAGTTGCCTCCCCAGACCATTTTCACCTGGTATCTCAAATACGTGCACCTAGTCTGAAGCCTGACCACCTGAAGCTTGGCCTCCTTATTGAGTTGCACCAGCTGCTGGCCATTGACCCCACTGTCGGGCCTCACTATCTCTTCCATGATCTCAGCATATAGCTAAATCCCATATACTTTCTGCAAGTACTTCTAGTATAATATTAGACCCCTGAGTCTACACCGGTCCCTAAATCCCATCCATTCAAGAAATATTCTTGCAGAAACTCTCTCAAGGCCCATCTGGCCTCACAACTAACACCGAAGCAGAACTTAATCACACTAGATCTGAACATGTCCTAGTTACCTATACTATAAGCACATTTCTAATGACCCACTCCTCAATGGTCTACCTAAATCTCTGGCCTAACTACCCTATTGAGATTCCTCACATCCTCACTTCTTGGTACCTAAAGAATCATCGCTCAACTCACCTGATGCCATCACTCGATTGTATAAGACCTATTCATCAAGTCTCCATTGGCTATTAGTGCCTCATTGAATTAATCTAAAAAATATTTAAACCTAAAGGTGTTCACCTATACCTTGATGGCATGCCAGAAATCATCCTCAAATTTTCTCACCTGAGCGATGTCATCACCAACCTAGAAGGTGAAAATCGTTTCAAGTAGGTAAAGTTGGAAGCATAATCCATAACAAAATTATCCCCTTGTTGGAGATTCATGAACTCACTATATTTTTCCACCCTTAGCATCTCTGAAAAAAAAGCGCTCAAAAAACCTGGCTACAAGATCCTTCCAATCTACTACTTCATGTCTACCAGCTTATACCTATACATCAAACCGGCGTTTTTTCAGTCCTATGAGAATGTACTTAACCAACTTCACCCTCCAACCTATGGGTGTCTCAAGATGGTAAAATATAGTCTAAACAGACTTGATCATGTTCTACATCTCATTCGGCCCTCCCTTACCCTAAAATAGTGGTGGGTGCTGAGACTAGAACTCATAACTTTGATACACCTTAGATGGATCATATTACTTAGCTACCCTATCAATACCTTGTATAACTCAAACCAAGATTTCCCTAAGCTACTCATATATCCATGGACTAAAATATTCTATTGGTAGCTATCCTGCCTATAACAGATCCTGTCTCTATGGATCATTAACATCCTAACCCTCCAGGGCCTCATCCTAACCCTTAGGGGCCTCTTCCTATGTATGCTTATGTAGTGACATATCACCTTCCTTATGACACTCCACCGAATACCATCTAGGTGGAATCCCACAGAATATCAATTTTGATGGTCAAAGATCCATAATAGTATATATATATATATACACAGAAATATATCACAAATAGGGAAAACTGAAACAACCAGTGCATCTCACCACCCTCACACTCCCCTATCACACCCTATCATAAGACATCTAGACTCAATCCCCATTTACCCACCCATATCAGGGTTATGTATCAAGTATAACCTAATCACATGCCCCATGCATACCCTAATCAGATTCCTGAATCAAATAAAATCCATCCTCATGTCTCATTTCCTTCCCATAGTAGTTTTGGGCATCACATATCACATATAAATCAAGGGTATATGAGTAGAAATCCACCAAAGAGGCCATATATAAAATCATTGTTTAGATTCTTCATTGACTCTTTAAATAGATCGCCCAATATCATCATCCCCACCTACCATTTTTAGGTTCATGACCATATATCATATGCATATAAAATCACATACAGACTTCATTGGAACTACATGCCTAGGTTGGTTGAGAATAATGCCACCAAAAGAGGATAAGAGAGAAAACTTTGTTTAGATTCGATGTGGACACTTTAAACAACCCATCCCCTCTTAGAGAAATATAGGATCCCAAATAAAAAAAATCAAAACATATCATATGATCCTAAGTTCATATCATGATGTGTAATCAAACCTCCCTTTCGATACTAGGCCAAGGGTCAAAAGTTACATAACAGATAACCATAACATCCAAGTGCACCAATCATGGTTCAAATCAAATCAAATGTAAAAGAATGCCATAGAACATCAATTTCCCACCTTAGGAAATGTGGTCTTTCCCATGTTCATGGGGTTGTAGGCACCCTTACATGAGATATTTACCTAGTCTAAACCACATCTTAGTCTCCGATCTATCATATCCCAAATAGTAAGACCAAATAATGAAAATAAAGATCTTATGATACCATTTGTAGTTACTCGACCTAGATGACACTTTAAACGATGCTCTAGGATAGTTGGCCAATGGGACTTAGGCACACCTCCTCATACGCCAAAGGCTACTAACTAGAAATGACGATTTAAAGAGGTGATAGTGGGGAGACTATACCCTCAAGTGGTAATAATAATGATGATATATATATAGAATAATATGTCCACAAATCTGTATAAGAATCAAAATAACAAAGAAGAAGCACAATAATCAAGAAGTAGAATAATACAAAACATACCATTTGTAGAAATATAAAAATCCCAAAACAAGTCATAATAGGTCATGCATAATAATTAATAGTAGGGTCTACCTTGTCTAACCATCAGTACATTCATATATAAATCATACTGAACAAAAAAGGAAACTCCAGCTGATGGAAGAACTACCATGGTCCATTTCCATTTATCCCATGCTATGTAACACAACTCAATCACTAAGGTCCAGCTCCTGATCTTGATCACTTACCTATTATTAGAGATATAAATTCTACACATGTCCTGAGGGTCCCATGTAGTGTGTGAGAATAAATCTCAGTAGGCCACCACCAATGTGTTCCCGTCTTATATCAATAATCATAAGGTGTATGTGAAAAATAATAAAATGGAAACACATATATGTTTGATATAAAAGCCACTTCCCTTATGATTAGAATCCACAAGGAATTGATCACCTTCTCTAGAAATTTTTGATATAAGTATGGACACGTTAACCTAATTATATATATGAAATAAAACACACACACACACACACACACACAGATATATATAATTACAGTGGTGAGAATCCACGACTCAACACCCAAGGCATACCCTAACGAAATGAAACCAGGTGAACCCTTAGGTACCACCTATAATAATATCACTAACACCTCGTGACCACAATCTTATAACCAAAATCAAAATGAAAATCCCAATAAAGTCCCTAGTCCTTCGGACCTCAGCTCAACAAATCACCATTGGCTCAAAGCTCGATACCCTGAGGTGAAAAAATATCTATCCTCTAAATAAAAATCACTGTCATCTCAACGAACGACCTCCCAAGGCACATTAATATTAATCATCCTAAGTACATACCCAATAGACTCAAGAATATTAGAAATCCTCATCCCCCAACTTATGGTCTCATCATTTTCAACTGATGGTCCATCACTATCTTGGTGTATTTCTATGGTGAGCACCCCCAAAAAAGTATGATGGTCAACACCATCACCTAAGACACAAAGTCTATAGGGCCCCACCCACATAAAGTGGTCAACACCACCTCATATCAGTTCTATCTTTGTGAACATGAATCCAATGGTGATTCATCCAACAAATGGTGAGTGAAAATCCCAAAAAAACCTAAGCCACATCATCAAGCACCTCATGCCCCTATGACTGTGTTGCTAAATCCAGATGGTCAACACCATCCCAAGTTCATAGATCCATGACCTCATCTTGAATACCTTAATGCCTTAAATCTTGACAACCAAGTTGCCTCAACTTGGTGATCATCCCAACCCATGTATCCTGAGCCAATCCCAACTCAACGAACCACATTTCCTCAATCCAAGTGATCATTATCACCTCAATCCCTAGGAAAATACCATCATGTTCCCATAGAACTAAGAAAATCATTATGAAATTTCAATTAATTTAAATCCTACGCCCAACCTAAACATCCCAAGATAGTCTAATAACCTTACCTGACATGACCATTTTCAGTGTAGTAGGATCACGACCATAGGTATCTCATATTATTAACTAAATAATTTAAATACATGTAGTTAATTTATTAGGGTATTGCTCGGTTGAACCACATAGTGTATATGAATTCACACTGTAGGATCGAAATAATGATGTAGATGCTCAATATACAAGAGGGGGGGGGGGTGAATTGTATACTTTAAAAATTCCTTTGAAACCTTTAATGTTGGTTAAAAATACCTAAGTTTTCCTTAGATAAGAAAAGTTCTAAGTTTAACAAAGTTAAACTAAGAAAATTCACAACACCTCTAACACCAATTGAAAACTTGGAATAAGGAATGAAGTTATGAACTTCAAGTTCTATATACTTTCTTAAAACTAGAAAGAGATTCCGAAAGTAGGTTCTGGAAATATGGATCCGGAAATTGAAACTTAAATAAATATTACAATATGAGATTCTACCTTAAAGCGTATAGAATCTAAATGAAACAGAGTACAAGTAGGGAAGTATAAGAAAGTTATACTTTCCTTACAATACAATATGCAGCAGAAACAAACAGGTAGTAAAACTACAAGCAACAAGATATAATTTTTTTAACCCAAAGAGAAGGGTATCCAACAACCTTATATAAAGGTCCCCTGATTTATACTTTCATGAAAGTCTGTCTTACCCACACCAGGGTAAGACCTCGATATGAAAATCGGAATCTCTGTCTTGCTATCCCCGCAAGCCCTCAACTTCAAGGTAGTTGGAACCTCTGTCTTCCTCAGCAAGGAAGCCCTCAAACTTTAAGGTAGTCGGCACCTCTGTCTTCTTATCCCCGGAAGTCCTTGAATGTAATCACCAACATTCGGAGTCGCACGAAGCTTTGAGAGTTAATAAGATCCTCTCTATCTAGAAATCACTTCAAGCATGTAATCACATGAGTCGAAGATCAGTTGTTGTGAGCTCTCCCAAATGAGCTCCTATTTATAGGATCAGTCGACCTCCTTTCCAATGGTCATATTTTCCTTAAAAATCAGAGGGAACTGTACATGTGTCACTTAACCAATGGTTAGTTTATAATGGAATAGAAGACATCGTTTTGTAACAAAACAAGTGTAACAGAAGGTACGACATTGTTTTAAGTCTAACTCAAAAGTTCGGAGTGAAGATTCAGAGTGTAAGAAAAATATTAAAGAGTAGAAAAATTATAAAAGTTTAAGAAAAATGAAAGTTCGGAGTCTAAGAAAAAATAATATTTGGAGTCTACATAAATTCGGAGTGTATAAAGAAAAGATGATCAGATTTTGTTTAATAGGTGAATTCGGAATGAGAATTCGGAATGAAAATTCATCCTCAGAATTCGTAATGAGAATTTGTAATCAGGAATCTTCATTAGATTTCGGTGTCAAACTTCATGAGAGTTCGTATCCAGAATTCGGAGTGGAAATTTATTAGAGTTCGTATCCAGAATTCGGAGTGGAACTTCATTACATTTCTCATCCAGAATTCGGAGCCTAAAACAGAATGCTTCATATCAAGGTTTTAAATGATTCCGAGAATATAGAAATGAATCCGATTCTTATACTTGAGAAATATGTGGATATAGATAATGTAAATATGATAAGGAAAATTTTCCTTATAAAAGCTATTTTCCTTATAAAAGCGATTTTCCTTATAAAAGCAATTTTCCTTATAAAAGCAATTTTCCTTATAAAAGTAATTTTCCTTATAAAAGAAATTTTCCTTATAAAAGAAATTTTCCTTATAAAAGCAATTTCCCTTAAAGATAAGGTGTTTGTGATTTTCAAAACAAGAAGGAATGGAAAAGAGATAAGGAAAACCTTATTGACTCAACAATCTCCCCCTTTTTGGAAAGCACAAAAATCCTTACGAAAAAGAAAGACTAAGTAAAAAAACATTAAGTCATATCACCCTTTGATTATGGATGTTGATGAATACGACTAACTCCCCCTTAGGCTTTCAAACTCTAAGGATCATATTCTAGATTTCCGGAATGGAATTTCATTAAGAATAAGAACGACTTCTTTAATGAAAAACTCCCCCTTAGATAAACTCTATTAGAGTTATTTTTCTTTCTCCCCCTTTGTTAGGGTTCTTTTTCCTTCTCCCCCTTTTTGATTTTCAAAAATAATTGGAGGGAATGGAAAATATAACAAAGTACCTGAAAAATTAATTAAAAGATACGAGCAAGCAAGATTTTCATTAATTTTGAATGATTAAAAACAAGGAATCTAAGATACAACAAAAGATCATATTTGTCTATTTTGGATCTTTTTCCTTTGACATAAGACCCTTGAGAATAGTCTTTATCTTCTTCAAGTCTTTATGGTCTTCTTCGACTTGCTTCTCTAACACAACTAATCTTGCACTTTGAGCTTCAAGATTTTCTTCCTGGACTTCAAGCTTTTCTTCCTGATCTTTCAATACTTGTTCTTGATTTAACAACTTCTCTTCAATCTCAATCAGACGATCCCTTTCATTCCTCTAGTTTTGAGCAACAGAATTCAGCTTCCCATTTAGATCTCTAACTTCTTGAATTCGGAAATTCTTTTCAGCTACCAACTTTTCTACAAAGGAAGAAGTAAGATCATTTATCTTCCTGTCTTCTGTCTCAAAAGCATATTTAACATTATCTTGGAATTCATCCAAGAGCCTCATATCTTCTACAGTTTTCCTCAACCAACTAGTCATTTTCTTACAAGACCTTTTGTGGGATTCATAGCCGACAAAAAAAGTTTTGAACTGAGCCTGGATCTCAACACATTTATCCATAACCATTGATACGGAGTCTGTTTTCTGATTCAAAGTATGATGGAGCATCTGGAATCTTGAATCAATACTAGAGAAGGTCGGAATAGAACCCACCAACTTCTTCAATGACTGAACAACAAAGTCATGCCCCAACAAAGATGACTCCAAATCCGAGACTTTGCTTGGATAATTTTCTTCTTCAAATTGCTCATCCTTCTTCTTATAAGAATCACCAACTTCCCTTCTCTTTATAGCCACTGAGCTCGGGGTATCGACAAAAAGTTTCTTTCCCTTGTCCTTTTTCAGAATGGATTGTTGTTCCGGAGTTTTCTGTTCACTTTCCGACACTTGAACAACATTGTCCTCATCATCAATATCTTTTTGAGCACCATCCTCTACATTATCCATTTGAGAAATATCATGTAGAAGATGTTCTTCCTCTTCATGATAAGCTACTTCTTGTTCTCCTTTCTCCTCATCCTTCCCTGGATAGACTAACTTAGAAGACTCAGCTTCTGATGTTCGAAGCGACAGATGCTGTGAAGGTGTCCCCTTATAATCTTCTACTTGCTTGAATAGATCTACGGTCTCACTACTACCTTCAGCAACTGCTTCTTCCTCTTCCACTTGCTCAAACTGCTCAACTTCCTCAACATGATTAGCTTTTACCTTCTCCAGAGTGACATAGTGTTGGGCAAAAATCCCTCAAGGTATCATTGAAGCATTTTTGAGGTGATTGTGTTTGTTGACAAAGCAGACATCTGAGTTGTGATTGTTGACAAAGCAAAACAATGACATACAAATTTGTTGACAAAGAGGATTTCATGGTGGAGTGTCGAGTTCAAGAGCTGAGGTCAACGATCCATGTTTGATTCAAGAACGTCGATAAAAGGAATGGAAGATCTGGAGGCGGTACAAAAGATCAGATACAAGGTGACGCCGTTTTCCAGTGTCTGCCAAATTCTTGGGCCTGAAAATCGGCAAATGAAGAAAAGTGTTTTTGGCAAAGGGACTTGCGCGCCGTGGACTTGGAGTATAGGAAACTTGCGCGCCACATGTTTTTCAAGATCAGAAGATCAAAATATGGCTAAGGAAATAGGTTCGCGCAAGTTTGGGAGTTGGTCGCGCAAGTGTCTAAAGGAGAGGAGACTTGCGCGCCGAAATTGGGTCGCGCAGGTGACTTGCGCGCCGTCGCGCAGGGTGGTCAGATTGCCTATAAATACCGGACCACCCCTCCTCATTTCTCACCGGAGTTCAAGACGAGAGCTACCGTCGCGCAGGTGTGGTGGTCGCGCAAGTGGTGTGTGTTGTCGCGCAGGTGGGACTTGCACGCCAGTGGTTGAAGTTGTGCGCCGGTGTTAGAAGTTGCGCGCCGGTTTGCAGTTGCGCACCAATGGTGGTTTGGGCGTAAAGGGAAGAGAGTCGCGCAAGTTTGGAGTTGAGGAAGCTTGTGTCGCGCAAGTGTCAGAGGAGGACTTGCGCGCCCGTTGTGACTTGCGCGCCGATACTTGCGCGCCGAGGTTGACTTGCGCGCCAAGTAAGGTTTTGTTCCCGCAGTGATTTTCAGACTGTGTGGAAGCTGGAAGTTTGCCCGATACCTTCGGTGCAAAGAGATATTCATCAACGGATGAAAGTTAAACTTCAACAGAGCATCTACATACAAGAGAAGATGCATTCTTTCAGGAAAATGAAGAGACCTACAGGTCTATAAACTGTGAGTGGATTCCATCCAAGAGCAGTGAGCTCAGGAAGAGGAAGAAGGTGATCCTCTCCACCGGCAGTGAGCCAGAGAGAGAGAAACAGGGAGTGACCCTTGGGAAAGCAGTGAGATGACCCTAAACATTGTAAAGGCAGTGAGCCTGGGCATAGAAGTGATCTAGCCCGAATCTTGTAATCCACAGCTAGTGAAGATTAGTGGAATTTGGTACGACCGACAACCTGTCGGCGTATGCTCCTTGGACGTAGCCCTTAGCGGTGAACCAAGTAAAATTGCTGTGTCCTGTGCTTGCTTTACATTCTGTTTATATCGTGAAACAGGGAAAAGAGAGAAGAGTGTTTTGCTTAATAGCGAAACAAGATCAGAACGGGCATTAATTTTTAATTAGTCATACCCTGATTCACCCCCCCTCTCAGGGTATCCAGCCTAGTGGACCTAACACATAGTTTCTTCCTGGAGTCTCAGGTAGAGATTTCAAAGAGAAAGATCTCGGAACTAGAATGTTTCCGAAGTCCATATCATTAATCTTCAATAAAGTCTAAACCACATCAGATTCAGACATCTTCTTCTTAAGATTATTTTGTTTCACTTGTTTTTCTAATTCATCAGCTTTTTTTTCCTTCAAGGCCTTAGCCTCGGCAGGATCGAAGCCAAACTGAGGCTCCCCTTGCACTCTTTTCTCTTTGATTTCCCTCCACTTAGCAACTACCTCATCAGGATAATCTTTCTTCTTCTTCGGTTTTGGAGTTGCGGAATGAACTTCTTTAGTTTTAAGATTCTCTACTTAAAATTCAACTTCTTTCAACTTTCTCTTCTTCACTGGCTTAGAAGATTCGGGTTCAGTGACTTTTGGAACTGCTTCTTCTTGAACTGGAAAATCAAAGAACTCACCAGTATTCTTGTCGAAAGCAACATTCATCCTTTTGTGGGTACCATCACTCACCAACATAATTTTGAAAACTCTTGGATTAGACTTGTAAGCCTCCTTGAAAGACTCAAGGCACCGAACTATTAACTTCGAGATTATTGCTGGATACATTACGATCTGAGCTCTCAGATTACATTTCTTAACATTCTCAATGGTAATAAGAATGTGTCTCATCAGATTAATCTTCCTCAGATTAATCAAAAAATATAAGATAAAGATCTCGCTCTTCTTCAAACTGTCTTTTTCACCTTTTCTCGATACGATAAAGCCTTGTACCCATAATTCTAGAATCTGAAAATTCGTAGACAGAGTATCAATCTTCAGAGCCTTGTCATCTGACAATCCGAGAGTCTTCAAATATTTTTTCCTTGTCGAAACTTCCCTTTGAATCCAGAAAAACATGAGTGATGAACTCGGCTTCTCCTTAATTTTTCAGCCCTACCAAGGTGGCTGCCTTGGCATAAGAAAGCTTATAAGTCTTTCCATAAGACTTAAACAATAATTTCTCCCTACCATCTTCATTAAAGAAGGAAACTGTCTCATAGAACTCTATAAGAAAATCCGAATATACTTCATCTTGATTTTCGGGCTTAGACACAGCAACATATTCCCATCCGTTAAGCTTAATGTTCTTGAATATAAGAGAATCATACTTATTGAAGAAATCAGGATGAACCGACCTTTCTCTATATACTAACCACTGAGAAATCGGCTTAGTGGTTGACATGTCTTGAGAAGCTACTTCCACAGACATTCGGATATGAAGACTTAAGGGAAGTTCGTAACGGAGATTTCTGAAGATCGGAACGGACTTAAAATGGAGAGGCAGAGCTTCGGGACGCTGGAGCTTGAAAAAATGATGTGGGATGAGTCTCAGGGTCCCCTTTATATAGGCAAAGAATTTGACCGTTGGTCTTCCAAAATCCATCTAACGATTTAAAAAATACTTTGATATGATCTGACGGTTGAGAAAAATCCCGCAAGAAAACTTGAATCCGATCTTTTGAGGTTTTTGTTAAATCAAAGATTTAAGAAAACTATAGTCAGAAAACATAATATAAGAAAATACAAGCTAGTAAAATTTGATTAGGAAAACATGAGTAAGGAAATCATACCTTTAGGATTGGCTTAGAAGAATTATTCGTAATGGGTAATATTCTTTTTGAAGAAAAAATAACTACGAAAAAAATCTTTACTACGAAAAGACATAGTTCACAAAACTCACTACTAAAAACAAACTCATTACGGAAAACTCAGTACGAAAAGAATAAAATAAAAAAAACGAAAAGACATTATAAGGATTTCAGAATGAAAATTTCATCACAAAAGTTTGAATACGAAAAGATCATTATGAAAGTCTCGGTACGAAAATCTCGTTACGGAAACACCAGTACAAAATTTTCCATTCCGGAAATTTAGCTCCGAAAAGTTTGAAAAACTAACTTTGAAAAATTTAGTTACTCCAACAATCAAATGTACTACCCCTATGAAAAGGAGTTTATTACTATAAGGAGACTTTTTCAACAGAAAGTTAATAAAGAAAGATTACCTTATGGTTATTATTCCTAACTTATGTATAATGTATTAAAATCTATCAGAAGGAAAAGATTTTGTGAAAATATCAGCAAGTTGATCTTGCGTTCTGATAAACTGAAGAATAATATCTCCTTTTAGTGTGTGATCCCTAAGAAAGTGATGCCTAATATCTATGTGCTTTGCACGAGAGTGATGTGCAGGGTTCTTACTTAGGGAAATGGCACTTGTGTTATCACACAAAATTTGAGTTTTAGTAAAAATCAAGCCATAATCTGTGAGTGTGTGTTGCATCCACAACACTTGAGCACAACAACTTCCAGCTGCTACATATTCTGCTTCAGCAGTGGAGAGTGCTACAGAATGTTGCTTCTTGCAAGACCAAGAAACTAGTGAATCTCCTAGGAAATGACAAGTTCCGGATGTACTTTTTCTATCCATTCTCCATCCACCAAAGTCAGCATCAGAAAATATTTTTAGAACAAAATCATTTCCAGAAGTATAAAATAATCCTAGATCCATGGTTCCCTTAAGGTAGCAAAAAATTCTGTTTACTGCCTTTAATTGAGATTCCTTAGGATTGGATTGATATCTTGCACATAAGCATACTGAGAACATTAAGTCTGGTTGAATAGCTGTTAAGTAAAGTAATCTTCCTATCATACCTCTAAAATATGTTTGATCTACTAGTTTCCTAACTTCACAATATCTAGATAGTTTGATGTACTAATAGGATTACCTATACTTTTAGTGTTGTCATAACTATAGTTTTTGAGAAGATCTTTAATATACTTATCTTGAGATATATAGGTTCCTTCTGGTTTTTTAGAAATTTGAAAACTGAGGAAAACGTTAACTCACCCATCATACTCATTTCAAACTCAGATTTCATTAGACTTGCAAAAGAGTTAGTTAAATATTGCTGATTTGAAACAAATATGATGTCATCAACATAAATTTGAACAATCAAAACATTTTTCTTATCTTTCTTTATAAACAGGGTTGGATCTTCATTTCCCTTAACATAGTTATTTTGAAGCAAAAATCCAGTGAGTTTATCATACCATGCTCATGGGGCTTGTTTAAGACCATACAAAGCTTTGGTAAGTCTAAAAACATGATCAGGATGTTTTTTATCTTCAAATCCAGGTGGTTGTTCAAGAAAAACTTCTTCTTGAACATAACCTTTAAGAAAAGCACATTTCACATCCATTTGATAATGTTTAAAGTTAAATAATGCTGCAAAGACAAGTAGAATATGGATAGATTCAAGTCTAGATACTGGAGCATAGGTTTCTTCATAGTCTATTCCCTCTTGCTGATTATAGCCTTTAGCAACAAGTCTATCTTTATTTCTTACTATGACTCCATTTTCATCACATTTGTTTCTGAAAACCCATTTTACTCCAATAACAGAAGTTTCCTTAGGTCCTTCAACCAAGTTCCAGAATTTATTCCTCTCAAATTCATTTAGTTCATCTTGCATGGCTTTGATCCAATCATCATAACCTAAAGCTTCATCGGTGCTTTTTGGTTCTAATTGGGAAAGAAATTCTAGATGTTCTATTTCATTTCTTAAGGAACTTCTAGTCCTTACAGGTTGATTTACATCACCAATGATACTATCACTGGGATGATTCTTAAGAAACACCTGATTTGGGTTTTGAAAAGCCTGTTCATCAACATTGGGTAGAAAATCTTCTGGGGTAAATGTTTCAAAAGTATCTTCTTGAACATTTTCCTTATCGGAAGGATCTTATATCAGAGGTTGACAATCAGTTTTTGAAAACACATCTGAGGATGTAGGTTGGGATAGTTTAAAAACAAAAGGATCAGACTCATCAAATTTTACATGCACTGTTTCTTCAACAGTACAAGTATTTTTATTGAAAACTCTATATGCCTTAGAAGTTGTGGAATAACCTAAGAAAATTACTTCATCGGATTTTGGTGCGAATTTATGTAAGTTATCTTTAGTATTAAAAATTAATACTTTGAAACCAAAAACCTTGAAGTAGGATAGTCTTGGTTTTCTACCATTCCATAACTCATAAGGAGTTTTATTAAGAAAAGGTCTAATCAAAACTCGATTTATAGTATAGAAAGCAGTACTTATAGTTTCAGCCCAGAAATTCCTAGCTATTGAATATTCAATTAACATGGTTCTAGTTATCTCTTGAAGAATTATATTTCTTCTCTCAACTACACCATTTTGTTGAGGAGTTCTAGGTGCTGAAAAATTGTGAGTAATACCTTTCCTACCACAAAAAGTTTCAAAATCAGAATTTTGAAATTCTCCTCCATGATCACTATGAATAGTTTTCAAAGGAAGGTTTTTCTCATTTTTAACTTGAGATATAAAAATTTTGAAATAAGAAAATGCTTCAGACTTCCTTGCTAGAAAATAAACCCAAGTAAATCTAGTGTAATCATCAACTAGAACAAACACATAGTATTTTCCTCCAATACTTCTAGTTTGTGTTGGACCAAAAAGATCCATGTGCACTAACTGTAATGCATCAGTTGTTGAGACTTCACCAATTGATTTAAAACTAGATTTATGTTGCTTTCCATATTGACAAGGGTCACAAACTTTAGAAGAATCAAATCTAAGCTCCGGTAGATCCTTAACTAGTTTCTTCTTAGAGAGTTTTCATAAGTTCCTAAGGTAACAGTGACCTAGTCTTCTATGCCATAACCGGGAATGATCTTACATTGCACTTAGGCAAGGTAAATCTTGGCTCCTGAGGTCTTCTAAATTTAAGGTATAAACATTCTCTTGCCTATTGGCTGAGAGAATAAATTCTTCCTTGGAATCGTGAACTAAGCACTTATCATTCCTAAAATTCACAAGTTATCCTTCATCACATAACTGAATTATGCTAATGAGGTTGTGCTTAAGACCCTTAACAAAAAGAACATTTGAAATCAAGGTTTTACCTAGAAGAACAATATTACCAATACCAACAATTTCTCCTTTAGCATTATCTCCGAAAGTTACCTTTCCTCCTTTCGTTTTGATAATCTTTTCAAAATAGCTTTTATTACCAGTCATGTGCCAGGAACATCCACTATCCATGTACCATGTATTGCTGTTGGTACTCTCTTTATTTTCCTGAAATTAAGAAAATAATTAGACTTTCAGAATCCAAACTTGTTTGGATCCGAGATTTCCATATAACAAAATTTTAGGTACCCACATCTTCTTAGAAAAATAGGCTTTTTGAAATCCTAGATATTGGGTTTTGTTTAAGGAACAATTCCTTGCCCAGTGACCACCACATTGACACTTGGTACAAAATGGGGCACTTTGAGGAATAAAATAATTGTTACTAAAAATTGGTTTTGCATGGGTATAACCAAATCTGGATTTATTTCTTAAATGTCGTATTTGAGAATACATTTTATCAAAATCTTCCTTACCATGGGTAAAGTTTGATAAACAGTTCTTTAAGGAAAAGATTTCGGACTTGAGTTTGATAACCAAGTTTTTATCTTCAAAATAATCAGATTTAGAACTAGAGCTAGGCTCGAAAACAATTTTCTTAGAAATTACTTTTTCTAATTCTTTAAAAATTACGTTTTCTAATTCTTTAGAAAGTTTGTTCCTCTCAGAACTTACTTCCTCAAGATTTTTGAAAAACTTTTAAAATCAGCATTTTTTCTATCAAGATCATTAGAAAGATCTGATATTTCTTTCATAAGAATATTATTCCTAGAGTTTGCCTTATCAGGTTTTTTATTGAGTTTAGAGTTCTCAATCTCAAGAAGTTCAGAAAACCTAGAGACTTCTTCATAGGTAGGTGAAGTATTTTCTTCATCAGAAGAGGATTCTTCATATGAGGAGTTATAATACTTATTATCATTAGAATTTAAAGATACATTGGTCAATGATTCAGTATTTCATACCTTAGCCATAAAGAAATGATTGTCAATAGGTAATCTGGCTATAAGACCAAGATTCTTCTGTCCTGAAGATTCATAATCAGAAGATTCATCTGAAGAGTCACCACTACTGGCACTCCAGGTGTCACTAGCTTTCAGAACTTTCTTAGCTTTGTCTTTATAATACTTCTTTCTATTCCTATCTAAATGCCTTTCTTTCCTTTCTTTATTTTTGAGTAGAGGGCAATCTGGTCTAATATGTCCAGCTCCCTTGCATTCATAACACGTGACTTCTTCATCTTTCCTATCTTTCCTTTCCTTTTTCTTATACTTGGATTGGAAACTTCTTTGGCCGGCTATCTTGTTCATCCTTCGAGAAAAATTTGCTAACTCATTTTCAGAGATTTCACTTTCACTAGAATCTGATTGAATAACTACCTTCTTAGACTTGGATCTGGTTACTCTCTCAGGAGTATTAGATTTCATATGATTTGATGTTGTTGTAAAAGCAACAGTACCATTCCCATTCTTCTTTTTGATATTGTCAGCATCTCTCTTCATTCTTGTTTAATGTTGGAGAAGAGTTCTGAATATCTCATCAAGAGAAATTTGAGTGACCTTCCTGTTCTCATCTATAACATTTCTTTTGGATTCCCACTCATTGAGCATAATATCAATTATCTTATCCATAAGTGCTTCATCATCTAACCCTTTCTCTCCTATAGACTGTAAACTGTTGACGATAGTCATAAACCTCTGTTGAACTTTGCAAATTGGTTCACCATAAGGAAAATTAAACCCATGGTATTCAGCTCTAAGCATAGCTCTCCTAGTTTCAATCACTTTAGAAGTTCCAAAGTGTGTAACCTATAAATTCTTCCAGATACAATTAGCTACTTCACAAGAAGAAATTTGGCTATATATATTTCTAGTCATTGAACATAGTAAAGTATTGTGTACCTTATAATTGAGCTGATACTCTTGATTTTCCTGGTTAGTGAAAGTTCTAACTTCCTTATCAGGAATTTTATAATCTCCAGTAAGAATAACGAAGTTGTCTACTCCAGTATTGATAACAAAAGTCTTCATTCGATCTCTCCAGTACTCATAGTCATTACCATCAAATATTGGTGGTATTGTAGGATTTATATTATCAATGGAACCAACATTGACTCCTGACATACTAAAAATAATCTTTGTCACACAAACTTGTTAGTAGAAAGAAGTTCGTAACCACAATGTTCGGAATGACAAAGTTCGGAATGACAAAGTTCGGAATGAGAAAGTTCGGAATGATAAAGTTCGGAATGAGAATGTTCGGAATGATAAAGTGAGCAAGAAAAACTTATTCGTGAGTACAATTATTTCAGAGACCTGATCTGATACCAATTGTAGGATCGAAATAATGATGTAGATGCTCAATATACAAGAGGGGGGGGGGTGAATTGTATACTTTAAAAATTCCTTTGGAACCTTTAAAGTTGGTTACGAATACCTAAGTTTTCCTTAGATAAGAAAAGTTATAAGTTTAACAAAGTTAAACTAAGCAAATTCACAACACCTCTAACACCAATTGAAAACTTAGAATAAGGAATGAAGTTATAAACTTCATGTTCTATATACATGCTTAAAAATGGAAAGAGATTCCGAAAGTAGGTTCTGGAAATATGAATTCGGAAGTTGAAACTTAACTAAAGATTACAATATGATATTCTAACTTAAATCGTATAGAATCTAAATGAAACAAAGTAAAAGTAGGGAAGTATAAGAAAGTTATACTTTCCTTACAATACAATATGCAGCGGAAACAAACAGGTAGTAAAACTACAAGTAACAAGATATAAGTCTTTTAACCCAAAGAGAAGGGTATCCAACAACCTTGGATAAAGGTCCATTGATTTATACTTTCAAGAAAGTCTGTCCTACCCACACTAGGGTAATCCCTCGATTCGAAAATCGGAATCTCTGTCTTGCTATCCCCGCAAGCCCTCAACTTCAAGGTAGTTGGAACCTCTGTCTTCCTCAGCAAGGAAGCCCTCGAACTTTAAGGTAGTCAGCACCTCTGTCTTCCTATCCCCAGAAGTCCTCGAATGTAATCACCAACATTCGGAGTCGCACAAAGCTTTGAGAGATAATAAGAGCCTCTCTCTCTAAAAATCACTTCAAGCATGCAATCACTTGAGTCGAAGATCAGTTGTTGTGAGCTCTCTCAAATAAGCTCCTATTTATAGGCTCGGTCGACCTCCTTTACAACGGTCATATTTTCCTTAAAAATCAGAGGGACCTGTACACATGTCACTTAACCAACAATTAGTTTTTAACGGAATAGACGACATTTTTTTTTGTAACAAAACAAGTGTAATAGAAGGTATGACATCGTTTTAAGTCTAACTCAAAATCTCGGAGTGAAGATTCCGAGTGTAAGAAAAATATTAAAGAGTAGAAAAATTATAAAAGTGTAAGCAAAATGAAAGTTCGGAGTCTAAGAAAAAATAATATTCGGAGTCTACATAAATTTGGAGTGTATAAAGAAAAGATGATGAGATTCTGTTTAATAGGTGAATTTGGAATGAGAATTCGGAATGACAATTCGTCATCAGAATTCGTAATGAGAATTTGTAATCAGGATTCTTCATTAGATTTCGGTGTCGATCTTCATGAGAGTTCATATCCAGAATTCGGAGTGGAACTTTATTAGAGTTCGTATCTAGAATTCAAAGTGGAACTTCATTACAGTTCTTATCCAGAATTCGGAGCCTAAAACAGAATGCTTCATATCAAGGTTTTAAACGATTCCAAGAATATAGAAATGAATCTGATTCCTATACTTTAGAAATATATGGATATAGATAATGTAAATATGATAAGGATAATTTTCCTTATAAAAGCGATTTTCATTATAAAAACAATTTTTCTTTATAAATGCAATTTTCCTCATAAAAGTAATTTTCCTTATAAAAGAAATTTTCCTTATAAAAGCAATTTTCCTTATAAAAACAATTTTCCTTATAAAAGTAATTTTCCTTATAAAATCAATTTTCCTTATAAAATCAATTTTCCTTATAAAAGCAATTTTCCTTAAAGATAAGGTGTTTGTGACTTTCAAAACAAGAAGGAATGGAAAAGTCATAAGGAAAACCTTATTTACTCAACACACACATGAAAAATTGATAAATCAAAAATAAATCTAGGAACCAAATGCCTCATACTTGTAGGAACTCACTTTTCTGATATCATGCTCTAACTCAATATGAATCAGAAGAAAACAATGTTTTAGATGAGTGCCTTAAAAATAAGGAAAAAAAGATAACACAGATTTAGCACTTCATATGAAGAGATGAACAAAGAAAAGAGGATAGTGGATTGAAGGTCTTAATGAGATGAATCTATAGCCACCAATAGATAAGATATCAGAGTTTTTATGGAAGAATTAGCTCAAATCCTAGGAAGAAAGAAATTGGATGAGCTCCCTCTATGCATGCATGTGAAGGGGAGGAGAAATGGTAGGAAAAACATAAGAAGAAAGGAGGGTAATGTAGGAAATTTATCTTCTTTAAGTGAAATTCAAGGTTTGTCTATATGGCTTGACTAACTGTGTTCTAACCATATGGGGATCACTTCCTAAACATCACACATTAATGAGATAAGCACACAGTTTTCCAAACTATACACCAAACGTGTGAAAGAATTTTGTTAAAAACTAAAGAGGTCTCGCATGGCCATGTAACCTAACCCAAAATGTTTAAAAAACCATGTACAGTGCTGTGGGTAGGATATAAGGTTACTCATGGGAGTATTTCTGGTTTTTACAAACTATGTACCTTGATTTTTACTTTCCCAAAATGGAGTTTCTGGGCTCTAACACACCAAAAACTCAACCAAAACCCAAAGGCACTTTTCAATCCTTGAAACTAATATAAAAACAAGTACCTGTGTTAATCAAAATATCTGAATTAGGTTCTGAGGATCATGATAAATGTTTACATGCTCACCAAAGTAAAAAAATGAAATAGGTTGGGTTTTTTTGACCTGTTCAAAAACAAAAAATGTTACAATTTTCCAAGAATTATTAAAAATTTATTTATAAAAAATTTATTTCATTAAAAAAATTTATTTCATTAACAAATATACATATATGTATATCCCCATTATATAATTATTTAAACATCATAAATTAAGTATCATAACATAATATTATTTGTATTTAGCATTCCTTAAACATTTCTAACATAAATATTATAACATCATTCATGAAGGTGGTAAAACTAACCCAAAAAAGAGTGTGTTATAATAATCGAATGGTAAAGAACAAGAAATTTCATAATGATAATATCACTTTTTCAAAATCCAAATAATTTAAATTTTTTTTATTAAAGTGATAAATTATATTTATTAAGAGGTATATGATGAATATAAATGAAATATAATAGAAAGATGTTATTACTTACAAAGTGTATCTACATGCTCATTTTATGCGTTTAAATTTTAATATAACCATTTATTTTTTATATCATTAAAAAATGGAAAATTAATCTTTCTGGAACCATAATAAAGTTATTAATATCATTTTTATTCATTAAATTAATATTTATAACCAACCATGTAAGTTGGTGATGAAAAATGAAATACGCCATCTATAGAGACAACCATCTTCACCTAACAAGGGTGATATTTTAATTTTTCTAATGGATGGAAGAGAGGTAGATGATGGTTATTAAATCAATATAATAACATTTTAGTAAGCTAATCATATTGATTTCATTCTGTTTTTATGGTTATAATTTATTTTGAGGAGGTGCAAGAAGAAAGAAACTTGAAAGAACTAAATTAAAATGATTACCTCATCCAAAGATATCCTCCATTTAATATCTTCTTATGCCTTATTATATTAGTATTTTGGTGAGACCAAAACCTCTAGAACATTGGAAATATATTCAGGGTGATATTTTTCAAGGCATGTTCAAGATAATGTGCTCATTATGTGTGGATAAATGAAGTGGTGAAGTGATCATTTTACAAGTGAGAGTTGTGAAATTCTTTTAAATACTTGTTTTATTAATATATAATAAATTCCATACTCAATTAAAGTGGCACAAAATTAGAATAATGTTTAAGATAATATAATTTAGGTCAATAATCAACTCAAAAAATCAATTATGGACATGTTTTTTTGATAGTTTAAGCCTTATCCCTTAGTTTAACCACCTCTTTAACCCTTTTATCCTTTACCATGATAGAAAATTTTTACAATGTTAACTTGTTTTTATGACAAAACATGTAATTGATTTTTTTCCAAATTTAAATATTCTGATTAAAAATATGAAAAACGTTTATTAAATAAAATTTCTCAAGATGGAAAAAATTAATTCTAATATTTGTGCACAAAATACAAAAAAAAACATTTTTCTAAAAAATGTATTTTTAAAGCATAACAAGAATTTATTTTCATTAAATTCAATATAATAATCATTAAATAAATTTTATATTATTTTATGATATATATATAATATTCTAGAACCCGTACTCTAAGATTTAGTGATAAAATCGTAAACTTTACAATTGTAATTTGATTCTGATAATTGTGGTAGATTTTTTCCCATACAAACCTTACAACATCAAAAATAAAAAATAGGATCACATATAATCTCAATATCCTTTTAGTTTTATAGTTTTAGAGAAATAGGAAAAACTCTTACATAAACAATTCAACTGTCTTTAAATGGGAATTTATCCCACTTATCCTATCTATTTGTTTTACATTTATAAATCTTCATCATCCATATGAAACCCCTTCTAGACATAACTCGTTTAAAATAATACCATATAGCATAGGGAAAAGGAAACACAATAAGGGTGAGATCAAATTATCAGTAAAGGAAAACATAAGCATTAGAAATTGAATACCATCAATGATCATAAGATGTGTGTAAGGGTATAATAACAAAATTAGAATGCATGAGTGAGTCATAAAAGAACTCATACCCATCAATACCTAGATAATCAAATTTGAGAACTTGGTAAAGGTATGATTCATCATAATCAATAATCATAAGCCATGTGATATCAATATATATCATGATAAAAATTATTGACAAATAAAAAGAAATTAAAAATCTTTTTAGTAACTTGGAGCATCATATTCATAAAATACTTTCAAAACCATTTTAATTAGAATAACCATATGAAAAAAATTCTAATATAATAATTACCCAATTCATTGGAGTGATATCTGGGAACACCCACCATTTATGTTATAACGGGATCACCTAGTGCTATCTGGGATGCCTTATCATATAATATTTAATGGGATCACCCAACGCTATTTGGGCCACCCCATCATATAAGATGTAACATGCTCACCCGATGCTATATGCTCCACCCCATCATATAATATGGCCAAGAACCACAACCTAAATAATCTACATAGAGATTTCATCATAAAAATCCCAGAAACAATCATTATTCTTCTATAACCTGATTAAAACATTGAATGAAATGGATTTCATTTAAATATATTTAAAACATGATTAAATCATTAAAAATAAATGGGTTATATAACAATCTTTTTGAAATTTGATTAACCAGTGAAAAAGAAATAGGTTCCATAACAATCTATTTGAAAGAATCATAATCCATATAAAAAAGAACGAGGATGGTATCATTAAAAAATATTCCCAGTCAAGTATAAGTAACAATATAGGTTTTTGATGTTTATGAATGTAAATTCCATTAAAATTTCATTAAAATTTCATTAAAAACATTCTTGAGGAAAATATCCCTTTCATTTTAAAAATCAATTTTTAAAACATAATGTTTTTTTTGAAAATAATTTTCATTGAAAATAATTTTTACAAACTAATATCTTATAGATTATTAATTAAAAAATTTATTAAAAATGTAAATTCATAAAATTTTAATGGAATCTTAAAAGTAAAAAAGGCTTTTAATTTAACACATTCCATATAATGTAAAAAGAACATTCCTTTTGCATTGTAAAAAGGTTAGAAAGGGGCCTTGTTCAAAAAGCGATAAGGAGATTCATTTGATTTTTTTTTGTAAAAATGAAAAAATGTGTAATTTTTTTTTTGAATAAACCATTATTAAAAGGTTAATTAAATAAATTTAAAACAATTTTAGAAATAATGGTTCTGTAAGAAAATGGATTTCTAATGAGAAATGAAGTCGGATTTTATTAAAACTTTTTCTCAATAATTTTAAGTATTGAAGAGTGATAAAATGGTATTATCACTTGTAAAATATCATGAATAATCATTGGAGAATGAAATTAAATGGTTTATTAAACCGCAATAATATAATTTCCTTTAATTTAAATTCAATAATAAACAATCTCTATTAGAATGAGATTTTGAAATAATCCCTTAAGATGATCATAACATTGAAGTAAGAATTAATAAATGAATCAATTACGTGTATCAAATATAAATACAAATTAAATGATTGGAAATAAAATAATATATATTCAAAATTATTTATAGACATAATCATATAATTTTAACGATAACAAGGAAGTAATATAACCCAATGAAAAAGAATTGAGTTATGAAATTATTTACCACTTGGTAACTACAAATTCTAATACTTTTTGATGAAATAATTAAAATTGAAACATAAAATACCATTAATAATAAATTATTCATGATATCACATGTCAAGGGGTATTATATACACTATATAAAAGTAATTAGGTTCAAAACATTACAATATGCTTCAATGAAATGAAATTGATATGAAAACCCTTACCTTGAGTCCGGCTTGACAGGTGTATTTATATTACTAAAAAATAAACTTATGTTAATTATTTACTTTCTTGATAACTTTTTTCAATTTTATTATTACTTTTATTTAAATTATTATCATGTTATATACGATTATCTAACCATTTAATCTTATTCTAGATATTTTTACCATATTTTGTTTGTGTGTAAAAAAATGACTTAGGTAGGTTGACTATGGTCAATGGGGTCATTATTTAAACTTATAAAGAATATTAATAATTAAATAAATATAAAATTTATAGATAAATCATAATATTAATACCAATAATGATATATAGTTATGAAAAATGAACTAATGTTACGATCATGGAGATGGTAGGTCGTACGTACACATGAGCAACATTTCCATTTTTCAATAACCATTATAGAAATAAGGTAAGTAATATTTTATCATTATAGAATTATAATTATAAAATAAATAAAATAATATTTAATTATATATAATTATATATATATAATTCTTTTTATTTGGTGATAAAAAAGGAATCACATCGGTCTGAGGAGGTAGCTATCCTCAAATCCATGGATGATGTTATCACTTTTTTAGTGAGTGAGAAGGTAAGAAATAAAATATTATATTATACTTAAAAAATGATAAACATGACATTAATACCATAATATTACATTTATGTCACATATATTAATTATCCTTACCCTTATTACCTTCCATGTAACAAGTTAGTGAAAACGAATCGCATCGCTTCGCGAGGTGATAATATGTCAAAAACACAAATGACGTTACCATATCCCTTATGTATTGGAATATAAAAAGGGTATATATGATATAATGAATAAATATTTATAATTATATTATAAATATAATATATAAACTTTACATCCATCCTCATACCCAACTGTGAAATGTAGTAATGGAAAAACGAATGACATCATTTTGCAAGGCGGTAGTCCACCGTACACATGAAAGATGATTTCGTAACCCATTTTTTGGAAGTGTCTATGGTTTTAGGTTGTAAAAATAACATAAAAACAACTTAGTATACGTAATATACTAATTTTATTATATCATAACTTTTTAAGAACAATTGAAGGAGGTTGAGAAATAAGTGAAATTAAGATGCTCTTTGAAGAACATTACATATTCTCTGGGTATCCTCCTTAGGTTTGTACTAAAGTCGTGAAAGTATTAATTTATTCATAAAATAAGGATTATATAATTATTATAGAGAATTTGGGAAGTTATTTGGGAAACTTTTGGATGATCCAAATGGATTGAGAGGTGTGATGAAGCGAGGGGAGTGAGAGCCCTTTTATAGTTGAGGAGGGGAATTCTTGTAAATACTCAAAATTATTTACTATTGGTAGGTCAAAATAACCTAAAGTGGCTCCAAAATCGATAATTAAAAGTATTTCGGGATTATATGGTCAATAAAAACGTCCAAAACATAATAAAACACATGTTTTAAACATTTTGTTCCATAACTTCTAAGTTTATTTTTTTCTTTTTAGTTTTTTATTAAGGAAACTAGTTTTCAAACCTATATAATTTATTCATTAAGACTAAATTAAAGTGAGAATTATTAAAAAAATTAACCCAATAATTATAAATAATAAATCCAAATTATAAAATAAAAAATCTCAAGTGTGTTGGAAATTAATTTTAACGGAAGCGAAAATAACACGCAAAAACACTACTTTAACCCTAACAATGATAACAATGTTTTTACTATTTATGGGTCAATATGTTTGTTATGAAAAGTAAATTGGTTTTTGAATGAACTATACTTGATATTTATTTTAATTTAAAAATATATTGGAAGAATATTTGATTTTTACTAAATTTTACAACATTTAATAAAATAACATTTATTATAAAATAACATTAACATCCTTTTTGACATTATTTATTTAATTTAAATTTTAAAAATTAAAATTAAAATATGGAGTTTAAATATATTACATTCAAACCTATTTAACATGATATATTCATATAAAAAATTAATTACATACAATAATTCATTCAATTCACTTCACTTTTAATATTTTTAGAATCATTTATTTTAGTTAATTATTAACTAAATAATTACCGTGTTGGCATTTCGTAAGAATTTTAAGTAATTATTTCATCTATAAAAATTAAAAATAAATTATCATGGTAAAAAATAATTTATATTTAAAAATGATATATATAACCAAACAAATGTTGGTTTTTCTCTATCCTAAGGGTTTATAGAAATTAAAAGGAAAAAAGTGTTGATTTTTGTGTTTTTCTTTACTTAGATTATTATATAGGTTGTTTTCATGGAAAAGTATCCAAAAAACTAAAAAATAGATCCTAAGGTAATAATTTTGAAAATATTCCCATAAAATGGGTGCTGGAAAACGTTTTAGGTTATTTTAACCATTAAGTTTAATGTTTAGTCCTTCTGTAAACTCATTTTTACCTTAATCACTGTGATTAATTTTAACTATTTTCACTAATAAATATGGTAAAAAATTATGTGGAAATTATTATAAATTATAAATTATTATGATTCAAAACATGGAATTTATTTTCCTAAATTCAATTTACATAAGTGGAAAATGTAATTTAATATTAATCATACTGACTTACTGAGACGACGAGTTTTTAAGAGGAGTATTTTTTAGAAAAATATGATTCTATATCAACTCTTTGAATAATAATAATCATTGCATGAAGATAAATTAATATTTAATGACATATAATATATATATTTCATTTAAAACATTTTCCATTAGTAATTATATTAATTAATTAAAAATGAGAAACATTATGCATTTCAAAACAGGTTTTTGAAAAACCTGTCTTTAAACCCAAAACAAACTTATAATAAAAACCAATATAAATTTGTTTAAAAAGTAATTAATTGGATTAAATATAAATAAATTATAATAATATTTCTTAAAAACATATTGAAAACATATTGGGACTTTTATATTAATTAATTTATGGAAAAGAAATGACTTTTTACAAAAAATGTTATTTTTCATTATTAATAAAGAAATAAATATTGTGTATAAAATTATAAAATTCCACCCAAATTAAATTTTGATATTCCAATTGAAAAAATAAATTTCATATTATCAAATAAATTTTCTAAAATTTCAAAAAATTGATTATAATATATATTTTTTCAAGAAAAGTAATTTTTGGTAGGTGTAGGACAGTCAAGAGGGGGGGGGTGAATTGATTTCCTATAAAAATTTCTTTTAAAAAGGTTTACTTAAAAGTTTCACCCAATTAAAATTAAAACATTCCACTTAATCAAAGTAATTAGATTATAATAGTTTGATTATTATAACAAATTCTCATAAGATTAATTAATTCCCAGTAGTATCAATATGAGATATTGATATAACTTTTTAAGTAATTATAATAAGGAAACACAATTATAACTACTATCCAAGAATAAATATCAAAGTAAAATTTAGTTTTCTGAAATATAAATTAAAATAGAGAAAGACTAAATCGAAACAAACAACAGATAAAACAAGTAGTTCAATCTCAAGATGAGACCTAATCCACTCCACTTGGTGATCACCCACCACCAGGAAATTTATATTAATAAACTTGATCCACACCCTAGATCAGGGTAAAAAAGTACACAGGATAGTCTAGGTCACATGACCTCTTCCACTGTTCTTCATGTGAATAAACTACCAAGTCATACAAGGACCTATTCCACACTTATCCTTGGGAGTAAACAGATGTAAGAAGATATTAGTGGAAGGATATCTTGTATACTTTAGTTTGATATAGATGAAAATGTGTGTTTTAATAGAGACACACACACATTGATCAAAATTTAAAAATAGTACACCAAAAATCAAAGATTATGAGAACAGATTTTAAATGATCTAAGTGTTTATCTAGGCAGATATGGGCTTGTAGGATGAAGAAGATAAAAATATCAAGTCCTCCTCTAGAATTGGACACAAAAATAGAGTGTTTTACTCTATCTTCCAGAAGTAGTTTTGGTTCTGCAGGCATATGCTTCTTCTTACTTGATATTTTGAAGTAGTTTTTCAATTCAATGTAAAGCTCGGTTGAGATTTCCTCAAGTGTTCTTTTTTTTATAGAGTTCACAATTGTTTTATGAGAGATACAAATGTTATTTTTTATATCTCACTCTTGTTCTGTATTTTTATACGTCTTGTGATTTGTTTTTATTTCTTGGTGCATGTGTTAGAGCCGAAATGAAGCATTATTTCTACACCTCATACCTCATACTATTAGGTTACTAGTCTATAATGAAACATAAATTATAGTAGTTTCATTAAATGACTCAAACATGACCATTCAAAATAACATTTAAATTTAAACTATAAAAGATAGAAAAGTGATTAATAAATGGTGTCACCGTTTCTCTTGAAATGGTGTCACTAGGAAATGGTGTCTTCTTATTTTCCTTTGAGTAGTGAGATAATCACAATGCCATAGTTTCATTGAGATTAGGAACCAGTAGCAAAGATGCGGTGTTAGGATCATGATGTCTTAGTTAACGGTGTTTAGTCCTTTGTCAAAAATGTTAATGATGTCTTGGTGATGGTAGAAAGGAACCAGTGTCAAATAATTTATGAAATATGAAACTGATTATAGTGTCTAAGTCACATGGTCTAGATTATGGTGTTTGGGTTACAATGTCTGGATTGCGGTGTTAGGGTTACAATGTTAGTGTCATGGTGTCAGGGAATTTTCCAAAAACCGAAACTGGTGGCAGAATTACAGTTTCTCAGACTTAGAAAAATATCTATAAAACGTTCTAAAGAAATAATATTCATAGAATGAATTAGACTTAAGAATTTAATATAATAAATCATTATAAAACAAGATAAAATATATGTTACAAGATTAAACATGATTTTTGAGATACTGAATTAGAATCTTATGAAAGTTTACACCATAAGTTGTAATCATTAATGCATGGGGAAACCAACAATGTTTACACTTGATTTGTGATAGGTTAAACAAAGTTAACATGATTTTTGATCAGTAAATCATGATTAAAACATGAGGAGTCCAACAATATCCCCCTTTTTGATGATAAAAAATCATGGGATTTAAATTCCTTTTCTTATTCTCCCTATTTTGGTATTATGAAAAATAATATAAGAAAAATAAAATAAACATGGAATAAAGGTAAGTAAGAGAATAAACAAAAATAGTGCACATTTTATTAGAGAGAAATACATAGGTCAATATAATCATGAGGGAAAATGAAAAAAATACCTATCAGAATACATTTTCACTTCTCTTCAGCACTAGTATTATTCTCTTTTCCCTTGGTAGAAACATCCGAAGGGGCCATTGGAGAAGAAGTGGTGGTTGGAGAATGGATTGATCCAATTGTGAGATAAGGAAGGGGTAATCTTTTAAAAACAGATGGTGCCAGAATTGGTTTGGTTGAAGAATGAGGAAAGGATTGGTCAATGATAACAGGTCTAATCTAGCTCAGATCATGAGATATAGACATGGATGTAGAAGCAAAGGTAGTGGAGGAGGAAGGGGTTGAACGAGGCCATAAAGGGGTAGCTGTATGAGCCACAATGGCAGTTCTTTTCCTTCTCAAAATAATCTTTGTTCTCCAAGAACTTTTCCAATATAGGAGTGAAATATTTCAGATTTTAGACTTGAGTCTTGAAGTCTTGAGTTACAGGAGGAATTTTCAAATTCTATATAAGGTACTTTTAATGATTGGTTAGATCATTCTTAGAGTAAATCCTCTTAAAGTAGAAATCCACTTTCTTAGAAATTTATTCCTTTGAATAATTGTCAATATTTGAATGAATCATTACTAATTCAAGTACTCAGTCACTATTCTTGATAACAATAGCTAAAATTTTCTTATCAACACCACTTAATGATGACTGAAGTTCTTCTTTAACAACAGTTCTAATCAAATTACTGTCTATTGGTTTAGATGAATGTCTATAGGTGTTTGAAGATGTAATGGATGAAATGAGAGACTTAAATTGATTAAGAACTTTCTATAAACATCCCTTATATTCATCAGTTATCTTGTTAAGGCAAATAACAAGATCACACATCTCATTGAATATTTTTATGTTCCTCTCAGCCACTTTGTCATATATTGAAGTCAAATTTTCTTGAATCAGAGATATAACCTTTTGTGGGATCTAATCACTAACATCCTCAATAGGATTAGTAAAAATATCTTTCCCAATTTTCAAAACTATTTTCATATCTTTAACCATAGACCCGAGAGACTTCACCTCATCACTCAACTGTTTATTCTCAATTATAGCTTCATGTATTTAATGACGAATTTTCGATTGAATTTTTCATATGATTTTATCTAATATCAAGACATCATCTCTTTTACTGAGATTTTCAATATGAAATTCTAAATCTTTTCAAATCCAGCTAATAAAGTATCTCCAAAAGATTTTAGATCACTATGACTCACAAAATCAGACGGTTATTGTGTAGGTTTAGGAACATGATATAAACAGGTTCAGACTCCTTAGTAGAGGCTACTTCTTGAGAAGAAATTGGATTCAATTGAAACACAATGGAAATATATATGAATTTAACTAAGGCCTCTTGGATATTGACCATATAATAAAAGCTAGGAAACCTATTACAGGTATCCATAGTGCTTTGATTAATAGGATTGGGAACTTGAGCACTTTCTAAACTGGGGTAATGATCCCCCTCAATAGGTGCATCTTTTTTGGGACTAAGAGAGTTAGTCTCTTGACCCATTTCCTAATTTTCATCTCTAACAGGCTCACCCATCACTTTTCTAGCTAGCTGAAAGGACTGTTCCATTATTTCCTTAGTAGATAGGATAATTTTAGGTTCAACTTGTTCTTTTGATTGTTCCCCAACATTTTCCTCTCCCTAAAAAACAAGTTCTTCTAAATGATTATTAGGAAGAACTTTTCCTCTATACTAGAAGCATTTTCCTTTTCAACCACAAGTTTATTTTCAGAAACAATTCTTCCATTTATTCAACACTTCTTCTAGAAATAGGTACATATTTTATAATTACATCTTGAGAAATAGGTAAGCCATTCTACTCTTTGTCTAAGACAGTTCCTTCCTTAGGTTCAACAACCTCATCTTCTACTTCTTCATCTGAATAATCAACAAATTCATCTGGTTCCAAACTGGGATCAGATTTGTTCTTAGGTCTTGAAGGATTCTCCAATGGATTAAACTTTTCATACAAACTTCCATTGTCCTACACCCAAAACGTTTTCCAAGGATTAAATATAATTTTCATACTTAGGATTGTATCCTTTGAGCTAAAAAACTCATAATCTTCTATAACTTCTTCATTCAGGATAACTACTCCTTCGACAGACAACATTGTATAGATTAATGTTGAATAAAACAAAGAGGTAGATTGGGATGTTGTCTTGATCATTTCACACATGTGAAGTATAATATACTTACATGGATTAATCTTATGCCCATTTTTCATAATATGTTTCAAGAATACATCTTGATACTTAAGAGTAGAAAAATATATTTTCCTTAGACACCTAAGATTTTGGATAAACTTAAATAGAATCCTTGTCTCACCATCAAACTCAGCAGCAATTTACCTTCTTTTCTTCTTATTTCTATTCAAACTTACTAGGGCCTCTTCTAAGATAAAAACATCACATGTAGGAGGAGACCTATTTGGTAATCCTTAAATATTCCTTCATGAGGTATCCCTAGGCAGCCGGCCCAAAATCCAGCTTCTTACTACAAATTCATCTTCAGTATTGAATGAGAACTGGACATACTGATAAAACTAAGAAACGAGCTTCAGATAAATCAGTATTTTCTCTTTTTTGAACCAGATCATCCATACTTTCTCTTCTAGTCCATCCAAAACAAGTGACTTGTTAGAAAACACTTTAGATAGACTTCCTTTTTTAGTACTACTAGTATATTTGTAAGACTCAGATTCAACAACCCTTTAGGCATTACTTTTGGTGCCTTTTTCACTTTTTATAAGATTTGAACTTCTCAGGAGTCGATGAAGATGAGAGCTTCATTATGGCCATTCAACATGGCTTTAAGAAAGGTGAAAGGTTGGAAGAGGACTAATGGTTTGAGAGAGAGAGGTTTCTATTTTGAGAGAATAGATCTCAAGTGAAGAGAGGAGTGAAAGATATTGGATTCACTACTGGAAATTCGGGCTATAGCCACGCTTCTAAACTGTGGCTATAGGCCCTCAAACCGTGGCCATAGGTAATAGCCACAGTTTGAGGAACCGTGGCTAAGTTTGGTGTGGCTATAGGCCCAGACCTATAGCCACAGTTCCAAACCGTGGCTATATACCTAAAGCCACAGTTTAAACCGTGGCTGTATACTTAATGCCATGGTTTCAACCGTGGTTATATTAGACGCCGGACAGGCTTTATAGCCATGGTTGGAAACCATGGAGTTAGGTCTATAGCCACGATTAAAAACCGTGGCAAAAAACCAATAGCCACGGTTTAAAACCGTGGCTATAGGGTGTGCACATACATAAAAAAATACCCCCAACCCCCTGGACACCCCTTGGAAACCCCCCTGGACACCCCCTTGACACCCCCCTGACACCCCCTGGACACCCCCTGGACACCCCACTGGACACCCCCTGGAAACCCCCTAGACACCCCCTGGAAACCCCCTAGACACCCCCCTGAACACCTCCTCCACCCCTCCCCTATGCCTTGCAGACCCCCCCCCTTCCCTCCTCCCCACTGCCTTGCAGACACCCCCTGCCAGTCCCCCCTGCCCCCTGCCCCCTGCCACCCCCCCTGCCAGCCCCCCTGCTTGTCCCCCTGCCCCCTGCCAGTCCCCCCTGCCCCCTGCCACACCCCCTGCTAGTCCCCCTCTGCCACCCCCTGCCAGTCCCCCCTGCCCCTGCCACCCACCTACTTGTCCCCCTGCTTGTCCCCCTGCCAGCCCCCCTGCCCCTTGCTAGTCCCCCCTGCCACCGCCTACCAGCCCCCCCTGCCCCTGCCCCCTGCTAGTCCCCCTTCCACTCCCCTGCTTGTCTCCCCTGCCCCCTGCCACCCCCTGCTTGTCCCCCTGCCATCCCACCCCCCTGCCCCCTGCCAGTCCCCCTGCCCCCCAGCCCCCTGCTAGTCCCCCATGCCACCCCTGCCAGTCCCCCATGCCCCCTGCAACCCCCAGCCCACCTGCACCAGCCCCCCCTCGCAGCCCATCTGCACCAGCCCCCAACCCCAGCCCCCAGCCCCCAGCTGCACTAGTCCACCCCCATCCCAGCTGCACCAGTCTCCCCCACCCTCCCTATCCCCCTGCACCACCCCCCAGCGACCTGCTACCCCCAGCCCCCCAGCCCCCTGCCACCCCCCAGCCCACTAGAACCAGTCCCCCCCCAGCCCACCTGCACCAGCCCCCAACCCCAGCCCCCAGCTGCACTAGCCCCCCTAGCCCCCTGCTACCCCATCCCCCCTGCCCTGGCCCAAGGATCCTACATTGTTTCACCAAGGGGATACATGGTTTAGACTTGTCTATGCACAACTCATGCTAAAAATTGTGTGCAATTCAAAATGAACGTAAAATTATCCTCACGAAGGGAGTTCATACTATTTTCCTCAAACCATGCACCCTAACCATGAAGAGTATGGTAACCTCAACAATTTCCTTGTTCTGACCTGGAACTCCATGGAGATAAAAACAAAAAACTCTACTTAACCGAATAACAATAAAAGAACTATGTAGTGACATAGGGGCTATCATAAACTCCCCGCCATGCTACTTTTCCTCCTAGAATTTCCTTGGTCAAAACTAGAAACAAAGGAAAAGAGATGAAAAGGAAAACAGAACTAGCACACTGTGACCAGAATTTTTCTAGTACATTGTATCTTTTACTGCCTCTCTCAATGTCTCCCAACATTGTTCAGGTCTTACCACTTCTGATCTCACATTGTTGTGCCCTATGACACCCACTAGACCCTATGGACACCACCTAGACCCCCCTGGACACCCCCTAGACCCCACTGGACACCTTACACTGGACACCCCCACCCTTGGACACCTTCCACTGGACACCCCTGTCCCTGCTAGTTCCCCCCTGCCACCCCCTACTTGCCCCCCTGCCAGCCAGCCCCCCTGCCACCCCCTGCTTGTCCCCCTGCCTTTCCCCCTACCCCATGCTAGTCCCCCCTGCCACCCCCTGCCCCCTGCCCCCTGCTAGTCCCCCCTTGCCACCCCCTGCTTGCCCCTCTGCCAGCCAGCCCCCCCTGCCACCCCCTGCTTATCCCCCTGCCTTTCCCCCCTTCCCCATGCTAGTCCCCCTGCCACCCCCCTGCCAGCCCCCCCTGCCCCCTGCCCCCTGCTAGTTCCCCCCCTGCCACCCCCTGCCAGCCAGCCCCCCTTCCCCCTGCCAGTCCCCCCCTGACACCCCTTCCAGCCCCCCTGCTAGTCCCCCTGCCAGCCCCCCTGCCCCCTGAATTTGAAGTTGAATTTTATAGAACTATAAGAACAAGATGCAAGAAAGTAAAAGAAATATAACATACAATATTATTTAACATGCTTTAGTCCCATGGGGACCTACGTGCATAAAAATAACAAAACCTAACTCCAACATTTTATTATGGTCAAAGAAAACAAAAACCCTACAACTGTAAACTAGAAAGAATCACAATATGAGGGATAATAACATAAGTATACAAGACTCACAGGCTTCAAAATAAATGAAACAAAAAGTAAAATCATAGTACTAGAGTGGGTAGTAGTCCAACATTCCCATTCTCTTCATGCTGAAAGCTTGATGCATGATGCACCGGGATCCAAAAGTTTATATTCTCATTTCTATACTTGTGGAACTATCACCAAGAAGGGTCTTCACTTCTTCCTTGTAGGAAGGACGTCATCTCCACTATAAAACAAGAAATGATATGAGTTCAAGGAGAGATAGGTATAGAAAGAGATCTGATGAAGCAAAGCAGCAATGGCGATCAAGGTTTTCACCAGAGGAAACCTATAGAAATATCTTAGAGGATGAGAAATACAAATGATCAAGATTTTGAAGATACTTGGGTCATAGGGGTTATCACTACCCTTACACTATAGTACCTCAAAATGGAACAACCAATCTGGTGAGGCCACAAATCCACATGAAACAAAACACCCCCTGCACCCCCATGCCCCCCTCAGTCCCCCATGCCCCCCTGCACCCCACTGAACATCCCCCATTCCCCAACTGGACAACCCCACTGGACACCCCCTGCACTCCCTGGACAGCCCTCCCCACCCTGCTGGACACCCCTCCCCCCTGCTTGGACAGCCCCTCCCCTTGTTGGACACCCCTCCCCCTGCTGGACACCCTTTCCCCCTGCCCCCTGCCCCCTACCCCCTGCACCCCACTGGACAACCCCCATGCCCCAACTGGACAACCCCACTGGACACCCCCTACACCCCCATGACACCCCTCCCCCCTGCTGGACACCCCCCTGACAGACACCCCTCCCCTGCCCCTTTCTACACCCCCTAGAATTTGTTTCTATTGATATAAATGATCATCTTATTGAGGTTTGTTTTGTATTAGAAAACATACCAAAGTACAATGAGCATTGCAGGATGATAGGCCATGCCACTGATAAGTGCAGAATGGTACAGAAATTCTGCAATCCATCCTCTATTAATACTTCGTTGAAAGATGCTCCGAAAGGGAAAAATATTAATACCAAACACTATGTTAGAAAAAAAATACAAAGAAGGTTAAAAAAGAGGTCACCTGGTATAACAATTCTGCTACTAGTAAATCCTAGGAAGACTTAGTAGATGAATAAGAATCCCAAGGACGTGTTCATGCTGAAACTGGTAAAGCACAATTCTGCTGGATATATTCTATAAGCAGATCTTCAACTCATACTCCCAACTTGAGCACCTTATCAAAGAGGGTTCTCTACCGCAACTAGAATTAAGATGAAACATCCTATCAACATGGGCTACCAACAACCAACATACATGAATCAATAAATAGAAAATAGAGAGTTCCCAACATTTTTTACACAACCAGAACATGTCTAGGAGCATCATTACAGACCTCACCCTATAGGTTACACATGACATATACTAATAGGGATGCCACATTTTACTCTACCTACTGTTACACCTATTCATGCTCGTTATCAGCTAGACGTTCCTCAAGGACAACCCCTCCCCCTCTGCTGGACAGCCCCTCCCCCTGCCTGGACACTGCTCCCCCCTGCTGGACAGCCCTCCCCCCTGCTGGAAAACCCCACCCCCTACCTGGACACCCCTCCCCCCTGCTGGACAGCCCCTCCCCCTGCCTGGACACCCTTCCCCCCTGCCTGGACACCCCTCCCCCCTGCTGGACAACCCTCCCCCCTGCTGGACACCCCTCCCCCCTGTTGGACAGCCCTCCCCCCGTGTTGGACAGCCCTCCCCCCTGCGGGACAACCCTCCCCCTACCGGACAGCCCCTCCCCCCTGCCGGACACCCCTCCCCCCTGCAGGACACCCCTCCCCCTGCCGGACACCCCGCCCCCCTGAATGGAAATATTTCAATAACAACTAGGAATGAATTAAATGTATACAAATTAAACAGAGATATAAATTAGAGAAATAAGTAATAAAACCTGAATTAAAAATGTTGGATTCAGTAATTAAAAAGAAAAGAAAAGGCCATAGTAAGATAAAGAGGCTCTGCTAGTCCCCCTGCCCCCTGCCAGTCCCCCCCTGCCAGTCCCCCCCTGCACCCTGCCAGACACCCTGCCATTCCCCTGCAAGTCCCCCTACTCCCTGGACACCACCGTGACCGTGGCGTGACCGCAGCGCGACCACAACGTGTTAGCCCGGTCTAGCGACATCCGTGGGGCAACATCTTCCACTTAGTTTCAAATAGGATGATATGGATGGCATGAGAGGATGTTTTCTCAGAAGATTTAAAGAAATGAATGCTAATCTGTGATGACTAGAGGATTGGATGACCCCTGATATACCTAATTCGGTGAGGTTTGGAGATCTAGAAATGTGTAGGAATACCTAGAGGAATAAAATATTCCAGACAATTCCAAACCAATGTTTTCAGTTGAATTGAGCCTTTGTACCACCTGCTATGCACGTTTTGTGGAAAGATGGATGAGAGGCAGTGTTGAGAGGAGATATAGTTTAGGAATGAGGAAATACGAAAAATTATAGAGCTAACCATTCAATGTTTCTCTAAGGAGGAGTAACCGCCATAGGGTGTCGTCCTGGAGCAGGGCCAAATGATGGCGTGACCGCGGCGTGACCGCGGCGTGACCACGGCGTGACCACGGCGTGACCGCGGCATGACCGCAGCGTGACCGCAGCGTGACCACAATGTGTTGGCCCTGTCCAGCGACATCCGCGGGGTAACATCTTCCACTTAGTTTCAAATAGGATGATATGAGTATGTGTAGACTACCAGTCCCCTCCCCCATGTCTGGACACCCCCCTGTCTGGACACCCCCCCTGTCTGGACACCTCCCCCCTGTCTGGACACACCTCCCCCCTGTCTGGACACCCCCCCTTGTCTGGACACCACCCTGTCTGGACACCCCCCCTATCTGGACACACCTCCCCCCTGTCTGGACACCCTCCCTGTCTGGACACCCCCCTGTCTTGACACCCTCCCTGTCTGGACACCCCCCGCACCCACCCTCTCAACTTGGAAGTGATCATCCTCCTCCAATGAGTGATACATGAGATGAGGGAATTATGGAAGGAATTTCATCTAAAACAGCCAAAAGAAGACATTGAATTTCCATCACAACAGGCTGATCCGGTTCAGACGACATGTGCAGAGGATGAGGATGATCTGGTTCGGACAACATGTGAAGAGGATGAGGAAAAAGAAGAATTACCGAACAAATATTATGTGATACATGTACAATAAAATATGCCAAACAATTCCAAACCAATGTTTTTAGTTGAATTGAGCCTTTGTACCAACTGCTATGCACGTTTTGTGGAAAGATGGATGAGAGGCAGCTCTGAGAGGAGATATAGTTTAAGAATAAGGAAATACAAAAAATTATAGGGCTAACCATTTAACGTGTCTCTAAGGAGGAGTAACCGCCGTAGGGTGTCGTCCTAGAGCAGGGCCAAATCACGGCGTTACCGCGGCGTGACCGCGGCGTGACCATTGCGTGACCACGGCGTGACCGCGGCGTGACCGCAGCGTGACCGCGGAGTGACCTCCGCAGGGTGTTGTCCTGGAGGAGTAACCGCCGTAGGGTGTCGTCCTGGAGCATGGCCAAATCACGGCGTGACCGCGGCGTGACCGCGGCGTGACCGTAGCGTGACCGCGGCGTGACCGCCGTAGGGTGTCGTCTTGGAGGAGTAACCGCCGCAGGGTGTCGTCCTGGAGTAGGGCCAAATCACGGCGTGACCGCGGCGTGACCGTGGCATGACCGCGGCGTGACCACGGCGTGACTGCGGCGTGACCGCGACGTGACCGTGGCGTGACCGCTGTAGGGTGTCGTCCTGGAGGAGTAACCGCCGTAGGGTGTCGTCCTGGAGGAGGGCCAAATCACGGCGTGACCGCGACGTGACCACGGCGTGACCACCGCAGGGTGTTGTCCTAGAGGAGTAACCGCCGCAGGGTGTCGTCCTGGAGTAGGGCCAAATCATGGCGTGACCGCGGCGCGACCACGGCGTGACCGCGACATGAATGCGGCATGACCGCGGCGTGACCGCGGCATGACCGCAGCGTGAACACAACATGTTGGCCCGGTCCAGCAACATCCGCGGGGCAACATCTTCCACTTTGTTTCAAATAGGATGATATGGATGGCATGAGAGGATGTTTTCTTAGAAGATTTAAAGAAATGAATGCTAATCTGTGATGACTAGAGGATTGGATGACCCCTGATATACCTAATTCGGTGAGGTTTGGAGATCTAGAAATGTGTAGGAATACCTAGAGGAATACCCCATGGGATCAGGAAAATCACAGGTTACATAACATGTAATCTAACATTACTGGTACTGTGGGACCCCTGGGCTGTGGAACTGGGATTTTGGTTGGATTTAAATATCACATGCCATGTGACATGGTCACACAACATGGGACCCATCTTAAAAGTCTAACGGCACTTAAATATTGTCTTGGTTCAAACAACTATTTTAATAAAAAGAGGGAAACCCCCTACAGGGATATAAAAAGGGTCAAGTACGATGTGTGTTTTATGACTAACAATGACATCAAGTATAAGGAAAACATCAATGCAATAATGTTAAGCAAGGTATACCACTGTGAGTTTTCGCAGACAGCGCACCTCCGTTGGAGGGGTTTTATTAAAAAACCAGGACTTATTTATCAAACAAAACAACTATCTGTACTAACACTTATTCAAGAATTGCAATTTAATATAAACATGAAAAATTAATAAGGCAACTAAATGCAATTTAAAACATTCTCAAATTAAATGGGCTAAGAGAGGGTCCCTACCTCAACCTCATAGCAACAAAAATGAAATTCTGTATAGAAACGATTCAATTACATAGAATAAAATCATGAGAATAAAATACCATATTCAAGATATACATTCCCAGGGGATATGGATTCTTGTATAAAGAACCAAACTAGTAGTTCTGAATAGATTCTAGTAGTAGCGATGATTAAAAATATCACAAGATAACACATAACACTCTAAGTGAAGGAAAACCAAATTTGATATATCAAATGAACAAAGTGTACCACTCTTCGCTTGTATGCATGGAACTGTTCCACTAAATCAACAATAACTTCCTGCTTGAGACCCTGTAGGAAAACACAAACATTACCAGTAGCTAAGGTAGAGATTTCCATTGAAAACTCAAAAATCTTTTACACATGAATAATTCATCGGTTTCAAATTCCAGAACTTTTTATCAGAAATGCAATCACACCTGCCCCCACTATTTTTTCTTGGGGCTGATGGAGTTTCCCTGGACTTGAGATTAGTACCTTTCAAGGAATCCTCTATTCGTTGGGAAATGGTAGAGAAATATCGTTCCCCACCTGTATACATCAACACGATGAATTGTGTTGACATCTCGTCATGGGGATTGTTGATGCACATGGAAAAAAATAGAATGCATGTTTTCAGAACAACAGAAATTTAAAAACAACAGAATAACAAAAACAGAATGCAATAGAACAAACAAAAATAATAACTAATCAAAAACAGAATGCAAAAATAGAATGCAATAGAAAAAACAAAATAATGAAAACAGAATGCATGTTTGGACACCCTCCACCCCTACAATGAAAGATTTTTTCAAGATGATGAAGAATTTCAAAGAGTTTATGTGAAAAGTGTTTGAAAATGTTGTTAAAAAAGTGATCCATGCTTTGGAGAAATTGCATAAAGTATCCATGAATGTCATTGATGCTCAGTTGGAAGTGAAGATTAAAAAAATAAAAGAGTTTAACGACTCTTTATTTGAGAGATTCCAAATGCGAGGATCACCCCCTGCCCCCCTACCACCCCCCTGTATAGCTTCCCTTGTACCCCCTGCACATCCCCCCTTTCACCCCCCAGCACATCCCCCCTTGCACCCCTGCACATCTCCCCTCCCCCCTAGACAAACCCCCCTGGACACCCATCCCTACCCCCTAAAAAACCCCCCCAGACACCCCTCCCTCGCCCCTAGACACCCCCCATGGACCCCCCCCCCCAGACACCCCTCCCTCCCCCCTAGCCCCCCTAATAAGTGCAGAATTGTACAGAAATTATGCAAGCCATCCTCTATTAATACTTCATTGAAAGATGCTCTGAAAGGGAAAAATATTAATACCAAACACTATGTTAGAAAAAAATACAAAGAAGGTTAAAAAGAGGTCACCTGGGATAACAATTATGCTACTAGTAAATCCTAGGAAGACTTAGTAGAGGAATAAGAATCCCAAGGATGTGTTCATGATGAAACTGGTATTGGATTATATTCTCTCTTTTTCATTAAATCTGTAGTCTGAATCTCTCTTTTGGAGCTCATTACCTCAGAATTATTAAAAACAGTTGATATGGATGACAGACTTGCAGCTGAATTTTCTCAGGCTACTCTCTCTATGAAATTGTCAGAGCACACACCTTCTAAACATATAAACATCAGTATAAAAGATTCATAACCTATAATGAAAGGATTACAAACCAGGGAAGATTATTTTAGGTTGGGGATCCAGCTCACTATAAAGCAAGTTTATTCTACCAACCATTCCAATAAGAGAGAGTTGAGAAGATCCAATTAAAAAAGTGAAACTGAGAAATAACAGAAAGGGGGACTTTCCCCCATTCAAAAACAATGATGTGTATCCTCTTCTAGAATTTCCAGGGGCTAGCCAACCCTAGAACATTATGTTTCCTTAGGATTCTTGTGAGTAAACGGAAACCTGATTTCATTAGCATCTCTGAGCTAAAATCTAATAACATCACTTCTGGTTCTTTTTTCCCAAAATGGTAATTCTTTTCTATGTTCTGTGAAAGATATCACTAGTATTGAAATAATTTTCTTGGTTTCCATCATAATGTTACTAATCCTTCCATTTTTTGAGTGGACAACCAAATTATCACTTGCACCTTCCTTAACGAGGGTCAGATCTCTTTTTGTTAAATGGTTTATGCTTTCTACTGTTACATCAGTCGAAGAACTCATTGGAAACACATGAATGATATTTCAAGAGTTATATTAGATCCCTCGGTTATAATGGGAGATTCCAATTCTATTTTACATGCAGATGACAAGATTGGACATGTTTCCAATGCTACCACAATGAGATATTTCAAAGCTTGTATTGAGGAATTAAAACTTATTGAAACCAATCTGATTGGTTCCAAATACACTTGTTATAGGAGGAATCTAAATAGAAGTAGGGCCTGTAGGGTTGACCGTGCCTTTAGTAATCACTCTCTTCATGGAAGTTGGAAAACCATCTCTTGTGTCACTCTAGTAAAGCACAATTCTGATCACCAACCAATTCTTACAACCTTCATTGCTAAGGGGGACAAGCTAACAATTCCCTATATGTTTAATAATTCTTGGACCATCCAATTCTTACAACCTTCAGATGCTTTCCCTGAAATTTGGAATTCACTCAACCACTCCATGATTACCTCCTTAGATATTATCCACCAAGGAAAAGAGTAAAATTAAGGATACACTGCAACCACATACTGAAGTGGTTGAACCCCTTACACATGAGGAAGGATTTTCTCAATAGGTAGAAGATTTGAAATAATTGAGAAGAATCAATGAATAACTTCTCTGAGGTAGCGTTCCTGCTGGATATATTCTATAAGCAGATCCTCAACTCGTACTCCCAACTTGAGAACCTTATCAAAGAGGGTTCTCTTCCGCAACTAGAATTAAGATGAAACATCCTATCAACATGGGGTACCAACAACCAACATACATGAATCAAGAAATAGAAAATAGAGAGTTCCCAACATTTTTAACACAACCAAAACATGTCTAGGAGCATCATTACAGACCTCACCCTATAGGTTACACATGACATATACTAATAGGGCTGCCACATTTTACTCTACCTACTATTGCACCTATTCATACTCCTTCTCAGCTAGACATTCCTCAAGGGCTCATAAAAACTATTGATTCTCTAATGGATTGATTAGAATCCATAGAGGTACAGTGGGAATTGGTACAACTATAAAACAAGCCTTACCCTAAAGGGGGTGATCTGAATTTTCCCCACTAAATTTGGGAAACACTACATTTCCAATTTTCAATGGTTTAGGGGACCCAAAGAGGAATTTGACCCATTTTGTGTCCTGTTGTGATTCCATCATGGAGACCCCTATAAAATAAGTAGTGAAACCCAAGATCTTTATACAGAAATTATAGGGACCAACATTTGTAGGGTACACTGGTTCATCGACTCAATCAATTACAGGGTGGGAAGATCTATATTGGATGTTTCTGTTCCAATTCAGCTTGATTCTATAGAAGAAAACCATACTAAATCTCTCAAACTAAAAATGGTAGGATAATGATAGGGTTTTATATTTCATTTTGTGGTGAAAGGAGTTGACATACTCCTTAAGCCAACATTTTCCTCAAGATGGGTTGTCATGTTTTTATGGTGGGTGACTACACAACCACCCCCATCACTAAAATGCCTTTCCTTTTTTTCCCTTCTCAGTGACTTCACATGACATTTTTTTCAACCCCTCACTCATTTTTTCTTTCATGGGAAGAAACCCTAGTTGTCCAAACCCTCAAGATGCACGACACATAGACTGGGAAGCAAACTCTTTCCCATGAAGTTGAAATTCAGTAAGACAAACATGATGTATTTAAAACCACAAAGCCGATGGATGAGGATGAATCTGCAGCCATGGATACTATTATTGTGCATGAAACAAAGTAATGCAAAACTAAACCAAAATCCTTACAAAATGAGATTGAAAATGCTTGAATTTGAAAAGAATCAAGGAATTCATACCATCCTGGGGGGAGCAAGTCTGTACATTCTCAAATCTCTCAGTCAGAGAGTAGGCTGACAAGTGATTCACGCTTGCGGCTGCCCCCAATCCACCGCCATTCGTACTCTGTATCATCGTTTCCATTGATTTCGTCTTCAACAGGAGCAAGAAGATTAAGATCAAGCAGATTGCTCGCTTCCTACACCGGTCTGTGGTTTACAGTGGATCGACTTCGACTGTCATCTTTCTGCTCACTGCCCCCAATGAAATGTGATCTTTTGTGCCCACCCAGGGCTTGTCCAGACAAGAAAACCCTGAAACAGATCGGGCACTCATGGCCCCGACTCTTTCTTGACAGAGGGCCGCTCCCATCAATGGGGCTTTCATTCTTGGGGTGGTGTTGAAGATTTGACCAATGTCGATGGCGTTTCTGCTGCTTTCGGTTCTAGAAGCGAAGCAGCCCCCGATCTTCTTGTGACTGGCCCTATGCCCCCCGAGAGCTTGGTAAGAATTGAAGATCCTGCTACAGGTGGCGCACTGGTATTTGCTCGGCCTTTCACTGGTTTTGAAGAAATCATCAGACTGGGAGGCTGCCCCCATTTCCGTGGAGTAATCGTGCTGTTGAAGCTTCCTTTTCCTATGGACTAATCCAGTCTGGTCCAGTTCCGTCTCCCATGCCATGTTCTTCCTCCTCTCACCTTCTGAAACCTCAGATTTGCATTTAGGACACTTCGTTCTGTCAATTTCTAGGAACCCGAAGTACCTGTTCTTTGAATCGATCATCTTGAGCGGGTTTCCAAGCGACCCACAAAATCGATTGCCTAAAATCTTCTGATCCATTCCATCGTGGGTCGAAAGCCATGGAGGATCTTCCAAGAACATAGAACTATTTCCAGAAGAGTTGGCCACAAAATCCAATCCACCCCAGTGACCCACGTCTCTGGAGGAGGGCGTGGCGAGGAGGCGTCGGCGAGGAGGGCGCGGCGAGGAGGGCGCGACGAGGAGGAGGGAGCGGCCAGGAGGGCGCGACGAGGAGGGCGCGACGCGGAGGAGGTGTCGGCGAGGAGGCGTTGGGGAGGAGGGCGTGGCGAGGAGGCATCGGCGAGGAGGGCGCAACGAGGAGGAGGGCGCGGCGAGGAGGGCGTGGCGAGGAGGGCGCAACGCAGAGGAGGCGTCAACAAGGAGGCTTCAGAGAGGAGGAGGGCGCGGCGAGGAGGAGGAATCATGAGGGGGGGGGGGAAGTAGCCCGATAGGTTTGGAAAAAAAATGGGGCTGCTGCATATAGCCACGGATGCAGATTTTAACGTGGAAGTATATAAGATATAGCCACAGACCTATAGAACCGTGGCTATAGGTCCGTGGCTATAGGTCAGATTTGTAGTAGTGATTTTTATCATTCAGGGATTTCAAACATCACAAATTCAAAAGTGCATCATAAAAACAATAAAATAATCAATACAGTGATACATGTCATAAAATTCTAAAAATCCTAATCTGAGTAATTATAGAAAGACCGGAATAGGTTTTCATAGTTTCATCATTATGGTGTGACTCCAAATAGTGAGACCGTATTATTGAGACAACAAGTGTAAGACAGTAACCGAGATACAATAACTGTGAGACCATAAACATGAGATAGTAATTCCAAGACAATAACATGTGAAACTATGAATCATGAAACTATAAACTGTGAAACAGTAAGTGTGAGAAAGTAACTTCGAGACTGTAAATCTTTCACTTAAGAATTATCATTACTAACTCATGTGTGATGTAATTTATCATTTTATAATTTAATGGTTTAGTGAATATATCAGTGAAATGATGTTCATTGCCAATGAATTCCAAAGTGATATCACCCCTTTGATAACAATCTCTAAAAAATTGATTCCTTACATCAATATACTTTGTCATTGAGTGTGAAACAAGATTATTTGAAATGTTAATTTCACTTGTATTGTCACAACTTATAGGTACATGTATGAATTGATAACCATAGTCTAGTAATTTTTGTTTCATCCAAAAAATTTGTGCAAAACAACTACTAGCATCTATATATTCAACCTCAACAGTAGATAATGCAACAAAATTTTGTTTCTTACTACACCATGAAACCAAAGACTTTCCCAAAAAGTGACATGTCCCAGAGGTTCTCTTTGTATCTAACTTGCATCCACCAAGATCAGAACTAGAATAAATCACTATATCAAATTATTTTCCTTTAGGGTAATAAAAACCTAAATTCATAGTATGTTTGAGGTATTTTAAAATTAATTTAATTGAATTTAAGTGAGATTATTTTGGATTAGCTTTAAAATAGGCACACATTCACACACTAAACTTTATATCTAGCCTATTATCATTCAAGTGGAGAAAAATAAAATCATTCCTCTATAAGTGGTTTGATCAAAATATTTACCATCTTCATCAAGATCCAACTTACAAGTAGTACTCATTGGAGTGTCACAACTTTTGATTCTATCAAATCCCAAATGTTTTATAAAATCTTTAACATATTTACTTTGATATAAAATGATACCTTATTTATTTTAAAAAATATGAAATCCATGAAAGAATTTATGTTCACCCATCAAACTCATTTAAAATTCACTTTGCATCATTTTATAAAAATAGTACATAAATAATTTCATGAAGATCCAAAAATAATATCATCAACATAGATTTGAACTACTAAAACATCTTTAAAAAGTCATTTTATAGAAAAAGTAGGATAAAAAATTCCTTTTGTAAAACCTTTTGTAATGTGAAAAGTACTTAATCTATCATACCAACCTCTTGGAGAATGTTTGAAACCATATATTTTTTTTATAAATTTGAAAACATGATTTTCAAAATGAGGGTTTGTAAAACCAGGGGTCTTTCAACAAAAACATCCTCAACTATATACCCATTTAAAAATTAACTTTTGACATCCATTTAATATAGTTTTAAATTTATATGTTCTATATAAGAAAGCAAGATTATAATGGATTCAAGTCTAGATACAGGTGAAAAAGTTTCTTCATAGTCAAGGCCATGTTGTTGACTATAACCTTGTACAACCAATCTAGCTTTATTTCTAAAAATATTACCAGCTTTATCTACTTTGTTCCTAAACAACCACTTAGTGCCTATGATCAAGGTGTCTTTGGGTCTATATACAAGTTTCCAAACATTATTTATTTCAAATTGATTAAGTTATTCTTGCTTAGACATCACCCAAAATTCACCATTGTTTGCATCATTGATGTTTTTAGGCTCAAGTTGTGATAAGAAACCTTGATGTTCAACTTGGTTTCTAAGAGAAGCTATAGTTTGTGTCCCTTTACCTAAATATCCAAAAACTTCTTCTAAAGGATGATTCTTGAGGGTTCTAGTTGGTATAGAAAATGAGGGGCTAGTAATTTTAGGTTCATTTACAGGTTCGGGTTCACCATGTCCAGATTCTGAAGAATGTCTAGAACAGTTTGGTTTAAAAAATTTCTTGACAAGAGTATTAGATGATTTTTCACTAATGTATAGATTTTTCATATCATCTTCAAGATTCTATAGGGAGGTCACTACTGGAAAATAGACCTATACCCACGAGTTTGATTAAAACCATGGGCATAGGTGTGCCTTATACCCACAGTTTCAGAAAACCGTGGGTATAATTATAGTATACAGACCTATACCCACGGTTTTGGAAAAAACTTTAGGTATAGATTTTTTTGAGGAACTATACCCATGGGTTTCCTAAACCATGAGTATATGTGTTTCTTTCAAGGCCTATACCCATGGTTTTATGAAAACCGTTGGAATATGGTTTTTTTCCCGAAGACCTATACCCATGGGTTTACAAAACCGTGGGTATAACTTTGGCAGGGAAAAAAAATCCGCGGGAAACAAAAAATATTTGGCACAAAAACATAAACCCACGGTTTAAATTAATATATAAAAGATATAAAAACATTTTGACAAATAAAATCCGCAGGTCAGTTGGTGAGACGGTCGTGCTTCCTTCCCTCGGTTCAAGGATCGAATCCTGCATAATGTTTTTTTTCTAATACATCGAGATATATTAATATATTAAACTAAATTTAGATTTATTTAACGCAAACCAGTATAGATGCATTGGTTAGTTAGAACTGAATTCGGGAGAATGGTCGGGGGATCGAATCGCGCCGAAGTTATTTTCCCATGATATGCAATTAATTAATATATTTAACAAAATAATGATATATATAAAAAAAAAGTGTTTTAGGTTAGTGGTGAGGTGTGTCGGGTGTGAAGCGCAGGTCTCCGAGGTTGCAGGTTCAATACTTGCTAAATACAGTTTTGTATAAAATTAATACCCATGGCTTTAAAACCATGGGTAAAGCTGTTGACAACATGGAAATTTGTATGAGGGTTTTACAGTGTGAAAAAAAAAACTATACCAACAGTTTATAAAACTGTGGGTATAGGCTCGGGACCTATACTGATGCCTCTCCAACCCATGGTTCACAAAACCTTAGGTATAACCTATACCCACGGTTTTGGGGGCTATACCCACGGTTTTAAACCGTGGGTATAGGTCAATTTTCCAGTAGTGGGTCTTAGGTTCATGTGGATCTGTTTCATAAAATTTAACATGTACATATTCTTCCACACATTTTATTCTTTTTTAAGGGCTCTATAGGCTTTACATGAGGTTGAGTAACCTATGAAAATTCCTTCATCACTATTGTGAACCCGTAATGTCTATTTGTGATAGATGAGGCATGGAATCAGGATTTGGGTAGCTAACTTTTAGGTAAATGTAAATATTATTAATGGATTAATAAACATACAATATACCTTTTAACACAGGAAATTTTTGAGATAAATTCCAATATACCTTTTTTGTCTAGTTCAAGTGAGATAAAAATATTATTTAAGGAGGCTCCTTAAGGTGTTAATTATCCACATTAGGTAATTTACACAAAATCTAGTTAAAAAATATAGCTCCCTCATTAAAATTTTTATTCCACTACAATATTTTCCAGTAACCTCCATTATACCAGTGGAAATATAAGAGTTTCCAGGGCTCTAATATGATTTATTTTTTAGTGGGGATAGAGTAAAGTAAAATCAAATTTTTTACTTTTATTTCATAGGCCATAAACACAGACAAAACTTGATTTTTTTATAAAACTATTTACAACCTAATATGTCCCCTAACCTATATATATTCATTATAATACTTCTTGTAAAATCAATGATATTAATGTGAATTAAATTACAAAAATTATTGAAGTTTAAAGAACAAATAAAAAGAGGCTACTTGGTAAATTTTTTATATGTGGAAATGGGGATAGAGAGCTCACCCAAAGATTCCTTTGGAAAGTTCTTATGAAAAATATTCAATAATTAGACATTTAATATTAAAGGAAATTGTTAATTCCTCCCAAAGATCTAAATTGACCATTAGAAAATATGTTTAAAACAATATAAGGGCTATTTTATTTGGAACAAAGCTTACCTAACATGAGATTCATCTTGGTAGTGACCATAATCAATCAATCTCTAACTTTTATGTATATTTTGTGGATGATATTATCATGTAAATATTTTTGATGAACTTGTAAAACAATTAATTATCATAATATTATTTCCTAAACTCATACATATCTTATATTTAAAATTTCCTTTATCCCCTTATATTTCTATATTCACGTTCACTTATTTTATGGCCATATAATATTTATGATCAAGTTCAATGAGTAGGTGGAAGTTTTAACAAACAAATTCCTATATAGGGATAGTCCTAAAGGTGTTTTTAAACATATTCCTATATTCTCATATATTATCCTCTAATTTCTTACTCCAATATTTATGGTTTTTTGGAATATTTTATCCAGAACAATTTTTACCTCATGGGTAGACAACTTTTATTTCCTATTTTATCATGGATGTTATGGTGTATATATTCAGTGTTGACCTCCATACATCTTTATCAATGCTTCCATACTATATTTATATAAATGAGTTCCCAAGTCATTTATTATGGTCTTAGGTGAACCAAATCATTAAAATATCCATGGTTTAAAAAATTATACAACTTGAGGGTCATCATTTCTAGTAATACTTACTTCCAAACACTTAGAAACACAATAAGGTACAAATAAAATGAATAAAGTACTAGATGTATCAGAAATGGGACCATAAAATATATTCCCCAAATGTAAAAAATTTCAAAAAATATCATTATTTTTTGGGTAATTTCATGTCTTTTAGCAATTCTCCCACAAAACCCACATTTCTTGAAAATTTTGAAAATCTCATGTGAGTCTCTAAAAATATTAGAATAATAAATTTAGGAATCAAGTATTATTTCTAATATTTATTTGGGAAAAAAATCTACCCTCACATGTGAGTCTATAATATAAAGTAGGGACCAAATTACACTCACTCTCAAGAAATAACCTTCACACAACATGATCACTACAAATTTTCCATAGGTAAGGATGCTCCCAAAAAATATATTTTGAGTCTGATTTAAGTTTTTACATTTTATTTTTATTTAGATGGAAAGGATCCTTATAATTAACAAATAAATTGTCTATGTTATTATACCAAGGATGTGTTTTCAGGTTTTATTTAATGAAAAAACCTCTTTCCATTTTTCTAGGTATTTTATCATTGAAAATGGATTTTTAATAGAAAAATGTATCTTTATATCTGAAATAATTTTATACATGGGGTAAAAATACTTTTTTCAAATGTTTATTTCATTATATGGTCCTTTAATATTGTTTAAGAATGGTTCTGCATCATTATATACCATGAGTGATTCTGATACAACTTATAAAAAGTTTTGAGCCCCATTATATCTCATGGGCGAGTCCGACATAAATTATAAGATGGACGCACCTAGATATAACTCCAATGAATTAAATAATTATTATGTTCTATGCAAAATTATTTTATAATTCAATTGTATGGTCATTCCAATTTCAAGGGTTATTTTAAGGGTTTTATAAGGGTTTTAGGATGATTTTTTCCTAAGAAAACTATAAAAACATTCTGTGTTTTTAAATTATTTTTCATGGAAATCATTGGGTTACAAAGGTTAATATAATGATATTTTTAATAGAAAAATGACACCCTTTTGAATAAAAGTATTTTTTTAAGAAACTTTTTTTCATGGGTTTTCATGTTTTTCATTGGACCAACAAATTTTTCTTTTTTTATGTCCCTTAGAAAATTTTTTGTACACATTCCATGTTTGAAAATATTTTTCATAGGGTTTAAGGATGGGTAAGTGAATGGGAGAAGTCAAGTTGAAATTCATGAAGATTTTTCATGAAATGAAACCATGTTCTATTTTAAAAGTTTAATATTGTGGGAAAAGGTATACTAATTAGAAGTATCCACTTTGTAAAATAAGGTTTAGGTTTTTATAAGTTATGAAATAATTATTTAAAACTCTAAATTGAAAAGATATTTAGAAATGTAAGTAAGTTAATTCTATTTTAAAGAAACTAAAATATGTAATGTATAAGGATGGGTCTCTATAGTTAGAATTATAGGAGGACATGGATAACTTTGGAGGTTAGAATTTTTTCATGAGAGGTTATCTTATGAGTTATGAATACCATAATGGGTTTATGAGTTTATAATTGATCGTACATTCAATGTCTTAGAAACCCCATTTTATGTTTTAAGTGATGGGATTTTAAGTTTATTAATGAGATTTTTGGTGATATTTTATTGGGTTGATGTATATGTATCTCTTAGGTTTAACATGAAGGATTATCATAGAATAATGCTGTTATATTTTTTGGGGATGTAAGAGGAAAGGTATGGGATAACCCTTTAGATTAAAACATTATTTAATGTTTAGGTTATTAAGGTTTATATTTTTGGGAATTAAGGAATTTATATGGGATTATCCTTATGAGGAACATTTCCATTTAAAAATACAATAATTCATTTCATGTTTTAATGATTTTATTATTGACATATTAAAGATTGATTATCAATATAGAAGGAAAAGGATCCAACACAACCTTATTAACCCTTATAGATGATTTAATCGTCACTATTATTGGAATATCTTGCTCAAATGATTTTCAAATATTTTTGAACATCCTAATCACTCAGAAGAAACTATTTGATCTATAAAAGAACTTTTTATTCCTTAAAATTATATAGATTATGGTATTTCTTTTATTTTATTTCAAAATATCAACCTATCCATATCATTCAGATAGAAAAATACCACTAAGGACATGAATATTTATTTTATAGATATATAATTTTTTTTGTCACGACCCCCTCCCCACAAAGTGTACCCTCCTAGGTCACTAATGGGAGAAGAGAGATAGTGAAACCAGATTCCTACATCTAGTAGGCCTCAGGTTGGTGACTAATATTGAGGGTATAGAAAACACATATATGGGAGGTATATCCCTCTATGTGAATACATGGGAAAGAGAGAAATAAGACATACACCAACCAAATCCTACTCAGACTACAATATACAAGAAAACCAAAGTGAACATATGAAATTTCATTCAAGAACTACTATAAGTGAACAGAAAATGAAAATACCAAAATAAAATTATGGATAATAGAAACCACGAAGCCCAAACAACTCATGCTAAACACCTAGCTAGTAGTAACCAATCTGATCTCCAACCTACTCTAACTAACCCAAAAAAAGTTTATATATACACAAGGTGAGTATAACAGTATACTCATTAAGATCCACCCTGGAGCCTCTCATTCAAAAGGTAGATAGAGAATTCTAAAGCATAATGAACAATAAGTGAAACTAAATCATCACGTAAATATGTATACAAAGTTACCAACCTCACTATGGTTATTCTCACCAAGTATCGCATATAAGATCATATAATATAACAAGGAATATAAAGGGTACCTTGCTACCGCTTCCCCACTGGTTTTCCACTCTTCCCCAACATCACACATCCTAATAATCTCTCTCCAAAACAGCTAGCCTCTAGACACCTGAGAGAAGCATCAAAATATGCACCTCATGAAACAAACCACCACATCCACATAACTAAAAGTAACCAGGTAGTTTTTGGGAGCCACCAAAGCCTGAATAACATGTATCATACATTGGGTATCATATGCCAAGCCATCAAAACCCATACACCGAGTACGGATCCACAATCCATCATAGCCTATACATGTTCTACCTATATTAGTCCATAGAAAACTATATCTAGAATACATGTGTGTGAAATAAACATAATACATTACACCACACTACACAAAATATATGGGGAAAATGAAAATTCGTTTATACCAGCACAAGTAACTACCAAGAGAGGAGAGACGAGCCAAAGGGGGTAGTCAGCCATCCTTCCTCCCAACGGGATGTTGGGGAACCCCCTCAGGGCTCAGAATCCCCAAGGTGTCAGTTTCCCTAACCTAAAGGGTAGAGTAATGTATAGAAACACAAAAAGTACCTGATATAATATAGCTCATAACCACACTATGGTAATAACATAGTCTTAGAATCAACTGTTTCTAATGTCTCTCAGACTCCTAAGTGCCACTACAAAAACAAGATATCCTATAAGCACATAACCATTTAAAGAGTTTCATTAAATTACTTAATTCCCTTCATCAGTTTCACTTTGTGTTAATTAATTATTTAACCATTAATTAACCATCAAAATTTCCACATTACATTACATTAGAATTACAACAATGATCTATTCCCTCTAGGAATAAGCAAACCAATTCCACAGCTTCTTAGAATTATAACCTCAACATTTTATCCCAGCAAGCTCTAACCCCATGGGTTAAACATTCATTCATTTATTAACATCATTACTTTCTATATTACTTAGTATTCTAGGAAAAAAATCTAAGCTGCCAAACACTAGGGGATCAACACCATGAGTAGTTGAACTACCCATTGAATATTCACAACTTATATTAGGATCATAGAATCATCCAACCATGAGAATCTAAACATAGAAAACATGTGGCATAACCCATGAATCTTTTCCTCTCTTGGAAAGAGAGTATCCTAAACCATTTTCCTCAGGTAGTGGGGAAAGGAAAGAGGATAAACAACAACATGGTCATTATCTAAACAACTAATTGAATCAAGCATCTAGATTTCATGATAATGGGTAAGCTTAGTTTCAACATGTTCCATCATCTCTGGTTTCCTCCGTGACACCACATGCCTTTCCTGATGCATCTCTCCACTCATGGTGTCAAATTCTACCTCAAAAACTAGACCTCCTCACCCCTCATACCAGAGCAACCCTCCAGGCTCAGCCATCCAAGGCTCATAACACATCTGGGCCTCCCTGCCCCACATACCACAACAACTTTCTAGGTGCATACATCCTAGGATCACATCACATAATGAGAAAAAATAAACAAACATAGTAACCAAGATCTTTTCCATAAAAAAGGAATCCCACCTTCACACACAACAAACTCCCATGACTCAATAGCACAAGGAACATGACCTTTTGAAGAAAACAAGAAACTCAAGAGCTATAAAGGCATTATATTTTATAATACATTGGTTCTTATTCCATATTAATTTAACCAATTAATTAACATTGGTTTCAACTTTGGGAAACCTAAGAGACAAGATATCATAGCTATCATAAATTAATGAAACAATTAAGTTTACATTTCATTAATTCTTTGATCAATAAGAATCAAAATGCTTTGGGTTTTTTAACCAATTAAATTAAACATGAATACTTGCATCAATTTGATTATCATAAAATTATAATAACCAAAAGATTCATTAAAAATGCCTCTTTAATATTTAAGCCTATTAATTACCAATTAAATATGGATTTAAATTATTTACCAAATTTCCATCAATAAAAACATGCTAATCCTAGAAAGTAATAGATATCAAACTATCTAGAAAAATAATAGGCAAACCACTATCATGGTACAAAAAAACAACATCACCTAGTGATTGATACCAATTCCTTAATCAAGTAAAAATAATTTTTAGGTTAATTTGACTATGATCTAAGGGGATAAAACATGATAAATATATGATTTCATGGAGATAAAATAGAAGCATCAAATCGTCAACCACAAAAATGGTGTCAATGTTCTTAGTAGGAGAATGAAACACCCAACGAATATCTGATCACTCCTCCCACAAGAACTACATCTACTTGAGGATTTCATTAAATAACCATTCCAAAAAACATCCTAGAGAAACCCCATTAGAACAATGGGAGATCATCGTCCGACACATGAGAAGAATAATTAGAGTGAAAATAGATCAAACCAGAACAAACTATTGGGAAACTAAAGAAATAACACATTGGATCAACCCAAACCACCACATATCGAAGATGAAAGCATGATGATCTATTCCAATCAAAGGGATCTACAAAACGATGAAGAGGTGGTTTCTAGGTCCCCTAGAACAAGAGGGAGAGCTGATAAATCCATAGGGTTATGAATAACCTGAGCAGCTAAAAAAGATTAATACAACACAACAATGGTGAATTATATGACATGTAATCCCATTTCATGTTATGTAATCCTCAGGGTTTAGTTTCAATTGAAAAACACATTTTCTATTCATTTTATTTATTTTTGTAACCACTATTTATTACACATCATGAAACCCAATTTCACATTCTGTAAAAGTTTTACACGAAGTGAAATCTCCTTGCTTCCAACTTCTAGCAACTTAACTACTCTAGACATCCTCTGAGCCTCCTTTGAGGACTTTGGTCTTTAGAAAGAGGTAAAGAGATGATCCACATAGATTCTAATCCTTAAATTAGATACCTCTCAAAAACATTATCATCCTCAGGAATCTAAAACCAACCTAGGGTGGAAACAGAAAGGGGTTATATGAATATCCACCCCATGAGATACATCTCAAGGATCTCACTAACGTAGGAGCTCAACCACCACATCATGGGAATAATGTAGAACCACACAACAACCACAACCATCACTTAAACACTCTACCAAGGGAGATATATATCAAAAGAGAGAAATCCATAAAAAGCAATAAGAGAAAGCCATCTCACAACCCAAAAATGGTCTAAAACCACATAAAAAATATCATTACATGTGGAGATCTAAACATAAAATATATGGGGGGGTACTAAGTGAATATTTGTGACTCACATTCCTTGGTACTCCCCTCCATGACATCATTCCGCCATAATATAAAAACACAGGTGACGTAACTCTTGTGAAACACCTTCTCTTGGCAGTCCTGGATCTCTACAGGATACTCCTTAAAGAATGAATCATTGTTAATATTGATCTCACCCCAATTGATGATGTGATAATCATCATGAAGTTAACGATACTGTTTTGACACATGAAAAACATCATGTATTGGGATCATCTATAGGGTAAGTGCTGTATTATTCGCCATACCACCAACACGAGCTAACACCTCAAAAGGCCCAAAAAACTAGGTTGAAGGCTTACTCCCATGACCAAACCTTCATTACCCATGATGGGGAGTCCCATTCTGGAAATCATGATCTCCAACATCAAACTCAATATGTCTCCTCCTAAGATCGACACCATATTTTAATGATCCTTCACTGCTTTCATCCTCTTATGAATCACCTAAACCATCTATGTCACAATGTATACTAGTTCTGGCCTGAGAATTACTAAATCATCAACCCCAGTCCATCAAAACGGAGAATGGAAAGGTTAGAAAAATAAGGCTTCAAATGGCGCCATACCAATGGTGGGGTGAAAACAATTATTTTAAGAGAACTCTACCAAGGGAGGGTGCCTCATCCATGAACCTACAATATCCTGGAAAAAAGAGTGAAACATTTCATTAAGAGTCTGGATGGTACACTCTATTGGAACGTCCTTTTACAGATGAAAGGAAGTACTCAGGAATAACTGAGATCCAAAAGTATGTTGGAGAACTGTCCACACCCTGGAGGTAAAATGAGGATCTTGATCGCAAATGATTATCCTTGTGAACCCATGGAGTGTCACCACCTCCTCTAGATACATCCTTGACAAAACCTATACTGATATCGACTCAATAATTATTATAAAGTGGAAATATTTCATTAGATCATCCACTACCACCCATATAGTGTCATAGCCTCCTTGAGCATGAGGTAAACTGGTGAAAAATTCCATCGATATATCCTCCTACTTCAACTGGGGAACAAATAATAGCTGGATAAAACCACCAATAACATGGTGCGTGACCTTTACCTTCTAGAAGAGAAAACATCCAGAAAAAAACCCTATGACTACATACTTTAACCTAGGATACAAAAATTAACTTCAAAAATCTCGGTAAATCATTGTCATGCCAGAATGTACCTCCAAAGGATAAATATGGAACTCCATAAGAACCATCTCACTTATCGTCGAAGGCATGAAATTCCTTCCCTAAAACAACAATCGATGCTATTCATCCCCGACCAACCATTAGGGGCCTCACCACAACAAATCGGTCTCTCCAGGACTCCACCTCAAGATCCTCCAACTAGGATTCTCCAACTGCTACACCATAGATAATTGCACCATCATATGAAAAATACAACCTCTTCCCACAACTTCTCCTGTATCTAGATGAAACACTGAATGTTCCTCTATAACTCTCAAAGAATCACCTGATTCACCCACTATATCACTACATGACTTCCTGCTCAGAACATCAACTACAAAATTTCCCTTTCTAGGTGTATATAAAATATGAATGTCACAATACTATAAGAACTCCATCCACCGATGCTGACACAAGTTCAATTAACGTTGGGAGAAAACATACCTCAAACTCTTATGATTGGTGAAGACCAAAAAACACTCACCTATGAGGTAATGCATCCACAACATCATGGAAAATACAACCAATGCCAACTTAACATCATGGGTGGTATAGTTACGATAATGGAGGTGTAACTATGGATACCCATAATAAATGACCAATCTCTTCTGCATTAGAATACAACCCAACCCAAGATGTTAAGCCTCACTGAAAAATTCAAACTGGACTCCTTTTTCTGGCAGAGAAAGAAATGAAGCACTGACCAACTTCTCCTTAAGATACGAAAAATACATTTGACCTTGATTATTCCATAGAAACACCTAATCATTTCTGGGAAACACTTTCGTAGGAGTCACAACACAATAGAAATTGGGTACAAACGTCTAGTAATAGCCTTCCATACCAAGGAAAATTCACACATCTACTTCTGTCTTGGGGGATACCCAAGACACAATTGATTATATATTCGACGGATCCACAACTACCCCCTATTGGGATATAACATGCCCAATTAAATGTAATTATTGAACCCAAAACTCACACTTTAGGAACTTACCAAACAACTTCTCATGAAGAAGAACTCCCAAAAAGGCACACAGACACTCTATGTTCTCCTCCACAAATGTGGATTACACAAGGACTCCATCAATGAAAACCACAATGAACATATGTAGGAACTCACAAGAAACAACATTAATTAACCCCATGAACACTGTTGGATAATTCATCACACCGGATGACATGACAAAAAACTCTTAATGGTCATGATGACAACAGAAAGAAGTCTTTATGATATCCTCATCCTTTACACACATATCATGATATCCTAACCGAAATTCAATCTTTAAGAACCAACTTCCACCCTTAAATTGATCGAATAACTCATCAGTCCATGGAAGAGTATATCAATTCTTCACTGTCACTTGGTCCAAGCGATGATAATCAATACACAATCGCAAACTTCCATCATCATTCTTTAAGAAAAAAATTGGTTCACCCCATGATGACACACATGGATAAATAAAAGCACACCACAATAGACCATATAGCTGTATATGAAGATCTCACAACTCATAAGGCTTCATCCTACATAGATACATCAATATAGAAAATACACCTGTCTGTAGTTTGATCCCGAACTCGATATCTTATAGAGGGTGTAATGCTATAAAATATTCTGGAAATACATCTGGGTACTCTTCTATGACCCTGGGAAACACCAACTTCAGAACTTCTGATGAACCTAGCATAAGCCTAGCCATCATGGATGAAAATGATGTAACATGCCTATGACCCATCTGAGGGTCTCACTCACCAAAAAACACTACAAGATCTACATTAGCATCGAATAACATAAAATTCCTCCTAAAGAAATCCATGATAGCCTACAATGAATACAATCAATCCATACTAAGGATGTTATCGTATGATTGTATCTGTAAACATAAGAAATATATCCAGGAGCAGTGCTACCCTAGCACTAGATCATAGTTTCTAGATACATAAAACAAGTTAGGTTGACCTCCAACTGGAGTAGTGAATGCCAAGGGAATTGGAATCCTCTCTACCTCAAGTGCTAAAGAATGGAAAAGTGAAGGTGATATGAAGGACTGCGTCTCTCCTAGATCAAACAGGACATGAAACCAATTAGAAAACAAGTAAAGGGTACCTCAAATAGTGTCTGGATCATCTAGAACTAGAAATGATAAAGCATGAAGCTAACCACAACATGCTTTTCATCATCTATAACCGTGTTGATGACCACCTATATAGATGCGATCTTCTCTCTGAGGATGGGGAGCTTCCCAGGGCAATCCTATTCCTTCCCTATCCACTCTCTACTAATCCCAAACTAGAGAAACCGGCTGCTACTGCCTTAGTTGGAACTACCACAATAGAGGAACATTAAGAAGAATAACTAGTACACACTGATTAATCAGAAAGGTTGGGAACTCTCACCATGAATGAGCTTGACCTATATAAGAAAAACATGCATCTGATCCATTTTCATTGGCTTGAGAGCCTCCATCCCCACTGAAATGTGACATTGGGGGCTGGAAGTATCCCTAGTTGATCAAAAACACTTATTTCATGAAAACTAGGAACCCAGGACCACAACTCTTTTTAATGAGGGATCCTAACAACTACCCTCTCGTGACAATATAGTTTTAACTAACATCCTCTAGATGACCTATGCTCTCACCAGCACCTCGAGATAAGTTTACAACATAAATGGGGGGACCTAGAAATGGATCTCTTGATGCAAAGCCTCCTTGAAATTCCTTTCCCTAACCTCCTCATATGGAAACATGTCTAAACCATATCACATAATGTTCCTGAAATAGACCCCAAACTCTCGCATACTGGTGGTCCCTTGGAAAAGGGTAAGTATCTCAAACCAACTAGCCACCTTCACAGTTGAAGAAAGAAACTCAACTATAAACTAGTCTTGGAACTCCTCCCATGAGACTTCTGACACCTTGAGATCCCCAAAAAACATGAACCACCACTTCCTCACTACCCCACATAGCATCATCACAACCAATGATACCCAATGCCCCTTCCGAGCATGGATTAAACTAATTTGATTTCACCCCCACCATATAGTCTTCCATAACTGCATTTGAAATGAATCCCTCATACCTCTATAGACTCTGGTACAGAATGTCCCAGATTTTCATCCTCCAAATGCCATTATCCTCAAACTCTACTCTATGGTGATATGTTGGCATGACCAGCTGAACATATTTTGCAGGAACCTGATGAGGACGTCGACCTGGAGCCATGCCTATGAAAGAAAAAACATGTTGGAGCTTCTAAACATTGAATATGGAAAACATTAAAATTAATTAATTGTTTTATTTTGTTCATTTTTGTTAAACCTATACCAAGGTATACCCATTCAAACATAGGATCAAGGAAGAATGATGCATGATCCTTTCCAAGGTGGCTACCCTACAACCAGTATAACCTCATTTAGTAGCGATTGTGAGACTAATGGTTTGTGTATCAAATTGTATTGGGCCCTAAATACCCATTTCTAAGCTAGTATCCCATGTTATAACACTTGATAAACTTAGATGAAACCGTTTCTCTACCAACCCATGCAACCACACTTATGGATAACTCCAAACTCCATCCTTTCCCTGAACCAGACCTTTGATACCACACTGTCATGAAGCCCTCCTCACAAAGTGTACCCATCCTAGGCTAGTAATAGGATAAGAGAGATAATGACACCCGAGTCCTTCCTCCAGTAGGCCCTAGGATGGCGATTAGCACTAAGGGTATAGTAAACATGCATATGGGAGACATTACCCTCTAAGAGAACACTAATGAAAGAGAGAGATAAAATAGACACCAAACAAATTATGTTCAGAATACAGTATAAAAGAAAACCAAATATCACATATGTAATGTCATGCAAGAACTACTACAATTAAAAGGAAACTAAAAGTTCCAAAAGAAAAGTAATGATGACAGTGACCATGAAACCCAAACAACACCTACTAAACCCCAAGCTAGCAGTAACTAGCCTGATCTCTATCCTTCTCCAACTAGCCTGAAAAAAATGTTTACATATATTTAGGGTGAGTATAATAGTATATTTAGTAGGATCCTCCCCATAGACTCTTGTCAAAAATGTAAAGAAATCATGATAAATCACAATGAACAATAATTGAAACTAACTCATCACCCAAATAGGTATACTAAGTTCCCAAACTCACCATGGATACTCTCACAATGTATTTCATAGAAGAACATATAATATAATAAATAATATCAAGGGTACACTGCTATATATTTCCCACATGTTTTATGCACCACCCCAATGTAACACATCCTGAGCATCTCTCTCCAAAAATGCTAGCCCATAGGCATTTGGGTGAAGCACCATAACATGAACCTCATGCAACACACAACCATGTCCGTATAACCAAAAGAAACATGGTAGTTTCCGGGAGCCACCACATCCTGCATAACATGTATTATACAATAGGTATTATACCTCAATCCATCACATCCGATGCACCAAGTATGGATCTTTAAGACATCATAGCCTATACACATTATAACTATAGTAGTCCTTAAGAAACTATATCTAGAATACATGTGTGTGAAATGAAAAAATACATTACAAACCTCTACACACATATATGGGGAAAACTAACAACCAAGCATACCAATACAAGTAACTACAAAGAGAAGAGAGCAGGGCCAAAGGGGGTAGTCTGTCATCCTTTCTCCCACCTAGATGTCGGGGAAAACACCCTCATGGATTAGAATCAGTGGGTTGTCAGTATCCCTAACCAGCATTGTAGAGTACCATATAGAAACGAAATATGTACATGTTATAATATAGATCACAACCAAACTATGGGAATAACCTAGTATTATACTCAACTGTAACTAACATTACTCGGACTCCTAGTTTCCACTACTAAGAGAATATATCATATAAGAACACAACCATTTAAAGAGATACATTAAATTAATTTATTCCTTTCATGAGTTTCACTTTTCATCAATTAATTCTTCAACCATTAATGTACCATTAAAATTTCCACATTTCATTAAATTAGAATTACAACATTGATCCATTCACCCTATTCATAAGAAAACTGAGTCCACAACTTCTCAAAATTATAACCTCTACATTGCATCCCAACGAGATCCAACACCATGGGTTAAATATTTATTCATTTATTAACATAATTAATTTTCATATTACTAGGTATTATAGAAAACAATTATAAGTTACCAAATTCAAGGCGATCATCATGGTGAGTAGATAAACTACCCAGTGAGTCTGCACCACCTATAACAGGAGCATATACTCATCCAACCATGAGAAGATAAACATAGAAAGAAAGTGGCATACCCCGCACATCTTTTCCTCTCCTGGAATTAGAGTAACAAAAACATCGGCCTCAAGTAGTAGGGAAAGGAAAGAAGATGAAAAAACATATCCACTAGAAAAACAATAGATTAAAACAAGACTCTAGCTTCTATAACAATGGGTATGCTCGACTTCAACCCATTCCATCATCTCTCGCGCCCTCCCCAACACCATATGCATAACACGATGCATCTCGCTACTCCAAGAGTCAACTATTACCACACAAACTGGACCTACCATCCACTCATACCATCAAAACCCTCTAGGAGTATCCATCCAAGGCACACAACACATCTGGGCCTCCCCATCCCACATACCACAACAGCTCGCCAGTACCAACCATCCCGGGCTCACAACACATCACAAGCAACATGAAACAAACATAGAAATCTGACTCTTCGCACTAAATTAAGGCACCCAACCTTCACACACAATGATATCTCATGGCTCCATATCACAAGGAACATGGAGTTTACAAGAAAACATACAACTCATCCCCTATAATGGAATTAGCTTTTATCACACAACTGGTTCTTATTCCAATATAAATTAAGCGATTCATTATCGCAAGTTCCAACTATTAGATCCCTAAGAAACAAGCTATCATAGCTATCCCAAATTAATTAAACAAATAATTTTACATGTCTTTAATTCTTTTATCAATAACAATCAACATGATTTAGATTCCTTAACTAATTCAATTAAATATGTATACTTTCATCAATTTTATTATCATTAAATTACAACAATAACCCGATTCATTAAACATTCCACTTTAACATTATATCTAATTAATTATAAATTAATTATGGCTTTATTTTCTTTACCAAATTTCCTTAAAGAACAAAATTATAATCCATTAAATGCATAAATATCACACTATCAAGAAAAATAGGAGGAAAACTATTATCATGGTATAAAACAACAACATTTCCCTGTGATCGGTACCAATTATTTAATATGGTTAAAATAATTATTAGGTTAAATTAATTATTATCCAAGGGGATAATGTAACTCTAAGACCACTCTAGAACAGAGTTGGTGCATTAATAAGTACATTTTCATGGTTAGAAGGAATGGAAATCCCAAAGGAACGATCAGTTTAGTAGTCTTGAAGAAACTAGATACATAGATATAACTCAAATTACATTGGAAAATGTTACAAAATACAATACATAACAAAAACTAAAGAATACATCCACAAGAACTCAATAAATGATCTTCTCTTCGTCACCTGTTGAAAGTAAACAATGAAAGGGGTGAGCTCAAATACTCAGTAAGGGTTAAAAATAGTGTAATCATGAATCAATAACAACTAAATTATAAACAATTTGACATAATAAATATGGCATGGTGAATAAATGAAAAACTCATGCCATTAATAAACTAAGAATAAAACTGCATCCATAGATTTTTTTATAGTGAAAACCTCATGGATAGTAATAACTGATTATGAATAAAGAGAATTATTTTTAATTTTATATCATGTACATGGAACATGATATCCTAATACCATAAAAACTGTTTAGATCTATGGGTAGAAACCCGTTTGATTTTTGGAAACAAACTCGAAGGGTTTGTCGCCAACTGATTTGTCTCATGAGACCTACCAATGCATCGAGGGGATGTAGCAGGCCCCACTCACCTCTACATCCAAATAATTTATTTATAAATAGAATCAAAATAGTAGAAACATGACTTTACATTATCTGTATATAATAGAGGATACAGATTCATCAATATTTCCACATTCAAAACAACATTCAAAATAAATACTGTAAGTAAAATGGTATACAACTTAGACATTAATCATATCCATGATATGAGAATATGGATATTTTAATGGAATATAATTTCAATTGAAAAGTGATCTAAAATGTTCATTAGGTACACCACATAAGAAATAGTATGTGCACAATACTAAACAAGTCATAATGAAGTGAAAATTGAGACAAAGCTCGTTACCACGTTGTAATCAATTGAGTCGTATGACCAAAAGATAATAACCCCCAAATGAATCACAGAATAACTTGAATATAAATAGAATCATGATAATATATATCAAATGGAATTACAACCATACCACATATAAGAAATAAGAGACAAACAATGGAAATCCCACAGAATTGAAAGTGAGATGAGAAAACCCCTTACAAACATTTTAGCTTGGTAACAAGTGTTCTTGCGAGGGATTAATGAGAGGTAAAAGGGTATCCCATTATTTATATTTCATAAGGGAATTATGGGGGAGGTAAGAAAACATACCCCCTCATCAGTCATTAAAAATAAAAGAGCACAACAGAGGGGAGATTCTTGAACAATAGTGAGAGAGGATCCCTTACCTTATGCTTGAAGGTGTTCTTGATTGTTCTTAAGGAACTGAATAATCAAATTTATCTTCATTAATTAATAAGTCCAGAACCTCATCAACATTTAATTTATATGTTATGACCTTATTAGGTTCATTAATTTCCTTTTTGATGGTTTAAGAGATTCAATTTAATTGTTTGGTAGCATTTCCTTCTTTGGTTTTCATGATCCGTTTACTTGTATTCATGAATGGATGTTTATTTGAAATATGGTTAAAGATCCACATTTTTTAATATAAATTATTAGTGAAATTAAAGAGATATAAATTATATTATAATTATTCTGGTTATATACCTTGAGGATTACACATTCGACAAGTAAAAATAAATGCTTGGATTTGGCTTGGCGGTTTTGTGCATAATAAACCTGTTTTGTATTATTATTCCATATTATGAATGTGTAAGGATTCCAGAACATTAATCAAGATAAAATAAATATATTATGAACTTTTTCAACCATTGAAAAGGTTTCATGACCAGTATTTAAGATATTAATGCAAATTGAAAACCTGTCTTCCTTGAGTGTTATAAATTAACACATCTCGGACAGTGTTTGCATTTATTGTATAAAAGGAGGGGAAAAAGAGATATTATGATGAAATATTCCGTTAGCACAATGGAAATCCAGTACATGTAAGGTAATTTAATTATCATTTCATTTTTATGAGGGGAGGTGATAAGGGAGAACAAAATAATGAAACTTTATAAAAGAAATTGAAAGAAAAGTGATGAAAGGTTCACCTCGTGAGTACTCCTCCTTGAGAATCTTCTTAAGGCCTTTGTTTTCGGCCTTTTGGTGAGACCGGAAGGTCTTGGACGTGGGGCGAGGGCTTGAGAAGAGTATTTGGCAGAATATAGCCAAGGATTAAAACTTGAGTGGTGTGGGGGGAAGAGGTGGTGAGGGGTGGTTTATATAGTGGAGGGGAGATGAGTTTTCTTAATATTATAATCATTAATTTAATATTTCTTCACAAGAAAAGGAATAGTAAGTATTAAATGAAAAAGAATAGTAATAAATTCATGTTACTTTGAATGAATTGGGCTTACATCAGTAGATCATAATCAATGAATCAATAAATCCCTTATTTATCATTTATCGTAAATTATCGCATTTTACTATTCATCCAAAATTCATGTATTTCAGAAAAATCCAAAAAATTCACCTTAAACATTTTTCGATGTGTAGAATCCAAAAATGATAACCATTTTTCGAAAATAATTTTCTATATATGATTATTATAATATTAATTAAAATCATAATTTAATCGAAAAATACAAACATTGAAATTATTCAACTTTATTTTTAAGGTGCCTAAAATTATTTATACATTCATGGGGGTGGAAACCATTCATAAGAGTAATATTAATATTCATAAGGGTAATTTACTTTTCATAATGGAATGTTTCTTTTCATATGGGTAGGTTACTATTCACTAGAAATTAAGTTAATTGTATCAAACTCTAAATATCATCCTGAACACATCCATGCATGTCATATTTTTAAAATTAAAATCACAGAGCTAGAAAATTTATGTTAAATTGCTAGGTTTTGGAAATCTCTTATAAGTAACCAAGTTTTGTTCCAAAAAGGCTCAATGATTCATGAAATATAACTTATATAATGAATATAGTGTTCTTAAGAGAAACATACAATAAAATGTTTGGGGTGCTACATCATTCCCTCCTTTAGAAATTTCATCCAAAAACATTTATGTATAATGTCCCTCAAAATGATGTGGGTGGTTCTTCTTAATAACATCCTCAGGTTTCCATGTTTCTTCCTCCATATTCTGGTTCCTCCAAAGAACATTTACTAGACGAGTTTTCCAATTTTTCAATACCTTCTCCCTTGTGTCAAGAATCCCGATAGGCCTTTCACAATATGACAAATCAATTTCCAGTTCTATTTCTTCATAGGTGATTACATGCATTGGGTTTGGAATGTATTTCTTCAACAATGACACATGGAACACATCTTGAACTTTGGAGAGACTTGGAGGCATTTCTAAATGGTAAGCTACATCTCCAATTCTTTCCGAAATTTCAAATGGTCTGATGTACATGGGGATCAATTTCCCTTTCTTAACAAACCTCATGACACCCTTCCATGGAGATACTTTCAAAAAGACATGATCTCCCACTTGGAATTCTAAATCCTTTCTCTGGTTGTCAGCATAACTCTTCTGCCTACTTTGGGCTGCTTTAATATAGTCTTGGATTTTCTTAACCTTTTCTGTGGTCTCTTCAAAATGTTATGGGCTAATAAGTTTCCTCTCCCCAACTTCGTCCGAACATGTTGGAGTTCGACATCTCTTTCTATATAACACTTTATATGGAGCCATTTGAATACTAAAATGGAAACTATTGTTTCAGGAAAATTCCTCCAAAGGCAAGTATTGATCCCTCATACATTGGCAGTCAAGAGAGCATGATCTCATCATGTATTCTAGAGTATGAGTAATCCTTTTAGACTATATGTTATTTTGGGGGTGATAAGCAGTACTCATAAGAAGCATAGTATTCAAATCTTTCTGGAAACATTTCCAGAATTTTGATGTAAACAGGGGATCTCGATCAGACACAATCGATAGAGGTGCACCATGAAGTCTTACAACTTCATTAATATAAAGTCTTGAAAGGTAATCAAGTGGTAAATCCTCTCTTATTGGAAGGAAAAGTGTAGATTTTGTGAGATGATCAACAATTACCCATATTGCATCATTCCTTCTAGGAGTCCTTGGTAGTCCTGTGAAAAAATCCGTCATAATGTCATCCCACTTCCACATAGGAATAGGTAGAGGTTTCATCACCCCTATAGGATTTTTCCTATCTACCTTCACTTATTAACAAACTAGGCACCTTGACATGTAGTCAGAAATTTCCTGCTTCATATTATCCCACCAAAAATGTTCCTTCAGATATCAATACATCTGTGTGCTACCCAGGTGTATAGAGAAATTTGAGATATAAGCATCATTTAATAGTTCCATTTTTTATCTTAAGTACTGATGGAAGACATAAACTCTTCCCAAATTTTAGAACTCCTTCTTCATACACAATGTCCTTTAATCTCCCATCCTTGACAACATTAATTTTCTTGTGCATATTCTCATCATCAGATTGAGAGATTTTTATCTTCTTTAGTAAAGATGGTTTATCAATCATTTGAAAAAATATTGATGTTTCCCTTCCTTAACAATTCCCATATCCATCTTTAGTAGATCCATGAATGTATTATCTCTTTAAATCCTCATTTGGGTTAGGAGTCCAAGTTCTTTCCTACTTAATGCATCTGCCACCTTATTTTCCTTTCCTGGGTGGTAGTGTATTGAAAAATCGTATTCTTTGAGTAACTCAAGCCATCTACTTTGCCTCATGTTGAGTTCTTTGCATGTGAAAATGTATCTCAAACACTTTTGATATATGTATATATCAAAATTTTCACCGTAAAGATAATTTCTCCGTATTTTTAGAGCAAAGATAATGGATTCTAACTCAAGATCATGAGTTGGATAATTTTTCTCACGAGTCTTCCATTGTCTTTATGTATAAGAAATAAATTTATCATTTTGCATAAGGACACTACCCATTCCATTCAATTATGCATCACCATATATTAAAAATCCCTCATTTCCAGATGGAAGAGTAGAAATTAGAACATTGACCAGTTTTCTTTTCAATTCTTTGAAGCATTTTATACATTTTTTTTCCACATAAACTTAACTCCTTTACATGTGATCTTGGTTAGCGGGTTAGCCAGTCGGGAAAAATTCTCAATGAAACGCTGATAGTAACCTGCTAAGCTAATAAAACTTCATACCACAGTTATGTATTTTGGCATGGGACATTCTTGGATTTCCTTTGTATTTGTGGGATGAACTAGGATTCCATACTTAGAGAAAATATGGCCTAGAAAAGAAACTAATTGAAGCCAGAAATCTCACTTGCTAAACTTCCCATATAATTCATTTTTTCTAGGAGTTTTTAAAATAATCTGCAAGTGATCCTCACGGTCTTCATCGCTTTTTGAGTATATGAGGATATCATCGATGAATACCACAACAAAGTTATCATGATATTACTTGAAAACACTATTCATTAAATCCTTGAAAATAGAGGGTGCATTAGTCAATCCAAAAGGCATCACATTAAACTCGTAATGCCCAAACCCAGTTTGAAATTATGTCTTTGGAATGTATTCCTTCCTCACACGCAGCTGATGATATCCGGATTGAAGGTCAATCTTCAAAAAGTATTGAGATCCATGAAGTTGATCACGTAAATCATCAATACAAGGTAAATGATAACTACTCTTTATTATAATAACATTCATTTCCCTATAATCAATGCATAGCCACATGGATCCATCTTTCTTCTTGACAAATAGGACCTGGGCTCCCCATGGAGAAACACTAGGTCAAATAAACCCTTTGTTACTGAACTACTCTAGTTGTTTCTTTATCTCTACTAACTCCACAGTGGCCATTCTATATGGGGTATTTGATATAGGTATTTCACCAGGAATTAAGTCAATGGAAAAATCAATTTCCTGCTTTGGAGGATGTCCGGGTAAATCCTCTGGAAATACATCAATTTATTCTTTCACTATATGAACATATTAAATTTTAAGATTCCTTTCCTCACTAATAGATATTGGGTTCTCTTCATCTCTAAGAATTACATTCAAAAGAGGTACTGGGGGAAGATCTAGATACGAATCAGGTGGTGAGGTCTCTACTCTAAAAATAAGATATTCTACACCATTTTCAAAAATTGTAACTTTCTTTTTCTTGCAATAAATATTCACTTTATAGTTTGAAAGCCCATTCATACCGAGAATTATGTAAAATTATGTCATTGGTATGATGATAATATTAGAAACTAAAGCACGTTTATGTGTCACTAGGGGGACTAGTTGACATTCCTTCGTTACAATGATGTATCCCCTATGAGTTTTGACTGATCCTTTATTAAATCAAATTTTTACATGTCTAATTTTCTAGGAAAACTGGGAAGATATAAATGAATTTGATGATCTAGAATCAAATAAAGTGTTGTCTATGTTTGAGGAAACTATTAAAGTACCTGCGACCACATCATTAGGAACTTCATCTTCTGGGGTTGTAATCGCATAAGCTCTCCCTTTTCTGTCTTGGCATTTTCTGAGGCATGTTTCCTTGGTGCTTAGGACAATCATTTGCATAGTTTCCCCTATCTCTTAAATTGTAGCATTGAACATCATCAAATATTTTCTTCAACTTTCATTCATGAGATAGATATTCCCTTTCACCACACTTATAGAAAACTTTCATGCCTTTCAAGGATTTCCCAAGATGATTCTTTCCATAGTTCTTGCACAATGTGAATTTATTCATTCCTTTGTTCATCTTTGATGCTTTACCTTTACCTTGGTTATCAGAGTAAAAATTTTCATCTTAGGATACCTTGAAAAAATTTGATCTAGAAAATTCCTTCTCTTTTTTGATTGCAGTTGAAAAAATTTCATCATATGATGAATTTTCTTGAGAATCCAGTTCCCTTCAAAGACATGGCTTTAGACCTTCAATGAAATGATCAATCATGTCTACCGAGTCACGTATGTAATCTATGACATACCTGGCTAGCCTTGTGAAGGTAGCCTCATACTCTACAACACTGACTTATTACTGTTTCTTTAAGCCAAGGAATTTTCTCTTCATTTCAGTTTGTTTCTCATGAGGGAAACAATTTTCGAAGAATATTTCCTTAAAGTCCCCCATTCCATATCTTCTATTTCTTCATCCTATACAGTATTCTGAATTAAGGACCACCATTGATCTGCATCGCCCTTGAGAAAATATACTTCCAGTACTACCTTTTCATTTTCATTACATCTTAATACCATGAATATATTTTCAAGGGACTTGATCCACTGCTCAACAACCACTGGATTAGTAGTCACACTGAAATATGGGGGGTTTTCCACATGAAACAATCCAACATAGGTGTGGAATGGTTATTCATTACAACCTGAGTATGTTTTTCCAATATGGTCATGATTTCATCTTCTCCAACATTTACTATGTTGACTTTATCAGTAGGGAGATCCCCACATTTCCCATGAGTACTGATTCCCCTTCTTCCATTAGGTGCCATTTATAAATAATGGAACAAACTAGATTAGGGTATGAATCATAATGTATAATCTTAATTTAACAAAATACTTAGCATAAATTGAGATCCTACGCATGGCTAATCCCATAATCAGAAAAATGGTTTCCTTGAGGAATAATTTACATTTCAATCCATCATAATGTATTTTAAAGAAATATTAACTATCCTAAGAATATCCCCTAAGACATCCATAACCAAGAATGTATTAAGGCCCATTTTCGTGTACCAGGATACCCCAGTTCAAGCCTGAAACTCCTTGTCAGAGCTTTCACTCCTAGGTACATCTGTTCCCGAGCCACCTTTACCTTCTTATATCCAGACAGTGATGTTTTTGCAAGAAATATTCACATAATATATTCCTTACAAAAATACCAAGATATTCTTGTACGTTTATCTTTAAATACTACCTTAGGTCTTTGTTCCCTACTGTACATTTCCTACTCTAGTTTCCAAGTTTTCTACTAAACTTCCTCTGATACCAACTGTAATGCCACGACCCCTCTAGAACTGAGCCAGTGCATTACTAAGTACATTGGAATGGTTAGAAGGAATGAAATCCCTGAAGGAACGATCATTTTAGTTGTCTTTTGAAGAAACTATATATATATATGTTACTCAAATTACATTTTAAAAGGTTACAAAATACGATACATAACAAAAACTAAAGACTACATCCACAAGTACTCAATAAATGATCTCCACTTCATCACCTGTTGATAGTAAACAGTGAAATGGGTGAGTTCAAATGATTAGTAAGGGTTAAAAATAGTAGAATCATGAATCAATAATAACTGAATTGTAAACAATTTGACATAATCAATATGGAACTATGAATAAATGAAAAACTCACACCTTTAATAAACTCAGAATGAAACTACATCCATAGATTTTGTCATAGTGAAAAACTCATGGATAGTAATAACTAATAATGAATAAATAGAATTATTATTAATTAGACATCATGTATCTGGCACATGATACAATAATACCATAAAAAGGGTTTAGTTCTAGGGGTTGAAACCCGTATTATTTTTGGAAACAAACTTGAAGGGTTTGTGGCCAACTAATTTGTCTCATGAGACCTACCGATGAATTGAGGGGATATAACAAGCCCCACCCACCTCTGAATCCAATGAATTCATTATACATAGATTCAACATAATAGAAACATGAATTTACATTATCCATATAGAATATAGGATACAGATGCATCAATATTTCCACAGTTAAAACAACATTCAAAATAAACATCGTAAGTAAAATGGTATAAGGTTTAGACAATAATCATATCCATGATATGAGAATATGGATATTTAAATGGAATATAATTTCAATTTAAAAGTGATCTCTAATGTGCATTAGGTACCCCACATAAGAAAGAGTAGGTGCACAATACTAAGTAATTCACAATGAAATGAAAATTGAGACAAAGATCGTTACCACGTTGTAATCAATTTTGTTGTATGAACAAAAGTTAATAACCAAAAAATGAATCACAAAATACCATGAATATAAAGAGAATAATGATAATATATATCAAATGGAAGTACAAATAAACCACATATATGAAATAAAAGGCAAACAATGGAAATCCCACAGAATTGAAAGTGATATAAGAAAACCCCTTACAAACATTTCGGCATGGTAACGAGTGTTGTTGTGAGGGATTAATGAGAGGTAAAGGGGTATCAAATAATTTATATTTCATAAGGAAAGTATGGGGGAGGTGAAAAAACATACCCCATCCTTAGGAATTAAAAATAAAGGAGCACAACATAGGGGATATTCTTGAACAAAAGTGGGAGAGGGGATCCCTTACCTTATGCTTGAAGGTGTTCTTGATTATTCTTAACGACCTGAATAATCAAATTTAGCTTCATTAATTAATAATTCTAAAACCTCATAAACATTCAATTGATATGTTATGACCTTATTAGGTTCATTAATGGACTTTTTATGGTTAAGAAGATTCAATTTTATTGTTTTGGTAGCATTTCCTTATTTGGTTTTCATGATCCGTTTACTTATATTCATGAATGGATGTTTGTTTGAAATATGGTTAAATAACCAGAATTTTTAATATAAATTTTTATTGAAATTAAAGATATATAAATGATCTTATAATGATTCTGGTTATATACCATGAGGATGAATCATTCGATGAGTTAAAAATAAACGGTTGGATTTGGATTGGAGGTTTTGTGCACAATAAACTTGTTTTGAATTATTATTCAATATTATGTATGTGTAAGGATTACAGAACATTAATCAAGATAAAATACATATATTATGATGTGGTTCAACCATTGAAAAGGTTTAATGACTAGTATTGAAGATAGTAATGCAAATTGAAAACCCGTCTTCCTTGAGTGTGATAAATTAACACATCTCAGACAGTGTTTGCATTTATTGTATAATAGGAGGCGAAAAAGAGAGATTTTGATGAAATAATACATTAGAATAATGAACATCCATTACATGAAAGGTACTGTAATTATCAGGTCATTTGGATGAGGGGAGGAGAGAAGGGAGAATAAAATAATGGAACTTTGTAAAAGAAATTAAAAGAAAAGAGAAGAAAGTTTCACCTCTTGAGTACTCCTCCTTAAGAATCACCTTAAGGCCTTTATTTTTGGCCTTTTGGTGAGACCAGAAGGTATTAGACATGGGGAGAGGTCTTGGGAAGAGTATTTGGCAGAATTTAGGCAAGGTTTAAAGCTTGAGTTGTGTGGGAGGAAGAGGGGGTGAGGGGTGGTTTATATTGTTGAGGGGAGAGGAGTTTTCTTAATATTATAATCATTAATTTATTATTTCTTCACAAGACAAGGAATAGTAAGAATTCCATGACAAAAAATAGTAATAAATTCATGTGAATTCGAACCAATTGGGATTACATCTGTAGATCATCTTCATTGACTCAATAAATCCCTTATTTATCATTTATCGTAAATTATTCCATTTTACTATTCATAAAAATTTAGGTATTTCATAAAATTCCAAAAAATTCACCCTAACCATTTTTTGACATATATAATCCAAAAATGAAGTCAATTTTTCAAAAATAATATTCTAAATATGATTATTTTAATATTTAATTAAAATAAATATTTAATCGAAAAATATACACACTTAAATTATTCAACATCATTTTTAAGGTGCCTAAATTTATTTGTACATTCATGGGTGTGGATACCATTAATAATAGTCATATTACTATTCATAAGGGAAAGTTACTATTCATAAGTGTAGGTTACTATTCAATAAAAATTAAGTTAATTCTATAAATCCTTAAATATCATCCTGAACACATCTGTGTATATCCGATTTTTAAAATATGAATCACAGACCTGGAAAATTTAAGTTTATTGGCTAGGTTTTGGCTATCTCCTATAAGTAACCAAGTTTTTTTCCAAAAAGGCTCAATGATTCATGAAATATATGATATCTAATGATTACAATGTTTTTAAGAGAAACATACCATAAACTGTTTGGGGTGCTATAGATAAAACATGCCAACTCTATGATTTCACATAGATAAAAGAGAGACATTGAATCCCCTACCTCAAAAAGGGTTTCAACGTTCTTCACATGAGAAAAAACCATGAAATGGATCTATGATCACTCCTCCTACAAGAACTACATTCATATAAAGATTTTGTGCTATAACTGCAACAAAAAAAATCTAAGAGAAAACCTATTAGAAAAATTGGAGATCATCATCCATTGTTTGGTAAGAATAATGGGAGGAAAAAGAGTTCAAACTGGAATAAACCATTAGAAAACAATGGAAAACACACCTTGGATCAACCTGAGCCACCACAGATCGAAGATGGAAGCTCGATGATCGATTCCAATCGAAGGGATTTTCGAAACGCCGAAGAGGAGGTTTTTGGGTCTCATAGAATGAGAGGGAGAGAAACTGAATCCATAGGGTTAGGAATAACCCAAGAAGATGAAAATTATTAATACAACACTACAATGGGGAATTACAAAATGTGTAATCCCCTTTCACACTGTGTAATTCTCAAGGTTCAGTTTCCATTGAAAAACATGATGTCTCTTCATTTTATTTATTTTTATAATCCCAATTCATTACACATCATGAAACCCACTTTCACATCATGTAAAAGTTTTACACAATGTGAAATCTACCGGATTTTGGATTTTAGAAACCAAACTACTACAAACCTCCTCCATGCCTCTTTCAAGAACCTCTGTCTTCAGAAACATGCAAAGGGTCGATCCACATAGATCTAGGCCCTTGAATTCACGCTATAAGAAAAGGGGACATAAACATCATAAAGGAAGACCCTGATGTTTGTATTTAAGGTATAAATTATTTTATGGTGATCTACGTTTGAATCATGATTTAATTTATATTAACAAATCCCAAGAACATATTTTTTATTACTTATTTATATTTAAAATCATAGTGAAATGTTTTTTTAAAATTAAGCTGAATGAAGGATGTTTTTATCAATGATATTTTTAAAATTATCAAAAATTATATATTAGATTTTGTTTTCAAAAATTGTAAACATATGTTAGATGAAATAGATTCATTTGAAAAGCAGTGTAGTGAAAAGGTGATAATTTTAGAGACACTCATTTAAGGAAATATGTTAAAGGGATTAATAATCCTTTGAGTGAATATGCGAAAGATGATATCCAATTAAAATTATTTTATTTTGTGAAAAAATGAGTTACACAGAAATAATTTTACAGATTTGATGATTAATGATATTTTTGGTGTTGTTAATTATATTTATGGGAAAATTATAAGAATTATTTTGATACAATTTTAGTAAAAGGAAAATCTACATTTTAGGTGACAACCTATTGAATCTAGAAAGGCTATAGGGATTGAACCCATAACCAAAGGGTAAAAAGGGTTCACTGACTACCACTGGCCTATGTGATATCCTAGTTAGTATGAAATTACAAATAAATATTGGGTTCATCTTTGGAAGATATGTTTTTTATATATATTAACATGGGGAAACAAAGTTATTCGATGATTTAGTTAATTTCAGAAGAAGATAATCATTTTGTTAGGACCATTATATGATTAAGGTAAATAGAATATTATGGGATTTTATTTTAGTATTAATGGCTGAATTATCTTTTGGAAGCATAAATTTAGTTAACTTGGATTTATGGTGAAACATGTTATTTATGGAAGTGATTAATATATTTTGGAGATTATATTATTAGGGAATATGAATTTTAGGTAGGATACTTTAAGAGTCATTGATTTTATTCGGAAATAAATGTTGGATGAATATGTGGTCAAATAATTAAAATCATTGGGTTTCAATCTTAGTCAGGGATATATTAAAGAATTTTTAGAATTGTTATTTATAGAGTGATTGAGTTTGAACTTTTTGTATAACTATTTAATTTTAAAGATTAAGATGTAATTTAATTATTTAAAGGTTAATTTTCGGAATTATCTCATCTCATGATAACCATTTTTGGTTTTATTAATGTATAAAGATAAAAGGAATATCATGTTATCATTTTTTGTATTATGTGATTAGTTAGAATTTAAATTTAGTGCGTATGGTATTAAAAATTCATCTCGAATACTCATCATTTGTAGAAAAATATGAGATTATGGTGGAAATTCTTTAAAGGATGAAAACCTACTTTTCATATAAATATATATCCTTATGTTCATATTCTAGATGGTAAGTAAATTCCTTAAATATATGAAAGGGATATTGAAACCAATATTTTATCCCATTACATTCATTTTCGATGAATCAATGGTATTTTTCAAACCGCTTTATTTTATATTTTTATGGCCATTAACTTTTTCATGATCATTAACTTTATTATGATCAATGATCACATTCAATATCAATCATTATTTATACATTATTATTTTATTCCAAGTCTATATTTTAACTTTCCACCAACGTTCTCCAATTTTGGAAACATACTATTTTGATATTCTCGATGATCTTCATATTTCACTTTTCCCTTTTTCAAAAGAATGTTTTATTAACCCTTTTGATATTAGATTTTTAATAAAGGTATTAGTAAATTAAAACCATTGATATATGATAAAAAAAAATCAAATTGTGAGGAATTTTTTTATGGGGGTGAATTTAATATCCTAAAATTTTAAAATAAATACCGTGTTCAATGGAATATCATATATGCAACAATGAGCTTAAATGAACCACAAAATATTTTTATTTAAATATAACCATTATAACCTAGCTATTAATTTTAAAGGAAAGAATATTATTAAAATATTTATAAAATATATCTAAAGGTCCGACTCGGTACAAATTAATTGATAAATTCTTATCAAATAATCACTCAATTTTTAGTAAAGTCATTTTATGCTTTAAAAAATACGTTTTCCTAAAAAATGGGTTTCATTAACTTTTTTTTGAGAAAATAATTATAATAAATTTCTTGAAAATCTAGAATTTTTATATGATAAAAATGATATAATTTTTAAAATAATCATATCAAAATTATATTTGGGATTTTTTTATTTTTATGAAAAGATTGATTTTTTAAGGAATAGTAAAAATAATAATTCTTGTGAAACTATCATTTTCATTTAATCTAAATGTATTGTTATGATTTAAATTTTAACAAAATCTAAAATTATTAGTATTTAATTCTATATAATTTAATTAAATTAATTTTAGTCATTATTACACCTGACTTCGATGTAAGTACATTTTTGGGCTTAAAATGCATTTTTCAAAAAATAGTTTTCATCACGTTTTTTGGTTTATTTTTAAATTAAATTACTAGACTTCTATGATTTGAATTTTGAAAATAGATTACATATTTTGAATCATTAGTACAAATATTTTAAATATTTTCATTTTATTTTTAGTAAATATGAATAATAACCTTAGTAATTTATTTTAACCATGGTATATGGTAAATCGTGTAATTATATATAAAAATAAAATAATAATGACTAAAAAATGACCCTAAAATTTGAATCAATTTTATTATAAGATTATATATCATCCATAATAAACAAATTTTTTAATATATTTCTTTTTTTCATTTGGACATGATTTTAACCTTTAAATATTTATGTTAATATAAATAAAAAAAATGTCACACTCATGATTTTAATATAAATAATATTTTCAACATTATGATAGATAATGGATATGTTCACTTATAAATATTAATTTGAAATTACGATGATTTTTTCCTTATGATAATTTATTTTTAATTTTTAGGGATGGATAATTACCTTAAAACTTACGCAATGCTGGCACAACAATTATTCAATTAAAAGAAAAATAAAATAAAATATTTCGAAAATATTAAAATTAATATAAAATGAGTGAGTTTTTGTGTTATAAGATTTTTTAGATAAAAATGACATATTATAGAGGTGTAGATACATTGGATTTGAATTACATTATAGTCATGAGTCTTAAAAGTCAAATTAAATGAATAGTTCCAAAATTGATATTAATGTTATTTTATAATAAATAATATTTTATTAAATGATATTAAATTCCTAAAAATACAATATTTGGCTATTTTATTGGTATAATAGTTAAAATATAAGCCCTTTTACATTTATGGGCCATTTTTAAATTTATTTTGACTATATTAAGGCCTTAAGAGAAAAAACATTGATATCAATGTAATTTACAAAAAGGGTTAATGATGGGTTGGAATAAAACGTAATGGATAAAAATTTGATCCAAAAATGGAAAAATTTTATAAAATGAGATTAATTTGACTCATATATATGTTATCATCAAATCTTATTAATTTGGATCCATTTTTACATCAAAATTAATTTATATTAATTTAATATTTTATGAAATTCCCAAAGTTATCATCCCATTTATTATAAAAGGGAACCTTTTACTATCATTTATTAACAATTAAAAAGACTTTTGGTTTATCCAAGTCTTATAAAAATACATTAACTAAATTCATACACACGTATTATAGATTTTTTTATCAGAAAACCAACCTAGAAATGATTTTTGTGTGAACCTTAAGATGTTGTCTGAAGAAGTGGTATAATTATTAACTGAGTATTTTTGAGTTATTTCTTATTTCACCACAATAAAATATTTTTTTAACATTATTAGGGATTAAAATAAATATATAACATATGATTATATTTTATTATATTAATTTCATAACCTATATCCATCTGCATCATCTATCTAATGGGAAAGGAATCCATTGTTCGTGTATACGTCAGACTGTCACCTCGTTGACTGATGTATTTCATTTTACATCACCAACTATCATGTTAGGTTAAAATGATTAATTTAATGTTTATATATGAAATTTGTGACATATTTATCATTATTAAAATAAAATATATCATATATTTTCTTACCTTTCCATTCACTAAAAATTAATAATGTTCTTCGAGTGTATGTGTGGACTATCACCTCCATGAAGTGATGTGATTCATTTTCATCACCACATAACATGAATGATAAATATAAGTGTATTTATGGAAATAATATGAAATTTATGATATTATGATCATTTTGTAATGATATAATAATACTTATATTTATTCCATAATGATCATGAAAAAATGAAAATGTTTCTCATGCGTATGTACGGCATACCATCACGATGATTATAACATAGTTCATTTTTCATAACTATAAATTATATTAGGATTTAAATTTATAATTAATGTAAAAAAATTATAATCATTTCATAATTATTATTCTATATGTGATGGAATAATGAACCCTTTTTCCATATTTAACCTACCAAAATAATTTTGGACTGCTAAAACGAATATCATCAAAACATCCGACATAAACATAAATGATTAATTAATTATATATATCATGACATCAAATTAAACCAAAGGAATAATGAACTTTAATATTATCTTAATCAATAAAATAAATTAACATAAGTTTTTTTATTCAATATGATAAATAACATACATGAGGATTTGACTTGGGGTAAGATAAACTTTAACTTAAAACTTCATTTAAAATGTTATAATAATTTATTTTCAAAAACCATTCTATTTAATTTAAATGTTTTTGAAATTATTTTATAAATTTATTTATATGTATACAAAATATCTATAATGGTTATGTCATTTCACTTTCTTTCAAATGTTTTCCAAAAGGGGTATTTTTATGGAATGATTTACTTTTATTACAAATGAAAAAGGACTATTCTATTTTAATATATATAAAGGCAATAACTTTTATCACCACCATAACTATCAATTGAAGTATTTATTTCTTTACATAATTTAATGTTTTATTCAAATAAAACCCCTATTTCACTTTTTAGGGTAATTTTGGTAATAAAAATGGTTTTTAAGAGAATATGGTATTTTGATTTATGGAAGTGTTTTTCTTTTGGATCTAAAAACTTTTTAAGGATTTTATTCATGAAATTATCCTTGGAAATTTTTTATGATACGTGGAGCCCCATTATTGATCACATGTGATCCTAATATAGCTTAAATAAAGGGTTTCTCCCCATTTTATCTCACGAGTGAGCCCAACATAGCTATAAAATGGGTGCACCCAGATAGTTCTTCATTGTATTGGGTAATGATTATATTATCTAGAGAATTATATTTGAAATATATTGTATGGTTATTCTAATTATAGGTATATTTTATGGATTTTTAAAGGGGTTATGACGATTATTTCCAAAAGAACCAATATGACATTTCTATTCTTGCTAACGAGTTTTCAAAAAAATAATTTTATTTAAAAAGTTAAGATAATTACCTTTTTAAAATAAATATGATTCCATTTTTGGTAGAAGGTATGTTTTTATTTTCAAATTTTTTTAATGGTTTTTCATGTTTGTCATTTAGATAACAGATTTTTTTTATGTCTCTTACTGAGATTTTTTTCTTAGCCCACATTTTAAAATGTTGTTCATAGGGTTTAAGTATGGGAAAGGGAAAGGAAGAAGTCATGTTTAAATTTATGAATATTTTTCATGAAAAGAAATCATGTTTTATTTTAAAAGTATAATATTTTAGGAAAAATAATACCCATCGTAATTTTCCACTTTCTAAACCATGGATTTGATTTGTATGATTTGTGACCTAATTACATAAAAGTATAAATAAAAAATATCATTGTTAATGAAAGTAAGTTAACTCTTGTATGAAGACACTATAATATTTATTGTATATGGTTAGGTCCTTACATATGGCATGGATCATAATGTTATGTAGAGAATATTAATCTAGTAAGATATGATATTTTTGTATGGAATACTAGGCCACAATATATTGGGATGAAAAAGTTAGAATCAAAATATTGGAAATATAACCATTGTAATAATAATCACTGTAAAATATTTAACTTTTTCTAACATGTGAATATCTATTAATAAATATAAATTTTCTATTGGTAATGCATTTTACCAACATATATGTTTCTATCACTAAATTATTGTCAAAAACCATATCAGTAAATAAAATTGTGACAGATAAAATTATTCTATTGAAATTATAATTATACCAATAGATAATCTATATGTTGGTCATAATGTTTAGTAATAGATTTATATAACAAATTTAACTTTTGATAATGTTATTATTAATATTTATAACAAATACTGAAAATTAATATATATTTTTAAATTATATTTTAAATAAAATATTTTATGTTGGAATTATAATATTTGTTGATATAATTTTATATTATATTTGTTAATATAAATATATATAATTTATTTATTATATTTATTATATAATAAAAAAATAACCATAATTAAAACTACAACAAACTAAGGATTTATTTGAAAAAACATGTTCAAAAATAATTTAAAAACATGTTCTACCTCTAAGGAATAACATGAAATTATAAGAAACATGTTACAAACATGTTTAAACTTACTCAAAATCCATGAAACTTTAGATGAAACTCTTTCGTCCTCTATCCGCAATCTATTTCACTCACACATCGACTTCTACTATCAGGATTCACACTGATGTAGTGGTCCATGCATACAATTCACCTAATCAGACATGACATGGTCATAATAGAAGTGGTCACCTATAGTAATATCACATAGGCAATATGAAACTGGTCATCCCAAATTTTAGACGCAGATGTCTAAAAGTAGATGATCATACTCACTCATGTAAGCATGGATGAATGAAATTCATCCCCAATTTCACATTAGAAACATTAAAAATATGAATGTAAAACAAAATATAAGTATACTAGATTCATATAAAATAAAATATCACATCAAATAAGAGAAAATAATATTCAATATTCCAATGAGGTTAATTCGTTCAGATTCAATTTTACTAGGCCTTGGATCAATTATCTTCTCCATGATTGAATTTACATAAAAATTTCTCATAGTTCCCATTTTAATGAGTTCTGTCTTCTCCAACATGACCAAATATTGATAAATGAAATCACCAAAAGCATGAAATATTAATTTATAATAGGAAGAAACAATATTTGTTTACATTGTTTTATTTTTTTTAATAATGTCACTTTACATAGTCCAACAAACTGATTGAATGATTAGACTAATAATCAGACAAATTTAGCATAAAAATATCCTATAGAAATTAATTATGATAAGACATGTAAATACACCTATTATAGCTTATAGGAGTTAAATGATAAAGAAAAGATGCACTCCAAACATTTTACTCAATGGATGATGATACATAAAAATTGGATAAACAATTAAGAAAATTCCCTAAAAAACCTAAATCATCATGCTTGAGAGCATGTCAAAAATAAACTAATACCTTAATTTTATGATATTCCCCACAATAAATATCAATATTTCATTAAAAGAAAAAAAAATAACAAAATTAATGAAAATTGCGGCATAAAGGTACTAAACCTCATATTTTCCCATAGCTGTTTGTATTTTATCCTGATGTAAAGTGATATTGATAATGAAGAATAAAAATTAGGATGGGAAATAAACTCTCTTAAAATTAACATGTGATCTAATAGACATTCCATATAATATGAAAACAAGTACTAATTTCATAAAACACAAAAAATATCAGGTAGAACACACAATACAAATATATAGTTATAGTCTAGGATAATGAGAGAAAGATAACATACATAAACCAAGATCCATTTCAAAAGAGAAAAAATTCCAAAATTAATTTTTTCAACATGAAAGATTTCATTGTAACATTCCAAGTGAAGAAGTGAACCATCATTTACATTCAAAAATATCTCATAAAATATAAAGAGATAACTCTATAATCTATGAATAAAAAATTGTCTCACATCCATAAAATAATATCTGATGTTTAATTGAAAATAAAATAATTTTAAATCAATGTTACTGGAAACATTCTCAAAACTAAATAATTTGGATTATATTCAGAGAAATTAACTGTGGGAAATACACTCAAATTGAAAATAGTTAACCTGAAGAGATATAATTAATTTCCAAGTAAATATTAATGATATATGAAATTAATTTATATTAAACAAAATAAGAATAGTTACGATGATTTTCTACTCCATTAGTTTTCACTTAATCAAATTATTAATTTTCAAATTAATTTGTATCTTTGTAGTATGATAATTTTTAATATGATAAATTACTTTTGAGTTTCTTTCAGATAAAAAGTAATAAATAAGGGAATATAATAAATGAGAAAAAATATAACATTTTTTAGAACTAATATTTTGTTAAAATAAAAAATAAGGCCATATGACCCCTAAATGGGGAAATAATGATTCAGGAATGTTTTATAGATCTTTTATAGAGGTACCATATACAAGTATTGGCCAAATTAGGCATACTAAATTTTGGTGCACTTTGTGTGGGACCCACTAATTCACAAGAGATTATGGGGAATAAATTAGACTTTCATTTTTATGGTGTTTCAAAACATTCAGGTGAATATACATTTTCAAAGAGAGTAAAACAATCTTTACAATGTCAATTCCATCAATCACAATAGTTTGGTATGTAATAATGCTATCATAATTTATCCTAACAAAGAGGGAATTTTTTTTTCTTTTAACTAAGACTAAGATATGGAGAAAAAATTCCTTTATATTTAACAAAAATTTTATAAATAAGAAATTATTATCCATAAAAAAATGTTAAAAACTGGGTTGTATAATCAAATTACTAGCTATATTTCAATAAGGAAATCCTTTCCAAGGTAAATGCAGTGAACATGATCCTTAATGTTTCCAAATCTAGGAAACCATGACTCTACAATAGAATCATAAATAAACCCCCTGAAGAACCTCACATATATGACCTTGTATTTTATCCTTTAATTCCTGTCATAATAATGGCCATAAAAATCTTCTCCAGCATCTACAACACTTCAATGGACCTCTTCAATGAACTATTCAGATAACCCCAAATTCTTGAAAGAAAAAACATAGATGACATAAAACCATACAATAAAAAAATAATTTAAATAAAGAAAATAATAATAGAGAACACAAAACCACCCAACCAAAACTTCTCATCATACATGGTGACCTACTAAATATTTTTGACACAAAACATCCCTACCCATTTATACATAAAGGGATTCTTGCATTCAACACACCCTATCTACATGTGAGTTTAATATCTATGAATGAAGTTCAAGGATCCTAACCCATGTGTGTTTTCCCACAATGTCCAGGGTATTCAATGATATTTTCTACATATTAAGACACCCACTAGAAGTTATGTATTCATTTCCTAACATATCAAATTCATTATACCTCATTTAATAAATGCATAAAAATTGGCACCCACTCACAAAACCAGATAATATAATAGATGAGAATCAACCAGAAATTTATTGAGGTAGTGGATTGAACCCCATATAGTTGTATATTAATGATTGGTTATACAAAATTACCCATAACTAATAAAAACCTAATGATTTAAACCAAATGTTTTTTAATATAGGATCTTGTGAATAAAAATGGTGATGGTTTAGTATAAAAAAATTGAGAAAATAAAAATGTTCCATCCTAATAGCCTCATCATCATATACATAGTTGGGGGTACAAAGTGAATGTACTGATGAACCCTCATGATTATAAAATTTACTAATTATAAAATATTTATTAAAACTATAGAATTAATACTTGAAAAAGAATAAAAAATTCTCACCAACTAGTTTGGCCTTTACTAACAATGCTTTTCCAGCTTCTTGAAAAAGAAAATCCATGAAATATTTTTGTTCAAACAACCACGCCAAAATGGGAATCCAATGAATTTGGTGCCTATTAGTTGAATTTAATATGAAGTAATAACATCCGTCATCAAGGTATCTTCCTCCCATGTCCCACATATTTTAGAAAAGAATCATCTAATATAGATAAAAGGAAATATATATTTCTTAGAAAATAAAATGATTAGATTAACATTGACAAATAAATAAAATATAATAAGGCAAAAACTATCCAAAACCAAAATATTCCTACCCACTATGAATTGTTTTTTAGAAAAATAATAATTATTAACATTATAGACCTATAAAATGAGCTTACAATAACTAATTAAAAAAAATAAATTTGAGTTTCGTCGATTTGGGTTTATTTGAAATCAAATATATAAAAATGATTGATGATTTGACACTGAAAATAATTAGTTTGAAAATATAAGAGGTGTTTGTGACATGGAAGTAAATTCCAAAAGAAAACCAAATAAGTGGTAAGAAAAGAACATAAATAATATTGAATCTTGAAACAATAATAGAAAAAGGTATAATTTGTAGTTTTCAATAATTTATGTCAAAGAAACCATTAAACCCATTAAATTAGTCTCTCCTTAGACATCATAATATGTAGGTTGGATCATCACTGGAATATTTAAAATTTAAGTCCCTGATTATTCACTAAATTTTATATCCATTTTAGGTGGAAAATAATTGAGCATCCGAATTGCCTACTAATGAAATAATATGTGTTAAAAACCATCCAAAATCTGGAATTTTAACACCAACATAAAAAAATATGCCAAATGATCAAAAGTATCAGTATACTATTAATTCATGATCTGGAACAAGAAATAGAAGAAAAATAAAAAACAATTCTCATCACTCAAAATTAGAAATTTTTACTTCACAAATAATTTTTAAAAAATAACTGTCACTACCTCTCAAGATTCATCAAAATGTGAATACCAAATTCAAGAAGAACATAAGTTCTAATAAGGAAGGAGGAATGAGAAAAAATGAGATGTTGGTATGATATATTTTTCATTGACTATTGGGATAAAAACCAATTGGTAATGATTATTCATATCTACTAAATTGTATTAAGACTAGATCAATAGGGAAACTAGTTATCTCTTAGTATCCATGTCATAGATTCATAGATGAGGGCCAAGGCCCTAAACCATTGGGGTATCCCCTGAAAGGCTAGGGGATTGGTGACTTCTTCCACTCACATTTATTGATGAAAATGAAATACATCTATGATAATTATGAAAGTATTAAGAGCAAAAAATCTATAATGAGCTATTTAACTTTGAGTTGACAACATATAATAATATTAAACCAAGGAAAAAATAGGTTCTATAGGATCTAAATAAAAGAGTGGAATAAATATTATCATTACTAAATGTCATTATTATAGATATAGATGATGAAATTTTCCCATTACATAACTATTTTACAATTTCATATTTCATATTCAACAACATTGAAGGACACCTTCATATTCATCTAGAGGATAATGTTATAGAATTAACCAATAATGACTAGACTAACTCTTCTAGATAGTAAATTAGTGCAAATAGTTACTGATCTGAGGTTCGTTTTTTTTTGAAATTGTAGTAGGGTTCTTTGAATTGAGTTGGAGGTCTTTTTATAAGAGTTCCCATTCAATCCAAAATTTTGATTTTCATAAATAAACAATAACAATTTTATGGTGAATAAATCTTCTACTAGTTGGTAAATTATCATGTGAGAAACTCTAAGAAAACATAACGATTATGTTTTTTGGATCTTATTATATTTATATGTGTTGGTTATAAAAAATATTTTTTGAACTATTTAATCCTATAATTCAAATATTTATTTTGTGGGAACCTAATATTTTTAGAACACAACCTCCCACATAGTAAAGTTAAATGGAAAAAGTATTAGTCCATCAATAAATATGGATTCCATAAGTGATCCATTTTGTGCCCAGAATCCTCTAAATTTAATGATATATTAGTATATATCATGATATTCAACCTCATAGGTGATCAAATGGGAATATTAAAGCTATGTTCTTAACCAAAAGTGATCATACATATGAGTTAATCTTATGCACCTGGTTTATGCACACCCTAATTAAAACCCTGATAGTTATTGAAATTCAATTCACAACTTATAAAAATTTATCCACTAAAAAAGTAATAACTATAGATTAACAGACCAATTTTTAAATAACATATACGACAATTTATTTAAAACTATAAAATAAAGAATGATTTATTAAAAATAAACCCCAGTAATTTATAATGACATGAAAACATCATTGTTATAATCAGAAGATAAATAAATAAAAAATAGATATCAACTTTTTTTTTTATATATTTCAACTAATTAAATCAATGAAAATAAGGCATTCATTGTAAAAAATCGTAGAAGTAAAGACTTTGAATATCAAACTAAATAGTACACCAAAATACATATCACAAATAATGGGAATCATACATTAGTTAAGAAAAGACACGATGTTGAGGCATTCCCCACACAAAATCAACAAATAAATTCTAGCCACCTAAAAAATATAGAAACATATATTATAAAAGTAATAATGAATCAAATTCTAATAATATGATTTTTGATTCATTCATATGTAAAATAAGAAACCTCAACTAATTAAAGGTGTAAAATTTCAGTTTGGGTTATATTTTTAACTATAATGTATAGAATAAAAACATCTTAGTCCAATTAAAATGGAATTCATGCCTAGAATGAGATTAAAAAAAGTTTTTTTTCTATCTAGATTTCAATAAAGTACCCATTAATTATCTATAATGGACCAGACCTTTCTGGTCTATTACTTTGTCATATTCTGGTGTTTGGGATGTCCTGGGCTGCACTGATAAGTCAGGAGGGCATCGATGGTGGGGGTAGGGTGTCACCATGGTGTCACCAGTCAATTTTACTGATCAGCCTTCATTGGTGTCTCACCAATAAGTCTCAGTGATTAGTGCTTCACCTGAATGGTTCTATAGAGGGGTGTTGGGGTTATTTTCCCAGTTTTCCCGTAATGTACATTTTTATGTTTTATTCATCTTTTAAATTGGTTTAATATGGGTTGAGGCTGGTAATGGATATCTTAAATTCCCTAAGATTAGAGTGACCCTTATGTACTAAAACATGTGGCCTTTTAATGAGTTTCACACCGTTTCTATATTTCCAATTATTCCCCTATTATGTGTTTTCCTCTTTTTAAATGTAACCTATCTAACTCTCCGTCGTGTGAGGATTTATCTTACTATATCTGAAGAAATTTTTAAATCTAAATAAATTATAAAATGTGAAACCACCTAGCCTTGTAGTCAAATCACGATCCAATTTTTATGCACTTAGAGATTGCACATCCCATAACTCTAGGATCAAGCCTTTTATCGCATCGAGATCTTCTTATTCCTCGGTATCCTTTTTTTCCTTGGTGGTAATGGAGTCCCTATTCTAGAGAAGAGTCATGCCTGTATGAGAGCCATCCTATTCGGTTCTTCTTGGAGTTTCCTGCAAGTCGGGTCAACCCAAGTTCTTGGTACAAAGAGAAATATTTGATCCTTGATCATCCAGGTAGGGGGTTTTCCATAGTCTCTCTTTACTATGTATCATGTGGGGTGGGTATGATGATGTTCCCTTAGGACGTAGATGAAACTGACTTAAATGAAGATAATAAATGGAATTTTAAAGAATGAAGGGATGGGGATGTTTATGATGTTGCTATGTTATACCTTTATTGTTATATAGTGAATTGTATGGGATCATGTCAACTAAAAATTCTGGCTATTGGTGGTCATTTCTTGTGCACAAATAAAGCTCTATTTTTTGGATAATATTATGGTTGAATGACCGTAATATGGAAACTAGTGAATCACATAAACATGGTTGATTAAATGGATGACCGATGAATAATAATCCTTCTGTGATCACATGGTTAACCAAATAGAAACAATAAAATTAATGAATGATGTAGGATAAATATGAAAACATTGTTTCTCTATTCTATTGATATGGATGGTTGTTTTGATAAAATGTTTGTGGGGTGAATTGGATGGGAATAGAATCTCTTGTTGAGAAGTTAATGGTTTGTGATTCTAAGGTCATGTGTAGCTGGAATGTTGGGGATTGGTTTTGTTCCAGTACTTCGAGGGATCTCATTGATCCCTTTTTAGGTTATTACTTATGAGATAATCAAGAGTAAAATCTTAAATGAATTCTTTGAAATTTTTTCCAGTTTTTGTTTTTTCTTATGGTTATGCCTATTAGTTGCCCTGTAGTGAAGAAATATTTAAATGGAAATCACTTGAACATGATAACGGGAACGGTTAAAGTGGGAAATGTTTTCTAGAAATGGGTTATGCTATGGTTGTGGTTGTTGTGTACCTGTGCATATAGGGATAAAAAAAGAGTGGTTGTGTATGAGATGGATTCCGGTTTGGGGACCCATTGGTTGGGGTGAGCACTTGACTCCCAATATGCATAAGATTTTTTTTGTGTTTCTTATATGAACCCCACCCATGTTGACCACTTCTTGATGAACACACCCATTTCATGGGGAAGGGTGTTTTTCCCAACATTCTGTTGAGTGGCTGGTTATTAGATCAATTCTACTCCCTCTCCCAGGTAGCCAAAGACTCTTCGGGTAGGCTGTGACAACCTGAGGATCATTATAGCCTAGGACACTTTGATATGTGTTTGTTGTGATAGGTTGGCCCTGGTGTGTACTGGCATGTTTATTTCTCAAGTGTATTTGGGACGAGGCCCAGATGTATTCGGGGGTGGTAGTGGTTGTTCTGGCCCAGGTGTCTTCAGTCATGGTAGTGGTTGTTCAAGCCCAAGTGTCTTAAGGCATGGCGGTATTTATTGCGGCCCATGTGTCTGAGGGCATGGTTATGTGTGGTTATGGTGGCCTAAGTGTTTGTGGGAAGGATGCGTGGTTGTGAAGTCCCATGGGGTTATTTTATTGGAAGCAGTGAGACTTTAGTGGAACTTGTGGGGGAGGTTTAATGCATAGGATTTCCTAATTAACCAGTGGGAAAGTGGTTTGGGGTGACCAAATATCAATGTGATATTATTATTATTTTACTTGAATTGCGTTATTTGGTGAGTTTTACTTGGTGAGGATGGGTGGATAGTTTTCCTTTCTATGTATTTTGGTTACCTTTACTTTCTCACGGGGGTTTAGAATGCCTCCCCACAGGTGCATGATTAATTTTTTCCCTACTGTGTATACCTGTATACACACCCTACGTATATAAAACTTATTTCAGGTTTCTAGGAGGACTTTGAGGATTGTGCCAGACTTTACTATCTTGGACATTAGAACAATTTTCATTACTACTTTTCTTTTCTTTTGGAACTTTCTTTCATATTTTTTATTTTACCTTGTATCAGATTATTTTGAACATGTTTATGGAAGTGGATTTTGGGATTTACTTTTACTTTTAGTTTTTGGAGTCATTTGGGATTTACCATCTTATCTCAAGATCTTGTTCTATAAAAAGTGAAATGAATTACATATTACATGTGATTATATACCATTGGTTCTAGTTTCCAATATAGGTCCCATTGAAGGTGGGACTCAGGGGTCATTATCTCTCCTTTGACTTGAAGAAGGAAGGGTCTGGGAGTTTTTGGTCCCTTACCCCATCTTGGAGAAGGCAGTTCATGAAAGAATGGTATCAAAGGTGATTATTGAGAGATAGGATGGAGTTTAGGGTTAGGTACTGTGAGGATTTCAAGGGACGGTAGGGAAATAGTGTTAGGAAATATTGGTGTGTGAAATAGGCCAGGGAAGACCAGATAAGGAATATGATTTTAGGGCCCCCTTTGATTCGATGCAAGGACTATGGTCCTACCGAACGACCAAGTGAGGCTACATTGATTGTAGGGTAGAGACCCTAGGAAAGGTATATTAATCATAATTAATTGTGTTCATTTGTGTCTTGGGTATTTTGGGAATTTAAAATAAATAAAATCTTTAACAAAAATTTAAAATAAATCTTATACACTTCTCGTGCCTTGGCATTCGATGTTTACCTTTCACCTATGGAACCCAGACAACGTCAATGAGTAGTGAAGGCAGTCAAGGCTTATAAGGTTTATCTGGTTGATCAGAAGAGGTATGATCAAGAGGATGAGGATGACTAGTGTTAGAAGACACTTCATTCCTTCTAGCGGCATGATCTAGGAAAGTACGAGGCCAGCGTCTCAGATAGGGAGACAGAGATATGGCTTGAGGATCTGGTGATAGATTTCATCTTGATCTGGGCTCTAAAAGAGTACTGGTTTCCACTAGCTATTAGCCAGATGTGGGGAGTAGTGCATCAGTGGTGGGATCTCTATCTTGGGGTGAATTAGGAAGTTGAGGTTTTGTGGATTGAATTTGAGAAGGAGTTTTGGGTGGAACTCCTTTCTTCCAAGATGTAGGACAAGAAGAGGTAGGAGTTTATCTCTCTTCAACAAGGGAGTATAATGGTATGATATTTGGGGATCAAGTTCTAGTATCTCCTTTGTTTCACTACAGACCTCTTCTCAGATGAGGATCTATCGAAAAGACTCTTAGAGGAGGTGATTTGACCTTCTCTTCAGTATGTTGTTACTCCCTTCACTCTACCAATATACTTGGATGTTCAAAAGAAGGTTGCAGTGGTAGAGATGTGTACACACTAGGAGGTGTTCCACAAGTGGGGAGTCAGTTGTTCTCGTCAAAGGGGAAGGCCTTCAGCAGCACTCTTCTAGCATCAGGGCCATCTAGGTTTTGACTGAAGGGGAGCAGGCCACAACAGTTCCAGTTCCGATCTCTCAGTAATCTCCCTTTCTCCATGAGCCCAGGACTGAGGTGATTTACCTTTTTTGAGGTGTTACCTTCAGAATCAGTTCCCAAACAATTTTTAGTATAGTGGGGATGTGTAGGTTCAACACCCACCTCTGTAGCACTAGTTGCTGACCAGACCATTTCAGCAGCAGCAACAGAGAGAGAGCGAGCTCCTGCTCCACTGAAGAAAGATGGTGCCGAAGGAGGCCAACCTCAGGATTATCTTCAAGGACCTCTACCAGAACGTAGTCGGGTAGATGGACGAAAATCAAGGGGAAGAGGATCTATGTATGGGAAGTTGAACTCCCCAAAGGCAGCAGTTCTAGCTGGGCTTGAAGTCGTTCGAGGTATAATCAGTCTGTTCTGTAGTTTTTCCAGTGCCTTGTTTGATTCCGGAGCATCACACTCTTTTGTTTCACCAAGTGAAGCCCATTTCTTAGGTGTTTATGTAGATATAATTTCCAGGCCCTTGGTTTTGAGCACACTAGTTGGAGGTCCGACCATCCTGTTTGATGTTTTTAGAGGATGCAGACGGATGTTGGGGCCACATCAATCTAGTGGGGATCTCTTTATATGGCATATGCATCCATATGATGTCATCTTCGGAATCGAATATATATTTTTTGTGCATGTTGTTTTCTAATACATCCAGATAAGGGTCAGGTTATCATATATGGGCAGCCAACATGCAGCTTTCATCGGCGAGTAGGGTTGTCAGGAGGGAAACCGGCATGTAGAGCCCCTTCTTTCATTTTTTTCCGACCTGTCAGTGGAGTGAACTGTGCCATGCGAATTTCAGTTATCTAAGAGGGAAGCTGGTTAGTTCCCAAGTGCTAAGGTTTCCAAAGGTAGGGGTAATGTTTGAAGTGTTATGTAATTCTTTCAGTTTAGGCTTGGAGTGTGTGCTGATGTAGCAATATAGAGTGATCTATTATGGGTCTAGGTAGTTACGTCCTCATGAATGTAACTATGCCACCCACGACCTGGAGCTTACAATAGTTGTGTTTGTGATGAAACTGTGGTGGCATTACGATATTGGATAATGCTTCGTGGTCTTCATAGATCAAGAGATTCTGAGGTATTTCTTCTCTAAATAAGACCTGAACCTATGGTAGTGGATGTGGATGGAGTTTGTCTAGGACTACAAATTTTCAATCTCTTACACCACAAGAAATAGGAACATGGGTGCTAATTACTTGAACATGAAGTTGCAGAAGGATGTGGTTTAAGAGTCAGTAGATGCTGGGGAGGCAATGGAGGAGTTGGTTTCCTTTCACTAGGATGTAATGGTGGATGGTGGTAGAGGATATCTATTTCAGATGATAGTGAAATCCTCTATGAAGCGACAGGTGGAGGAGTCTCAGTGGGGGGACTCAAAGACTGAAGTGATGCATGATCGTACTGACTTGGGAAATGATCTGGAAGGATATCTAGTGGATGGTTAGAATTAGATGCTTTTCCATGGGAAGTTGTCTATTCTAGGGATGATGCGCGAGGGAGTTCTCCGTGAGTTCCATAGATGAACTATGGTGGTACACCCATGAGTTTCAAAGATGTACCAGGTCATGACAGGTCAGTTTTTGTGAAACAAAGGGAAGTGGGAAGAGGTAGACTTTCTGGAAAAGTACCTCATGTGATAGCTGGTGAAGGCTGAACTCCATATTCCTGATAGTCTGTTTCATCCCTTCGAAATTCCTAAGTGGAATTGGGATAAATTCTTGATGGATTTTGTCCTGGGAATACCCAGAGATGAGGGGGGTTATGATGCCATCTGGGTAGTGGTGGACCGATTGAAGAAATCAACTCACTTCCTAATGATTAAGGAATCGAGCACATTAGATGCCTTATCAAATAATTATGTAGAAGACGTTATGAAGGTGCATAGAGTTCCTAAAACCATATTTTCGGATTGGGATAAAAACTTTAATTTATGGGTCTAGAAGGGATTTTAGCATGATTTTATCACCAATTTAGGTCTTAACACTACTTTCTACCCTCATATGGATGGGAAGACAAAGAGGACCATCCAAACATTGGAGGATATTCTTCGAGAATGTTTTCTGTACTTCTAAGGATCATGGGTTTGACACCTTCCTCTAGTAGAGTTTACCTACAACAATATCTATCACTTTACCATTGGCATGGCACCATTCTAATCCTTATATGGAAGATTGTGTAACTAACCCATGTTCTAGACAATGGTTGGGTATGGAGGTGTTCTTGGAACAGAGATAGTGTAGGGCATGATAGAAAAGGTTCACATTGTGCGTGATGGATGAAGGTATCTCAGGACCGGAAAAAGTTCTTTGCTGATCATAGGAGGAGACCCTTGGGGTTTTAGGTTGGAGATCATGTGTTCTTAGAGTTCTCCCCTGAGCGTGGAAATCAAAGGTTTGGAAGGGGGATTAAGCTTTCTCCTAGGTTCACCAAACCCTTCAAGGTGTTGGGACGAGTTAGCAAGGTGGAATATCAGCTGGAATTACCTCTGCGGTTAGAGAGGATCCACAATGTATTTAATATATCCTAGATCTTTTAGTATCTACCCAATGACTCCCACTTCCTAGAATGAGGAGTTTTGGATATCAAGTATGATGCGACGTTCATGGAATGACCGATGGGAATCGAGTATCGTAAGGAGAAGGTGCTTCATGGATGGAACATTCCATCGGTTCATATGTTGTGTAGGCATGGTGGCCTTGAATAAATTACCTCAGAATGGGAGGAAAAAATGTGTTTCCAGTACCCAAATATGTTTTGAGTTTTGATCTAGTGTTTCCTTGTGTCTTGCTTATGATTTAATCTTTAAACCTACTCACTATATGATGATTTATTTCCGAGTTCTCTGTTTGTATGAAAATTCCTGACTATGGGGAGGGGAGGAATTGATCCCTAATCAGGACACATTAATGTGGATGTGATTAAACCCATGTGGGAAATTCAGTTCCGGCCAAAGTAGACAATATCTTGATGAGGAATAAGGACCTCCCTATCCTATGTGTTTTGACAATGTGACGCTTTTTGTGTTTGTGTGGTTACTTGAGGGAGATGATCAATAGTGTTTCTATAGTTATTTAGGAGATTGATGTGAGAGAGGTGTACCTAGATGTCGAGGTTTTATTTCATCTTTCTAACAACTCTAGAGTGGTTGGGCCCTGAGAGGTATCTTACGAGGTGGGTTTTCGGACTCCTCTCCTTTCTTCAGGTTACTCTTGAATTCCTGAGGATGATAATAGTTTGAGAGGTATCTTATTTAATGGACCAGACCTTATAAGTCCATTACTTTATCAAATTCTGGTGTTTGGGATGTCTTGGACACCACCAGTGAGTCAGCAGGGTGTCAGTGTCAGTGGTAGGGTGTCACTGGGGTGTCACCTATTGGCACTGCACGCGAATAGTTCCACAAAGGGGTGTCGGGGTTCTTACCCCAATTTTCCAATTACATATTTTTTTTATGTTTTATTCCTCTATTAAATATATTTAAAATGGTTTTAAGGATGTTAAGTTATATCGTAAATTCCCTAAGAGTGAGGCGACCCTTGCATACCAAAATGTGTGTCCTTTTAATGAGTTTCACACCCGTGCCCTGTTTCCAATTACACCTCTGTTATGTGTTTTCCCTAGTTTAAATGTAACCTATATAACTATCTATCATGTAATGTTCTATTGCGCTGTCTCCAAAGGAAATATTGAATCTCAATAAATTATAACATATGAAACTACCCAACCATGTCATCAAACCACAATCCTCTTTTTAATCTCTTTGCGATTGCACATCCCATAACTCTAGGATCATGACTTTTACCACACTGAGATCTTATTCTTCCTTGGTATATTTATTTTCCTTGGTGGTCTTGGTGTCCCTCCTCTATAGACAAGGCATGACTGCATGAGAGCCCTCTTGTTCACTTCTTCTTGGAGTGTCCCGCAAGTCGTGTCAACCCCAGTTCTTGGTACAAGGAGACAACTTCAATCCTTAATTATCCAAGTATGGGTTTTTCCTTAGTCTATATTTATTGTGAATCACGTGGGATGGGTATGATGATCTTTCCTTAGAACATAGATGAAACCAACTTTAACGAAGATAAAAAACAAACATTTATAGAATGAAGGGATGGGGAAGTTGATGATGTTACTGTGTTATACATTTTTGTTATGTTGTGAATTGTATAGGCTCATGTCCAATAAATTGTTTCCCATTGGAGGTCCTTTCTTACAAAATAATAATGCTTTATTTCTAGATAATCCTGTGTTTTAATGACTATAACATTGAAAACTAGTTAATCAAATAAACTTGGTTGATTAAATGGATTCCTAAAGAATATGAATTCTTGTGTGATCAAATTGGTTAACAAAATGGAAAGATGGAACTTAATGAATGGTGTTGGATAAATATAAAATATTATTTTCTATATTATAGTTATATGCATGGTTGTTTTGTTCAAATTATTGTGGGGTGACTTAGATGAGAATGGAAACTCTAGTTGAAAATATAATAACCCTATTTTTTTTACACACTTAAACGTAATTTATTATATAAAATAATTACTTGATAAAACATAGAAGATCAAGAGTTCTAGTCTGTTTGTGTATTAGGAATGTTACATAACAACATAAAAAATGAAAACAAAACATCTTTATTGAAAAAATCCGTTACATTCCCTCTACATTCCCTCGTACTTAGCATTTCATGGGATAACTTGAGGACAAGCATAAGAAAAGGGTGAGCTATAAAGACTAGTAAGGGAATACATATGGAATAACACGAAGCATAAAGTAAATGTTTTGAAATAGTAATATCAATGGATTAAAAGAGAAACATGAACATAAAGGCATGATATAGCATGATTATCATAACATAGAAATGTGGCAACAACAGTTAACATGTTATTAGCATGAGCCAAGGATCATTGCACATGGGGCATGAGTAAACCTTAATTTCACTTGAATTAGCATGAGTATAACCTCATTTAACTTTAATTATCATGATTAAACCCTCATTTCACGTTATGTATCATGATACTAATCTTTACCCAAGGCATTGGTGTGCTATTAGGGAACACCCTTCTTAATCCATTCATTTCATGCATTAGTGTGCCACATAGATCATACAAAATGGAATAATTCATCATCATTTATTCCAAAATAAAGGGATGTGGAAAACATACCTTAATATATATAATCAATAAGTAAATGTTCATATATATGAATTCCCTTGATAGAGAAATGGGCAAGGTATTCACTACAAAATGACATTGGCTTGGAAAAAACCACGGTGCAATTTCGGCAGCGTAACATCATGACATAAGAATTCATAAAAATGGATGATTAGAGAGAAATGGGTGTCTCATCATATAAACATAAAATAGGAAGTTATGGGGTCATATAGATACATTTTTAAACAAAATTAATGGTGTTTATCTTCATAACACAAAAGAATTTCTTGAATTTAAACGAGGAGAGAGAAATTCCTTTTAGAATTTCAACATGGTAAAAGGTGTACTGGGAGGTATTAATGAGAGAAAAATGGGTATATAATCATTAAAATATAATTATGGAAGTATTGGAGAGGTGAGAAATCATACCCCAACATTTATAATTGAAAATAAAAGGACATAACAAAATTAAGAAACTTGAATAAAATAAGAAATCAAGGAATCCCTTACTTGGAAGCGTGATCCAAAAGGCTTGGGATAGGCTTGAGAGAGGATTATTGGGAACTTGTAGAACCTTGGGAGGATTCTAGAGAGTGGAGGGTAGAGGTTGGTTGAGCTCCAAAGGCTTTGAGTGAATAGGAAGTGGGAGCTTGTGTGGGTTTATATAAGAAAAGATAGGGAATTCTTTATTATTTAGGTTTGGGACACCACACATTAAACTAATAAAAACCACAAAACAACCCATGGTTTTTCCCATGTTTTTTGGAAAAGGGGAGTGGAAAAAATTATTTTATAAGGTCAATGGACGAAAATCTTAAAATATTAGGCTTGCTTATGTGGAGGTGAGTCACACTCTCAAGGAAATCAATTTAAAAAGTTAAAATCTTTTATAAATCTTGGATTGTCCACTAAAGTTTTTTAAAATAAATAAAACAAAACCAAAATCACATTATTTTAATGGTAAAACATATATTATCTTAAAATAATGTTTATAGTATTTTATTACATCACTATTGTGTCATTATGATGTCATAAAACACATTATATATTTAAACGGTACTTAATTTTTACCCAAAAATTCGACTATCTCAGAAAATTATTAAAAAGGTGTCGTTGGATAATTTCAAGGTCATGATTCAAAAAATTATATTCATTTTATCTAAATATTTATCTAAATATGTGAATTTTTTACTTTTAATATAAAATCCGATATTTACAAAAAATTCATGGGTTTTGAAAAAAATTGCATTCAAAACCGTAAAAAAATTTGAATTGTATTCATAAAAATTATACGATCATTTATATTTAATAAAAATTAATTTAGTGATAATATTTTATTAAAATAATATTTAATTAAAAAATCCATTAATTCATCAAAATATATTTCTTAACTGATTAATAAAAAAAGATACTATTTGTGCTTTAAAAATTATTTACAAAGTAACATTATTAAAATGAATGTATTTTATCTATCAAAAAATAATCTACATAATCATAGCTCTAGGGTCTTGTTACATAACCCCTTATTACACCCGCATAAGACCGAAGGGTAAGGTGTGTGATGGTGATAAATTCTTGGGATGGCTCGGATAACATCTCTCATGTGGTAATATCTATCAACTTCCACTTCTCTCGTAGGCAGTTATGATAGAGGTTAACATGTTGAAGCTCGTCTTAGGATTAGTCAAGAGTGAATCCCAATGATGCCACCTCCTTTATGATCTCCGACAAATGGGCTTCGTATGGAGAAATTCCACTAGATGAGGTCATCGCTTCCTTTTTCGGAGTAAATTGGATTTGTTAACGCCCTATATTTATACCAATCATGTGATCACTATTTAAAGACTATTTGAGAAATGATCACAATGCCAAATAGTAGTTTAAAATACAAAAACATAAAACCAAGGAAGTGCATAAGTTTAATATATCCGTAACATGACATTTAATTAGATCAAGAGTACTCTTCATTAATGAATGTTTGGGTCATTACAATCTTTCACCCTTATGAAATTTGACCCTTGAAATTTCATTTAAAATCTAATCCATAAACAGGTGTGGGTAATTTTAATTCATTTCCTCACCCGGTTCGCATTTTTCCTCTTCGTACTTATGGTTTCACCATAGTACTCTGACCAGGTGGGTAGTCTTGTTACGTAGAACTTTATCTCTACGGTCCAAGATCTTCAATGGCTGCTCCTCGAAAGAATGATCATACTCTAACTGTACTACCTTTGAAGAGATTACATGTGAATAGAGATTACATGTGAAGGGTCTGGTATGTACTTCCTTAGATGGGATACATGAAGGAAATCATGTACTTGGGACATGGTAGGTGGAAGTTCTAGTTGGTAGACCACAACCCTAACACGATAAAGAATCTCGAAGGGGCCGATGTACCTAGGAATTAACTTCCCTTTCTTTTCAAACCTCATGACCTTATTCCATGGGGATATGCGTAGAAATACCATGTGTCCAACTATAAACTCATGTTATCATTGAAGGTAATCTGCATAACTCTTCTATAAAATTTGGGATGCCTTGATATGATGCTGAATGGTTTTCACCTTCTCCACCATTTATTCATCCATTTCATGTCCTAGAAGCTTATGCTCACTAGATTTATCCCAACACGCTGGTATTCTTCACCTTTTCTCATAACAGACTTCATATGGTTCCATTCAGAAGCTCGAGTGGAAATTGTTATTATAGGATAATTCAACTAGTGTAAGATGTTGGTCCTGTCCTCCTTTAAAGTCCATAGAACATTATCTTAACATATCTTGTAGTTTCTGAATAGTTCTCTTATGTTGGCCATTAGTTTGAGCATAATAGGCCATAATGAAGGTCAGTTCAGTGCTTAGAGCATGTTAGAGACTTTTCCAGAACTTTGAGGTGAATCTCGAATCATGATAGGATACAATATATTGGGGTACTCCATGAAGCATTATAACTTCTTTGATGTAAATCCGTGCCAGTTGATCTAATGAGAAGTCATCTCGAATCATGATAAAGTGAGCTGTCTTTGTAAGATGATTCACAACGAACCATATAGCATTGTTTCCTCTAAATTTTCTTGTACGTCCAATGACAAAGTCCATGGTAATGTTCTCCCAATTCCATGTTGGTATGGGTAGTGGTTGCATCATCCCCTTAGACATTTTCCTCTCAGTCTTCACTTACTGATATACCAGTAACATTGATGTATATTCGACAATCTATCTGTTAATATTGTCCCACCAATAGTTTTCTCGGATATCTCAATACATCTTTGTGCTCCCTGGGTGAATAGAGAAGGTTGAGCTATGTGCGTCATTTAGAATATCCTTATTTATCTATGGATCAGATTGTACACATATATGTGACCCAAATCTCACAATTCCATCATTTTCAACCACAAACTCAGAGGATTTTCCATTTCTGATAGTTTCCACCCTTTTTAGAATTTCTGCATCCTTTCTTTAAGAATCCTTTATTTTCTCCTTGAGGGATGGTTGAGAAATCATTTGAGAATGGATTGAAGATGTTCCTCCGATAATGATTCCCATGTCCTTCCTTTGAAAATAAAATAAGATTAGATCCTTTTCAATTATCATCATTGATAAAGATGTAGGATCCTTTCTACTTAGAGAATCTTCCATCTTGTTTGCCTTATTAGGATGGTAGTGGATTGAGCAGTCCTAATCCTTGATGAGCTCTATCCATCTTAATTGGAGAATATTATGATATTTTTATTTGAATATATATTTGAGGCTCTTGTGATCAGTATATATCTCACCCTTCTCCCCATAGAGATAATGCCGTCATATTTTCAATGTGAAGATCACAACCGCTTACGCTGGATCATGCATGGGATAGTTTTACTCATGGATTTTCAGATGCCTTAAGACGTAGGCTATCACTTTATCATTTTACATTATCACACAACCTAAAACCCTCTTTGAATCATCAATGTATACCACAAAGTGTTCTCCACTCATTGGGGGTGTGAGTAATGGTGCAATGATAAGACTCATTTTCAACTCCTTGAAACTCTATTTTCATTTATCACTCCACGAAAACTTTACTCCCTTCCGAGTTATCTTGGTAAGATGGTTGGAAAATCATTAGAAATTTCTCACAAATTGGAGATAATATGCAGCTAACTCTAGGAATCTACGGATATCCTTTACCAATGTTGTCCTCGACCATCCCTTAATTGTAGCTATCCTAGAGGGATCCATAGATACAACATTTCTTGTAATGATATGAACAAATAATGAGACTTCCTTTGACCAAAACTCACACATTCTCTATTAAACATATAGACTCTCCTTTCTCAAGGTCTCTAGTACAATGATTAGATGCTCTTCATGATCATCATTGATTTTGGTGTATATTATAATATCATCTATAAAGACTACCAGAAATTTGTCGAGGTAGTATCTAAATATTGTATTCATCATGTCCATGAATATTTCTTGAGAATTAGTGAGTCCGAAAGGCATTACTATGTAATCATAGTGCCCACAACATGTACAAAAAGTAGTCTTTGGGATATCCTCCTTCTTCACCCTTACTTAGTAATATCATGACCATAAATCCACCTTGGAAAAGTATTGTGCTCCACATAACTGATCGAACAAGTCATCAATTCATGGAAAAGGATACTTTTCCTTTATCGTGAATTTTTTAATCTTAGAATAATCAATGCAAAAGCGCATTGCACCATCCATCTTCTTGATGAAGAGGACTGGCGCACCCCATGGTGAAGCACTTGGGTGTATATAACCTTTATCCAGATTCTCTTGTAGGTGTTTATTCAACTCCTAAATCTCGACAAAAACCATTCTATATGGAGTCTTGGATATTAGAAACTCCCTAGGTATAAGGTCAATTGAGAATTCAACATCTCTTCTAGGAGGAAGGCCATGAAATTCCTCGGGAAACACTTCAGTGAATTACCTCACAATAGGAATGTATTCAGGGATAGTTTATTTCTTAGAATAAATTATCTGAGCCAGATACACATGCTCATAGGGCCATAATATCCACGCTTGAGATAATGGTGCTAAAGAAGATTCATCTTCCTCCTTGCACTTTTATAGGATCAGGGGTCGACTCTCCATATGGAGAGTGATTTATCTCTCAGAGAAATTTATGTTGGCTATATATATGTAAAGCCCATCCATGTCAATAATTGCATTAAATTCCACCATAGGGTGTATGATGTGGTTCGCTAAAAAGTTCAATCCACAGATTATGATAGGGGATGAGTTATATTCATGGGTTGCATGAATTTCCCCATTTTCCGTACTCACAGAAATATTTACTTCCATGATTTGTGGTGGTGTTGGGATTTTTCTACTAAATTTTATGGATATAAAAGAATACGTGAAACCATAAAAAAAGTAAATTCGCTATTTTTGAATGAATAACTAGCTTACCTATCCCCACTTCATTTTTCGGGTTCACTTGGGTGGTAGTGAGGGAAAAATCTCACCCTTGCTGCCTTGAATGTTGTTGGTTTCTTTCGAAAACCCTTGGATTAGGGCACTGATTGTCAAGGTGCCCTAGTTCTTTGTAGTTCAAGAAATGAATAATGCATTGAAGGGAGAATAGAGCATTCCTCTCCTATATCATGGTAGTGGGTTTTTCTTGTTGGTAGTTGATGTCTAGGTGCCCTTCTCTTCTACAACTAAAGCATTTCCTCATCCCCTTCAGGCAATTTCTAGGGTGCTTCTTTCTGCACCTTTGTCAAGTGGGGTGCTGTGTTTTCTTTGCACCATTGGATTTATCCATTGGACCTCCAGAATTGAATTCCACCTTAAGCTTCCTATACCCTTGATAACCTTGAGATTTTCTGATCTCCATTTCGACCTTGAGGGCAGATTAGACAATTTCCTTATAGCTATTGAAGTCACAGATCACCATGGCTTTCCATAGTTTAGGTTTCATCCCACCAAAGAAGTGGTCAAACATGAATTCGGATATAAAGACAAAGCCAGAGGCATATTTTGAAAGCCTTATGAAGTTTTCCTCATATTCTATGATAGATTAATTAACTTTTTTCTTGAGGAAATAGAAGTCCCTTTCCATCTAAAGTCAGAGGGTGCGAGGAAAATATTTATCAAAAAACACATTCTGAAAATCCTTCCATTCCAACACCTCGTTCTCCCCCTCAGGCTTCATATTTTTGATCAATTCCCACCATTCATTGGCTTCACCCTCCATAAGATTAGAATATAGAATAACCTTCTCTTGTTTGGAACATTGAATGATATAGAAGATCGTTTCAATGGAGTTAATCTATTGCTCTGCAATCGAGGGATCAAATGATCCATTAAAAGTAGGAGGCCTTTGTCTCATGAAGCTCTCGATTGTGACTTGTTATTTCTTCTGGGGGGGGGGGGTGTTGAAAGTTTCTATTGATCCATGTTTATATTCTAATATTGAGTAAAATGAGAGAGGATTGTGAAAAATTTCACAATTCCTACTCCTATTATATTGGGAATCTCATTAGAACAATCATCACATTGATCTCCATATCGGTTGTTAGCCCAAGTCCTCCTATTACTGGACATTGGATGGAATAAAAGGATAGTTAAGGGTTCACATGAAGGGTAATCCAAATAGAAAAATGGATGAATTATAAATAACTTTTATTTCCTTAACTTATGAATATATTGGCTTCAATCTATGTTATTCATGATCCAATTAACAACATTTATTCTTAGGGGAAATTTTTTTATTCCATTAACAATGGTTCATACTAAGCTTTTGAATTTATCAAAGCATATCCTCCAAGAGTATCGTAACCTAGAGTGAAGAAAAGTCCATTGTCATGTACCAGGATACCCCAGGTCAAGCTCGAAACTCCTTGTCGGAGTTATTACTCCTAGGTACATCTGTGATAGAGCTTCCTATAGTAGCTCGTATCCATACAAGGATTTATTTTTTTGATAAACTACTTACTAAATAATCACAAAATTTTAGGGATGTTTTTATTATCCTTAGTATTATCCCTAAGGCTTTCAGTAGTTTTTTCTAATCCTAATCCCAAAAATAACTAAACCTCAATTTGATACCAACTATAACAACCCTTCATTTTATTACACAGTTAAACATGATTTATTACATAAAATATTCACTTAATACCACATAGAAGATCAATAGGTCTAGTATATTTGGGGATTAAGAACATTAAATAATGACTTAAAACCTGAAAACACAACATCTTTATTGAAAACATCCTTTACATTTCCACTACATTACCTCGTACATAGCATTGTATGGGATAACCTAAGGAGATGAATAAGAAAATGGTGGGCTATAAATCCAAGTAAATGAGTAAAAAAGGAATAAAATGAAGAATAAAATACATGTTTGTAATTTGTAATATCAATGGATTATAAGAGAAACATGAACATAAAGGCATGATATAGCAAGATTATCATAACATGGAAATGTGGAAACAACACTTAACATGGTATTAGAATGAGCAAGGGATCATTGCACATGGAGCAGGAGTAAAATCTCATTGAACTTAAATTAGAAATAGAAAAATATCATTGCTCCTGTATTAGAATGTTTAAACCCTCATTACACTTGACTGATCATGATACTAATCTTTACCCAATCCATTACAGTGTTATCAGGGTGCGCCCTTCTTAATCATTTCATTTCAGGCATAAGTGTGCCACATTGATCATACAACATGGAATCATTAATCATAATTTATTCCACGATAAAGGGATGTGGAATAAATAAATTTATCCTTATAATCAATAAGATAATGTACATAAAGGTGAATACCCTTGATAGAGAAATGGGAATGGTATTCACTACACAATGATATTGTCTTGGAAAAATCCGTGGTGCAATTTCAGCAGCGTAACAACGTGACATAAGAATTTATAAAAATGGTTGATGTGAGAGAAATGGGTGTATCATAATATAAATATGAAACAGTAATTAAGGGGGTCATATAGATACATGTCCCAACATAAGTAATGGAATTTATATTCATAATACAAAAGAATTTCTTGAATGTAAATGAAGAGAGAGAAATTCCTTATGGAATTTCCGCATGGTAAGATGTACACATGGGAGAAATTAATGAGAGATAAAGGGGTTTTTCATCATTAAAAAATAATGAGGGAAGTATGGGGGAGATGAAAAATCATACCCCAACATTTATAATTGAAAATACAAGGATATAAAAAAATTAAGAAACTTGGATAAAATGAGAAAGGAAGGAATCCCTTACTTGGAATTGTGATCTGAAAGGCTTAGGAGAGGCTCGAGAGAGGCTTATTGGGTGATTGGGTAGCCTTTTGAGGATTATAGAGAGAGGAGTTAAATGATTGGTTGAGCTCCAAAGGCTTTTAGTGAAGAGTAAGAGGGAGATTGGGTGGGTTTATATAGGAAAAGAGATGAAATTCTTTATTATTTAGGTTTGGGACACCCCACATTAAACTAATCAAACCGCAAAACATCCCATGGTTTTTGCCCACGGTTTTTTCTGAAGTGAAGTGGATGAAATTATTCTATAATTCCAATATCCTAACTTCTTAAAATATTATCCTTGCTTATGTGGAGGTGAGTCACACTCTCAAGGAAATCAATTTAAAAAGTTGAAATGATTTTTTAACTCTTGAAGGGTCCACTAAGGTTTTGTAAAATAAATCAAACAAACCCAAAATCACATTAGTTTAATGGTAAAAGATATGTAGGAAGAAAATAATGTTTATAGTATTTTATTAATTAACTATTAAGTCATTATGATGTCATAAAACCCATTATATATTTAAACGGTACTTATGTTTTACCCACAAATTCAACTGTCTCAGAAAATAATGAAAAATTCACCATTGGATATTTTTGACATCCTGATTAAAAAAATAATATTCATTTTATCCAAATAATTTTCTAAATATGTGATTTTTTACATTTCAAATAAAAACTAACATTTATAAAAAATTCATGGGTTTTGACAAAAATGACTTTCAAAAAACTATAAATATTTCAATTGTATTCATTAGAATTATATGATACTGTATCTTTAATAAAAATTAATTTAGAGTTAGTATTTTATTAAAATAAAATTTAATTAAAAATTACATTAGTTAATCAAAATATATTTCTAAATTGATTATTAACTAAAAAAAATACTATTTGGGCTTTGAAAAATATTTATAATGTAACAATAATAAAATGATTGTATTTTCTCTATACAAAAATAATGTACATAATACTTGTTATAGGGTCTTGTTACATAACCTCTTATAACACCCGCATAAGACTGAAGGGTAAGGTGTACGATGGTGATAGATTCATAGGGTGGCTCGGATAACATTACTCGAGTGGTAATCTCTATCAACTTCCACTTCTCCCATAGGTGGTTCCACTCGAGCTTAAAGTGTTAAAGCTAGGATTGGGATTGATCAAGTGTGAAGCCCAATGATGCCACCTCCTTCCATAGCTCCAGAAAATGGGCTTTGTATGGAGCAATTAAACTGGATGAGGCCATCACTTCCTTTGTCTAATTAAATTGGATTTATTAAATCCCTATATTTATACTAATCATGTGATCACTATTTAACGACTATATTAGCAACAACCACAATTACTAACAATATTTTAAAATCAAAAAACATAAAAACAAGGAAGTTCATAAGTTTTATATATTTGTAATAAGAAATTTAATTAGATCAATAGGAATTTTCATTAATGAATGTTTGGGTCATTACAGAGAAGTTGTTGGTTTGAGAATCCAAGGTCATATGGAGACAGTATGTTGGGGCTTGGTTTAGTTCCAGTTATTCAAGGGATCTCGTGGATCCCTTTTGATGTTGTTACTTATGATCAAACCAGGAGTAAATTCTTAATCGCTTTCTTGGCTACTTTTCTTCCATTTGTTGTTTGGACTTATGGTTATGCCTAATAGTTTCCCGATAGTGAATAAAAATTTAAATGGAAATCACTTGAACATGATAACAAGAACAAGTAAAGTGGGAACTATTTTATAGAAATTGGTTATGCTCTAGTTGTGGCTATTGTGTACCAGTGCATATTGAAATAAAAGAAAGATTGGTTATGTATTGGCTGGTTTCCGGTTTGGGGGCCAATAGGTTGGGGTGAGATATTTATTACCTATATATATAAAATTCAATTCTGGTTTTTCATATATGAACCCCCCCATGTTGATCACTTTGTGCTAAACACCCCCATTTCATGGGGGAGGGTGTTTTCTCCAACATTCCTTTGAGTGGATGGTTATTAGATCCATTCTTCTCCCTCTCCCTGGTAGCACAAGACTCTTTTGGAAGGCTGTGATAGCTTGAGGATCATTATGGACCAATACTCTTTAGGCAGGGTAGGATGTGATAGGTTGGACCAGGTGTGTGCGACCAGGTTTGTCTCCCAAGCATCTACACGTTGAGGCCTAGGTGTCTTCGGACGTGGCAGTGGTTGTTCTGGACCAAGTGTCTTCGTGCGTGACAATGGTTGTTATAGCTCTGGTGTCTTCAGGCATGGTAGTATTTATTGTGGCCCAAGTGTCTACGGGCATGGTTATGTGTGGTTGTGGTGGTCCAGGTATCTACGAATAGGATGCGTAGTTTTGGGGGCCCATCGGGTTGTTGTTGGGGCGGTAGTGGGACTGAAATGAAACTTTTGTGGGAGGTCTGATGCGTAGGATGTCCTAAATAACAACTGGGAAAGTGGTGTAGGGTACCAAAATATTGATGTGCTATTATTATTATTTTACCTAACTTGTGTTATTTGGGAAGTGATCCTTGGTGAGGCTGGGTGGATAGTTTTCCTTGATATGTGTTTTGGTAACCTTTACCTCTTCATGGGGAATTAGAATGCATCCCCACTTGTGCACGATAGATTTTTCCCCTACTAAGTATGCCTGTATTATCACCCTATGTATATAAAAATCTTTTCAGGTTTTCAAGAGGACATTGAGGACCATGACAGAAATTACTATCTCAAACATCAGAATAATTACCATTGCTACTTTTCTTTTCTTTTGGTACATCCATTTAGAGTTTTTCTTGTACCTTGTATCAGATTATTTGGAACATGCCTATGGGAAGGGATTTTTGGCTTTACTTTTACTTTTAGTTTTTGGATTTGTTTGGGATTTTCCATCTTATCTCCCGATCTTGTTCTATAAGAGGGTAATGCCTTCCATTTTACATGTGATTATATAACCTTGGTTCTAGTCTCCGCTCTATGGCCTATTTAAGGTGGGACTCATGGGTCATTATCTCTCCTTCAACTTGAAAAAGGAAGGGTATGGAAGTTTTTTGTCCCTTCCATCATCTTGGAGATGGAAGTTTATGACATTATCCTAGGGACCTTTCTCTTGTTCCAAATCAATGATGGTGTGAAAAAAATAATTTTGAATTATAAAAAATTAAGTTCCCATAAATGTGACCAACATATTAATATTATCTAGATAAAACTAACTATTTAATAGATATTACCTAGAATGGGATCATCACTTATATGATGATTGACATGATGTTTTTATCTATGAGTGATGAAATTTAAAATAGAATTTACTATTTAAAATTGAAAAAACATGACAAATATTTCACATTTTTTTACTTCAACAATGTTCTTTACACCCAATTCATTGATTCGTCTCCTAAATTTTTATTTTTCACTTAATTCATGAATATTGTGATTGTAGTGGAAGAAAACGATCACAAAAATAAATCTTACCTCCAATTTGAAATGAAATTTGAGGATATAGTAGAAGAGTTTGTGGTAGGGGAAAGAAAGGTATTATAATGAAAAAAAATATGGAGAAAGAGAAATATCGATGAACAGAAGATGAAATTGATGAAAGGAAATGTATTTGTTGATTAACCAAAGGGGGTGGGGGTTAAGGGTTACCAGATTTGGGGGTTGGTGAAGGGGGATGAGTGATTACTGGTGTTAGGGGATTAACTGAAGGGAAACACAACTTGCGATGAATCAATATGGATGAACAGTTTGGAGAGCCCAATTTTACTCTTAATTTTAGTGTTTTCAATGTACCAGGATTGTGTAGGTGTTCTTGTGGTAGATGTAATTATGGGGAATGGGTTATTTTAAAATGGTATTAGAATGTATAATAAAGACTTATAATTATAATATATGTATATATCATAAAAAATGACTTGTTATTGATTTATATATTTTTTAACCAGTGAGTTTAAAGTTGGTATTATTAAGTTTAATATAAACTTTGACAATTTATCAAAATATTTATATTATATGTATTAATTTATTAATTTCTTTTTGATACATAAATGTTTAAATTCAGTATAAAAACATATATTTTTATTTACTAATAATATGTTTGCACAAAATAATTAATTATGCACATATTATTATTATTACAATATTTATTTATAATAAATAATTTATTTTAGGGTGTATTTCTAATGGGGAAATATTTTTTGGTAGTAAAAATTAATAAAAATAGAATCATTTGTTTGTTAAGTTGTTGTCATAATTTTCATTATATAGAGACAAATTTAGTTACTAATAAATGATTTTTTTGGAAATAAATAGTTAGCCTAAAAAATATATTTTTAGGGAAGAAAAATTGTTGGTACTTATAAATAATACTTATAAAAACTAATTTCTATTGGAATTATTAGATTTTACCAATAAATGTATTTTTTGACACAAAATTTCTGTTGGATTAAGTCATTTTTGGGTAGTGAATACAACAGTTATTCATGAAAGTTTCCAATAAAATTAATAAAATAATTTGATAATAATATAGTTAATAATATAAAAATTATTATTAATAAATTTATAGTAATATAATTATATATATATCTTAAAATAAAAATAATATTTAAAAAAATAAAGAATTTCTCAATTTTTGGCACTAAACACATGATTTTAAAATATTAAAAAGTATTTATTTAAAAATTAAATTTATCATAAAAATAAAACTATTTTCATTAAAATAACTTTAAATTTGAAACCATCATTTCAAATTTATCCAATGGTTATTTTTTCATAATTTTTTGAGTGTGTTAGTTTTTTTCTAAAGAGTAAAGTATGGTAAGCATATATAGTAAGTATTATGAAATGATTATGTTGTAAAAATTATTTAATAATCAATTTAATTTAATCCAAAACAATAAATGATTTATTTTATTAATATTATATTATTTAATGAATTAAAATTATTTCCTAAACTTATAAATAACTTTCCAAAGTCTAAAATGTATTTTTATTAAAATAATATCTTTTGGAAAAAAGATTATTCCCTGGACAAAGTAATATAAAATAATAAATTTTGGTTCTAAAATAATAAAAAATCAAAAACATGTATTAAATTTTGAAAAACATGAGCTAAAACTATGGGTAATCCATTAGTTTTTCATTTTCTAAAACCTATATATCCAAGGAAAATGTTAAGAAATTAATACACAATCCAATATCATTTGATATAAATACCCAAACATTATCCCATTGATCTAATCTCAAAGTCCATTGAGAATACATTCCATCTCATTATATCTCTCTAGATTATCTCTAAAGTGGTTTTATGGTTATAAGATTCCCTTACCAATCATTAAGAAGATGTCCTTCAGGGTATGGGTTCCTAATAACTTCTCTTTCATTAATTGTGTCATCATTTTCAATTCATTCTCATATTACTATGAATGTTTACTATAATTATTTTTTATAAATTCCTCATTATATTATCAATGATAAATCACCATTCACTCTCATTATAATACTCTCATAAGGTTTTACAATTCTTAAACATTCACATTGCTGTGAAATATCCTAAAATTTAGGTAAAGATAAACTAGTTTTATTTCATAGAAACAAAATCCCAATTTGGATACAAACATGTCGATACAAGCTTTTATATAGATGAAAATAGGTGAAATAACCCTAAAAATGGTCGGTCATGTATTAACTCAATATTTACCCTATGCACCAAAAGTTTTCCTAACTACACACTTGACTTGAAACTCCAGGGGGAATATACATTTGACAATTCACATACTCTATATGAACAATAATAAAAGATTAAAATATATTATTTCTTTATTCTCTTACAATTTCGAATTATTAAACATAATAATTATTCCCTATTTATACTATTATTCCATGAAAGTACCCTACACCACTAATTCAGTGTCATTCCTTTAGAAATGGTAGTTTCCACAGCATTGTGGATATCCTCTAGTTTCTATGTTGATTTGTTTTATATTCACCTATATGTCCATACTATAATTTTAATGTGGAAATATTTATATTCCTTATATCCATTATTTTTATACAAATTACTATTGACTATTTATCCACTATTGAGTTTGTTTTTCCTTAGGTATCATTATGATATATATTTTTTTACCACTATCTTTATATTATAGATGAGTTATACTTATTTTGTGATGGGTGGGTCCTAGATTAAATTTCCCCTTGATATATTGATAGGTCTCATGTGTCAAACTAGTTGGGTGTTTGGTGTATTCCATACCCATTTATATATGATTTCTTATCACAAGGTCCTGAAGTTATGACTATGATGTCTGGCATTATTCATTCCATCAATATGTTATCATTTATTATTATACATGGGTTTATTTATTTTTATATTATCTAAAAATATAGCATTCTTTCTGTTTGATTTTTTATGGAATTATTCTAGTCATTAATTATCTATATATTATTTATTGTATGTTTATGTTAGGATAACTTCTTATGTATGCTCCCCATTACCATGTAAATGAGATGAAGCCTTTATATTGTTTCCCGTTTCCTTATAAAATTGTTAAGATAAACAATTGTGACATAAATACTTAATAGGATAAATAATAGAGTTATCTTGTAATCAGATAATGTATTTTAAGTATCAATGTAATTTAATGTCTTCATATATATATATTGGTTAAAAATACTGTTAAATTACTTGATCCTATGTATTGTGATATATGAATTCTACACAAATGTAATAAAATAACTAACACCACTAGGTTATTGTAGTTTTTATATTTACACCACTAATGTGGGTTATGGTAGTGGGAGTCCCTAAGGGTGGGCACTTATAAAACCAGTAAGAGTAGCTATGGGTGGGAAACAAGAAATTCAATAGATATCAATGTGATAATGAGTTCCATATGGGTGGATAACTACTTTGTGATCAATATATTATTGAAATTTCCATATGGGTGGATAAATAGTTAGTGATAGTGAGGTTATAAAGAGTTCCCTATAGGTGTAAAACTATTAGGATATTGCATTAAGGACCCTATTTGTGGACAATTTCTTAGTTCTTAGATATGGATGAGTGGTTATTATAATAGTGGTTTTGTGTTTACACATGATGGTAAATGTGTTATTTTTGGAAAATGAGATGATTATATGGAATGGAATTAATGTGGTTGGATGGTTAAATTTTGAGAGAAGGATGTTGATTGATTATTTTGTTTTATTTATTCTATATATGAAAGCATTAGTATAATTCATTCAAATGGACACATGAGAGTTTCAAGAAGAATTATACTAATTATATTTATATTCTCACTATTGATATATATATAAATTTTTTCAAATTATCTTAATAGTGTTGGTAGTGGCATTGGGAGACATTATATCTGGAGATAGAGATCTATTGGTAGAGATGGTTGCATTATACCTTGTATGAGGTATATGGGAGATAATATACCTTATGTTTTGTTTTTTATATTTATGGATTATCAATATGTTTAATGAAATGTGTTGGTATATATTATTCATATATTTTGGTTGGGAAATATATTTTATTATTCATGGGGACTAAGATTTTTTATTTATAAAGGGTATCACCTTCCATATATGTGTGTGGATATACCCATGATGTTAGTTACCAACATATGGCCTATTGAAGTGAGGCTTTACGGGTCACACTCTAATTTAAAACTATGGTGGAGTCCTAATAAGGGTGAGTCAGGTCATTTAGTATGTTAAATTCGAGGGTTAAATGATTTCTAAAAAATTCATATCAGTTGATCCACAAAAGATTAACGTTATGATGTCTTGGGAGAACCCCAATAATGTTTCTATGATCACATGTTTATTGGATTTTATGGGATAATATAGAAAATTTATTCATGATTTCATGATGTTGTAATTAGAATTGATTTGTTTGAATTAAAATGGTGTGAGGTTTGAATAAATCCTGAATTTTAGAAATCTTTTAATGAATTGAAGAATAGGTCAACTTTATCTTTTGTATTGATTATTCCTTAAATATGCAATAGTTATATCATTTATTGTGATTTCTGAAGTATGATTTCAGGTTGTGTTATTATAAAGAATAACCATATGGTGATGTATAGTTCATTACTTTTTTCTACATGAAAATAATTATCCTAACCATAACATTAAATTAGTTGAAATAATACATATCTTCAAGTGTTTGTGTTACTATTTATTCAGGTATAAATTCACTATTTATGTAGACAAAAAAAATTACAAAGTATATTTACTCTTGAATGTTTATAAAAATTAAATATTTATTCTGGGTAGAATACTTATAGACCTATTATTTTGATTTTCCCTACACCCCTGCTAAAGGAAATTTGGTTTTTGGTGATCTTAGTTGGAAGTTACTAGCCTTGATAGTGAAATAATCTTAATATTAATGGATGTTTATTAAATATTTAATCAATTTTCACTTGGATATAAAGGAAGAGGTAAAATAGGTGTTTTTTATCATATTCAAGTTACAAATTATTTAATTGATCACATTTACAAAAAAAAAGAAATATGATTTTGAATGTCAATAAATAAGATAAATTTTAAATTGGGGGAGACCATTGATGAAGGGTCTTAGACTTTCGATGGAACTCATTATTTTAGGAAGATACTAGTTATTTATCACTCTTTTAGGAAGTAGGTTATGAAAGGTAGTCATAATTTAATTTGGGTTGTGCATTTAGGCACTACCAATATGTAATATGATATGATAAATTATTATTGGTGGATTATAATGAGGTATGGAATTAAAAAAATTATTCCTCATCATGTCACATCCTAGAAAGTGAAGGTCGAGAAAAAAATTCTTGAATGTTTGTTGTAATACCTTCCTATTCCTATATGCAAGTGGGATGAGTTCCCATAGAATTTGTGATTATATTTCCTTGATATTCTCATGGAATGAATGAAATATGATATATAATCTATCAAATAAATAAATTATACAATTTCATTTAAATAAAAGAGAGTTTGAAGGTATAATATCTTGGAAAATTTTATATACATAAGATTGTGTAATTGAAGGGAGTTAACTATTCTATAATTTCTTATTAGTATTCCCGATTCACTACTATATTTTTGAATATTATACAAGAATATCTGCTCACTCAGTAAAATTTTAGTACAACATATCATCAACTGACTGGTAGTTATATAGAGTGATATATTCTAATTATTGAATATATTATTAATTCTTGTCTTTTGGAATTTAAAGGATCATGGTAGAACTATTTTTAATTGATTGAATTATCTTATAATAAAATCTATAAGTCCTTTATCTAAATGGATCATTTCAAATATCTTTATGGTTATCCATGCTTGCCTTTTATATAATGGGTTAATGTAGGAGAATTGTTTTGGGATTGAGCATTATATATAATATAACTAAAAAGATGAAGTTGATTTGTAAATGGTTTATGAATAATAAAATTCACCAGAAATAATATGAGGATTGACATTATTATACTTTTGAATTATTGTTTATAATCAAGTATTTTTCAAGGTCTCTCCTTAACTATGACATAAAAGATTATGAGAAAAAGTTAAGCTTATTCTAAGGCATGTAAATACATTTTGGAACCTGGAGTGACTTGGGAGAGTGGAAGATCAAATAATGTTACATTTTTAGTTTAATTATATTAATTATTTATTCTATATATCCTAGTTTAATATGTAGTAGCTTAACCTATCCCATTTCATTGATTTTAATGACTTGGATTTGGATAATCATACCTCATTTATAGAGTAACCTATTTAGATTCATTATTAGCAGAATAATTCATCAAGGAGTAAATGTATTCCTCTTTTTTGAGTGCTTTGACAATATTGTAAATATAGTCATAATATATTGGAAAGAGAATCCATGATGGGTGAGTAACGACTTTAGCATTTTTCTAATTAGGAATAAAAATGACTTTCTTGGTGTAAAAAGTGCATTGTTGGGACAATTTTTTTCCTATAATTCCACTAATAGAAATTTATTATTGTTATTTATTGTTTTATTTTTATTTGGATTTTAGGTTAAACATTTGGAAATTATATATTTTTTTCCAAAATTTATAGTCAGAATGTAAGATTAGAGAGACCATGAATGGTTGATGTGCAAGGATGAAAAATACCAGTATTTGGTTTCCCATGACTAGTCACAAGGTATAAGAGGCTATGTAGTTCAGTATTTCATTTCCATAAAAAGTGGATATTTGAAATTTTAATGTATTAATTATTTGAAACCTTCCTTCATCCCATATTATTTTTTTCTAGGAGTCTTTTAAGAGAATATATATCCACTTATATCCACACTAATACCATTTTTATTTATCCTTTTCCATAAGAATCCATGGTAGGTAGAACTCATGGCTTCACTAACTGTCTGATGTAATATGGAGGAGGATGGGAGTACTATCCATGCCACCAACTAGCTAGTTTCAATGCCTTGACTATCCATTGCATCCTACTATACAATGCCTCAAGAATTGGATCATCTACTTTAATCAACAATATTATATGGTTATTATATCCTCATACCAAGGCTTTTACACATACTTTAATACTTTATAATTATATTATAGAATTTATAATTTAATTTATAATGTCATTGAATTCCATCAAATTATATTCTATATAAACACTATACCCTACTTAAGTGAAACTGTAATTTAAAAAAGCGAGTGTTTTTTATCAATAAACACTATGAGAGAGATAGATAAAATAGTATCAAAATTATTGATTCTCACAAACACTTATCATAAAATGTTATAACAAGAAAAAATAATGAGATAAATACATAATAAGGAAATCTAAGATTTAAGAGAGATATATACAATATTCTCAATAAATATCCCTCCTTTAAATATAAATAATTTCTTCCCTTTTAGCCAAATCATTTTTTTGAAAACTTATCATATTAATAAAATTTAAAAACCAAAATTTAAACACCTAAAACTTTTCCCAAGAACATCAGACCTAAAAATTATAACCCTTTTTTATTATCAAAAAGGAATAAAAGGAGGAGAAAAGGTGATTTGAAAGACAATAAGGTCAAATGAAATAGAAATTTTAATTAATATTTTAACAAAATATTCTCTTGGTATAACATGTCTAGAAGATGTTAAAACATATATAATAAGATTATAAAGGAGATTATATAAGAAATTATCATTAACCCCCCATCACCCATAAAAAATAGAGAATATAACATGAACCTCAAATCAACTCCATTATAATTTAAAATATTTAATTGAATATCATGATTTTAAAAAACATTTGACAATAATTTTTAAAAGTATAAGAAAAAATAAATTGATAAATATAAGAAAATAAATTGTAAAACTACTTTCTCACCCTAAGAAAATTTTGACAATAAAGAGAGAGGATACATTGGAAAATTAGATTCAAGTGATACATAAAATTAAAAAATATTGAAGAAAATTTTCCTATGATAATCATGGTTTATGTCCAATTTTCTTCAGTAAGGAAAGATATAGGACCACCTTAATTGGATCTTTATTCAATGAAATCAAGTGTAAATATTTTATCAATCACTTTTATTGGTGGGAACATCATTTTGAAAAGACAATAACTGATAGATCCATGAATCTCTATGATCAAGACATGAAAAAACTGAAAAACATGTTTCTTTTGTGACCATTGAGGATCCAAAAAATGTGAGATAATAAATCATGAGAAGGTGAAATGATTATTGATCCACTAAAATTAGATTACAATAATTTAGTAACCCAATTTTTATTATTATTTTTTTAAAATAAGATGGAAAATGTATTTATTTATGTTTAACATACCTATAGTTTTTATAATCACACTCATAAATAAATTTCCATTTTTTCGAAAATATTTGTAAAACTTAATTTGATAAATAACTCTAAAAAAGTTATATTTTTTAAAGATCTTTCTTTAGTATTTTAAAAACCAAAACCAGGATTCTTAATTTTAACTCACTAATAACTAAAGATCATATTTTGATTTTTTTCACATTGTGTGAATTTTGAATTTGAGGTTTTTAGATTCATGGTTAAATATTTGAAAACATAAAAATATGGTTGATTTTTAATATGTATCTTTATTAAGAATCATATTATTTTATTATTTTAAATTCTATGTTCTTCTTGGTTTAATTGGATACCATTTATTCTTTTTTTATTGGAATTTTATAGTGATTTCATACATAATGAGGAATCTAATGAGTTTATCTACCCCTATTTTATTCATGTATATAGATTCCTGGATAAATGTTACTTTCAGACAACTTAACTAGGTAAAACCCATATGATTTTTTATAAGATATTTTGTGAAACAATCACCACCAAGAGATTTTTTACCATTGAAAATTTTAGTGAAGCATATAAACATTATAGTAATAGATTCCTTTGGATGCATAGATAAAATATACAAATCATAAAGATACATATATAATCTAGTGAATTTAAAATTTTTCATTCATTTTTGTTTGACAATTAATATTTTTCTTATTTAATAATCAATGTTACATTTATAAACACTATTTAATTCATTATGATCAATAAAAAAAATGTAAGGAATTTAGATCTTTTCTAAGTATACCATTTTCAATATCATTCAGAGTGCACCTAACTTTAATTTATTTAATAAGAACATATTCATGAATTACCATTTTACAAATAGGATAATCATGTTACTTAGAAAATTTGACATTTTATTTTTTCAATAGGAATAATTGTTTCCATTAAAAACTTGTTTTAGAGAATAAGAATTATATGCCATAATAAAAATATTGTGTTTAAAAATTCATTAATATTTATAAAATAATATTTTTAAAATAAATGAAATTTTGAAAATAAAATATTTTGTGTTAAAAAATATCACAACTTTGATATCAATTGTTTTTCAGGGAAAGAAAAGGAAAATATGGTTAGATGGAGGGTGAATCTCCTCAAGTAAAATTAAAGCAATAAATAAAATTGGAGAATTTAAAATGAAAATATTTTGAAAAGATAAAGTGAATAAAGAAATGAAATTGATTAAGTAATGATCAATAAATATGATATAAATTAAATATTTTATATCAAAGTATATTATGTGTATAAATATGCATATAAAATTTACATTGTTTTGTGTATCGAGTTATAATGATGCAGTGTGAAAAAAATTAAAAAGAGAGAGAACAATTTGATATAGAGTTTTTAAATAACACAAAAGGTTCCCCTATGTAACTTCCCCATAATTAGATATATGTGTATTATAACGTCCATTCCTTGGTTTTAACAGAGGCTTAAGAACCACTTCCTGTTGTTTTAATGGAGATCCTAGAACCAAACCTTCCTTGGTTTTAATGGAGACCCAAGAACCAAACATTCCATTATTTTAATTGAGACCTAGGAACTGAAGTTAGAAAGAGAGATGAGAAAAGATAGATTTTCTAGGTAAAAATTCATTACCCTTTCAATTTCATTTCTCTTTTTAATGTTGAAAAAAATATTGAGCGGTAAAGAGACAAAAAGGCGAGAGACTTGAGGATAGAAAAAATCAATATTGGATCTTTGAGAGGATGGTTCAGAGAAAGATAGAACATCACTATTGATTCAAGTATATAGAAGTTTCACAAGATAATTGATGATATCTAAGAACCATTAATGCTTGATTTATGTCCTTCAAAACAGATAGAAATTTTTTTGAAATCATTCGGGCCAAAACAGATCATTAAATTTCCAGGTGGGAGTGTTTTTGACCACTATTAATGCACTCTCAGAGAACCTTTCTAGATGACACTGGATACCTGATAGCCTTAATTGGGTAGCTGATGGCCTACACAACCGAATATGCTGCTAGAAATATACCATCCGCAAGTCAGTGAACATCCACTAGCTGGATGATGGAAATCTAGAGGAAGAGGGGCATACTGTCCATGCCACTAGCTTGGCTTTGTTACCTATTGTGAAAATATTGAATAAGTGGATCCTCTAATTAAATTAATACGATTTTATGGTTATTCTAGGTTTCAAACAAGGCTAAAAAATAACCTTTAATACTTTATAAATATCATCAATAATGAATCAAACTATTTATGATGTCCTTGAATTCCATTAATTAATATTCTATAGAAACACTGAAACATACTTAAATGATTATTTTATATATAAAATATGCATGTTTATGATAAATAATAGACCATGGGAGTGAGTAGGGATAAAAAATATCCACTACTTTAATAATAAATTTTTTTCTCATAAACGGATGTTATAATAAAAAATCAAAGACAATGATATAACAAAACAATTCAATATATAAAAGTGATACAAAACCAGCCTAATAAGTATCTACTGTTTGAAAAAATAAAAAATTATTCCCCTTTAAATCTAGTGAAGACAACCATTATGGTTACTTTGACCATAATTAATCCAAAATTGGATTGGATAACTCAATGCCATTGGATACTTGGTAGCCACCACCAATTAGCCGGTAGAGAATCTAGAGACATCCATGGATCCAGAAAAGGTATCTGCTAGTCGATACACATCCACCAGCTAGCTAGTGGGATGCCACTTGACTAATTTGGTTATTTCGTCACCAATAGTTAGTTTTTTGGTGTTTTGATGAAATAAGGCTTCTAGAAACATGGAATCGGCTAGCTAATGCCCGGAACTGAGTAGCTAGTGCAACCTTCACATCAGCACCTTTATCTGGATCCTCCTCCACTTTCTTCTAAGGCCTTATATGGTTCATCAAATATGATTCCATGATATTTATGGATTATAAGATATATTTACATGGATTTAACATAAATTTGTAAGATCTTTATAATTTCATGAATTCCATCACTTGGTATTCAATAAATACATTGAAAATCACTCAATTTAAAATTCTAGAAACATAGGTGAGTGTTTGTGATCAATAAAAAATTTTGAGCGAGATAGAGAGATATAGGTAATATATATAGGTTTTAAAAAATTTGATAGTTTTTTATAGTGTGTAAAATCCCTCTCTAGCCCTAATCTAGTCTCACATAATGGAATTGTTTCATTTATGAATCACGAAGGTTTGTGATTCTATACCATCTTATTTATCATAATATTGGTTTCTTGGGTTTTTTATTGTTTTCTTATAGTGAAAAACCTTATTTTAAATACATATGTTACATTTATGTCTAGATTTCACCTTATAATTTTGAAATAAAAACAATGTCAAAGTGATTTACATAAATAATATATATAATTCCCAATTTTAATATATTCTTTATACTTTAATGGTTTTGGAAAAGACATACTTGATTACAATATAGCATTAATAAAACCTATAATTGATGAAATGAATTATTATTTATTTTAAAAGTATAATCTCATAGTTTTAAATTGATTTTTTAAGGTCCAATCCTTATTTTTCTAAAAGTGAAGGTGGTATTTTTTTGATTACAGCATATGAATACACCCCTTTTTATGGTATATTTAATTGTTGAATTTTTATTATTTGAATAAAAATATATTTTCATGATATGGTTTACCTCTATGTGAGGGTGTACATGTGTTTAAAAGAGAGGTTGTATAATTTCTTTTTAAAAAAATTTTATGTTAAATTTAGAAAGAATCATATGAATCGTTATATAAAAAAGTGGTAATTCAAGTGATGAGTGATATCCCTAATATGGATATACTCTTCTAGTATCCATAAATTTGATATCAATATTTTTAGTGCTATTACGTATTAATTAGTCTATATGAGGGTAAGTCATGTGGGTTTGGGTAGGATTCAATCATACACTAGTGGCATGGTTCAATGAGAGTTAGGTGTTAGATTTCCTCTTTAGGATCTAGGGAGTTATCCCATGATTCTTGATGCTTTCTTTCCCTCACATTAGTTATTTTACATTGATTGTTTTGGCTTTGTTTTATTAAATTATCATGATTATAAAAGAAAAAAATATAAAATCCTTGATTTTTTATTCATTAATTCTATTATATATATGTATATGTGAATAGAAGTAATATCTTATTTGTTTTCCAAACTATTATATATAGTTTATCATATAAAATGAAATGCATAGAGTCTTTGGAAGTATCCAACTGGGTTTTTATTTAATTCATCTAAAAAACACTTTCATGTATGTATAGTTAGTTATCCATGAATCAAGTAAAGGGAAAGAATATCCCAATTTTGATGGTGTATTATAGTTTATAGTATGGATACATGGTATTATTGAGATGTTAGCAATGATTATGAGTCACATAGTGAAATATTTTCTCTCTTTAATACATGGGTATATTTTTCTGCCCTTTTGATTATATATTGTATGATCCTTATTAAGTCCATATTAATTTTTTACTCTTATGTTTTTATAACATGTGTAAGAAACCATGTTATAGTTCTCCATGAAAAATTTCTATTAAAAATTTGATGTCTTGTTTTATGATATTTATGGGTGTGAAATCATTCCCAAAATATTGGTTGATACCATCAATGCTTTTTACATCCAGCAGTACACAAAGTTTGAGTTATTTAGTTATTTTACATTGTTATTTTAGAGGTTTGTATTGATGGGTTAGATCTATAATTATGTTCATCGGAGGATGGAGAGAAGAAGCAATAATATGGACACAATAATTGATTCAAGATGTGAATAATTTATAGAAAATTAACTTTAGGAATTTATTCCAAACACGAATGGTTATTCATTGTGTGAATTCTATCTATGGAGTTTTTATGAATTATATTCAATTAATTAATAGGTTTCTTGTATTTTAAGTGAGGAAATATAAATTTCATCTTAATTGGATATTCTAATGTTTCACTACATAAACTAGACTTTCTCACCCAAATTTTTTTTATTCTAGCCATCCATTTTAATTATTATGCCCTTTAATTATAACTAGTCTCCTATAGTTTTCCCTTAATCCATAGGTTCTATCTAGGTGATTTTAAGTAATATTTTAATTTCAGACTCGATTTTGGAGGATTCTTCTTGGGTTAGATCATTGAAACAATAGGTAAGGGATCTTTTCTTCCATTAAAATTTAGATCTTATAATTTTCTCTTAAATAATATATTTTTTATGGATTGATCTATGGGATCATACAATTATTGATCTTAAATTATTATGATTAATTAAGTAAATGAAAGGATGGATCTAGATCTTCAATATCATATGTATATTCCTAATGTTAAATCTTTTCATGGTAGATGGTTTCTCCCTTATTAAATTTTTTTCTTTAATGTGAAGGATGTCTTGTTTCTAAATAAATTCATTTTGTTTTGGAATAAAAAAAATCAAGTAGAAACTCTACTAAAAATTCTCTTATTAGTTGATCTTGAAATATTGGTTTTAGGGTGATGGCCAAAATATGTTTTATAACATAATTTAATGTTTTTTCTAAAAAAAATGGATTTTGGGTGTGAAATTTTTAAAAAAGAATGGATGTGGTGTGTGATAATTTTTTTAGTACATGTAATTATAGGCTTGAACTTGGTTATTGGTTATAGACAACTGGAATGGGAGGATATATCACCAAATTTTGACTTAGTGATGGAAGGTCAACCGCTTATGAGTATAGGGATGGTAATTTCGCATGCATGGGTGTTAGTGTGTGTGTGAACATGAAATGTAGATTCTATGTGGGTTTAAAAGTTTTTTGGATACAATTTTACAAAAAGAAACTCTATTTCTAGTAAAATGATTTCATTTTCTTCCTTCTATTTTATAAAATTGTGATTGAACATGACTCTTTTTTTAGTTGTATATATAGCTATGTCTTAGTGTTTTCCTTCTGAGTACTATTAATCACCCATCTTTTTATGCCCCAAAGTGTATAAAGATGGAAGTGAGTAATAATAACCTGTAGGAAAAACCTGATAAATCCCTATAGACACCACTAAAACATGAATCATTTTAGCTCACAATTTAATAAAATTAATGGATAAATATCAAATAAGTTTAACAAAAATATAGATTCATTTTATAAAATAATAGTTAAAAAACATTTAAACACACTAAGATTCAATGATTCTTGTTCACAAACACACACATATGAATTCATTCCAAATGAAAATCCCTATACTCATGATTGGAGATTCATCCTTCACCATATCATCACTTAGTTATATATCCTCCAATTCCTCTAGTTAGTAACTAAGCACCAAGTCTAAACCAAAAAGTCCCCATAAAATAAAAAGATGCGATCACAAAAAATACACTATTTTTTCTATATTCTCACACCAAAAATAATTTTTTTAAGGAAAACCATTAAATCATTTTATCAAACACTTTTTGAGTATTACCCATAAACCAAGATTTCAAGATCAACATGTAAGAAAAAATTTCACCAATTTTTCAGCATGAATTTTCTTTTCAAATTAGAAGGAATATATTTTGAAATAATTCAGATTTCAATTTCTATAAAAAGCGGAATAAGGGAGAATCCACCTAATTTGAAAATGTTAGACATGGGGAATATTCTCATGATCCTACAGATTTGTAATCTTTAATTCATTAATTTAAAAAATCACAAGAATGTTAAATCCCATATATCTATCTATAGAAAAAAAATTTATAGTTCAGTTTAGGAGTAAATGAGTAGATATAGATTATAATGGAAGAAAATATCCCTTACCTTTTGTTTCTAAGATCCTACACTTTAATAATTCTTGAAAATGGAGTCTAGAAGTTGAATATCACCAAACATCACCTAGAGATAGCCTTTATTTAATGGGAAAAAAATAAGAAGACTAATTAGAATCAAAGGTATCTAGAATTAAAAGGGTTGTTTAAAACTTGAATAATTATGGGAAAGAAAGACTAGTTCATTCCATGAAACATTGGAACATCCAATTACATTGAAATTTACTCCACCTAACTTAAAATCCCCTAAACCTATTCATGCTTGGAATATAATTCAAAAACATTATCCGTAAACTATTCACCCTATTAGTATCCATTCATGTCATGAATCAATTCATATATCTATATTTCCTAAAAATTATTCACATTATGAATAACTATTAAAAACCATGACTAAATCCTTGTAGACAGATTTTATCTTCTACTCTCATTCATGCTATGAACATGACCAATAATATAACCCTACAATATAAAACTCTAAATGAAAAATTTGAAATATGAATGTACCTCAAATCAATGGTACTATATTCTCCCCACTATTAGACTTTGATTCTTTAGAAATATATATATTGGAATTGTATTTGAAGAGTTTAAACCATTTCTCTAGCATGAATTATTCTAATTTACTAGTATCTTCTTAAATTTGACAATTCTTCTATAACACATATTCCAAAAAAATATTTCTCACTCACAAGGAGTTTTCCTATCATTCTATAATCTAAATATATTTATGGATAAATGTTGCATCAAGATCAAGAGTCAAATTATCCCATATAATCACATAACTTGAATCTAGAGGGTACTTAGTCAGTTGAGAGTCACATAAAACATTATAGAAAACACTGAATCTTGGAGTTAATTCTAATTCATATACAAAATCACTAATATATTCTAGAATCTCAAAGGGTATAACATATTGAGGAGATAGTTTCCCTTATATTCCCAAATGATGATGACCCTATCAAATGGAAAATTTCATTAAAACATGGTAACCTATATTAAAAGATAATGGGTGATTATGAAGATCTATATTTGATTTCTGATGGATCTGTTATGCAATCATCTTCTTCCTAATCATCTTCATATTTTCTATTTTCTCCTAGAAATTACTAGGTCTAATGATTGAAGTTTCTCCAATTTCTACCCAATAATGTGGTGACTGAAAAGGAATACCATACAATTCCATAAATAGATCCATATGTATCATTCCATAATTATTATTATCATATGATAACTCTGTTTGAAGAATATAATCTTCCCATGAGCCACTAAAGTCTATGACATAAGATCTAAGAATATTTTACAATTTATAAATAACACATTCTGATTGCCCATCTATATGAGGATGATATTCCATGCTCACTGTCATCTGGGTTCCAAGATTCTTTTATAAAGAGCTCAAAAATTGAGAAGTAAAAAAAGGATCATTTTTAGAGAAAATGAATGATGTCACCCCATACAACTTAACCCCTTATTGAATATAGAGCCTATCTTCATCTTTTAATAGGTAGGACTCTCAAATTCATAGGAAGTGTTCTGAATTTGTGAGTCATTCATTAATAAAAAAAATAGAATCATGTTTTCAAAGCATATGTGGTAGACCTAGGAAACATTCTATAATATTTTTCTACCACATATAAATAGAGACATGATTAGATTGTAGTATTCCAATTATATGTTTATACTCAACCTTTACCTATTTAAAAGTATGGAATTTCATGAAATGATTTAAAATATTTCTTTTTATACCTGACCACTAGAAATGAGATTTCATTCCATTGAACATTTTTTGAGAACCCAGGTGAATAGTTCATTTAAAATGGAGATACACCAAAATAATCTATTCCTATAAGGATTGGGGTGCCACAATTTAGTTCAAGAAATGAAATTCTAAATTTGTATCCTCTTTCAATTCATCTATGGTCTCCCCACCATTTATGTTTGGATTAACAATGATGATGTAAGGATTAAGTAATTAATCCTCTTTGACCAAATCTATCAAATTATGAAAAATAGTGATTGGGAGGAAAAACATTTTAATTCTATTTGGAACACTCTAAATTCATGTCAACTATAATTCTCGTAAACTACCATTAGTTATAAGAGTCTCTAACTACTTCACTATAAGACCTATGAATCTAAGAATTAGATATCAAGATTAATTTCCAATGTATAGACACCAATTTTAAGTAAAACATATAGAGATACTATATCCAAAATAATCTCCTAAAGTTCAGGTATTTTTAATAGAACATATGTTTCAAGATTTTATGATCGTTGAAAATATTTAACTTTCCCCCAAAGTGGTAGATGATCCATAATCTAATGAAATAGAAAACTATAATTAATTCCATACCATGGACCATATAATTATTTTCATGTTTTTTCAAATTCCTAAATCCATAATACACAACATGATCACCCTACAAAATAACACAACCAAGTCCCAATCCAAATTCATCACAATATACCACATAGACTTGACCTGGTTCTGGTAAGATTAGGATACTTTTTGAAGTTATATGAGATTATAAATTTAAAAATTATTTCTGATAATATTTATTCCAATGTGAAGGAATTATCTTTCTCATTAATACAGACATGGGAGAATAATGGCTAGAGAAATATCAAGTGAAGCGATGATAATAACTAGCCAATCCTAGAAAAATTTGTATTTGGAAGAAATTATTATGTGACTACCAAAAAATTACTACTTCGATCTTCCCAGGGTCAAATGATGTTCCTTGTTCAGAAATTACATTCTTGAGGGAAAAACATTTTATATCCACAAGCCTCACTTACAAAATTATATATAATATTCCTAATCACACAATGTGCTCAATAAAATCTCAAAGTGCTCCTCATGGTCATTCCTGTCTTAAGATTAAAACAAAATATCATCAAAACATAACACAAAAAAATATAAAGATACCTATAAAATATTTATTTCATCATGGAAATTAAAATTATAGGTACATTCTTCATACCAATGTGTATGAAAATATATTCGTAATGATCGTATCGAATTTGAAATGTTGTATTTCGAATATCTTCTTTCTCAACATCAAGTTGATGATATCCTAATCATCGATAAATATTAGATAACCACTTAAGTCCCTTAAATTGATTAAATTGTTCATCAATTCGACAAATTGGATAATAAATCTTGATCATTACTTGATTTAGTCAATAATAGTCATTAAAAAATCAAAGTGAGCCATATACATTCTTTAAAAATAAAAATAATGAATCCCAAGGTGATATATATAATTAAAGGAAGCCCTTGATATCCAATTATTATAGCTAGAACTATAATTCCCACAAATATATTGGATCCATTACATATGATGAAATAGAAATAGAGATTTTTCATGGAATTATATCGACAAAACATTTGATTTCTCATTAAGTGGGTAGCCTAGAGAAATCATTCAAAAAGACCTCCAGTTATTGACCAACTATTATAGAAAGAGTGTTATCTGTATTTTTAGTTATAGCACCCAATTTAATTGTTTACATATGAATATAAAATGTTCCATCTACTACCACTAATAGATCATATATTCCATCATTCATATCCAATTCCACTTTGAATAAATTTACAACTCAATCCTGGGATGTGAAAACTACATTATGATCATAGAAATCGATATAGTCTTTGAATCCCAGTAAACAGTCCATTTCAAAGATTAAATATGAAGAATATATTTTTATAATAGTAAACACCTAGAGATACTATGAAATAACAATGGTATTGGTTCAATTTAAACAATTTAATCCTCTGTATTCCTACTGACAGAGAGGTGTATTGATGTCCATAACATGTAACATTATCTCCATGTGAAAGCTTAATTGTTTAAATATATGATAATCAAGGAAAAAAATACAACGCACTGATGTTAAACAAGACAATAATAAGTATTGAGTTTAGAATAATCATACCTTTCACTATTTAGGTACTTGGTTGCTAATTCAAAATATCCCAATCATCTCCATATAACTGTGGATCAAATACCATAGAATAGTCCTTGATCCTTTGATGTGGTGTTTTATAGTATATAAAGGAGTTCCTAGAGTCATCCTACTTCATCAGATTTAGAGGGTGATAATTATTTTGATAAGATCAACCTGATTGATCATTAGATATATAAGACTGATTCTATCCATCTTCCTATGCTAAGTTTGAATGTTTATGGAAATATTAACTGAGATTACATCTTTTCCCAAAATTATGACAATCTTATTGTAGTGAAATAATTTTATTCTTCCTATACTGAAGGGAGATACAATGAATGAAATATTTAAAATTTATTCAACATGGTAGATAAGATAATAATCCCATAGACTGATTCTATATTGCACTACTTCCATTGGAACAACTATCCTTTTTTATTCATCCCTACACTGGAGTTCCTATATACAGTTGGATCGATAAAGGCGTCCGCTCCATTAGGATTTTCTATAAGATCTCCACCAACCAGTTCCTTATTCAATATCTATTTAAAATTTATAATACATATCATGAATTATTTATGGATAATACTAGGCCATCAAAATCCCTCAAATATTCATGACTTCATCCTTTTGCTAGCCTCTAACTCAAGTGAAATGTGAACTAGGTGAATGAAATGGGATATATATTTATTCATAGAGATACTTCCTTGTTTTAATTTGAGTAATTAGATCATTTCCACTAACTAGATGATGCGTTGGTAAAACGTTTTTTAAACAACTCCTCAGACCCCACCCAAGTAAACCCCTTGAAGAGTTTCACTTAAAGAGTTAAGTCTCATCATTATAGAAACAATTATTCAAGCATTTAAGTTACTAGATTTATCTTTATCTTAGCTGGAGTTTCTAGGATTCTGAATATCTTATCCATCCCAACCAACCATACTTCCATGTCTTATGGTCCTAATTACCCTATAATGTTAGTGGATTATGTTTATGAAATTCCAATCTGTGATTCATGTGATGAGGTTCTTCTGTACAAGGTCCCTTGTGGATATCCTGGAAGGCTTGTTTAATAATTTGTACTAGCTACTTCGTTCACCTATGGCTTGGGTGGAACCACATTCCTAGCTATGCCCTCTTACTAGTTTTTTGTTCTCCTTATTGGCGTCATTGTTATTCTATAACCATAAAAACAATTACCAGTTAATTATTTTAGTGATTCTTTAATCAGGGTTATATCATATATCAAAGATAATAATTGAAAATCATAAAAAAACCAAAACCAAATAATCTATAAGTAATGGCATCAGAGTATGAAATTTATTTTTAAAGGCATGATACCAAATACTCATCATCTAAAATAATGAAAATGAGATGGAAACATACACCAAAGTGTTTTAGAACTATATTTATACCCCAAACACCCAGGAAACATGAATTTTATCATAAATAGGTTAGATATGTTTTTCTGATATTTATTTCATGTATAAAAATATACCATCTCGTTGATTCCATCAAGCCTGATGGGCCAACCAAACTGATACCAATTGTAACAACATGTCCCCATACATTACATTAGAAAGAGTCAAGGTGTCACTAGCCTTATGTGACATTCCATTAGCACCAAAGGATGGTAAAAAATTCTGTGTGTTTAATAATAAATAAGGGGACATTTACCCTTTAAAACACACATACAAACAAACATATACTACCAGAAAACATAACAACTCAAGACTACTATATAAAAAATTCCTGAGTCAAAGTAACAAGTCTTGGTATACCAAAACCACTAATCATAGTAGTAATGGAAATAGTAAACTAGAACAACGAAGAAACTAAAATAATGCAAGACATAATCACCAAGCTTACACAACTCTAAACACTCAAAACATAACCAACTATAAAGACCCATATCCAATATCCATAATAGCTACATGAATAATAAATAGAAATGAAATTATAAATATTACACTTTCTTGTATCATGGGAAAAAATATCCACACACACACCGAATTTTATATGTAGGGGGTGAGTGATCATACCTAGTAGGAAACGTCAATAATTACCCACATATGCCACTAAAAAAATTAGGATAGATCATAGTTTTATAACATAAAAGAAATAATATCCAATATGATTACCAAAATATATTTTATTTTTCATAAAATGATAGCCATGAAAATTTTAAACCCACTTGGAATCCATAGTTCAAGTTCTCAGACACACACACATCAATGAATGTTGAATAAAAATCCCTATAATCATGAGTGGTGATTTTTCCTTGTCCAAGTCATCAATTGGTGATATATCCTCCCATTCCTCTAGTATTGAACTGAGTTCTAAGTCTGTACCAATAAGGCCCCATAAAATGAAATTATTAAAACACGACACATATATGATATTGTACATGATCTCACATCAAAAATCCATTTTAAAAGAAATAAATAAATCATTTTGTTCTATGAAAATACTATTTTACATGATACATGAAAGGGGAAGATTTCATATTTCACTATCATTTCTTCTTAATATAGTTGTCATAGATGTTAGAGATTGATCTCATGAGTTGGTCTTGTTTTGGGTGCCTAGAGTAGTTCAAACTCGGTGCCAATGTCTTTCATTATTTTAGAGTCTTTCTTGTTCTGGTTTACTATTTCGGAAGATTATATGATTACTAATCTTTTATACATTGAGTAGTTAATTTTACTCTTTCATCATTTGTATCTCGATATTGGTTTGTTTTTCACTTGTATGTGGGTTTTTTAATGAGTGTGTAAAAGGGTAAAATATTCCTCCCTTTCTTGTTAAAACCTCTCCATTTATTAATAAACTTTTGTGGTTCGGGAATTTCACATTAGTTCAGTGATATCTAATCTCTTTCCTATATAATTAATTGGTTTGGGTTGTTACACTTCTTATGAAAATTGGAAACGAACATTAGGTTTCATGGTATGATGGATTGGATGTTAGGATAAGATATTTGGGAAAATAAGTTACATAACATGGTTTGTTTACAACATAAAAATTATTGTCAATATGCCTATTTTGGAGCTCTGAACCCTTCTCGAAACCATATTGTAACAGACACACATTTCCATGAATTTTTCTTCCTTGAAATAGTCTATTTGAAACCATTTTATATCACATTGAGAAAATTAATTCATGGAGCCATGATAAAACAAGGCACAACATTTTTGAGAACCCGTGGAATTTCTATCTTCCTTAGCATGCCTCATCATATATCCATGCCACATTTTAATTCTATATCTCTGATTAAAATTTCCAACCAATTACTCTAATTTTCCTTCCTTTAATTAACCAACATAAAAGTTAGAAAAAATAAAAGAAAATAAAAAATAAGTTAACAATAATAATAATAACTACCTATAATATATATATATTAATAATAATACATATATATATAAATTTCAAATTATATAAACATATATAATTATAACTTATTTAAAATGAACCATGAAAAATGTAATTACATATATATATATATATATGTTATTGTTAGTTAAACTTATCTAAATTTTAAGTTAAAAATAATTAACCCATGAAAAATAGATTAATATGTCAATATATAAATATCTTAGCCTGTTTGTATAATTTTGAAACCTCATAACACAAACAACCCATAATTGCATGACTTATAAAAAGGGATTCAATTTATTACTTTTCAAGGATCATTTTGTTTTAGAGTTTTACTGAATTATAAAAAAATGATAAAATTAAACCCTCAAAATATAGAGTGGATAGTTCCACTCAATATTCATTTATGCTATAAAATTAGGATTCATAAATTAAAACACATTCACTTATTTTAATATAGATCCCTATAATGGATATTTTGTTCTTTCTATAGTTCCTACTCATCCTTAACCCATGTGAATTTTTTTTTCAAACATGGAATGAAAAGTAAAAATATCACTAATAGATATAAAAAAATTGAAAACACATTAATGAATTTTTAATTCATGAAAACCAATAAATATTTTTCCCTTTAGCTGCAATAAACTTTGAGTTTAAAATAATCACTTGCTCTTGAAAAAAATTTTCCCCAATGTTTTTCATAAAATATTTCTTGAGAAATAATAATTGAAAAATTATAATTTAAGAGGGTTTCTTGAAAAAAATTAAATATTTTCCTTGAAAACTATCATTTTACCTATAGGAGATAATAATTTTTTTTTAAAATAAATGACTATTTTATTATATTATAACATAAAAATATATCCATAAAAACTATAAAAAACTACAACATAAAATATATCCAAGGATGAAAATAGAAATAATAAAATGATTAATAATAAATTATTTAATAATGATGGAATGTATAATTTCAAACATTATAATTATACCTTGAAAACCTTTTACCAATTCATCATAAATAATTTTGAAATCATACAACAAATATCTAGGATATTTTGTCTCATGATAAATACTTATTTATAAAGGGATTGTAATAGTCCCAAGAAATCACATAGCGAGTCCAATTAATTTATCATATGAAATAAATGAATAAAAATTCAATAAAAAATTAGAATAAACATTCATATTGAAAAAATACCATACAAAATGTTAATATTTCCTTACTCAATAACTAGAACAACAAGATCATAATCCATAAGGTGTAATATTGTGGATAATATCATTAGAGTGTATCCCCAGTAAAGTACATGATTCATCAATGTATTTTGAAATATATGAAAACAGTTATAAAATATTATTTGAACCTTTATTTGAAAATGTGAATAAAATACCATTTTATTTTGATAACATAGCAAATAAAAATTTCCATAATATTTTAAGAAAGAATTTATTTAAAAATAAATAAGAAAAATTATAAATTAAGGTTTAAAGAAAATAAAATTCATGATGGTGGAAATATCCATTCATGGATTATATGTTAAAAGCAAACATTTATTTTCATAGTTTGGTAAAAATTAAAAAGTGAGTAGTATGAGAAAAATTTTAAAATTTAATTTTAATAATTTGAAAATAAGTTCAAAAGAAAATAAAAAATGGCCTTTAGTAATCTTGAAAAAATTAATAACAAAATTCTTTAAAAATTTAATGACCGTGGACATGGATAGTAAATATCCGAAAGGAAAAAATTAAAGTCTGTTTTTAAAAGGAAAATCCCTTACATCATGTTCGGAATCATTTTTTACATTATCTATATATAAAATATTTTTTTTAAAAAATTGATTAATATAATTTTTAATTTTTATTTAATTACAATTATTTCTTTTATTTCCTTTATTACCATGACTTATGTATTCACTAAATTAGTTAAATTTATGTTGGATGTTTTGAGGACGTTTTTTTATAATCTAAAAAAAACATAGATAGGTTGAATTTGGTTAAAGGGGTTATGGTTACATCATATATAATATTAATCATGAAATTATTTTCATATTTGTACTTTAAATACAATTTTATAATCCTCGATTAAATGAAGACATGAAAAACTAATAACATCATTTTGTGGAGGTGGTACTCCACACATATTCACAAGGGGCATTATTATTTTTTAATGGGTGAAAGGTTAACAATGTAGGTAATATATTATATTTTAATAATCATAATTATTCCATAAATATCATATATATTTATTAAATTCATTAATATTACTATCCCTTTGAGGTGGTTATGAAAAATTAAACACATCACTTTGTGGAGGTGGTAGTTCACACACATGCACAGAAGCGCTGTTTTTATTTCCCATAGGATAGAAAATGAGTTGAATAATGGTTTTTCCTTAATCATAATAAAACATAAGTATATCTATGATAATTATTTTTTATCATCATGTTTTAATCGAAGTGAAGTTGTTAGAATGAAAAATAAATTGAAATAATCTTGGGAAGCATTATACATCTTTTTTGGAAATCCTCCTTTGCCTTAGACCATAATCTTTCTTAGGATGATTTTAGGGGAAGAAAATAAGATCTAAAAATTATATTATGAATATAGAAAGGTTTTTGGTCAGATTCTGGATGAAATAAATGGATCATTAAGTGTTTTGAAGAGATAAGATGTGGTTCCCTTTTAATAATGAGGTGGGTGTCACACTTGTAATTATTATTAAAATTAAAATATGAAAAGTTTCATTTTTGAATTTTTTTATCAAAATTGGATATATTTAAAATTTGGGATGATACAAGGTCAAAATAAATTCAATAATCAGGATTTAGATAATATTTTATGATATTTTAAACCTTATATACTTTGTTTTATACCTCATTAACCAGGTTTAACCATAACCATTGTAACAAATTTTTCATTATTTAAGGGTCTTGGAATTAATTTTAAAAATTAAAAATGGAACATAAATGATAGATTTATAAAATATCTCTAATTTCCAATACACATGATTAAATATATATATATTTGATTATATTATTTTCTAGTGATTAAAATATAATTTTAAATCATTAAATACCATTTAAAGTCATTTTCATTACTATTCACATAATTTGACTTGAATGAAATCATGATAGAAATGGAAATATAATATGAACTATTTAAAAATAATATCTAAATTATAATTATCTAATAAATTCATGTAAAGACATAATTCATCTCCAATATATTACTTCTAATGTTTTAAAAATAATTTACTTTCTTTTTCGATTGCTTATAGAAGCGCAACATGGACACTATGTAAGAGTTCAATACAATTATACTATCTAAAAAAAATTTAAAATAACATAATATAATAAAAATAATTTATTATTATTGATTATTAAAATTTATAATCATAAATAACTTATTTTTATCGCTATGATAACATATTATTGATATTAAATAATAGAAACTGACATTTTGTAATTTGTCTTAATTTGAAATAATATAAAGATCATAATCAAAGTCAAGTGGCCTAAAATATACCCAATTTAAAATAGAAATTTATAAGCGTAAAAATAAATCATACCATAATATTTAAAATTAAATTTTATGGCTGTATCCGAAGTTATCTACCTTAATTAACTTGATTTACCCTTTACTACGCTCACACATTTTTTCTATAGTTACTATTCATAATGACCAAGAATAAAATTTACCTCATTAATAAGTTTAAACCTAAGAATTAAATAAATGGTACCATTTTTTAATATTATATTTGTATAATTGGGATTAATTACATTTAATATATTATAGAGAATCAAACAGAAATCAATTTTTTTGAAAAATTCTTTTTAAGCATAAGAATGAAATTATACATAAATAAAATATAATAATAGTTCATATGGAATTTATTAGATTATTTTCAATAAAATATATATTATATTAATTTAAAACAATATAAAAAATATAATTTTACTCCTAAATTAAATGACTAATAGAAAATAAATGACAGTTTTACAAAAACTATATTTTTTCATTATTCACTCAAAAACCAATCTTTTTAGAAAAAGTAAAAAAATTTATCAGAAGTGTACTATGACATTATGATTTATTTTTTCCCATTTTATAAAATAAAATTTCAAAATGATTAAAAATTAATCATGTTCTCCACATACAAAATGCAATAAAAACCATTCTAAGGTATAAAATTAATTTATACTCATTTCATATCTCATAAGCATTATAAGATGAATGTTAATTTGTTTTATTAAATATATGATCTATAAATTTAATAAAAATAATTCATCTATAGTAATTAACATAATTTCTCATGAAAAAATACTTTATGAAAATAAATAAAATTTCAAAAAAATATATCCTTTAATGTTATATGATTTTATTTAAAATCAAGTAATTATTTATTAGTTATTAATTACTAATTTTTTATTAAGAAAAATTTTCTACATATATTTCACAATATGATTATTTCTGTTCATACCCACCAAACCAATGTCTATGTTATACCATTCATATTTTAATAACAATATTTCTATAGTATATCATGGTTGATTTATGTTTAATGTTGCTTGTGGAACACATTATTAAACATAGTATTATTTAAGAGATAATTACAAACTAAAATATTAGGGTGTCATATTCTCTAACACTAAAAAAAATTTCCTCACAATTTTACTTTTATTCTCAGAAAATAGATTTATCAAACCATTTTAATAAAATAATATATAGATTTTATTGTGAAATTCACTTTATTTTTTACGTTCATGAAACTTATTATGAATATAACTCTAAAGGACTCATTATTTAAAATTTGTTGAAAAAAATATACGTTGGCAGATTAGTGTTACATTCTAGGCAAGAATTGATAGATTTCTCTTTATCTATCTTGATTTTGATAAATCCTTTTACCTTTGGGGTAAAAAATATGATAAAATGTAAGAACTTTATTTTTTACCATTATATAAGAATTTTTTCATCCTTTGATGTGAATCATTGTGGTCATGATGAATTTTTCATTCTAAATGAACTAAATTCAACCACTAACAGATCACATGATCCACAAAAGGATGAAAATTTATTTATCATATTTCTATCTATTAAGAAAAAAACATTTAGCACAAGTTAAGCTAACATCAAATATTAATAAACCTTCATATGAATAAATATTACATTAATCTCCAAATACACAATAATATCACCCAAAGATTAACTTAAATCCTTCCATAAGTAACTAACCTTAAAAATCGTCAAAATATTATTGAAAAAGATGAAAACCCAAAAATCATAAATATTTTAATTAATAAAATTTCAAGATAAATTTAAAATTTACATATAAATAAAATTAAACATTCATAAAGTCACATACCATAACTGCATATATCAGAAACATATAACCTAAAAAATATTCTAATCTTTCCCATAAATAATATAAATCATTATATAGCCACAATAAAATCCTATATTATTCCAAAATATAATTAAAATTTAATCATAAAATATAATCCATTCTAAGAAAATAATATTTCCATTTACCTTAATCATATAATTTTCTAAAGATATATAACTTAATAAAAATAAAATAAATCACTTATTCACTAAAAAAATTAATCTTGTGGTAATATTTATGATAAAGAAAAAATTACCAAAATTTTGTAACCCATTTATCCAGATAAACATAATCATGTTAGCATAAAAGATTATATTAACCCAAATGGTTATCAATAAATTTAATCATATATCCACAAAATATAAAATCATTATTAATTAAATTCCCTTTTACTAAATCACATACTAAACCCAAGGGTTGTATTTGTTGGATTTGGTGACCTAGAATCAACTAATTTGTACTTAATATTAACTTTATACTCAAAGAATTGAATATTAATATAAATTTCCTATCATATATTGATCATTTTTTTCTCATAACATTAATGTGATAATCTCCTAGGGTATCTGTCACATTGATAAGGTTATTGAAGTTCCCCACTATGATGAGAACTTTGAATTGCTATGATGATACTCATAAATATAGTTATGTAGTTGGATAATGTACTATGATAGGGAACATAATATGTAGAGAATTAGGTTTGAGTTCTCATAAGAGGATGATGCTTCTTCTCTTGATGTTCACACATGGTGAAATCCATGATAAGATATTATGATAATATACTTGCCAGTAGGAATTATTCATGTTTTGGTATCTTCATATATTTCTATCTACGAATGTTTTTAATGCTCCATAGGCTTTATGATTATCATTGATTCATGTAATGACTCACACACTTAGATTTACAGACAAAAACCATCATGTAATATGTTGGCATGAAGTAGGGTACATTGAGTGCATCATGATTGAAATTTCATTAATGAATTAGCCAATGATTGATTTGCCTCTTCCATATTTATCTAAGTTGATATCTCATACCTTTGATTGGAATAGAAAATTCACATTAAATTCCATGGTCATGGTATAAAAACCATTAGTTCAGATAGTCAAAGAAATACATATTAAGCATAAAGGTTGGTGATATTGATGTGAAACCTTCTTAATGATATATTAGGAAAAAGTGATTATATTACATAGTGAACATTCATATGTGGTTGTAATACTAAAAAAATTATGTTATTTATCTTAGGTTCCTTGACCTATTACTAGATAATAATATTGGATTTTAGGAAACCCCACCTAATTCCAATGAGAAGTAATCCTAGAGGTTCACACACTGTATTTCCATTGACCTAGATTATAATCTAATTTAATTTAATTAAAGGAATAAATATTATTCCTAAGGCTGAGGAAATTTTTTATTCAAGTTTTATTGATCATATAAATTTAAAAAATATTCATTCACCATATTAACAATAAAATATATTTATTTATTATATTAAATATTTAATTAATATTTATTTACAAGTTTTTGAATAAAATATATATTTTAGAGAATACAATATTTTATTCAGGTATTTAATAAATTCTCGAGGAGTTCAAACATACCAAGACTAATTTGGATGATAAATATTAATTAACAAGTAGGTTACATGATACTTATTTTTCAAACAAGTCGGCACACACCAAAAAATAATATTATTATTATATGGCATGAGATTTATTAATGGTTATTATATTATTTAATACCTGAATTTAAATTAAATAATTATTTAACCTAAACCATAGTTCTGTAAGTAGATGGCTATGACAATGATTTGGGTATCAAAAAATATTTATTAGTGAAATTGAAATATAGAATTTTGGTGCACAATGAATTATCTCTCATCTCCTCCTTCTCTCTCCCTATTAATAACAAGAAATTCTAGAGAAATTCCTTCAAGATCGAAGAACTAGCGATCAATAACGAACAATGAAAGATATTAGATTTACTATGTTAGCACCCCTAGATCGAGTGCCATTACTAGGTGATCATAATACCATGTGTGTATCACCACTATATGGATTCTATCCTTAGATCCCATAGTGAAATGAGGGCAATATAAAAGCGTCTTTTTGTATAATCAACATTCATCAATGATGAATGTTCCAAAACCCAGGTATTCATTTCTATAGATATTAAATAAATAAATTATTTTTTATGTGTATTAATCTCACTATTGGTTTCATTTAATGATAATTAAAATAATTTTTAATATATCTCTCTCAATTTCATTCTTTCAATGTGCCAAGAATGACTGGTTTTCCCATAATTGACTCCCAAAATATCGTTAATCAATTTAAAATCCCATCACAAAAAAATAAAAGGGGTGAATTTTAGTTTATAATTATGAGAATCTTTAGGCTTATTAAACCATTATAGTGTCTAAAATTATTTAAATATCATCAAATGAATCATTATAACCTCTTAAGTTATTTTAAAATTTCCTTTGAAACAAACTGTAATTCCCCATAACATAAATAACCCATAATTACCTGATTTAAAACAATACTTTTAATTTACTACATTTTGAGGATCTTTTCAGTTTACAGTTTTAGAAAATTAGTAAAAACATTAAACATAAAACCCTTATAATAAAAAGTGTAAAAACTCCGTCAAAATCCATTTAATCCACAAAAATAGGGTACTTAAATTTAAACACATTCACTTCTTCCAAGATAGATCCCCACTACAGAAATGTAGTTATTTCTGTAGTTCCAACTCATCCTTAATCCCTATGAAAATTGAAAATTTGGGATAAGAAAAAAAATCTTTAAAGTGATATAAAAATAAATTTATCTCATTAATCCATTTGAAATTCATTAAAACCCATACATATGATTTCCATTAAGTATAATAAACATTGACTTCAAAATAAACACTAAGTCTTGAAATCAACGTTTTGACCAATTTTTCATAAAAAAATCATAATATAGAATAAATGAAAAATTATAATTCATAAATATTTCATGAAAAATATGAATTATTTTCCATGAAAACAACTCTTTTACCCATAGAAGATCACAACTATTATTTTAAATAATTATTCAATTTCATATCTTATGAAATCAAAATATTTACATAAAAAATTGCAACCACAAAAAAATAAAATATATTCATGGATAAAAATATTAATAATCAAATTTATAACAATATTTTTTTTATAATTATGTAATATATAATGTCGCATATCATAATCATATCATCACAGACTTGTGCTAAGACATCATAAATAATTGGACATGCATACAACAAATACCGAGGATAGTTTGTCTCATAAGACCCACTGATTTATTAGGAGGATATAATAGGCCATTATCATCACTTAAAAATTCCAATTAACTCATAATATGAAACAAATAAATAAAAATTCATTACATTTTTAATATATACATAAGTGTTGAAAAACCAGCATATGAAATTTTAATATTTCCCCCAGTTAATATCTAGAACAACATGATCATATGTTATCTAGAGTAATATGATGGATCTTGTCAATATATTATATCCACAATAAAGTATAAGATTCATAAAAGGATGCTGTAATATATGGGAATACTTTTAAAAGAACATTCAATGATTTCTTTGAAAAAAGGAGAAAAGTTTCCTTTCCTTTTGATAACATTTGAAAAAAAAATTATCAAAAATTAAGAAGGTTACATTATTTTAAAATAACCATAGAATATTATAATTTAATATTCAAGAAAAATAATTTTCATGATGATGGTATAATCTATTTATGTAGTACCCATTAAAATATAACATTTTTTTAACATTGTTGTAAAAGGCAAAAATGATTCATTCAAAAAGAATTTGAAATGATTATTTTTATTCATTTATAAAGAAGGTAAAAATTAGTTGATAATTAAACATAATCATATTTAAAAAATAATTAAGAGCATTCTTGAAATATTTTATGAGCATGTACATAGAGAAGAAATATTTTAAAGGAAAAATTTAAAACTATATTTCAAAGGAGAAACCCTTAACTCATGCCCCTAATCAGTTTGTATATTCTCTAACTCCAAAATAATAAAATTATATTATAATTACAATTGATTTGTAAATTTTTTATTCTTTTAATCCAATTATAATTTTTACTTTTATTTCATTTATTATGATGACTTATTTAGTTACTAAATTAGTTGAATTTGTGTCAAATGTTTTGAGGAAATTGAATCCATAAACCTAAAATAGCTTCGGTAGGTTTAACACAATCTAATGTGTTATAGTTCCATAATATCTATAATATTAATCATTAATTTTTTATAATTTTTATATGTTGTTTTTTTATAATCATCTATAAAAAGTGCACATGAAAAATAAATCACATCGCTTCATGGAGGTCGTAGTCTACACGCATGCACGAGCGACGTTATCATTTTTATGAGTGTAAGGGTAAGATTATAAGTAATATATTATCTTTATAAAATAATAATAATTTCATAAATATAATATATATTAATTAATTACATCATAATAACCATCCTTGTGAGGTAGTTATGAAAAATGAAACACAATTCTTTTTGAAGGTGGAAGTATACATGTACAGAAAAATGAAGTCTACATTTTAAATAGGATGAAAAATGAGATGAATATGGGTTTTTAAATCACCATAATAAAATTTATGTATGAAAAATATCTTAATGTTACCATATCATCATGTTCAGGATAAAATTCAAGGAGGTAGGAGAAGAAATAAAATCAAATAACTAGGGCAAGAGTTACACCACTTCTTTGGAAATACTCTTATAGATTATACCATAATTCTTTTTAGGATGGTATTTTGGGATGAAAATAATATATATTAGTAATATAATAAACACAGTAGGGTATTTGGGTATATCCCATCCAAACTAACTGGATCATGAAGTGTGAGGAAGAGAGGAGAAGTAGTTCCCATTTATCTGTGAGGTGGGTGGAAAACTTGTAAGTATTCAAAATGATAAAATAATATAAAGATATATTAATCCATAAGAGGATCCAAATTGACTCAATTTAGAATTTTCGATCATATAGGGTCTATTTTTATTTATACAATATGATTTATATTGGAATTTAAGTCATTTTAACCCTTATCTCCTTAGTTTATCCCCTCACTAACACTGTTTAACCTTAACAATTGTAACAATATCTTCAATCTATAAGGGTCATGAACGTATTTTTTATAATTTCTTGGTGGATAATAGATGAAATATTAATTCTTTTTTGGGAAATTTATCATCCACCAATGTAAATATATAATTTTAATGATTTAATAATGTTTTAAACATAATTTTTTAACATTAAATACCATTTAAAGTCATTTTCATGACTATTCACACAATTCAACTTTAATGGAATAAATATTGTAATTTAATTAAAATATATACTCTCTAAACTTAAATTATAAATAATAATAATTTAATAAATTTTTTTAACCCCATAATTACTCTATAACATATTACTTTTAATGTTTTTAAAATAATTTTCTTATTTTTTGACAAATAGCTTAAGCACTACGTTGGTGTTGAAAAGCTTCCTTGTGAAATATAAGATCTATAAATTTTAAAAAATAAATTAATAACAAAAAATAATTTACTCCTACTGAAGATGACCATTTAGAATATTTTAATTATTCTTTATATTCCTATAAAAACATGTTCATGATATTAAAATAAAGTGAGCGAAATTTTATAATTTTTCATATCTCAAATAATATAAAGGACAGAATCAAGGTCATGTGAAAAAAATATCAAGTCCCAATCCAAATTCATCAAAATATACCACAAATCCTTGACCTAGTTCTGGTGAGATAAAGATACTTTTTGAAGTTATATGAGATTATAAATCTAAAAGTTATTTCTGATAATCTTCATTCCAGTTTAAAGGAATTATCTTTCTCATTATTACACACATGGGAGAACAATGTATATAGAAATATCAAGTGAAGCGATGATAATAACTAGCCAATCCTTGAAATTTTATTATTTAGAAGACATTCTTATGTGACTACTATAAAATGACTACTTTGATCTTCCCAGGGTCAAATGATGTTCCTTGTTTAGAAATTACATGACTGAGGGAACAAACATTTTATATACACAAGCCTCAGATACAAAATTATATATATTGTCCATGATCACACAATGTGATCAATAAAATCTCAAAGTTCTCATCATGGTCATTCCTATTTTAAGATTAAAAAAAAATATCATCAAAACATAACACAAAAAAATATAAAGATACCTATAAAATACTTATTTCATTATGGATATAAAAATTATAGGTACATTCATCTTACCAATGTGTATGAAAACATATTCGTAATGATCGTATCGATTTTGAAATGTTGTATTTTGAATATATTCGTTCTCAACATCAAGTTGATGATATCTTGATCATCAATTAATATTAGAGAACCACTTAGATCCCTTCAATTGGTTATATTTTTCATCAATTTGAGGAATAGGATAAAAAATCTTGATCATTACATGATTTAGTCTATAATAGTCATTACACAATCAAAGTGATCCATATACATTCTTTAAAATTAAAAATTGAGAATCCCAAGGTGATATATATTGTCAAAGGATGCCATTGATATAAAATTATTATATCTAGAACTATAATTCACACAAATATATTGGATGCATTATATATGATAAAATTGAAATAGATATTTTTCATTTAATTATATCGACAAAAAATTTTATTTCTCATTAAGGGGGTAGCCGAGAGAAATCACTCAAAAAGAACACCAGTTATTGACCCACTATTATAGAAAGAGGCTTATCTCTATTTTCACTTATAGCACCCAATTTCATTGTTAACATATGACTAGAAAATGTTCCATCTACGACCACTAATATAACATCTATTCCATCATTCATATCCCATTACACTTTGAATAAATTTGCAACTCTATCCTAGGACGTGAAAACTACATTCTGATCACAGAAATCGATATGGTCTTTGAATCCCACTAACTATTTCATTTCAAATATTAAATATGAATTATATTTTTTTATGATAGTAAACTCCTAGAGATACTATTCTATAAAAATGGTAGTGGTTCAATTTAAACAATTGAATCCTCTGCGTTCCTACTAACCGAGAGGTTTATTGATGTGCATAATATGTGACATTATGTCCATGTGAAAGCTTAATTGTTTAAATATTTGATAATGAATGAAAAAAATACAATTCACCGATATCAAACTATACATTAATAAGTGTTGAGTTTATAATAATGATACCTTTCACTATTGAGGTAATTGGTTGCTAAGTCAAAATATCCCACTCATCTCCATATAACTATGGATAAAATCCCATATAATAGTCCTTGATATGTTGATGTGGGGTTTTCTGGGATATAAAAGGGTTCCTAGAGAAATCCTAGTTCATCTAATCTCGAGGTTGATAATGATTTTGATAAGATCATCCCAATTGATCATTTGATATATGAGACTGATTCTATCCATCTTCCCAGGTTGAGTTTCAATGTTTATGGAAATATTTTTTGAGATTACATCTTTTCCCAAAATTATGACAATATTGTTGTGGTGAAATAATGTTCTTCTTCCAATACTTAAGGGAGAGACAATGATTGACACATTGAAAATTTCATCAACAAGGTAGATAAGATAATAATCCTATTGACTGATTCTCTAGTGAACTAGTTCTATTGGAACAACTCTCCTTTTTATTCATCCCTCCATTGGAGTTCCTATATATAGTTGGATGGATAAAGGTGTCCCCTCCATTAGGATTGTCTATAAGATCTCCCACAACCAGTGACTTATTCAATATATATTTAAAATTTGTAATACATATCATGAATGAATTAGGGATAATACTAGGCCATCAAAATCCCTATATTATTCATGACTTCATCCTTTCGCTAGCCTCTATCACAATTGAAAAGTGAACTAGGTGGATGAACTGGGATATATATTTATTCATATAAATACTTCCTTGTCTTAGTTTAAGTAATTCGATCATTCCCACTAACTAGATGATGTGTGGGTAAAACGTTTTTTGAACAACTCCTCAGACCCCACCCAAGTAAAACACTTAAACAGTTTCACTTAAAGAGTTATGTCCCATATTTATAGCAACAATTATTAAAGCATGTAAGTTACTATATTTATCTTTATCTCAGCCGGAGTTTCTTGGAATTTGAATATCTTATCCATCCCACCCAACAATACATCCATATCTTATAGTCCTAATTACCCTATAATGTTAGTGTATTATGTTTACTAAATTCCAATGAGTGATTCACGTGATGAGGTTCTTCTGTACAAGGTCCCTTGTGAATATCCTAGAAGGCTTGTATAAAAATTTGTACTCGATACTTAGTCCACCAATGGCTTGGGTGGAACCACATTCCTAGATATGCCCTCTTACTAGTTTTTCGTTCTCCAGATTGGTGTCATTGTTATTCTATAACTATAAAAACAATTACCAGTTAATTATTTTAGTGATTTATTAATCAGGGTTATATCATATATCAAAGATAATAATTGAAAATCATAAAAAAACCAAAACCAAATAATCAAGAAGTAATGAAATCATAGTATGAATTTTATTTTTAAATGAATGATACAAAATACTCATCATCTAAAACAATGAAAATGAGATGGAAACATTCCCAAAAGTGTTTTAGAACACTTTTTATACGACAACCACCGAGGAAACATGAATTTTATTATAAATAGGTTAGAAAAGTTTTTTATGATATGTATTTCATGTATTAAAAAATACAATCTCCTTGATTCTATCAAGGCTGATGGACCAACCAAACTGATATTAATTGTAACAACATGTCCCCATCCATTGTATTCGAAAGAGTCGATGTGTCACTAACCTTAGGTGACATTCTGTTGGCACCAAATGATGGTAATAAATTATGTGTGATTAATAATAAATAAAAGGACATTTACCATTTAAAACACACATACAAACTAACATATACTACCAAAAAACAAAACAACTCAATACCACTATATAATCAATTCTTGAGTCAAAGTAACATGTCATGGTATACCAAAACCAATAATCATAGTAATAATGGAAATAGTAAACTAGAACAACCAAGACTATAAAATAATTAAAGATATAGGCACCAAGGTTACAAAAATCTAAACACTGAAAACATAACCAACTATAAAGAACGATATCCAATATCCATAATAGAAACATAAATAATAAATAGTAATGAAATAATAAATATTACACTTTCTTGTATCATGAAAAAAATATCTACACACCCACCAAATTTTATATGTTGGGGGTGAGTAATCATACCTAGTAGAAAAACCTCAATAATTCCCCATATATTCCACTAAAAAAATTAGGTTAGCTAATAATCTTATAACAGAAAAGTAATTATATCAAATAAGATTACCAAAATATATATTATTTTTCATAAAATAATAGCCACAAAAATTTTAAACCCACTTGGAATCCATAGTTCAAGTTCTCCGACACACACACATCCATGAATATTGAATAAAAATCCCTATAACCATGAGTGGTGATTTTTCCTTGTCCAAGTCATCAATTGGTGATATATCCTCCCATTCCTGTAGTCTTTCACCGAGTTCCAAGTCTATACCAATAAGGCCCCATGCAATGAAATTTTTAACACATGACACATCTATGATATTGTACATGTCTCAGAACAAAAGTCCATTTTAAGGAAAATAAATAAATCATTTTGTTCTATGAAAATATTATTTTACATGATATATGAAAAGGGAATATTTCATATTTCACTATCATTTATTTTTAAAATATTTGTTATAGATGTTAGAGATTGATCTCGGGAGTTGGTCTTGTTTTGGGTGTCTAGAAGAGTTCCACCTTAGTGCCAATGTCTTTCTTTATTTTAGAGTATTGGTTGTTCTGGTTTAATATTTCGAAAGATTATATGATTACTAATTTTTTATAAATTGAGTAGTTTCTTTTACTCTTGCATCATTTGTATCTCTATCTTGGTTTATTTTTCACTTTTATATGGGTTTAATCATGTGTGTGTAAAAGGGTAAAATATTTCTCCCTTTTTTGTTAAAACCTCTCTATGTATTAATAAACTTTGGTGGTTCGGGAATTTCACATTAGTTCAAGGATATATAAGCTCTTTCCAAGATAATTAATAGGGTTGGGTTGTTACACTTGTTATTAAAATTGGAAATGGACATTAGGCCTCATGGTAAGCTAGATTGGATGTTAGGATAAGATATTTGGGTCAGTATGTTACATAAAATATTTTTTTTAAAACATAAAAATGATTGTACATCTACCTATTTTGGTCCTCCAAAACATTTTCGAGACTGTATTGTAATAGACACACATTTGCATGAATTTTTCTTCATTGAAATAGTGTATTTGAAACCATTTTATATCACATTGAGAAAATTCATTCATGGAGCCTTGATGGAATATAGCGCAAAATTTTTGAGAACCCATGGAATTTCTATCTTCCTTAGCATGCCTGATCATAGATATAATCCAAATTTTAATCTTATATCTATAATTAAAATTTCCAACCAATTACTCTAATTTTCCTTCCTGTAATTAACCAACATAAACGTTAGAAAAATTTATGTAAATCAAAAATATGTTAATAATAATAATAATAATTACCTAATATATATATATATATCTATTAATAATACTATATATATATATAAATTTCAAATTATATCAACTTATTAAATTATAATTTATTTAAAATAAACCATGAAAAATGTAATTATATATATATGTTATTGTTAGTTAAACTTATCGAAATGTTAAGTTAAAAATTATTTACCCATGATAATTAGATTGATATGTCAATATATATATATCTCAGCGTGTGTGTATAATTGTGAAACCTCATAACATTAACAACCCATAATTGCATGACTTATAAAAAGGGATCCACTTTATTACTTTTTAAGGATATTTTTGTTTTATAGATTTAGTGAATTATAAGAAAATCCTAAAATTAAACCCTTAAAATATTGAGTGGATAGTTTCACTCAATATTCATTTATTCTATAAAATTAGGATTCTAAAACTAAAACACATTCACTTATATTAATATAGATTCAAATAATGGAAATTTTGTCATTTATATAGTTCCTACTGATCCTTAAGCCATGTGAAAAACATTTTCAAACATGTGATGAAAAGTAAAAATCTCACCAATGGATATAAAATTATTAAAAAACCAATAATGAATTTTTAATTCAAGAAAACCAATAAAGATTTTTTCCTTTAGTTTCAATAAATTTTGAGTTCAAAATAACCACTTACTCTTGAAATCAAATTTTACCCAAAGTTTTTCATAAAATATTTCATAAGAAATAATAATTGAAAAATTATAATTTTATAGGGTTTCTTGAAAATTAGGAAATATTTTCCTGGAAAACTATCCTTTTATCCATAGGAGATCATAAGCATTATTTTAAATAAAATACTTTTTTATTATATTATGAAATAAAAATATATCCATAAAATCCTTAAAAAACTAGAACATGAAATATATCCAAGGATGAAAATAGAAATAATTCCATGGATAAAAATAAATTATTTAATAATGACGGAATGTATAATGTCGAACATTATAATTACAGCTTCAAGGCCTTGTACCATGGAATCATAAATAATTTTGAAATCCTACACCGAATATCTAGGATATTTTTTCTCATGAGAACTACTTATGTATCAATGGATTATAAGGTTCTATAGACATCACATAACAAGTCCAATTAATTAATCATTTGAAATTAATGAGTAAAAATTCAATAAAAAATCAGTATAAACATTCATATTGAAAAACTACCATACAAAATGTTAATATTTCCTTACTCAATAACTAGAACAACAAGATTATAATCCATACAGAGTAATATTGTGGATAATATCATTAGAGTATATCCTTAGCAAAGTTCATGATTCATCAAAGTATTTTTAAATATATGAAAATAATTCTAAAATATTATTTGAACCATTCTTTGAAAATGTGAATAAAATATAATTTTATTTCGATAACATTGTAAATAAAAATTTCCATAATTTTTTTAAAAAGAATTTATTTGAAAATAAATAAGAAAAATTATAATTTAACGTTTAAATAAAATAACATTCATGATAGTGGAAAAATACATTCATGCATTATATGTTAAATTAGAACATTTATTTTCATAGTTTTGTAAAAATTCATAAGTGAGTAGTATGAGAAAATTTTAAAAAATTAATTTAAATAATATAAAATTAAGTTCAAAAGAAGGTAAAAATGAACATTAATAATCTTGGAAAAATTAATAAGAACATTCTTTAATCATTTAATGAACGTGGATGTGGATAATAAATATCTAAAAGGAAAACATTAAAGTATGTTTTTAAAGGAAAATCCCTTACCTCATGTCCGAAATCATTTTTACGTTATCTATATCTAGAATAATAATATTATTTTATTTTTAAAATTGATTAATAGAAATTTTAATTTATATTTAATTACAATTTTTTCTTTTATTTCCTTTATTACCATGACTTATTTATTAACTAAATTAGTAAAATTTAAGTTAGATGTTTTGAGGACGTTTTGTTCATAATCTAAAAACAACTTAGATAGATTGATTTTGGTTAAACGGATTATGGTTACATCATATATAATATTAATCATGAATTTATTTTCATATTTTTACTTTAAATACAATTTTATAATTATCTATTAAATAAAGATATGATAAACCAATCACATCATTTTTTTGGAGGTGGTACTCCACACATATTCACAAGTGACATTATTTTATTTTAATGGATGAAAGGTTAACAATATATGTAATATATTATATTTTAATAATCATAATTATTCCATAAATATCATATATATTTTTTAAATCCATTAAAATTACAAGCCTTTTGAGGTAGTTATAAAAAATGAAACACATTACTTCGTGGAGGTGGTAGTTCTCACTCACACACAAAAGCTCGGTTTTTATTTCCCATAGGATAGAAAAGGATATGAATAATGATTGTTCCTTAATCATAATAAAACGTCAGTATATCCATGATACTTATTTTTTATCATCATTTATTGACCGAAGTGAATTTGTTATATTGAAAAATAAATTGAAATTAACTTGGGAAGCATTATACCACTTTTTTGGAAATCCTCCTTTGTCTTAGACCATAAGCTTTCTTAGGATGATGTTAGGGGAAGAAAATAATATCTAAAAAGTATATGATAAATATAGGAAGGTATTTGGTAAGATTTTGGATGAAATAAATGGATCATTCAGTTTTATGAAGAGGGAAGATGTGGTTCCCTTTTATAAATGAGGTGGGTGACACACTTGTAATTATTATGAAACATTAAATATGAAAATGGTACATTTTTTAATTTTTTTTTAAAATGGATAAATTTAGAAGTTGGGATGATACAAAGTCAAAATAAATTCAATAATTAGGATTTAGATAATATTTTATTATATTTTAAACCTTCTATCCTTAGTTTTATCCCTCATTAACCATGCTTAACCTTAACTATTGTAACAGATTTTTATTATTTAAGGGTCCTGAAAGTAATTTTAAAAATTAAAAATGGAACATAAATGATACATTTATAAAATATCTACAATTTCCCATACACATGAATAAATAAATATATATATGTATATTTTATTTTATAGTGTTATAAATATAATTCGTAAACATTAAATACCATTTAAAGTCATTTTCATGACTATTCACATAATTTGACTTTAAAGGAATCATGATAAAAATGGAAATATAATATGACCTATTTAAAAACAACATATAAATTATAATTATATAATAAATTCATATAAATACATAATTTATATTTAATATATTACTTCTAATATTTAAAAAATAATTTACTTTCTTTTTCAGTTGCTTATAGAAGCGCAACATGGCCACAATGAAAGAGTTCAAGACAATTATACTATCTATAAAAATTTAAAACAATTTAATATCATCAAAATAATTTATTCTTATTTATTTTTAAAATTTATAATTATAAATAACTTCTTTTTATCCCTATGATAACATATTATTGATATTAAATAATAGAAAGTGACATTTTTTAATTTTTCTTAATTTGAAATAATATAAAGATCATAATCAAAGTCAAGTGGCATAAAAAATACCCAATTTAAAATAGAAATTTATAAGGGTAAAAATAAATCATCCCATAATATTTAAAATTAAATTTTATGGACGTATCCGATGTTATCTACCTTAATTAGCATGATTTACCCTATACTATGATCACACATTTTTACTATAGTTACTATTCATAATGACCAAGAATAAATTTTACCTCATTAATAAATTTAAACATAATGATTAAATAAATGGAACCTTTTTTTAATATTATATTTGTATAATTAGAATAAATTACATTTAATATATGTGTAGATAATCAAATAGAAACCATTTTTTTTTGGAAAAATGTGTTTTAAGCATGGTAATGAAATTATAGATAAATAGTATATAATGATAATTCATATGGAATTTATTATATTATTTTCAGTAAAATTTATATTAAATTAATTTGATACAATATAAAAAATATAATTTTACTTCTAAATTACATGATTAATAGAAAAGAAGTGACAATTTTACAAAAATTAGAAATTTTTATTATTCACTCAAAAACCAATATTTTTATAAAAAATAAAAATCTTCATCAAAATAATATTATGAAATTATGATTTAATTTTTTTTCCAATTTTATATAATAAAATTTTAAAATATTTAAAAATTATTCATGTTATCCACATACAAAATGCAATAAAAACAATTCTAAAGTATAAAATTAATTTATATTCATTTCATATCTCATAAGCATTATAAGATGAATGTTAATTTGTTTTATTAAATATATTATCTATAAATTTCATTAAAATAATTTATCCATAGTTATTAAATTAATTTATCATGAAAAAAATGCTTTATGCAAATAAATTTTTTTTTTCAAAAAAATATATCCATAAATATTATATGATTTTATTTAAAATCAAGTAATTATTTCATAGTAATTAATTAGTAAAATTTTATTAAGAAAAATTTTCTATATATATTTCACAATATGATTATTCTTATTCATACCCACCAAACCAATATCTATGTTATACCATTCATATTTTAATAATAATATTTCTATAGTATATCTTGGTTCATTTAAGCTTAATGTTGCATGTGGTACACATTATTAAACATAGTATTATTTAAGGTATAATTACATACTAAAATATTTGGGAATTATATTCTCTCACACTAATTTTTTTCCTCACAATTTGACTTTTAATCTCGAAAAATAAATTTATCAAACCATTGTAATAAAACCAGATGTATATTTTATTATGAAATTCACTTTATTTTTTATGTTTATGAAACTTATTGTGCATATAACTCTAATGGACTCATTATTTAAAATGTGTTTCTAAAAATATATGTTGGTAGATGAGTGTTACATTCCACGCAAGACTCAATGTATTTCTCTTTATCTTTCCCGAGTTTGATAAATCCATTTACCATTGGGGTAAAAAATATGAATAAATGTAAGAACATTATTTATTACCGTTATATAAGAATTGTTTCATCCTTTGAGGTGAATCATCGTGATCATGATGAATTTTTCATTCCATATGAACTAAATTCAACCTCTAACAGATCACATGATCCACAAAAGGATGAAAATTTATTTATCATATTTCTATCTATTAAGAAAAAAAATATTTAGCACAAGTTAAGATGACATCAAATATTAATAAACCTTCATATGAATAAATATTAAATTAATATCCAAATACACAACAATAACACTCATTGTTTAACTTAAATCCTTCCATATGTAACTAACCTTAAAAATCATCAAAATATTATTGAAAAAGTTGAAAACCCAAAAATCCTAAATATTTGATCAAATATTATTTCATGATCAATATAATATTTACATATAAATAAAATTAAACATTCATAATGTCACATACCAAAACTGCATATATCATAAACATATAACCTCAAAAATATTCTAATCTTTCCCATAAATAATCTAAATCATTATATATCCATAATAAAATCTTATATTCTTCCAAAATATAATTAAAATTTAATCATAAATTATAATCCATTCTAAGACAATAATATTTCCATTTACCTTAATCATATAATGTACTAAAGTTATATAACATAATCAAAATAACATAAATCACTTATTTACTAAAAAAATTAATCCTGTGGTTATATTTATGATAAAACATAAATTCCCAAAAAAATTATAACCCATTTATCCAGATAACTGTAATCATGTTAGAATCAAAGATTATATTAACCCAAAAGGTTATCAATAAATTTAAACAAATATACACAAAATATAAAAGCATTTTTACTTAAACATCCTTTTACTAAATCACATACTAAACCCAAGGTTTGTATTTTTTGGAGTTGGTGACCTAGAATCAACTAATTTGTACTTTAGATTAACTTTATACTCAAATAAGTGAATATTAATATAAATTTCCTATTATATATTGATTATTAACTACAAAAAAGTGTCTTTTACCAATATATCTTTACTGACAGATATCATATATGTTGGTAAAAATGAACAATTCCAACATATATTAAATTTTGTTGTTATAAAATTTCAATACCAACATTTATTTTTACCAACAAATATATATGTTGGTATTAATTGTTTAATACCATCAAACACTATACCAACAAATAAATTTGTTACTTTGTCATATTAATACCAATAGTTGTTTTACTAACAAACAAATCTGTAATTATTAATTATTAATACCAATAATTTTATTCAATATACAAATTTGGAGCCATTATTTATTCAATACGAACAATTTATTTGACAACAAAAGTTTTTGCAACTATTAGAAAATAATTTACAAAAAAATTATATTGTTAACAAAAATAAACATAATTATAAGACTAATTTCTAACTTAATCACAAAAAATAAGATGCTATTAACAAGGAAATATTGTGAATATTTGGAATAATTTCTCAATTTGATCCAATATATGTTATATTTGACATATAATTAAAATTATACTTTCAATACATTTCAAAAGAATATAATTTAATAAATAAATAAATAAATAAATTTTATTAATATATCTATCAAAATAAAATTAAAAACACACTTGTCCTTGCATTCATCCCGTGTCTCCCCTCTCCCTAGGTCATCGTTTCCCATTGGCACCACATCCTAGACCAATAATCTTTGTTTTCACTCATAAACATTGTTCATCGCCATCAACCGCACCCACAACCCCCCCGATTATTCAGCCCCACCTACACCCCATGTCTATCGATCCTGAGTTGATCTTTTCCACTTTCAACTAAAAATATTAGGTATCACCCATTTCTTATTCAAAAGGTCGAAGATTGTGACTCTTATTAGGTACACACTCTTTCTCTTCCAATTTTAATCCTTTAAAATCACGGGCTTCTGGAATTTGAATTTAAGATCTGTTAGGGTTTCAGTGAAATTCCAATGAAATGTATTTTTTGGTTTTTGTTTTAATTTATTTTCATGGTGATTTTTGTATTCTAATTAATTGATTCTCCTTATCCACTCCGTTTTTTTGAGTCAGACCTCCATACTTATACACTTCAATTCTCTTTCTATACATTTCCATTTTATTCCTTGAATCGATGTTCATTTAATTAACCCATGTTTTTCTAACAATACTATAATGGGGAGGTGATGCTTAAGTCTGACATTATGGATTTTGTCATGGATTTTGTAGAAAAATTTTCACATGAAAATCGGTCATAATTTTGGACACATAGAGTTTAATCATTGGAATGAGGATAGGAGAGGAACAATATATACTTTTGGAAGTAATACACCCCTAAAGTAGTTTTAGAATACTTTGGCATTCTATTTTTTAATGACTCATGCCACAACAATAAAGAAGCTAGGAAATCTATCCAAACCTAGTGAATTGTCCTGGATAATGATTTTGATAGCATCAAGAATGAATAATTCACTAGGGATGACCTTGAGACTCTAATTGTTATAAACAGTGATAAACAAGGGAATGATATTGAAGAATGTTTTGTCTCCTATGATCAATCCATTCTATAAGGTCAATAAGGAAAGGGGAAGAGCGAGGTGATGTCATAGGCCCTACAATATTGAAATAATCAGAAAATAATCAATTTATTTTCAAGTTGAGGTTCCCTAAGAACAAGCTTTCTTAGATAATTGGATGAATACATGCCATATTTTAATCCCATTCCTTAACCTATAGGGCACATGATTTCACATGTTCCAACTATTCTTACTAAGAGAGTTGGTTGTTCAACTTATTACTCTTGATAGGCTTTCTTTGGAATAGATCAACATCCCACCTTGGTTGAAAATCAATGCCCACTCCCTATATGTATTTCCATTTTACATTCTAAGTGATATTTTGTTAAATATTATCAATTGCTTATTTTATAAACAGGGATATGGGATGGTGCAATGTTTTCAACAGGACCAAAGAATGTTGGACTTGTAATGTATTTTACCATTAATACTGAATAAACTACATAAATATCCATTCAGTATCCAAATCATTGTCAAATATATGTTATTGTTTACTATAGACAAACCTTATAATCAAAGTAGTAACATAGAGTGATACAATATGGTGTGAGTAAAATGTACACTATAAGAAAAATATGATTGGTGCAGTTTACTTAGTGATGGTTTCCAAAACAATCTTGTAAAGGTTAAATATATAATTTTTAGTGGTGTTTTTTAAAATAATTTATAAATTATGTATTTACTAGTGGTTTTTTTCAACCTATTACTTACATCTGATCCGATTTCATCCCTTATTTATCTGGGTATCGGGATTAGGAAGAAAACAACATAGACATGTTGTGGAAGATATATGTGGATTATCACATTGAAATTGAATATTTATTTATTTTTTCGATGCCATCATCATTCATGGATACATTGTTTTTGTGCGGAGTACTTCCCTCCCAGAGCTCATTCCCACAAAAATTACTCAAATGTTGCTGAAAAAGAGAATCTTGCACCATTTGGTCTATAAATTAGTGATAAAGGGTGAATGTGTGGGTGTTATATGTGGAAAAAGGGAAATGACTTCCATCCTTTTGTTTTAATCAAAACCAATATATTCTAAAGATTACACATGAATACATTTTATGTCATCTCTTTTTACCTTTTTCAAGAAAGTGTGCATAAAATTGGTTATTTTAATATTGTATTGTGATTTTAGTGAGTAATTATTATGCAGTTTATTTCTTTGCGATCTCAACCTACAACCACATGAATGGGTGGTGTGTTCTTGATGTATTAGTGTTCTTATGCATGATTTCACTTTAAGTTAATTGATTTACACTACAAAATCACCCATTATCCTTCATCAAAGAATGAAAAAAACACCAGTAATAAAATTTTCTTGTGTTTGGATGTTAATTTTTAGTATGAAGTTACAGGCTCTGTGAAAAATTGGTAATGAATTCCATGATTTTGAACATGATGTTGTGGGTGTTATATGTGGAAAAAGGGTAATGACTTCTATGTGTTTCCTTTATGTTAAATGTTTTTGTTTTATTTTAATTATTTCATAGTAGAAAAACAAAAATGATCCTTTATCAAAGAATGAATAGAAAACACTAGTAAGAAACTTTACTTTTGTTTGGATGTTAATATGAAGTTGCAGACTCTGTGTTTATTTTGAATATGAAGTTTCAAGTCATGTTTTCTGCTTGGTCTATATACTTCTACATGATGGTGTTTTGGAGTATCTGGATCTAGTGTCTTCTTGGCTGAAAGAAGGCTTTTTCGAACAGTTTGAAGAATGTTTAGTAGCTATGTACCTATAGTCTTGTGATCATGGAGGATTCCATTACTTTTGGCACAAAATATTATTGATATTTTATTATTTTTGGACCTGTTGAGATGTTTTTTTCTCTAGAGCTTCGGTTTTCATTATCTGTAAGAGATCATTACATCTTGCAATATATTGATCATATTATGGAAGTCCTTTATGAATTGGAGATTACATGGGATGGTTGTGTATCATGGTAGCATCACACTTGCATGATTTCAGTATTTAGCATTAGTTCAAGACTGAAGCAACATCCCCTTATAGGGTCTGCCTCTGTAAGTTTCTTGTGATCTATTCTAGTTTCTTTTCTTTTTTTGGTAGTAAAAAAAATTCTTGTGGCAATCTAGAATGCTTTGTGTTAATTTTTAATATGATTTTCCAAGTCATGTTTTATTCTTGGTCTATATACTTATGCATGATGGTGTTTTGGAGCTGATAGATCCAGTGTCTTCTTGGCGTAAGGCAGGCTTTCTCAGAAAGTTTGAAGATGGTTTGATAGCTATATACCTATTGGCTGCTAATGATGGAAGATTCTGTTACTTTTGGAACAAAATCTGATTGATGTTTTATCTATTTTGGACCTGTTGAGATGTTTTTGTCACGATAGCTTCGATTTTCATGATCTAGTGGAACATCTTGTATTATATTGAGCATGTTATGGTAGTCCTTCATGAATTGGAGCTTACATGTGTTGGTTGTGTATCATGGAAGCATCACACTTGCATGATTTCTTCATTTTACATTAATACAAGCCTGATGGAACATCCCCTAATATGGTCCACCTATGTAAGTTTGTCATGATATATTCCAGATTATTTTCTTTTTTGAGTAGTAAAAAAATTTCTTACTGCAATCCAGGATGTTGTAAAAATGACATGGAGTTGTGGATCATTTTGGAGGTTGAATTGTTTTAATTTTTTTGTGTGATTTTTCTATAAGTCTATGTAACGTCTTCAACTTCTTGTTGGCGTAATATCATTACCCCTCATGTATGCCTTCTAACTCTTGATTTCTTTAATAAATTATACCGACAAAATTTTCCAAAAAAAGGTGGAAATGATATTTTGTGACATGATTGTATTTGGTGTGATATTGGTATCTTTTTTGAGAAATGATGCCTCAATATGAGTCATCTGTACTACCAATCCTTTCGATGTCAATAGGGATGATGAAAAATGCTCACTATGAAAATCATTTTTTTATACTTCTATTTATTTTTATTTTTTTCTTTAATTCATGTAGATATTTTTCACTAATTTGTGTGTATTTTCTTTGGTTATCTGTGATGCAGATATTGGAGCTAAAGGGTGTGGAATGCACATGTGTTGGCTCACAGGAATGGATGTGCTGGATGTGTCACGCTAGCGATGATGGGCTGGACTCATTGGAGATGCTTGTGTTGGAGCATTCTCACTATAGCATGGGTTGGGTCATTGGGTGGGAGGGGGTAGGGGGATCATGTTTGGGAGGATTCAGTGTGAGGGGTTGGGATGGGTGTCTAGTGTTGTTGTATTGATTGGTTTTGTAATTAATTTCATTATTAATATAATTAGTTTTTTCTATGATTGAACATGTGTTAAAATATTATTCTTTTTAATAATTAAAATATATTTATTGTATATGAAAAAATAATTAATATAATATAAAATTTTACTAAAAACAAAAATTTATAATTTTTATTAAAATTTAATTTATATAAAAATATTATATATTGGAAATATTATTACCAACAGAAAAATTTATCACCAAAAATTGTTGCTAAACACTTTAACCAACATATATATTATCTGTTGGTATTATTATAATTGCAACAGAACTATTTTATCTATCGTAAAAACATTTAGCAATAGAGTTTTTACGAACAGTTTAGTGACATAGACATATATGTTGGTAAAAAGTTTTACCAATAGAAAATACACGTTTACCAGCAGATATGATCATGTAGGAAAAAGTGAAATATTTTTTAGTGATTCTTCCTCATAACTTTAATGTGATTATTTCCTAGGGTATCTGTCACATCGATAAGGTCCTAGAAGTTCCCCGCTATGATGAGAACCTTGACTTTTTATGATGATATTCCTAAATATTGTTATGTGGTTAGATAATGTACTACGATAGGGAACATTATATGTAGACCATTAGGTGTGAGTGCTCATAAGAGGATGATGCTTCTTCTCATGATGTACACACTTGGTGAAATCCATGATAAGAGATTATGAGAATATACTTTCAAGTAGGAATTATTCATGTTTTGGTTTCATCATATATTTCTCTCTTCAAATATTTTTAATGGTTCTTAGGTTTTATTATTATCATTGATTCATGTAATGACTCACATATTTATATTTACAGAAAAAAACCATCATGTAATATGTTGGCATGAATTATGGTACATTCAGTGCATCATGATTGAAATTTCATTAATGAATTAGTCAAGGATTGATTTTCCTCTTCCATATTTATCTAAATTAATATCTCATACCATTGATTGGAATAGAAAATTCACATTAAATTCCATGGACATGGTATAAAAATGTTTAGTTCAGATAGTCAAAGAATGACATATTAAGAATAATGGTTGGTGACATAGATGTGAAACCTTCTTAATGATATATTAAGAAAATTAATTATATTACATAGTGAACATTCATATGTGGTTATCATCCTAATTTTATTTTGTTATTTATCTTTGGTTCCATAACCTATTTTTATATAATAATATTGGATTTTTGGTAATCCCACCTAATTCCAATGAGAAGTAATCCCAGAGGTTCACAGACTATGTATTTCCATTGATGTAGATTATATTATAATAGAATTTAATTAATAGAATAAATATTATTCCTAAGACTGAGGAATAATTTTATTGTTGTTTCATTGATCATATAAATTAAACAAATATTAATTCACAAGATTAAAATAAAATTTATTTATTTATTTTATTAAATATTTAATTAATATTTATTTACAATTTTTTGAATAAAATATATATTTTAGTGAATAAAATATTTTATTCAGTTATTTAATAAATTCAATAGGAGTTCAAACATACCAAGACTAAGTCGGAGGATAAATATTAATTAACAAATATGTTACATGATACTTGTTTTTACACAAGTCGGCATACACAAAATAATAATAATATTATTATTTGGCATGCGATTTATTAAAGGTTATTATATTATTTAATAGCTGAAAATCAATTAAATATCTATTTTAACCTAAATTGTAGTTCTATAAATAGAAGGCTATGTCTATGGTTATGGTATCAAAAAATATTTATTAGTGAAATCAAATTATAGAATTTTGGTGCACAATGAATTATCTCTCAACTCCTCCTTCTCTCTCCCTATTAATAAAAAAATGCTAGAGAAATTTATTCATGATATAAGAACTAGTGATCAATAATGAACAATGAAAGATATTATATTTACTATGCTAGCACCCCAAGATCAAGTGTCATTAATAGATGATCATAATACCTTATGTGTATCACCTCTATTGGTATTATATCCTTATTTCCCACAGTGAAATGAGGGTAATCTTAAAGGGTCTTTTTGGATAATCAACATTCATCCATGATGAATGTTCCCAAACCCATGTATTCATTTCTACAGATATTAAATAAATAAATTATATTTTTTACGTGTAGTAACCTCACTATAGGTTTCATTTAATGATAATTAAATTAATTTTTAATATATCTCCCTCAATTTTATTCTCTCAATTTGTCTAGAACGACTAGTATTCCCATAACTGACTCCCAAAATATCGTTAATCAATTTAAAATACCATCACAAAAAATAAAATAAAATGGGTGCATTTTAATATAAAATTATGAATAGCCTTAGGCTTATTAAACCATTATAATGTCTTAAATTATTTAAATATCATCAAATGAATCATTATAACCTCTTATGTTATCTGAAAATTTCCTTTGAAACAAACAGTAATTCCCCATAACATAAATAACCCATAATTACTTGATTTAAAACAATACTTTTAATGTATTACATTTTGAGGATCTTTTGAGTTTATAGTTTTATAAAATTAGTAAAAACATTAGACATAAAACCCTTATAATAAAAAGTGTAAACAATCAGTCAACATCCATTTAATCCACATAGATAGGGTTCTTAAATTTAAACACATTCACTTCTTCTATGATAGATACCCACTATAGAAATTTATTCATTTCTGTAGTTCCAACTCATCCTTAAGCCCTATGAAAATTAAAAATGTGGGATAAGAAAAAAAATCATATAAAGGGATATACAAATAAATTTAACTCATTAATATATTTAAAATTCATGAAAACCCATATAGATGTTTTCAATTAAGTGTAATAAAAATTGACTTCAAAATAAACACTTAGTCTTGAAATCAACTTTTTGACCAATTTTTTCATAAAAAATTCATAATATAACATAAATTAAAAATTATAATTCATAATGACTTCATGAAAAATATGGATTAGTTTCCATGAAAACAACTCTTTTACCCATAGAAGATCATAACAATTATTTTAAATAATTGTTCAATTTCATATCTTATGAAATCAAAATATTTCTATAAAAACCTGCAACCAGTAAAAAATAAAATATATTCATGGATAAAAATATAAATAATAAAATGGATAACAATAACTATTTTTATAATTATGTAATATATAATGTGGCATATCATAATCATATCATCAAGGACTTGTGCCAAGACATCATAAATAATTGGAAATGCATAAAACAAAAACCTAGAATAGTTTGTCTCATAAGACCCAATGATTTATCGAGAGGATATAATAGGACTTTATCATCACTTTAAAATTACAATTAATTCATAATATGAAATAAATAAAAAACAATTCATTACATTGTTAATATAAACATAAGTATTGAAAAACTAGCATATGAAATTTTATTATATTTCCCCCAGTTAATATCTAGAACAACATGATCATATATTATCTATAGTAATATGATGGATGTTTTCAATATATTATATCCACATTAAAGCATAAGGAACATAAAAGGATGTTGTAATATATGGTAATACTTTTAAAAGAACATTCAATGATTTCTTTAAAAAAATGAGAAAATGTTCCTTTCCTTTTGATAAAATTTTAAAATATAATTTAAAAAATATTAAGAAGATTACTTCATTTTAAAATAACCATAGAATATTATAATTTAATATTTAAGGAAAATAATTTTCATGATGATGGTCTAATCTATTTATGTAGGACCCATTAAAATAAGACATTTTTTTATGTTGTTGTAAAAGTCAAAAATGATTCATGCGAAATACATTTGAAAAGATTATTTTTATTCATTTGTAAAGAATGTAAAAATTAGTTGATAATTAAACTTAATAATATTTTAAACAAAATTAAGATCATTCTTGAAAAAGTTTACGAGAATGTACATGGAGAAGAAATATTTTAAAAGAAAAATTTAAAACATTATTTTAAAGGAGAAACCCTTAACTCATGTCCCTAATTAGTTTGTATATACTCTAACTCAAAAATAATAAAATTATATTATAATTATAATTTATTAATAAACATTTTATTATTTTAATCAAATTATAATTTTTACTTTTATTTTATTTATTATGATGACTTATTTAGTTACTAAATCAGTTAAATTTGCATCAAATGTTTTGAGGACATTCAATCTATAAACCTAAAACAGCATTGGTAGGTTTAACATCATCAAATTTGTTATAATTATATAATATCTATAATATTAATCATTAAATTTTTATAATTTTTATATATTTATTTTTTTATAATCATCCATAAAAAGTGCACATGAAAAATAAATCACATCGCTTCATGGAGGTAGTTTTCTACATACATGCACGAGCGACATTATAATTTTTTATGAGTGTAAAGGTAAGAATATAAGTAATATATTATCTTTATAAAATAATAATAATTTCCTAAATTTAATATATATTAATTAATTCCATCATAATATCCATCCTTCTGAGGTAGTTATGAAAAATGGAACACATTTCTTTTTAACAGTGGTAGTATACATGTACACACAATCAAAGATTTCATTTTCAATTTGATGGACAATGAGATGAATATGGGTTTTTAAATCACCATAATAAAATTTAAGAATGAAAAATATATTAATGTTATCATATCATCATGTTCATGATAAAATTCAAGGAGGTAGGAGAACAAATAAAATCAAATGGCTAGGGAAAGAGTTACACCACTTCAATGGAAATACTCATATGGATTATACCACAATCTTTATTAGGATGGTATTTTGGGATGAAAAGAATATATATTAATAATATAATAAACACAGTAAGGTATTTGGGTATATCCTATCCAAAATAAATGGATCATGAAGTGTGAGGAAGAGAGGAGAAGTGGTTCTCATTTATATGTGAGGTGGGTGGAAAACTTGTAAGTACTCAAAACATTAAAATAATATAAATATATATTCATCGATAAAATGGATCCAAATTGACTCAATTTATATTTTTTTGTTATATAGGGTCTATTTTTATTTATTCAATACAATTTAGATAGGAATTTTGGCCATTTTAACCCTTATCTCTTTAGTTTATCCCCTCACTAACACTGTTTAAACATAAAAATTGTAACAATATTTTCAATCTATAAGGGTTATGAAATTATTTTTATAATTTATAGGTGGATCATAGATGAAATATTAATGAGTTTTTAGGAAATATATCATCCACCTAAGTAAATATATAATTTTAATGATTTAATAATTCTTTAATAAAAAATTTTAAACATTAAATACCATTTACAGTCATTTTCATGACTATTCACATAACTCAACATTAATGGAATAAATATATTACTTTAATTAAAATATATACTCTCTAAACATAATTTATAAATAATAATTATGCAATAATGTTTTGTAACCCCATAATTACTCCATAACATATTACTTTTAATGTTTTTAAAATAATTTTCTTGTTTTTAGACTACTATCTTAAGCACAACATTGGTGTTGAAAAGTTTCCTTGTGAAATATAAGATATATAATTTTTAAAAATAAATTAATTTCAAAAAAATAATTTACTCCTATTGAAAATAACCATTTAGAATATTTGAATTGTTCTTCATATTTTTATAAAAACATATTCAAGATATTAAAATAAAGAGAGTTAAATTTTATAATTTTTCATATCTCAAATAATATAAAGGAAACAATCAAGGTCATGTGAAAAAAATATCAAGTCATAATCCAAATTCTTCAAAATATACCACATAGCATTGACCTGGTTCTGGTAAGATAAGGATTATTTTTGAAGTTATATGATATTAGAAATCTAAAAATTAGTTTTGATAATCTTGATACTAATGTAAAGGAATTATCTTTCTCATTAATACACAGAGGTAGAATAATGGCTAGAGAAATATCAAGTGAAGTGATGATAACAAATATCCAATCCTAGAAAAATTTGTATTTGGACGAAATTATTATGGGACTACCAGAAATGACTACTTTGATCTTCCCAGGGTCAAATGATGTTTCTTGTTCAGAAATTACAAGCATGAGGGAACACGCTTTTTTATATCCACAAGCCTCACTTACAAAATTATATATAATTTCCATGATCACACAATGTGCTCAATAAAATCTCCAAGTGCTCCTCATGGTCAGTCTTGTTTTATGATTAAAACAATATATCATCAAAAAATAACACAACAAAATATAAAGATACCTATAAAATATTTATTTCATCATGGACATAAAATTTATAGGTGTATTCGTCATACCAATGTGTTTAAAAACATATTCGTTATGATTGTATCGATTTTGAAATGTTGTATTTGGAATATATTCTTTCTCAACATCAAGTTGATGATATCTTGATCATTGATTAATATTAGAGAACCACTTAGATCCCTTAAATTGATTAAATTGTTCATCAATTCGAGGAAGAGGATAAAAAATCCTAATCATTACTTGATTTAGTCTATAATAGTCATTACACAATCAAAGTGAGCCATATACATTCTTTAAAAATAAAAATAGAGAATCCCAAGGTGATATATATCATCAAAGGAAGCCATTGATATCCAATTATTATAGCCAGAACTATAATTCCCACAAATATATTGGATCCATTACATATGATGAAATTAAAATAGATATTTTTCAAGGAATAATATCGACAAGAAATATGATTTCTCATTAACCGGGTAGCCTAGAGAAATCATTCAAAAAGACCTCCAGTTATTGAAACACTATTTAGAAAGAGTCTTATCTCTATTTTCACTTATAACACCCAATTTCATTGTTAACATATGACTAGAAAAGGTTCCATCTACTACCACTAATAGATCTTCTATTCCATCATTCATATCCCATTCCTCTTTGAATAAATTTACAAATCTATCATGGGACGTGAAAAATACATTCTGATAATAGAAATCGATATGGTCTTTGAATCCCACTAACCAGTCCATTTCAAAGATTAAATATGAAGTATATTTTTTTATGATAGTAAACTCCTAGAGATACTATGCTATAACAATGGTATTGGTTAAATTTAAACAATTGAATCCTCTGTATTCCTACTGACTGAGAGGTGTATTGATGTGCATGACATGTGACATTATCTCCATGTGAATGCTTAATTGATTAAATATATGATAATCAAGGGAAAAATACAACTCACCAATATCAAACAAGACATTAATATGTGTTGAGTTTAGAATAATCATACCTTTCACTATTTAGGTACATGGTTGCTAAGTCAAAATATCCCACTCATCACCATAGAACTATGGATCAAATCTCATAGAATAGTCCTTGATCCTTTAATGTGGTGTTTTATAGGATATAAAAGAGTTCCTATAGTCATCCTAGTTCATCTGATTTTGAGGGTGATAATGATTTTGATAAGATCATCCCAATTGATCCTCAGATATGTGAGACCGATTCTATCCATCTTCCCATGTAGAGTTTAAATGTTTGTGGAAATATTTATTGAGATTACATATTTTCCCAAAATTATAATGATCTTGTTGTGTTGAAATAATGTTATTCTTACTATACTGATGGGAGAGATAGTGAATGAAACATTGGAAATTTATTCAACATGGTAGATAAGATAATAATCCCAATGACGGATTCTCTAGTGCACTACTTCCATTGAAACAACTCTCCTTTTTATTCTTCTCTGCATTGGAGTTTCTATATACTATTGGATGGATAAAGGCATCCCCTCAATTAAGATTGTCTATAAGATCTCCCCTAACCAGTGCCTTATTCAATATCTATTTATAATTTATAATACATATCGTTAATGATTTATGAATAGTACCAGGCCATCAAAATCTCTCTAATATTCATGACTTCATGCTTTCGCTGGTCTCTACCTCAAGTGAAAAGTGAACTAGGTGGATGAACTGGGCTATATATTTATTCATAGATATACTTCCTTGTCTATGTTTTAGTAATTTTATAATTTCCAATAACTAGATGATGTGTGGGTAAAACATTTTTTAAACAACTCCTCAGACCCACCCAAGTAAATCCCTTGAATAGTTTCACTTAAAGAGTTAAGTCCCATCATTATAGAAAAAATTATTCAAGCATTCATGTTACTAGATTTATCTTTATCTCAACTGGAGTCTCTAGGATTTTGAATATATTATCCATCCCACCCAACCATAATTCCATATCTTACAGTCCTAATTACCCTATAATGTCAGTGGATTATATCTATGAAATTCTCATGAGTGATTCACATGATGAGGTTCTTTTATACGAGGTCCCTTGTGGATATCCTAGAAGGCTTGTATAATAATTTGTACTAGCTACTTATTTCACCTATGGCTTGTGTGGAACCACATTTCTAGATATGCCCTCTTACTGGTTTTTGGTTCCCCTGATTGGTGTCATTGTTATTCTGTAACCATAAAAACAATTACCAGTTAATTATTTTAGTGATTCCTTTATCAGGGTTATATCATATATCAAAGATAATAATTGAAAATCATAAAAAAAACCAAAACCAAATAATCAAAAAGTAATGACATCATAGTATGATTTTTTTTAAATGCATGATACCAAATACTCATCATCTAAAAAAAATGAAAATGAGATGGAAACTTGCCCAAAAGTGTTTTAGAACACTTTTTATACCCCATCCACCCAGGAAGCATGATGTTTATCATAAATAGGTTATATATGTTTTTTATGATATGTATTTCATGTATTAAAATACACCATCTCCTTGATTCCATATAGGATGATGGACCAACCAAACTAATGCCAATTGTAACAACATGTCCCCATCCATTGTATTGGAAATAACCGAGGTGTCACTAACCTTAGGTGACATTCTGTTATCACCAAAGGATGGTAATAAATTATGTGTGTTTAATAATAAATAAGGGGACATTTAACCTTTAAAACACACATACCAACAAAAATATACTACCAAAAAACAATTATAATAATAATTGATTAATAATTTTTTTATTATTTTAATCCAATAATAATTTTTAGTTATATTTCATTAATTATGATGACTTATTTAGTTACTAAATCTGTTAAATTTGTATCAAACGTTTGGAGGAAATTCAATCTATAAACCTAAAACAGCTTTGGTAGGTTTGACATAGTCAAATGTGTTATAGTTTCATAATATCTAGAATATTAAGCATTAAAGTTTTATAATTTTTTTATATAATTTTTTTATAATCATCCATAAAAAGTGCACATGAAAAATAAATCACATCTCTTCATGGAGGTGGTAGTCTACATGCACAAATATATTATATTTATAATATTATAATAATTTCATAAATATAATATATATTAATTAATTCCATCATAATAACTATCCTTGTGCGGTAGTTATGAAAAATGAAACACATTTCTTTTTAAAGGTGGTATTATACATGTTCACACAAATGAAGTTTTCATTTTCAATAGGATAGAAAATAAGATAAATATGGGTTTTTACATCACCACAATAAAATTTAAGTGTGTAAAATAATTAATGTTATCATATCATCATGTTCATGATAAAATTCAAGGAGGTAGGAGAAGAAATAAAATCAAATGACTAGGGAAAGAGTTACAACACTTATTTGGAAATAATCATATGGATTATACCATAATCCTTATTAGGATGGTATTTGGGTTGAAAAGAATATATATTAATAATATAATAAACACGGTAAGGTACTTGGGTATATCCTATCCAAACAAAATGGACCATGAAGTGTGAGGAAGAGATGAGAAGTGGTTCCCAATTATATGTGAGGTGGGCGGCAAAATTGAAAGTATTCAATACATTAAAATTATATAAAGATACATTTAGGGATAAAATATATCCAAATTGCCTCAATTTATAATTTTTGATCATATAGGGTCTATTTTTATTTATACAACACGATTTAGATAGGAATTTAGGTCATTTTTATCCTTATCTTCTTAGTTTATCCCCTCACTAACACTGTTTAACCTTAATAATTGTTACAAAATTTCCAATATATAAGTTTCATGAAAGTATTTTTATAATATCGTGGTTGATAATAGATTAAACATTAAAGATTATTTAAGAAATTAATCTTCCACTTTTTTAAATATATAATTTTAATGATTTAAACATAATTTTTAAACATTAAACACCATTTAAATTCATTTTCATGAATATTCACATAATTCAACTTTAATGGAATAAATATAATACTTTAATTAAAATATTTACTCTCTAAACATACATTAGAAATAATAATTATGCAAAAATTTGTTTTAACACCATAATTACTCCATAACGTATTACCTTTAATGTTTTTAAAATAATTTTCTTGTTTTTTGACTACTAGCATAAGCACTGCATTGGTGTTGAAAAGAATCCATGTGATATATATGATCTATAAATTTTAAAAATAAATAAATATCATGAAAATAATTTACTCCTCTTGAAAATAACAATTTATAATATTTTAATTCTTATTTATATTCCTATAAAAACATATTCAAGATATTCAAATAAAGAGAGTGAAATTTTATAATTTTTCATATCTCAAATAATATAAAGTACACAATCAAGGTCATGTGAAAAAAATATCAAATATAAAAGAGAATCTAAGGACCCAACCCCAGTTTCCTAGATCCGCGGCCTTATTTTAATACATTGTCATATAAACAAGGAATAAAATCCTGAATGACCTAGTAGATTAGTAGTTTTGGAAATCTAGATACATACATAAGTTAAAAATTACCACATGAAAGGAAAACAACATTAATTTATTCCATTAGAAACATCCATGCCTCCTAGATTATGCTTTTAAGTCATTCATAATTTACTTCTTAATATCTTGGGAAAATGAAACATAAGAAAGGGGTGAGATGAAATACTCAGTAAGGGTAAGCTATACAGCAAAATATATATAAACATTAGACGAGTTGAATAACTAAAAACCTATGACTTTAAAAAAAACTTAGACACATTATGGTAGGAATATGAGCTGAGTAAATAATTCCATAAATAAAACACAATCATGGGTATTATAATAGTCAAACAACCACATGAAATTACAATTACTAGCTTCATAATGAGGGATGTCCATATGTCGGACATTCTGAAACATTTTGTCAAGGCCATGACCAAGATGTCTAAAAATGATTTTGGCCTCAGCCAAATCCATATATCACATTGGGAAAGGCCTCAACCAATTCCATGTCTATTTATCTCATGGGACCTACCGATGAACCGAGGGGCTATAGCAGGCCCCACCCGACACTTACTAAGTCCAATGCATTCCTCATACATATAAAAAGTCCTTTATTTAAAGTGTCCTACACAAAATTGAATAATTAAATTGTGTCTTTTATTCAAAGTGTCCCATACCACATTGAATAAATAAACGTCACTTATTCAATGTGTCCCATTCCACGTTGAATAATTAAATTCTTAATTCAGAAGTTAACAAACTAATCATAAACTATTCAATAAAACATGGTGTATAATATCATAAGAGATAAACCTCAATGAAATACAATATTCAAAAAAGGATGTTTACAGAGATGAATATATTTTAAAATGATACCATTGACAAATTCTTGAGGAAATAAACCTTAAATAAGGAGACTCTTGAAAAATTAAAATCATAATCCCATAGAATATTATGAGAATAAGGAGACTGTTGATATGATATACCAAAGGGAAGTACATACACCACATGTAATAAGTAAGTGGTAAATAGGGAATATATCTCCTAAAAGATAAAGTGAGATGATAAAAATCATTTTTACTTTGGAAATTAGAGTTCTTTCATAAAATCCTTCATATTTTCTAGGAAATCTTTTTGAAAAAAATGAATATCCTAGAAAATAAAATACTAGGACATCAAAATTATATTTTAGGCATAAATGATGTCCCACTAAAGTGAAATCATGTAAAAAGAGTTCTTAAGATTATTCAAAACTAAATCATTTCAGAGCATTTTAAGGAAAGTATTAAAGAGAATTTTAAGTTGGAAAGACACGTTTGTTCTATTAAATCCAAAAATGATTCAAGATCAATTTTCATGATAAAATAACTTTTTTATAAAAATAATGGTTGCTTAAAGCTGATTTGGGTGTACACTTGAAAATGGGTAATAATTCTAAAAGCTCCCTTGAATCAGGTGTAACACCCCAAGATTCTGTAGTACGTTTCCCTTTGAAAAATGCAATAGCTTGCATTGTACAAAACTTCGAGATTCTAACACATCCCGACCCATCAAACTAGCAGTTATGAATAGTAATACCCAGTTTTTGGAATTTTATAAATTTTGCCTTTCAAAATGGACTTCATTTTTTGGGTTCAGAATATCAAAATTAGATAAGGGTGACTTTTTGGTATTTTTCTGAAAATAGTCAGTTTTTGATGAATAGTGAAAATTCTAAATTTTAATTAAAAACAAATTTTTTAATAAAAAAAAATTATAGTGCTAAATTATACTATTTAGTGGGTTTTTAGTAAAATTTGAATATATTTTAACCCTTTAATCTAATTTTGGTCATTGGATTTAATTTCACATTTAAAATGGACATAAGAAAGTGTAAATATTTTGATAGTTTTTATTTTTTAAAAACACGCTTTTTTGTTTTGACAACAGGAATTAATTTTTAATTAATTTCTGCCAGTTATGTGTTTTTAATTTAGAAAAATGGTTTCCATATTTTGAATCATGTGGTAAAAATTGTTTAAATTTGTACCTTTTATTTTTAGACATTAGGAATATTTACTTCAATAAATATTTTATTTACCCCGGTTGAAGGGGTAAATCCAGTAAATAAGGTTAAAAGATAATATTATAATAATATTAAATTAACTTAACACGTATCCTAACCCTATTGTATGATACATTTCAGATCATGGGAATCCTTGGGTCGATTTTGGGACCCCCCGGAGCCACTTGGATGTGATAATGGCATTATATATTAAATAATTTAAAGTATAGACAAAAATAACAAAAGAAAATATATTTTAGTAAAACAATTTTTATATAAGGTTAAATAATTGATATATTCGACTATAAATAGTAATTAGAAATATAAAAATATTTCATACCTCCTCATATTTTATTTAATATTTTTAGACATAAAATAAATATATTTATTTTTGACATAATGATGACGCCGTATTTTCCTTATTAATGAATGAATCAAATAAATGGTATTATAGATGTTAAAATAAATATAATTTGAAAGGTTTGATGCCATCCACGAATTTTATAGGTTAATGTGACATTTTAGGATTGATTACATGATTTTTTTTAGGTCATAGTGCTGATATGAATTAAAAAAACAAAATGCCAAATAGTGTCAAAATTGACATAAACGGGTTTTTTAAACAAATATTATATTATAAATTGATATCCTATTCCTAAAAATCTATGGTTTAGAGAAAAGACTTATATAATGATATGTGTATCATTAATTAACCACTTGGGGTTCTCTTGGAAGTATATAGTATGTTTATTAACCATTTAATATAAAAATACACAGAGACATGGTAAATGTCAAACTAATTAAGTAAGAGTTAAATATAAAATATAAGATTAATATAGTGACCCAAAACTGTCTAAAACCTATTGTTTGAGTGTTTTTAGACCCATCCCTACCTTATCCTATAAATAATTCATTTTGGAGCCATTAAAAACGGAAAATTATTTTATTATAATATAATATTTCTAGATTTTCCGAAGGTGCCCCTCACCCTGCTTATAAAATGGCACTCCCATTTCTCTCTAATTCACACATTAAAACCAATTTGGATAGGCCAAAACCTGCCCAAATACCCTCTCAAATTTCCTCCATTCATTCTAGAGGCCTTAATATAGTCAGAAATCCAACCTAAGAAGCCCTTTTCGTCAAATCAATTTGAAAGACCCGAAGAAGAGGTAAATATTTCATCACCTCTTTCAAGTTCCTTTCTTCTTCCACTTCCTATTTATTTGTTGTTTCTATTATAAATTAATAAATCCAGTATCTTCTATATAATGTGATGTTATTATAAATATGGTACAACCATATTCATTATTCTATCCATCCTTTGAATGACATGTCACCATACGTGCGTACGTACGACTTACCGTCTCCAAGTCGTGGTGTAATTGTTATTCAATACATTATTATTTGGATGGGTATAATAATGATGTGTAATTGATGTAAATAATAGATATAACATGATAATTATTCTGTATATATGATATACCATCCAATTATATATTATTTTAATATCAAAATAATGAAATTGACGCTCGTGCGTACGTACGGATTATAGTATCCACGAACACGATGAGATTCATTCCCCGTCGTATCCATTCATGACTAATTCTCATTTGATTATTAAATGTAATGTTTAAAGACTTAATATAATTCTGGATATGAATACGATACATCCCATCTCTAACAAATATGACTCACATAACAAATAATATAAAGGAAAATGAATCCATTAACACCCGAAACGACGACAATACTAAGATATTATTAACAAAGCAATGTTAAAAGATCATATATGATATCATATTAATGCATATGATTACTATATAATTTAATAACAATTATTACACCAGTATACAATAGTTTAACCTAACCTTGACCAAGTAAATGTACAAGTTAAGGGTTAATTTCACAATCTCTTTATTATCTGAGGTTGTTTGTACGTAATTATCTATTGGGACCTCTTTATCAACCACTTCCCTATTTCTCAAAAATGTATTTCAAAACAATATTAATACTTACTATACCATGGGTTAAAGTCATTTATACACTTATTTTACCTTATATGTTTTGAAAGGAATCTTTCTGTCATTTTCCAAACAAGGTACTTTATGTCCTTTTTGACAAAATTAAGGTAAGAATGTTTTTTTAACTTATACGGTGGGCGCAGCTATTTTAGGTAACTATAACATCGTCAAAGTTTCTCTTACAATCTTATAAGAATATTTTCAAAGTAAATGTTTTCTTAAATTATTTCAAAATAGAAATAGATATTTCTTCAAAAAAAGGTTTTGATTTCATCTATGACAACATTTTTTGTGAGATTTTAAGCTTATTTGAAGTTGATTTATTATGATACAAAATTCCATATTGTATTGAAGGTTTTTTGATATGTTTGATTGTGGATGTGTTATTGTTACCCCATTCATGGTATTTGGATAAAGTATTTACTTTTCATATGATAGTTTTAATATGAATGTTTATGTTATGTTTAAAATTTTTCATATGAGGAACGCGTTGGACTTAGTACGTGACGGGTGGAGCCCGCTATAGCTCCTCGATGAATTGGTAGGTCTCATGAGACAAGCTAGTGTCTTGGAACAAGTCCTTTCAAAATATTATTTGTAGTCTTGGCACAAGGCCTTGAATATGTGGTTATGAAAGTATGGAATTATGAATTCCATCATTATAAAAGTAGCTATTGATCTTGTATGTGATTATTTGACTAGTAGAATATCCATGTGAGTAAGTAAATGGAATTATTTTGATATATAATTTCCATATTATGATGAATTTTATGTTGAAAAGGCTTTTGTTTTAGTTTTATACATCTCCTTAAGTGTTTATGCTTATTTATGAAAGCTTATGCTATATTGTTATCCTCAATGAGCATTTGAGGTCACCCCTTTCTATGTTTTATTATTACCAGGATGCAAAAAAGTATATTATGACTGACCAGTGGGGATAGTCTATGGGATCTCAGTGTTTTCTATAGAAACAATATTGTTGTAGTTTTCCATTTTATGATGTAATGTAAACCTTATGAAAGTATCTAGTACTTCCAAGGCTACTAAATTAATCGATCTTTCGAGACTTGATATTTTGTGATCATGCCAATGATACGTAATAACACACCTAATTTGGGCTTCTAGGTTCGGGGCGTTACAGTTGGTATCATAGGTAGTTTAGTACAAATCATGGAATCTAGATTTAGATAAACTCTAATTAGAGAACATTACCTTAAGATAGACTTTGAGGATTAGTATAGAAGAACTTCCTAGAAATTTTTTATTATAGATATTTTGTGAGTTTTCCATGAAATACATCCCTTTCTGGATATGAGTAGGTAGAGGAAGCTCTGGAAGAAATGTTCCTATGGGTAAAACCCGAAAAAACCGCTTTGAGCTAGACTCGAACGGGAACTGGTGCACGACAACGGGCCTTGCTGCACTCTTGGTTACGACACTCCTGGGGGATATGCTTAGGATAATTATCATTTTATTGAAAAACCATGATGAAGGGTTTATGAGTATATACTTTCTCAAAGAAATCATTTTTATGATTCTGGATTATATCCATAAACTGTTCAATTTATGTTAAGTGTTTTATAAGTTTGGATTTATATATTGCGATTCATAAACTAATCTAGTGTATTCCATTGTTTAGAAATGGAGCCTAGAAGAATAAATGGAAACCGTATCAATGCACAAACTCCATATAGGTATTTCCCTCTTGCTCAATATAATTATAGTGGAGTCGGTGATACAACTGGTGCTGATCATCTTATTAACATACCAGGACAACTCACACAGGTTACGAATAATAACCTTACCCGTATGAAGCACCCTGATCCACAACGTGAAGGATCAATGTTAGACCTATTCAGGAGGAAACAACCACCAGCATTCAATGGGGGTACAAATCCATTATCAGCTAAGAAATGGATAAATTCCTTAGAGAAAATATTCCATGCTTTGGGGAGTAGCAAAAGGGAAAAAATTGTCCTGGCAGTTTATCGCCTCACTGGAGATGCTGATCAATGGTGTTTATTGATTCAAGACAAAAATGAAGATGATGAAGTATCAAATATATAATAGAGGGAGTTTAATGTTTTTTTTGAAAAATACTTTCCTCATGATCATCGAGCGGATATGGAAAGACAATTTCTGAGTCTGAGGAAAAAGGAGGATGAGAATGTCACAAAGTATGAAGCCAACTTTACAACCATTTATCTGTCGAGTATTAGTATCACAATCCTTCTGATCATACGATGCTATTGTCTCATGTTCTATCAATACAGAAAAGGAATTCTCTAATTCCTATGACTTTAAAGAAAATCAAGAGAATAAGAGATCTTTTGAACACTATGGGAAAGGAAATAAGGAAATAGGGAAGAAGGAATGAATTGAATTTCCACCCTGTGATAATTGTGGAAGGAAGCACCCTTGAGCCTATCTAAAAGGAAAAGGAATATGCTAAAAATGTGGACATAAAGGCTACATTGATGGTAATTGTAAGGGAAATTTAGACGATACCAATGTTCAATGCTACAATTGCAGGGAGATGTAACATTATGAAAATGAATGTCCTAAGAGTTAGGGAAACTTCACTTAGAAAAGGAAAAGGGATCAAGGCCAAGATTATGTGATCACTATTGTTGAGGTTGAAGCCCCGAAAGACATGGTGCATGGTAATTTAATGGTTTCCTCAAGTTTTTCCAATGATTTATTTGATTCTAGATCATCGCATTGTTTCATATCTTCCATGTTTTCTATGAAAATTAGATATTTCCAATTTGATTTAACATTAGAGTTATCAGTCAAAACTCCTAATGGAAGTATCATTGATACAATGTTTTGTGAATCAGTTCCCATTAGGGCATATAAATTTTCTTTATCTACTGATATCATCATCATACCCATGATTTAATTTTATATAATCCTTGGTATGGATTGGATTTCATACCATGATGCAAAAATTTATTGTAAGAAGAAGAAGGTTACTATTTTTGATGACGATGATAAAGAACACCTTATATTTAGATAAGAATCGTCACCACCAAATTCTTATCTAGATCCACCCCCAGTTTCTCAACATAATTCAATTATTGGGGGGGGGGGATAGAATGAAATAAATGTGGGTGAGGAAAATAATATTCAAATAGATGATTTACCTATTTTTAAAGAGTATGTTTATGTATTTCCAAAGGATTTACCTAGACATCCTCTAGAATGAGAAATTGTGTTTTCCATTGATTTAATTCCTGGTTCAAGGTCCATATTGAATACCCCTTATAGAATGGCCACTGTGGAATTAGTGGAACTAAAGAAAAAACCAGAGGAATTGAGTAATAAGTTATTTATTCTCCCTAGTGTTTCCCCATGGGGAGCCCCTGTCATTTTTGTTAAGAAGAAAGATGGATCTATGAGGGTGTGTATTGACTATAAGGATATCAATGCTATAACAATAAAGAACAAGTATCCCCTACCTCGCATTGATTATTTATTCAACCAACTTCATGGAGCTCAATACTTTTCAAAGATTGAACTTCGATCTGGATATCACCAGTTGTGTGTGAAGAATGAAGACATTCTAAAAACAGCATTTCAAACTAGGTATGGGCATTACGATTTTACAGTAATTCCTTCTGGATTGACTAATTCACCCTCTGTATTTATGGATCTAATGAATAGATCTTTAAAGGAATGTCTTGATGAATTTGTAGTGGTATTTATTGATGATATCTTTGTATACTCTAAAAGCTTTGAAGATCATGAAAATCACTTGCGCATTATTCGGAAGACTCTTAGAAGACATGAATTATATGGGAAGTTTAAAAAGTGTGAATTCTAGCTTCAGGATATTTCTTATCTTGGATATATTGTCTCTAAGAATAGAATCTTCATTGATCCTTCTATGAGAAGAGCAGTCCAAGAATTTCCATCACCAATGAGTGTAATTGAGGTATGATGTTTGATTGGTTTAGCAGGTTATTATCGGCGTTTCATCCAGAATTTTTCCTGATTGGCTAACACATTAAACAAAATCACACATAAAGGGGTTAAAGTTTTTTGGACAAAAGAGTGTGAAATTTTTTTTTATGAACTGAAGAGAAGATTATTTAATGCTCCTATATTGACTCTACCATCGAGGAATGATGGGTTTGTTATTTATAGTGGTGCATCAAAGAAAGGACTTGGTTGTGTACTTATGTAGAATGATAGATCTATTGCATATGCATCACGAAAGCTAAAAATTAATGAGAAAAACTATCCTACTCATGATCTTGAGTTAGAAGCTGTAATTGTTTCTTTGATGATTTGGAGACACTATCTCTATAATGAAAAATGTGATATTTATTCTGATCACAAGAGTTTGAAGTATATTTTCTCACAGAAAGAACTCAACATGAGGCAAATACGTTGGCTTGAACTACTCAAGAATTATGATTTCATGATACAATACCACCTATGGAAGGAAAATAAGGTGGTAGATATTTTGAGTAGAAAAGATAAGGAGTTTTGAACCAGATGAGAGTTTAAAGAGATCCTATTTTCATCGATCTAGTAAAGATGGATATAGGAATAACGATGGAAGGTGAAACATTAATTCTTTTTCAAATGGTTGCCAAAATATCTTTACTAGAAAAGATAATTTTTTTTCAAATTAATGACGAGGAGTTTCAAAAAAAGATTAAAGCTGTGAATGATGGGAGATTGAGTGACTTTGTGTATGAAGATGGAATTTTAAAAACTAGGAAGAGAATTTGTGTTCCAGATATACCTGATCTAAAAAGGGAATTTTTGGATGATGCTCATAGTTCCAATTTCTCTATACACCCTAGTTGCACCAAGATTTATAGGGATTTGAAGGAACATTTTTGGAGGTACAACATGAATAGGGATATTGCTGATTTTGTGTCAAGATTTATGGTTTGTCAATGTAGAGACCCGAAGCTTATCGTACATGGACATTACATTACTTTTGCGGAATACTTAGTACATAACAAAAACACACACACACAAGGATCGTAATAGTTTAGTGTCTTTGGAAACTCGGAATATAATCTTCTAATCGTGGTGAAAGATCTTCAAAATCTCCCATAAAGATCTTCCTTTTTTTTACCTAAAACCTTTCTTTATATCCTGGGGAAAAGAAAACATAAAAGGGTGAGCTCAAATGCTCAGTAAGGGTAAACAAAATAAATATCAATCACATCATATACATAAGCACATAACTTTTGGAAAATCTTAACCTGCAAAAGAGATCATAATTTCATAACATGGGGTAAATCATGGCAGTGAAATGTAATCACAATAATCATAACTTAAAACATGAAACTTTGTGGCATTCACACATAATCATAGAGAATCATTTCTTGTTAGTCAAGACTCATTGTCAAGACTATATTAGTGGACAAAGTCCCTTTCTGAATCGAGTAACCCTCGTTTCAGTCCTGTTTCACTGAACCGGTATAACCTACCATTCCAGCCCTGTCTATATCATGAGATATAAAATCTTTACCCAATGCATTGGAGGGAGATATAGGTCCCACCCATCTCATAATGATACCATTCTTATGTGTGCCACAAAATCATAAATCATACATCATTTCATAACCCATGTAATAAAAATGGGATTCTTAAACAACATGACATCATAAAACCATTCATATAAGATAAAGGAATTCATAAACATAATTCCATCACAACATAGTCAAATCAATGTAAAAATATGGATAGAAACAGAACCCTTTATTATCTTATATGGAAAATAATTTTGATAAAACACTTGGAATGAATTCTTGAGGAAAATATCCTTTCTTCTTCAAAATCAATTTCTTTTCACAAAACATCATGCAATTTTAAAAGAAAGAGATTTTATTAAAAATAGTCATGAAATATTTTGGAGGAAGCATCATGAAAATAAGGCTTTATAAAACCATAAAAATCCGTTCATTCCGTTTAAGTTAAAAAAAATTCTTCGTACTTTTGTCGGAAAAGTCAAAAAGTACCTCGTACGAAAAACAAAAAAAGATTCCTTTCATATCCTTTACTAAAAACTCATCGAAGGGTAAAATTGGATTTAAACAATTGTAGGTGGATGGAAATAATATTACATATTGAGGAAACATGGATGTGGATAATAAAATACACCTCAGTAAATTTCAAAGTATAAACAATCTCGGATAAAAATGAGATTGTGATATTTCCCTTACCTTAGGTCCGACTTGCTTTGTAAGTGTCCGAACCTCCTGTATAATGATTTAAATCATGTTATTGACTTATTACAGAATCATATTCATTGTTATGATATCATATATGGTTCACTTATGACATTATATTACCCGTTCTTTTGTAAATTCCATGTTAAAGAAGCGTTTTGGGTAAAATCGTTTCATTTATCGTAGGTGTTTTGACTTGTTGTTCTTGACATCATTATTACTTATATCATGATTTACTTACTTCCATTATATAAAATATGATTTATATATCATATATATTCAGTATATATATATATATATAATAGATAGATAAATAAAATGAAAAACGCCGTTCATGGAGACGGTAGTCCGTACGTACGCATGAACGCTGTTTTACTTTCCTTATTGTCTTGAAATGGAAGTAAGTAGATGAAATAAATATATATATATACATAAATCCAGTAGCTTTATAATGTCATATATTTCATTATTATTTCTTATATATACTTTATAATCATTCTTAAATGGTTAACATGGAGAATGAATCTCATCGCGTCGTGGAGACGGTAGTCCGTACGTACGCACGAGCGATGATATCATTTCCATAAATATTGAACTGAATTGAAGTGGATTATACAATATATCAGAATCAATATGATGTTGTAATAACTATGTATAGTTATTCTTTACACCATTATACCCATCCATGTAAGGTGGTGGTGGAAAATAGATTACACCACGGCGTGGAGACGGTATTCCGTACGTACGCACGCGTGGTGATTTCTTTTTCCGTAGGATGGATAGATAGTGAAATAGGGTTGTTTCATATTTATAATAACATATCAGTATATGAGTGATACTGATGTTATTACTTCATAATGAAACAACCTAAGAATAAGTGGAAGAAGAAATAAAGATAAAAGAATTGGTAACGGTAATTACCTCTTCTTTGAAGCGCCTCTTTGAGACCTCCTCTTAGGGCACTAGAATTGGTCTTTGAGGAAGACCAGAACCTCTAGGATGTTGCTAGGGAAGTGGAGAAGAGATTTTTCCAGGGGTTGGCCGAGCTTGAGTGCTCAAATTGGTGTGAGGAGGAAGGTGGAGGAGGTGTCCTTTTATAAGGGAGGAGAGGGGCACCTTAGGAATTCTTAAAAATATTAATTTATAATAAATCTAACCCCACTTAAAAACCTCCAAAAATGAATCATATTCGAAGATTAGATGAGATAGGGTTGTAATCTAATCAACCAATCAAATTTAGACATGTTTGGATATTATTTTAAACCTTATCAATTAGATTTAACTCTAAGTTAAATAATTTAACTTTTACCGTGTCTTTTTGTTTTCTTTCACTATATGGTTAATACACTTACTATAACATGCCAAACTAACCCCAAATTGTTTATTATTAATATATATATCCTTATCTAAGTCATTTGGCCGAACCTTAGATTTTTAGGAATAAAATAACAATTAATAATATATTATTTGATTTAAAAACTATTTTGTGTCAATTTTGACACTATTTGATATATGATTTTTGTGAAAGTCATAACAGAATTAAATGTTCGAACCAAGTTGATTAAATCAACATTAATATATCATAGTAACCTAGAAAATTAGTGGAATTCATAAAAAATCTCAAATTACATTTATTTTGGTGATTATAACATCAATTATGTCAATATTTCATTAAAAAGATAATTACTGCATCATCGTTGTGTCATAAATAAATTAAATTATTTGACGTCTAAAAATTACAAATAAAATACCATCATGTAGGAAATCTTTTTATCTTTCTAATGAATATTTACAATCGAATTTATCTTATGTATAACCCCATATTAAAAATGATTTACTTATTAAACTTTGATTTTTACTATTTTAACCCTTCTTTAAATAAATTAATAATAAATGTCCTAATCTAATCCAAGTGGGCCTAAATGGTCATATTTTATTCCTAAGTTTGTTTTTGGTCGAATTACACTTGTCCAATAGAATTAGGACATGTGTTAGGGTAATAGTAATATCATATTTACCCTTAGTTACTCTATTTACTATTAACCACGGTAAAAAAAAGTAAAAAGTTACTATTCACCAAAAAATTATTTTCATCTCATTGAACCACATTTTAGTCCTTGATATTAACCGTGTCTCTCGGATTTTCGAAATTCCATTCACAGAAGCGGAAAAATTAAGTTTTATGAAAAATTCAGTTTTTTTAACTACCACTTAGTAGTTTCACTATTCATCAAAAATTGATGTTTTTCAGAACAATGCCAAAATTTCATCCTAAGCTATATTTCATATTCCGAATTCAAAAATGAAATCTATTTTACCAAATTCATAACATAGAAGTTTCATTAATTAATTTTATAATTAAATCCCGCTGTTAAAATAAATAGCGTGTTTTTAGGAAACAATATATATCAAAAGATTGACACTTGATTATGTCTGGTTTAAATGTGAAATTACAACCAATGACCAACATTGTATTAAATTGTAAAAATATATTCTAAATATACTTTAAAACCACTCAAATTAATAATTTATCACTATTAATTATTTCGATTAAAAAAGTTGTTTTTAATTATAATTTAGTAATTTTCACTATTCATCAGAATATGAAAGTTATCCGAAAAGTACCAAAATTTCACCTTAGGCTAAATTCGATACTCCGAATCCAAAAATGAAGTTCATTTTGAGAGCTAAAATTTCTAAAATTTAAAAAATGGTTATTACTATTCATAACGGCAAGTTTTAATAATATTTTAATAGCATATCATTGTTTCGTGAAACTCAGTATTACGTACCACACACTCTATCGAGGAAGGTTGCGATTGCGTGTAATGCAAGGCAAGTCAAGGATGCATGTTGTGCAAGCTCCTTTTGGTGTAGCGTACAACACAAGACATTAGTGAAATAAAAAAGAATATTTTTCATAAAATCTCAGGCTGTTACAGTCAACAAGTGAAAGATAAAAGGTAACAGCCTGAAGGAGTCTTGCAACCTCTTACCATACCTAAGTGGAAATGAGATAATATTATGATGGACTTTGTCATGGGACTTCCCAGGACTCCTAGAAGTAACGATGTAATATGGGACATTGTTAATCATCTTACCAAGTCAGCACATTTTCTTTCTATAAGAGAAGATTTACCACTTGAACGATTAGTAAGACTACATATTAATGAAGTTGTAAGACTTTATGGAGTACCCATATCAATTATTTCTGATCGTGATCCCCATTTTACAGCAAGATTCTAGAAAAGTGTTCAGATATCCCTGGATACTAAACTTCGTTTGAGCACTTCCTACCACCCCCAAACTGATGGAAAATCAGAACAGACTATTAAAACCCAAGAAGAAATATTGAGATCATGGTCACTTGACTTTCAAGGTATGTGGGATCAATATTTACCTATGGTAGAATTTTCTTATAACAATAGCTTCCATTCAAGTATTCATATGGCACTATATAAAGCATTATACAGAAAGAGATGTCGCACACCAACCTGTTGGGACGATGTTGGTGAAAGAAAACTTGTAGGCCTAGAACTTGTGGAGGAAATGATGGAAAAGGTAAAGGTAATTCAAAACCACAACAAAGAAGCTCAATGTAGGGAGAAGATCTATGTTGATAACCGAAGGAAGGATTTGGAATTTCAGGTAGGAGATCATGTTTTCTTGAAGGTATCTCCATGGAAGGGTGTTATACATTTCGGTAAGAAGGGAATCTTAGGTCATAGGTACATCGGACCTTTTGAAATTCTAGATCGAATTGGGAGTATAGCTTACTAGTTGGCAATGCCACCAAGTCTCTCCAATGTTCACGATGTGTTCCACATATCACTGTTGAGAAAATACATGCCTAACCCGACGCATGTACTCACCTATGAGGCATCCGTGCTGGAACCCAATCTGTCTTATTGTGAAGATCACGTCAAGGTTCTTGATACAAGAGATCAAGTTCTGAGAAACCGGACGACTCCTCTCGTAAAAGTTATATGGAGAAACCATAAGATGGAAGAGACAACATGGGAACCCAAGGAACTTATGATGAAGAACCACCCGAGTCTTTTTATGTAGTAATATTATATAAATTTATAGGATTTAATTATTTTAATTTGGGGAGAATGTAACACCCCATGATTCTGCGGTACATTTACCTTTGAATAATGCAATAGCTTGTGTTGTACGCAACTTCAAGATTCCAACATATCGCGGCCAATCAAACTAGAAATTATGAATATTAATACGCACCATTTGAAATTTTATCAATTTTATCTTTAAAAATAGACTTTATTTTTGGGTTCTCAATATCGAAATTAGCTTAGGGTGAATTTTTGGTATTTTTCTGAAAACAGTCAGTTTTTGTTGAATAGTGAAAAATACTGAATTTTAATTAAAAACAACTTTATTAATAAAAATAATTAATAGTGATAAATTTTAATATTGAGTGGTTTTTAAGTATAATTAGATTTTATTTTTACGATTTAATCCAATTTTGGTCATTGGATGTAATTTCACTTTTAAACTGAAAATAAGCAAGTGTCAATCTTTTGATAGTTATTTTTTCTAAAAAATACGTGTTTTGTTTTGACAATAGGAATTAATATTAAATTATTTTATTCCACTTATGTGTTTTGAATTTATAAAAATGGATTCCATATTTGGAATCAGGAGGTATAAATTGTGAAAATAGGCAACTTTTATTTTTAGACATTAGGAATATTTATTTCAGTAAATATTTTACTTACAATGGTTAAAGGGGAAAATCTTGTAAATAAGGTTAAAAAATAATATTATAATTATATTAAATTACCCTAACACATGTTCTAACCCTATTGGATGATACATTTCTGACAATGGTCATCCTTGGGTCGATTTTGGGACCCCATTGAGCCACTTGAAAGTGATAATGACATTATATATTAAATAATTTAAAGTAGAGACAGAAATAACAAAAGAAAATATTTTTTAATAAAAAATTTTTATATGATGTTATATAATTTATCTATTAAACTATAAATAATCATTAAAAATATAAAAATATTTCCTACCACATGATATTTTATTTATAATTTTTAGACATAAAATAAATATATTTATTTATGACACAATTATGATGCAATATTTTCCTGATTAATGAAAGAATCAAATAAATGGTATTATAGATGTTAAAATAAATATAATTTGAATGTTGAGATGACATAAAATAATTTTATAGGTTAATGTGACATGTTTGGATTGATAAGATGAATTTTTTGTGTAGTAATAATTCTGTTATAAATTTAGCATAAACAAAATACCAAATAGTGTCAAAATTGACATAAAAGAGATTTTAAAAAACATATTATATTATTAATTGATATTATATTCCTAAAAATCTAAGGTTTGGAAAAAAGACTTATATAATGGTAGGTGTATAATTAATGAACCACTTGGGGTTCTCTTGTAAGTATATAGAATGTTTATTAACCATATAATATAAAAATACAAAGAGACATGGTAAATGTCAAACTAATTAACTAAGAGTTAAATATAAAAGATAATGTTAATATAGTAACCCAAACCTGTGTAAAACCTATTTTTTGAGTGGTTTTAGATCCATTCCAATATTATACTCTAAATAATCCATTTTTTAGTGATTAGAAACCGAAAATTATTTTATTATAAATTAATATTTCTAGCTTTTCCTAAGGTGCCCCTCACCCCTCTTATAAAAGGGAACTCCCCCTCTCTCTAATTCACACATTCAAAGCCATTTGGCTCGGCCAAAACCTACCCAAATACCCTATCAATTGTCCTACCTTAATACTATAGGCCTTACTTTAGTCAGAAAGCCAACTTAAAAAGCCATTTTGATCAAATCAAAAAGAAGAACCTGAAGAGGAGGTATATATTTCATCAACTCTTTCAAGTTCCTTTCTTCTTCCACTTCCTCTTTCTTTGTTGTTTACATTATAAAATAATAAATCCAGTATCTTATATATACTATTATGTTATTATAAATATGTTACAACCATATTCAGTATTCTATCCATCCTTTCATTGACATGTCACCATACATGCGTACGTACAGCTTACCGTCTCCACGTCATGGTGTAATTGTTATTCAATACATTATTATTTGTATGGGTATAATAATGATGTGTAATTGATTTAAATAATAAATATAACATGATAATAATTCTGTATATATGATATAACATCCAATTATATATTATTTTAATATCAAAAGTATGAAATTTTCGCTCGTGCATACGTACAGATTACCGTCTCCATGAACACGATGGGACTCATTCCCCATCGTATCCATTCAAGACTAATTATCATTTGATTATTAAAAATAATGTTTAAAGACTTATTATCATTCTGTATATGAATAATATACATCACATACATTACAAATATGACTCACATAACTATGAATATAAATGAAAACGAATCTGTTAACACCTAAAACAACGATAATACTAAGATATTATTAACAAAGAAATGTTAAAAGATCATATATGATATCATATTAATGTATATGATTATTGTATAATTTAAAAACAATTATTTCACAATTATACAGGAGTTTAACCTACCCTCGACCAAGGAAAAGTACAAGGTAATGGTTAATTTTAGAATCTCTTTATTATCCGAGGTTGTTTATACATAATTATCTATTGGGACCTCTTTTTCATCCACTTCCCTATTTCTTAAAAATGTATTTCAAAACATTTTTAGTATTTTATAGAAAATTGGTTAAAGTCATTTATACCCTTATTTGACCTTATATGTTTTGAAATGAATCTTTCCGTCATTTTCCAAATAAGGTACTTTATGACCTTTTCAACAAAAATAAGGTAAGAATGTTTTTTAACTTATACGGTGGGTGTAACTATTTTATGCCATTATAACATCATCGAAGCTTCTCTTACAAGCTGATAATAATATTTTCAAAATAAATGCTTTCATAAATGAATTTAAAATAGAAAGGTATTTTTCTAAAAAAATTTTTATTTCATCTATGACCACATCCTTTGGTGGATTATAATCTTATTTGAAGTTGATTTATTATGATACAAAACTTCCATATTATATTGAATGGGTTGTGATATGTTTGACTGTGGATGTGTTATTTTTACACCATTCATGGTTTATGGATAAAGTATTGACATTTTGTATGCTAGTTTTAATACGAATGTTTTTGTTATGTTTAAACCATTTCATATAAGGAATGCATTGGACTTAGTATGTGACGGGTGGAGCCCGCTATAGCTCCTTGATGTATCGGTAGGTCTCATTAGACAAACTAGTGTCTTGGCACAAGGCCTTGATAAAATCGTATTTGTAATCTTGGAACAAGGCCTTTACTATGTGGTTATGAATGTCTAGAATTATGCATTCCATCATTATGAAAGTGGCTATTGATATTGTATGTTATTATTCGGCTAGTAGAATATCCATGTGAGTATGTAAATGGAACTATTTTGATTTATATTTTCCATATTATAATGAAGTTTATGTTGAAAAGGCTTTTGTTTTAGTTTTATAAATTGCCTTAAATGTTTATTCTTATTTATGAAAGTTTCTACTATATTGTTATCCATATTGAGCATCTGAGCTCACCCCTTTCTATGTTTTATTTTTTTGAGGATGTGAAGAAGTATATTATGACTGACCTGCAGAGATAGTCTATGGGATCTCAGTGTTGTCTATGGAGACAATGTTGTTGTAGTTTTCCACTTTATGATTTAATTTAAACCTTATAAATGTATCTATTACTTCCAAGGATACTAAAATAATCGATATTTCGAGGCATGATATTTTGTGATCATTCCAATGATACATAATAATGCACTGACTCTAGGCTTCTTGGGTCAAGGTGTTACATCAGGTTTGTATTTCCGAAATAATTTTGCAAGATCCTTTTAAAATGTGTAACTGACCACAAAATAAGGAAGGTTTCTGGTTGGTAAAAATATATAAAAAACTCACACAGATATTATTAGGAGTATATAATAATACAAAAAAAATTTCATAGAGTTATTTAGACAATGAAAGTAATCCGAATGATGATGGAAATTCGTGTGGAAAACCCTTACCACTTTGTAACCAAAGGATTCATTTGCCCCAAAATTAATAATATTAAAATGATACATTTAATACCATGAAAATACAAATATTCATGATATTTTAAATCAATGGGAAGTATAAATACACTACACACAAGTATTAGTATTGAATATGGAAAATCTCACAAATATAGAAGTGAGATGAAGAAACCCTTACCTTAAGTCTGAATGTGTTCCCCTCTTGAACTTAAGGTCCTATAATATGAAATTATACTAATTAATAACATAATTCAGAAACTATTATACATTTATTTAGTTTATCTTTATTCTTTTTAGTTCATTTATTCCTTTTGTGATAAGTTATTATATTTAATTCTGTTGTTCTGGAGTGTTCATTTTCATTATTTTCATAATCTGTTTACTTGCTCTTAATTAGTAGATTTCATGTGTAATGGATGTAAATATAACTAATTAAAATTAAATAATATTTATGTATATCCATAAGTGTTAATGGTCATTTATATCATTTGGTTTATATGGAATGAGGATGAATCATTTGATGACATATTAAGGACATTCACTTAGATTACATTAGCGGTATTTTGATTATTAGGATCTAGTTCGGTCATATGATTTAATATTATGTAAATATATTAGTTCGTGAATATTAATTTGGTTATAATACATATATTATAATCTGTTTCAACCCTAAAAATGGTTTCCTGACCAGTAATAAAGGAGAAATTGAATAAAAAAACATTGTCATCCATGAAGGTTATAAATTGGAACTCAGGGACGTTGATGTCGTTTATAAAAATAAAGAGAGGGAGTAAGAATATTGATGATGGTTTTTACATTAACATTATATAATTACAATATATATTTATATATATGGTACTGGAGTTATAATTATCATTTGAATAGAGGAGGAGAGAAGAGAAAAAGAAAATATATGAACATGAAAATAAAAGAAAAGATGAGAGATCCCTTACGAAAACTCGGCAGCCTAACTGCGTCCCTTAAGATTTTATAAAAGGAATTGATGAGATAAAAAGGGTATCTCATAATTTGGAAATCAAAAGGAATGTAAGATGAATACAAAATGTCAAACCCCAACCTATGATAATGGAAATTAAAAGAGATAACAAAAAAGAACTGTTGAATAAAAGGAGAGGGTGAAAGGTTCCCTTACCTTGTAGAGTAACACCTTGAACTAGAATGATGGGACCTTGGGGGCTTAATAACACCTTTTTAGGACTCCTATGGAGGTAAAAACACCAGAGATTCGAGAATGAGGGGTTTGTAATGAATGAAAATGAATTGATGACTATGTATTTATAGTAAAAGAGAGAGAATTTTTATTAATTAAAAAAGACACCTCATTAGTGGATTTTGTAAAACCATGGGCATTCCCATGGTATCTACCCATTTTATCAGCCACTTGGGATAGGTAATATCCTATTGTACTATAAAAAAGTCTACCAGACTTTTATATAAATTTCTATGTCATTATGATATCATTAAACTACAGAAAACTCAAAACTATATATTTATTATTGTTGAAAAAATTAAGTATTTTAGAAAAATCCAAAAAATTCACCCTAATCATTTTTCAATGTGTTGAATTAAAAAATTAACCCTATTTTTTGAGAATAATTTTCTAAATATTTTTAATTTAAATTTTAATGAAAAGCATAATTTATTAAAAAAAATTACTTTAAAACAACAACTCATTTTATAAGACCTCGATAAATCAATCAAGGTCCTCTAAAATTTTCTTATAATTATAAGAAAATAATGTAACAATTTGTGATATAATTTTCTGAAAATACATTTCTATTTTTAATTATTAAATTAATCAGAAACATTTAATTTAAATATTTATGTCACAAAAATACCAATACTTATACAATGATCATTTTTTCACTTTTAAGATGTATAAATTGTATTAATATATTCATGGGTGAAGTTTCTAATTTTTATATGATTTACTATTCATCACTATTAATCACTATTAATAGGGTTATGTCACTATTCATAAGGGTGTGTTATTATTCACCAAAATTTAAGTTTGTTTTATCATACTCTAAATATCTTACTGAACACAACCGTGTATGTAATTTTTTCCAAATTCAAATCACAGAGGTGAAAAAATCATGTTTACGTGACTAGGTTATAAAAAAGTGGTGATTTTTAGAGAGTCATTATTTCATGAATTCTATAATAAATCTATTTGTAAATTCTTAGGGTGTAACATTATTCCCTCATTAAAAAATCATATCCTTGAAATTTGAAATTGAACTTCGAAAAGTAATGGTTGATACTTAAAAGTACCCTTGTGGTAAAACCACACAAAGAATATAGTTAAAATATTCTATTAATAAGGGGGAAGGGGAAAACATCGGTTACTACAAAAAAAACACTCTAATTGGAAAACATGGTCAAATAAGAATAACGAAACCATCATATAGAGACATTAAACTCTAAAACCCATACAATGATCAACCTAAACAATTTCATAAATTTTTAAAAATTACAAAATATAATTATTCAACACATTGTAATGAAGAACTCTAAATTTCCAAGATGAACTTTTCATTAACCCCTAATCAACAAGAATCAGCTCTAAAATTCACATTCCAAACATGTGAATAATATCATCATGTATCCTCTTGGAAGATGGTAATAACTTGAATTACCATAAAAACCACATTGGAAACATGCATTCCTCTATATTCCTTAAGTAAGATACATGTTATTGGATATATTCCTTAAATCCTAAAGTGATGTAAACTCTATCTATGATAGCATAGACCACTTCTTGACAAGTCAATAATTAGTTCCAAGGTATTCAGTACTGATATGAATTAATCATTTCTTTATCATTATCTCAACATGATATATATATATATATATTAATGGTGGTCTTTCCCTCGATCATGTGTTTTCTAAAAAGTTTAACTTTCTACTGAATCACTTTTCTATTGTACCATTCACTATATGACTTGAAATACTTAATGAAATAGTATTGTATTTCAATCCTTATAAATCTCATAATTCAAACAACCATTACAATACTGAAAAAATATTTAAATGACATGATTCTTAACTAGGAATATTAATCATTCTACTTCATATATGGAAGCATCAAAACTTGATCTTTATCCAAAATCATCATTTGGGGTATATTCTTTTGATGCTTGGGACATTGATTCACATAGTGTCCCATCTCCTTGGAGTTGAAGCATTGAATACAGGGAAATTATATCCTTATCTTGTAATTATGAGTATGGTGTCCTTCTTCCCCACACTTGAAGAAAAATTATTTTCCTCTCAATCATATACCAAAGTGTTTCCTTCCACAATTATCACATGTGGTAAAATAAATCTTTCAATTATTCCCTTTATCCATGTTTTTCCCTACCATCCTCTTCTTCTTTTTCTTCCCTTCTAAGCCACATGACTCAGAGATGTCTTTACATACCTTTTTAACAGATGATACTATTTCATCATCTGATGAGGATACTTGGGAGAAAATCTTACTTTTAAATGATGGCTTAAGTCCATCAAAGATATGATCATTCTTACTCTTCGCATCTCATACATTGGAGAAGTTCTCATTTCTTCTGCTAGGTGCCATTTATAATCAGTTCCATATTATATATTAGCTGGTATCATTATGAACTCTCTATGACTCTAAACATGGTATATCACATAGCATAAATTTATGCATCATAAATACTAGAACCATTTACAATGGTTACTTTTGGGGAAAAAAATCCTTCATAATGGTGGGAAAAATAAAATCGGAATTATCCAAAGCATATCCCTTGGGAGTGTCAATACTAAGGGTGTAGCAAGGCCCGTTGTCGTGTACCAGGATACCTTGAGTCAAACCTGAAACTCCTTGTAATAGTTTTCACTCAAAGGTACATCTGTTCCAGAGACACCTCAACATGTTTGTATCCAGAGAAGGATGTATTTTTTAGAAAGATCCCCATAATCAATTCCTTACCCGGAGTCTAAGATGTTCTTGTATGTTTATCCTCAATGAATATCTTAGGGATTTGTTCCATAATCTATGTTTCCTAATTATAGTTTCCATGTTTTCTACTAAACATCCTTTAATACCAACTTTAAGGACCTGTCACTAGTTTCCCAGATCTAGTGCCTTATTTTTATACATTGGCATATAAACAAGGAATCAAATCACGAAAGAATTGAGTAGTTTAGTAGTTTTTCAAATCTAGATACATACATAATTTCATAATTAAAACAAGAAAGGAAAAAAATATTAATTTATTCCATTAGAAACATCCATTCCTTATAGATTATACTTGCAAGTCATTCATTATTTACTTCTTCATATCCTGGGAAAATAAAAGATAAGAAAGGGGTGATCTCAAACATACAGTAAGGGTAAGCAATACAAGATAACAAATATAAACATTAGGAAATTTGAATAACTAAAAACATATGCCTTTAACAAAAACATGAACACATTATGGTAGGAATATGAGCTGAAAAAATAATTCCATAAATAAAACATAATCATGGGTATACTACTAGTTTAAAAACCACATGAACTTTCAATCACTAGCTTTATAATGAGAGAAGTGAATATTCCAGACATTCTCAAAAATTTATTCAAGTCTTAGGCCAAGATGTATAAAATTGATTTAGGCCTCAGCCAAATCAATATATCACATTGGGAGAGGCCTCGACCAATTCCACGTCCATTAGTCTATGGAGACCTACCGATGCACCGAGGGTCTATAATATACCCCATTTGACACATACATAGTCCAATTCAATCCTTATATGTATATTAAGTCCTATATTCAATGTTCCCCATACCACTTTAAATATTTAAATTTTGTCTTTTATTCAACGTGTACTATACAACTTTGAATAATTAAATGTCACTTATTTATTGTGTACCATACAACATTGAATAATTAAATTCTTAATTCAGAAGTTAACAAACTTTCACAATCCATTCCATAAAACATGGTGGATACTATCATAAGTGATAAACCTCAATGAAATAAAATATTCAACAAAGTATGTGGACATAGAAAGATATATTTTTAAATGATACAATTGACAAATTCTTGAGGAAATAATCCCTAAACATTCCAAAGTGTACCATACAACCTTAAAACATTGAAATCATAATCCCATAGAATATTATGAGAATAAGGAGATTCATGATATGATATACCGAAGGGAATTACATACACCACATGTAAGAAGTTAGTTGTAAACAAGGAATATATCTTATAAAAGATAAAGTGAGATGAGAAAAATCCTTTTTTACTTTGGAAAGAAGAGATTTTTTAGAAAATCCTTTTTATTTTCTAGGAAATAATTTGGTAAAAATGAATATCCCAAAAAACAAAATACTTGGACATTGAAATTATATTTTAGTCATAAATGATGTCCCACTAAAGTGAAATCATGTAAAAAGGGTTCTTAATATTATTTAGAACTATATCATTTTAGATCATTTTAAGGAAAGTATTAAAGAGAATTTTAAGGTGGAAATAAAAGTTTGTTCTATTAAATCCAAAAATGCTTCAATATCATTTATTATGAAAAAATGAGTTTTTTTTATAAAAAATGATTGCTTAAAACTGATTCTGGTGTACACTTGATAACGTGTAACAATTTGGAATGATCACTTGAATCTTGTTTGTATTTCAGAAATAATTTTGAAGGCTTATATTAAAATGTGTTGGTCACTATAAAATAAGGAAGGTTTCTATTTAGTAAAAATATATAGAACACTCGCACATATATTATGAGGTGTACATAATAATACACAATAATTTCATAGTGGTAATTAGACAATGAAAGTAACCCGATTGAATATGGAAATTCAGGTAGAAAACCCTTACCACTTTTAATCAAATGATTCATATGAAAAAAATTTAATAATATTAAAATGATACACTAAATACCATGAAAATAAATATATTAATGATATTTTACATCAATGGGAAGTATATATACACCATACACAATTATTAGTAGTGAATATGGAAAATCTCACAAATATGGAAGTGAGATAAAGAAACCATTACCTTAATTCTGAATGTGTTCCCCTCCTAAACTTAAGGTCATGTAATATGAAATTATACTAATTAATAAATTAATTAAGAACCTATTATACATGTATTTAAGGTCATGTATTAATTAATTATTTTCCGAATCAGTTCACTTTCTCTTAAGTAGTAGTGTTCATGTGGAATAGATGCAAATATATCGAATTGAAATTATATAATATTTATGAAAATATAAAAGTGTTAATGGTCATTTATATCATTTTTTACATATAATTAGGTTGAATCATTAAACTAAATATTATTGACATTCACTTAGATTACTTTAACGGTATTTTGAGTATTAGGAACTAGTTTGGTCACATGATTTAATATCATGTATATATACTGGTTCATGAATATTAATTAGGTTATAATACATATATTATAGTCTGTTTCAACCATTTAAATGGTTTCATGACTAGTAATGAAGGATAAATTAAAGAAAAAAATGTCGTTGTCCACAAAGGTTATAAATTGGAACCTCATGGATGTTGATTTCATTTAAAATAATATAGGGTGGGAGTAAGAATATTGATGAGGGTTATTCAATTAACATGCTATAATTATATTATATAGATTATACTATAGTTATCAGGGTAATTTGGAAAGATTATGTAGGGAGGGAAAAAGAAAATAGTTGAACTTGAAAATAAAAGTGAAGTTGAGAGATCCCTTATGAAAATTCGGCTGCCTAACAACATCTCTTAAAATTTCATAAAAAGAATGTTTGAGAGAAAAAGGGTATCTAATAATATGGACATAAAATGGAAATTATGATTAATACATAATATCAAACCCCAATATATGAGAATGGAAAGTCAAAGAGATAACATAAAAGAAGTGTTGAATAATAGAGGATGGTGAAAGGTCCCTTACATTGTAGAGTAACTCCTAGAACTGGAATGTTGGGACCTTTGGGGCTTAAGAACACCATGGGAGGACTCCTAGGGAGGTAAAATTACCAGATCCTCGAGGATCATGGATTTGGAATAATTGAAAATGAATGGATGAGTGGGTATTTATGGTAAAAGATAGAGATTTTTTTTATTAATTTAAAAAGACACCTAATTAGTGGTTTTTTTGTAAATCCTTGTCCTAGACAGTGATACTTGCCCATGTTATTAGCCAAATTAGACAAATAATATCCTATTGTACTATAAGAATGTCTAAAAGCCTTTTATTTCAATTATTATTTCATTATGATGTCATTAAACTACTGAAAACTCAAAACTCTATTTTTACTATTCAAAAAAAATTTAAGTATTTTATAGAAATCCCAAAAATCAACCCTAAAATTTTTTCAACATATAGAATTCAGAAATTAACTCCATTTTTTGAAAACAATTTTTGAAATATTTTTAATTGAGTTTTTTTTAAAAAAATTATAATTTATTAAAAAAAATCACTTTAAAATAATAACTCCCTTTATAAGACCTTGAGAAATTTGTGAAGGTCCTGTAAAATTATCTTATAATTAAAATAAAATAATGTAAAAATTTGTGATTTAATTTTATGAAAATAAATTTCCATTTAAAATTATTAAATTAATCAGAAAAATGTAATTTAAATATTTATGTCACAAAAATACCAATACTTATACTATGATCATTTTTTCACTTTTAAGATGTCTAAATTGTATTTATATATTCATGGGTAAAGTTTCTATTTTTTATATGATTTACTATTTATCACTATTCATCACTATTCATAAGGGAATTTCACTATTCATATGGGTATGTTACTATTCACCAAAAATTAAGTTTGTCTAATATGACTCTAAATATCTTACTAAACACAACCGTGTAAGTCAGTTTTTCAAAATTCAAATCACAGAGGTGGAAAAATTATGTTTACTTGACTAGGTTATAAAAAAGTGGTTTTTTGTAGAGACTTATTGTTTCATTCATTCTATAATAAATCTATTTGTAAATTCTTTGGGTGTTACAATGAATGTCATAATAATTGAAATAACTCATACAATTATATTTTAAATAGATTTTTCATTATCACAATATTTTTATAAAAAACCATAAATTTCATACATAGATATTATATCTTAGTAGATGATTATTCATTACATAACATAATGATCCTTAAAATAATCATATAGGTATAGTGAATTTGGAAACTTAGAAACACAAAAATATAGTTTATAAGAGTTCTATATCATCTCCCACTTAGTTCTTTATAGCTATCACCCTTCATATACATATCATAAATAAAACCTTTATTCATTCCTTAGGGAAAGGAACCATAAGAGTGGGAGAGATATTGTGCTCACTAAGTGTAAACAAGGAAGATATCAGTGATTAAAAAAATCATAATTTGTGAATAAGGGTTTGATAAAATGAGCATAACATTTGAAAACCATAAATTTCATATCAAAGATCATAACCTTGAGTAATAGAATAAATATTGGTAGTTCATAAGATATAAATCATAAAATAATCAAAGAACATAAGTTATGAGGACATAACATATGAATAAGACATGGGTTTTTGGAATAAAAATAAGAATAGAAAATAATTTCCTCAGTAGTTAGGGATCATTTCCAAGGTCATCATTGTGTAATTGGTTAACTCCCTAAACCATCATAGCGATCAAGGGTAACTCCCAAGAAAGTCATAATGGAAAAATTTACTTAATAAAACTGATTTATTTCCCATTCCTGTCTAGTTTTTCTCAATAGATACCAATATTTACATAATTCATTGGATGAAGATGTAGGTCCCACCAATCAAATAATTATATTCTTATATATATGTTATATAATATCATAAAACAATCATCATATCAGACCCCCTGAATATTAATGGGTTTCTTAAACATTTCATCATGGCGTTACACATAGAAAAGAATCATGTTTTATAAACATTTCAAATTTTAATCATAGAATAACCATTGTAAATGAAATAGTTTTCATAATTTTTTTTTTGCATCATCCTATAACGCATGGAAAAGTAACAGGTTTCATAAACATATTTTTATCATAAAAATATCCATATTGAGAAATAATATGGATTGTATTATTTGATAATATCCCCAATTAAGCTTAAGTACCATCACTCGATGTCATATTAGATGGAAAATGATTTTGAAATATAATATAAAACATTTATTGAGGAAAATATCCTTTCTATTTTGAATCCTCTTATTTAAAATAGTTCTTTTAAATAATATGTATATTTATTTATTTAATATAACCTTGTAAACTTTTAAAGGAATCATTAAAATCATTTAGTGTTCATGATGGAAGAAAATACCATTCATATTTTATGCATTGAAACAAAGATTCCTTTCGTATTTTTTTGAAAAAATTCCAAAGTTCCAATCCTAGAAAAGGAAAATAATGTTCAATTTAAATCAATTTAAAACACTAAAACATGGGTAAAAATTTATTTAATGAATAATTTTAGAGTAGTAAAAATATTTTTAGTAAACATTTATGTGGAATAGAAAGGATTTTCAACCGAAGAGAAAATAAATTCAGTTTTACATTTTTTTCGATACATGAGAATATAAAGAGAGGTAAATGAAATAAAGAAAATTAATTTATAGAAATAATCATAGGATAATAAAATTCATGAGTTTCATGGGAGGTATATCATAATTTTTAATCATTAAAAACTTAATCATAAACAATCTTGATAAACAATGAGATTCTAACATAAAACTTTTACCACTTTTGTAAATTTTGAATCATAAGCCCATGAAATAAATAAAGTTATATGGATATATATATATACCATAATTTTTATTATGAATCATAAAATTAATTCATGGGTATTATATACCCCACACAAAATAATCAAGTGGTGAATCTGGCGTGTGCCCCCTAGAAATAAAAGTTAGATAAAAATCCCTTGCCTCAAGTCTCAAATTTCGTCATACACATTAAAAAATCCTATATAATAAAAATATTTCAATTATAAATTTATTCCAGAACCATAATATATATATATATATATATTTATTACCATATATTATTTACATTTACCTTTAATCACCCATTCATTAACAAATCTTTGATATAATCACTGTTTGATGCAATAACTTCTTTTATTTTCATGTATAGTGTTGGTCCGTGTACCTTGATTATTTTTCCATAACATATAAAATTTTAATAATGATATTAATAAAATATATAATCATTATATACATGCTTATATTTATCCATAAAATTTATATATAGGAAAACAAATCACACCATTCATGGAGAAGATATACCGTATGTACACATGAAAGTTGTTTCCATTATCTTGATGCAATGAATAAAAAAAGGTCAAAAATATATCAAATTTAAATATTATTTTTTATTTCATATATATCTTATATACTCATTAATTATATCCTTATTACCATCCATGTCAAAATAAAATGATAAATGTATCACATCGCATTATGGAGGCGAAAGTCACACATATGTAGGAACAACATTGTTAATTTACAAGGGATTGGAATATAGTAAGGTAGAAGTGATATTATAATTATAAAATTATATTTATTTCATAAATATCATATTTATACTTTAAATTAATCATTATATCTATTTTTGAGAGGTAGTAATGGAAAATGATTTAGATCACTTCGTGAGGCAGTAGTCTGCAGTACACATGATCGCCAGTTTTGTTTCCCATTTGATGGAAGAGGAGATTGATATAGGTTATAAAATTAATATAATAATATCTTAGTATATGGTATATAATTATATTTTTATATAATGATATTTTTATAATCCTTTTAATGCGGTGAAAAAAAGAGATAAAATAAAAACGCTCGGTAACAAAAAAATACATATTCTTTAGACAACCACTATTGGTATCCCAAAAAACCTTCTTATGAGAGATTAATAATAAAGATAAGGCCTATAGGATGTGTTTAGGGAAATAAATAAGATATTGGGTTTGATATTATATGAATGAAAAGGGTTTTTGAGTGTGGATAAGAGAGGATATGAGGCATCGCTTTACTAGTGGTGGAGAGAACACACTTGGAATTTTTGAAATGAAAAGTTTATAACAAAGGTTTAAACATGAAAAATGGATCTAAAATTGATTATTATCGAACCTTAAATGACATAATGTCTAAATATGTACAAAAATAGTAATTTTATACGTTTTTATTTCATTTTGGTACTTGTTGTTTTAGTTTAAGCCCTAGTAAACCTATTTTAACATCAATTGAGATAATTAATTTTTATTGTATTTAGTATTCATTATGAAAAAATTAAGTTAGAATTATTATATAATATTAATTATGATGAATAAAAATATGAAATAAATTTTTATAAATTCAATTGATTTAATTGGAATAATTGAATATAATATTAGACCCACAATCATGATAAAAATGCCGTTTTTCAAAGTGAAAATTTTCAAAAGTATAAAAAGTTTTAATATAAAAATTAAAATTAAAATTGATTAAAAGGAACAAAATAAGATTATTTATAATATTATTGAATTAAATTTAGTTTAATATATTCTAAAATTAAATGTAACTTAATAAATGTTTTAAATAAAAAGGCATCTTTCAATAAAAATTACTATTTTTCATTATTAATAAAAAATATCCCTTTTTGAAAATTATTAAAAATTCACCATCAGCTAATTTTGACAGTTTTATTCAAAAAATAAAATAATGTTTTTACAATAATTTTTTATTAGTGTGAAAAATTAATTTTATTATTTGTTCAAAAAAATGAACAGAAATCATTTTTGATAATTGTTTTTGAAGCATATAAAGACTTTAATAAAAATTAAGTACTTATTTATAAATATAATTTCATTAACAGAATAATTTATAATTAATTTTCAAAATATTATTATTCATATTCATATTGAAAAGTTTAATGACATGGTAATATATTTCTTGTTTAAATTATAAAATCAATATTATAATATAGTTCGTTAAAACTCGATGTTGCGTGTAGTGAAAGCCGTCAAAGAAATTAAATTTATTTGAAAACATATTTTATAGAATCTCAAGGTGTTACTTTATACCCCCTTGATATGTATTTTCACTATAAATTCTATCACTTTGTAATAAAAACATGAGGATAATGTATCCTCATCATATCCTAAGGTTCTCAAGTTTCATCCTCAAGTTCGTGGTTTCTCCATAAAACCTTGACCTGATGAGTGGTCTTGTTTCATTTAAAATTTTCCCTATGATATATAAACTCCCCCATTTTCACTTATATAAAAGATCAAAATTTAGTGGAACAACCTCTAAGTTTATTATAAGTGAATGGCCCGATATGTACTATCTCAGGAGAGATACAAGGAACACACTGTGGGTTTGAGAGAGGTTCGATGGAAGTGTAAAATGGTAAGCAACTATCCCTACCTGATTTGGAATATTGAAATAGAAAATATAAATAGCCATAAAATTTAATTTCTTTATGAAACTCAAAACCTTATTTAAAGGATAAATTCATATAAATACATTCTCACTAACTTTAATCATTAAAAATATCATTTATTATAAAGATAGCTTTTGAATCAACTTTATGCTACCATTATGTGTTGCTGAATGACTCTGACATTCTCTGCCATTTCTTCAGCCAATTTTAGTCCCAATAGTTTTTTTCTACAGATTCAACCCAATGTATTGTATTTCTATAATTATTTCTATAGAGTTATTCATAAGGATCCATCCAAATGATTCATAGAAAAGATATTATTATAAGAACACTTTACTAGAGGAAGGTGTTAATCACAACAAAATTTTAAGTCAATTGAACAAGATGTCAACATGTCATTTAGAATCGAATTTTTTTTCAGACTAATTTTTTTTCGAAAATGATAAGTTGTACTGAAACAAAATTATATATGAAGAGTTTTCTAATGTTTTTCTAGTACATTACATTAAACCTCAAATCCAAATTATTTATAATAGAATGTGGAAATCCATGAGACATTACCAATTCATTAATTTATTTCCATATAAGTATACCCAGAGAGAAATAATCTCAGATAGAAATAAAATGTGTTATCTTTGTAATGTAATTGACTAAAACCCATATAGCATTGTTCCCTTTTAATGTTTTGGTGTGTCGAATAACAAAATACATCGTAATGTTTTTCCATTTGTATTCTCATAGGGGTAATGGTTATAATATCCCATTAGACTTCTTTCTCTCACCGTTAAATTTCTAACATTCCAAGAATTGAGATATAAAATCTAAAATATCTCACTTCATGCCATCCCTCCAGAAATACTCTTGCATATTTCTATACATATGTTTACTTTTGGGATAAATAGAGATTGAATAGCTATGATATTCTTCAAGAAACACATTTTTTTTAAATTTTGTATGGATAAAACACATATATGGTTAATAAGGGCTATCATTCCACAATAATCAAGGTTAAACTAAGGAATATTTCATACATTCTACTATAGATATATGTCTTCCTTCTAATCCTCTTTAATCTTCACTTAGATTAATGTTTGAAAAATTATTTACATAAGATAATATTTTAAACCTTTATTTGAGATATCCAGATCCATCCATTTAAAAACAATAAAAATTCGATCTTTTGTGATACTCAGCACAGATAATAGAGAAATAACCTTTCCACTCAAATAATTGGCCACATTGTTAACTTTATCAGGTTGGTAATGTATTGAGAAGTCAAAATATTTAATCAACTCCAACCATCTTCTCTAGTCCATATTCAACTATTTATGTATAGATATATACTTCAAACTCTTATGATTAGTATATATATCATACAATTTTCTATAAAGATAATTCCTCCATATATTTAACATAAAAATTAATGCTGCTAACTCCAAATCATTAGTTTCATAGTTGTTCACATGATCCTTCAATTGTCTGGAGGCATAAGCTATCACCATATCATTATGTATGAGAAGATATCCCAACTCATTCTTTGATTCATCACTATAGATTAAAAAACCTTCTCCACTATAGGGTAATGTTATCATAGGTCCACTAACTACCATTATCTTCAGTTCCTAATTTTTTTTTCACATTCATTTTTATGAAGGAACTTGCTTAGTGGATCAGATAGTCATGAGAAGGTTTCCACAAATAATTAATAATATCCATCCAAACCAAGAAAACTATATATCATAAACACCATAGTTGGTCTAGTCTAACATTCAATAGCCCTTGTCTTTGATGTATCCACCCATATACCATCACATGAGATTATATGACACAAAAATGAAACATTTTATAGCCAAAATTCACACTTTATAAATATTATATATAGTGTCTCTTTAATTTGGGTCTTTGGAAAAATTGTAAAGTGATATTCCTACTTTTTCTTTCCCATTTAATAGATAATGATATCATCTATGAAGGCTAACATATAATGATTACGGAGATCTCTAAAGACTCTATTAATTAAATCCATCAATACAGAGGAGTAATTATTAAGACTAGATAGCATCACTGTATATTCATAGTTCCCATACCTTGTATGAAATGTTGTAATTATTATATCCTCAATCATAACACTCTATTTATGATATCAATATTGGAGGTTAATCTTGTAAAAGTATAGATATTTACATAGTTGGTTAAAAAAATAATTAATATGGGGTAAAAGATACTTGTTATTGGTTTTGATATTGTTTAGTTCAAGATAATAAACAAATATTTGCATTGATCCATCAATATTCTTCACAAAAAGGAAATGTACAACCAAAGGTGACAAACATATATGATTGAATCCCATATCAATATTCTTTTAGAGTTTCTTCTATAATTCTTGTAACTCAATTGGGTCCATTCTATACGGAATATTTGAAATTGGGGTAGACGTATGTAAAAGTTCTATTAGGATCTCAACTTCATGATTTAGTGGATAAATAGGAAAATATTCTACAAAGACTTCAAAAAACTCTATAACAATAGGAATATCATTGATGTTATGTTCCCCATATCTATATCGGATTAGAAAACATTTTGAATATCAATCATGATCTATAAAAAGAATTTGATATCCATTGGAAGTTCATATTTACCATCACATTGAAATAAGATCATAAGTTGGTTTATAATATCTAACATGCATTCCCTTACTCAAATATATGTGTGAGATTTATGTATAAAAATAAAATCCATTCCTAACAAAACAAAAAATTCAACCAAATGGAGAATAAAAATATTTTCATGATGTATGTTCCAAAAAACTTCAACGGGAGAAGAATCATAGACTTGAGATTTGATCATTATACCATTAAGGGGATTTAGTTATAATTAAACATATAATCATTTGGGTGGAAGTTCTATACCATGAAAAAATTAATTATAAATAAAATATTTGTATACATAGAGTCAAATAAGATATTAGTTGTTCTAGAGTGTGTGATAATCATACCTTTGACCATGTCTTTATCATACCCCTTATTAGAGATAGTGACCACATGATATGTACCTTTTCTTCTTAATTTAATAGATTTTTGATATCGATCATCATAAATAATATATAGATATGGGAACTAGTTAACATAATTCCAATTCCCCTTACATTTGAAACATTGGCATTTTGTTGGATCATTCTATATAGCTTTCTCTCTATCCACAACAATAGCTATATTCTTCCTAGCACTTCTACATTAGATTTCCCAATGACATTACTTTCCATGCTTAAAACATTTTCCAGTCCCCTTTAGATAATATACAACATTTTTCCTTCCAGACTTTGACCATAAGGGAAGGAAAATATTCTTCTATCCATGTTTTTTAGAATTCCATTTGAAATATTTCGTTTCTTTTCAAAACCATGTTTTTTATGGTTTACAACAATATCTATTTCCACCATGAGAGTACATAAAATTATTCATTAATACATATTGAAGTACCTTAATGATAACTCCATTTAGAGACTTGGTTTTAAGATCCTAATGAATCAATCAAATTACTTTCAGGTTAGATGATAATATTGGAAGCATATCTCACAAGCCTTGTCAAATTTTACTAAGAGATACAAAAATACTCCTCATCATTATACTTAATATAAATTAATTACTTCTTCATCTTTTTAATAGGAAAATGAGGAATGTTCTTATTAATAAATAATCCTGTAAATTCATCCCACAACATGAATTCTATTTTTTCTTGTTACTTTATATTCTAGATAAGTATCCACTATTGATCTACTTCTCCTTCCAAATGATAGAAATCCATTTTTTTTATGATATGAACACTGGAGAATGGATAATATAATTTCAGTGGTGTTGATCCATTTTTAAAAAATAGTTGATCAGTAGACACACTAAAATAAGGTGGACATTACCTCATGAAGTAATCAATAAAACATTATTCCATCCTTTACTCATTTGGAATATCTACGTGATTCAAATCCTGATAATGTCGTGTGAGTACAACAATGAGATTTTCAATTTTATCTCCAATAACATTTCTTTTCTTAGGAGGAACATAATCTCATTTTCCTTCTCACTAAGAATTGATATGATTCATTCAAGTTGGTCCATTGAATTAATCAAAAAATTATAATTTTAGAAACATTAATCATAACAGAAAACCAAATAATTTTGAAAAATATATTATAGTATGTCTAAATCATGGCCCCATATTTTCAATATATGTCACATTAGGTTTTACCTAGTTCATTCAAGATCATTATCAACTCAAATCCTTCACTATGACTCATACAATGTTTTTAAATTTCAAAAACATACCCCAAGGAGGGTCAAACTAGGTGTACATCAAGGCTCATTATTATGAACTATGTGACGATAAAGTCAAATCCAAATATACCCTTTTAAGAGCAATTAACCATATGTACAATTGTTCTAGATCCACATCTACTGGTAGTATCTATATATGGATTCAATTTCTTAGAAATCACTTAATATATCATTAAAATAAATTACATGATATTTTCCAATACATAGACATATCCTTATGGTTGTCAGTAAAGTTTTCACATCCATGTTTCCAAAGGTTAACTAAACTATTCCCTGATACCAACTATAATGACCCATACTTGACACAAACCCACACAAACACACACACTATAACATCCCAGGTAAATGAAGAATAAGATATTTTCATATTCATTAATATTTTTGAATTAAATATTAATTTTACTTTAAAGGGCTTGCTATGTTCGATAGCATACCCGATACGCAACAACGAGTTTCTTTGGAATCTTACGTTGCACACTAATAATATAATATTATTATTTTAAATGGTAGTTAACTCCAAGACATTTTACTGGCGGGAAATGAATGAAACTAACTAAAATATGACTATACATGTTTGTTAAATGTATTTACATTATCCAATAAAAAGTTAGAGGCTTAAAATGTGAACAAATCTAATTTTAAGCATAATTTACCTTAAATGGACGATTTATCGCCTTTTAATGGAGAACCCTTTTTAAATCTAGTTTTGGTCACTTTAATAAATTATATATGAACAAATAAAATCCTTCTTTAAAATGGTGACATCAAAATTTACTTTGTGAAATTTTTGGAATTTTTCCGATAAAGTTCATTTTTTAATGAATAGTAAAAAATATTGTATTTTAATTCAAAAGTGATTTTTAATCGAATTTATTTATTTGGTTAGATTATCTTTTTAATTGGTTTTAAAGTGAAATTAAAATATATTTTTACAATTTAATCCAATGTTGGTCATTGGAATTAATTTCACTTTGAAATTGGAATAAACAAGTATCAATCTGTTGATAGTTATTGTTTCTTAAAAACATGCTATTTGTTTTGATAATGGGAATTAATTTTAAAATTTATTAATTCAACTTATATGTTTTTAATTTTGAAAAATAGACATCATTTTTGAATTCGGAATATCAAATATATCTTAGGCAAGAATTTTTGATATTTTTCTAAAAAACATCAATTTTTGATGAATAGTGAAACCACTTAGTGGTAGTTAAAAAAACTGACCTTTTCATTTAAATGAAAATTTACCACTACTATGAATTGAATTCAAAAAATCAGATATACATGATTGTTATGAAAAAGTAAAATGTGGTTCATTAAGATGAAAATAATTTAGGGTGAATAGTAACTTTTGACTTTTATTTACCACGGTTAAAGGTAAATAGGGTAATTCAAGGTAAAAAGAATATTATAATAATTCAAAATTACCTTAAAACTTTTCCAACCATTATTGGTTGAGTCATTAACGACCATGGGAATCTTTGGGTCGATTTTGGGACCCCATTGAGCCACATGGGAGTGAAAATGACAATTTAGATTAATTAATTTAATGTGAAGACAAAATTGACATTAACAAAAATCTTTTAGTAATTAATTTTTATATAGTGTTATATAAGTCCTATTTTCAAATAAAAATATTATTTGTAAATATAAAAGGATTTCCTACATCATGGTATTTTTTTATAATTTTTAGACTTCAAATAAAGTAAATTATTTGTGACACAATAATAATGGAGTATTTACCTCATTAATAGATTATTTAAATAAATAAGATTATAATGATTAAATTATTATCCAAAACATTTACAATACTGATTGGTTGATTTTATTTCTAATATGAGTCATCTTAACTTCTACATTAATGATTTTTTGTTTATTATAAACCTAATATCATTATATTATAAAATAACATTTTCACACTTTCTTAAAGAGCCCCTCCCCTCCCTTATAATAGGAGACCACTTATAACAAATTACACAAACCAACCAATACATTTTTCTCATACAAAATCTACCCAATTAAGCTCCCTACATCCCTATACCTCTCCTAGAATCCTTACCTTAGGCAGATGTCACTTCAAGAAGTCCTTTGGTTCAAACTAATGGGAGTTACCTAAATTGAAGGTAACGATTTCTCTTAAATTGTTTTCTTTTATTTTACTTCTCCAACCCCTAATTTTTTTTATTTCCTTTATTTTTTAACAAAACATGTATCCTCAATATACTAGGATGTTTTTATGAGAAGGATTATAACTACACTTACACAAAAATCCTTCTAATGGATGACGAACATAATGTTTCTGTGGATGGAAAAATAACGCCTCATGAAATGATGATTGTCAAATTACGTCTTACCGCCCCTCATGGTGGCCATTATTATGTAAATGTATTTATATATGATATATATTATGTTTATGATTTCCTTATGCTTCTGTACTTTCCAATTATATCAATCCTTTATGGTTTCCAAAGTGGGAAAATACGATAATCTCATTTGAGGAAGTGCGGACTACCGCCCCCTTAAAGTGATGTGACTCGTTAATGCCTTATGTTGGACGTATAAAGGATAGATTTAATGATTTTATATTTGATATTATACTGGAATTATAATATACCTATGTATAATTATGTTTTAATTCCATTAAAATAATAAATAGAAAGGAAAGTAGCATTTATGCGTACGTACGACTTACTGTCTCCATGAATGGTGCATTTCATTTCTTACCTCCAAATGTTATGTACTATTATAAATACATGTATATAATGAATATATATGATATATATGATATTTAAATCATAAATATCATTTTGGATGTAATGGAATATTCACCACATGGACAACATGTAAATATAAGGTGTTCATTTTTGACTCAAGTACCAAATATCAACAAAATGAACCTTATTAACTTAAATGATTACATAATGTTTATAACATGGTAATAAGTTATATAAAAGGTATAATAAACTTGAAAAGTTTCTTAAACAAGTAGAAATTAACTTTAGCTTATTATTCAGTTGATTAAAGAATGATCGAGTCAAGTCGAACGCGAGGTAAGGGTATTTGTCTCAATCATCTTTCATTGAGGCATATTTTGTTTTAATACATGACTTTCTTTTATACATTGTATAAACACCCTTGAATTTTAAAAGGTAATATTTTTCAATGAAGTATTTTACTAAATGAAAAAAAGGAATGTTTCTTTAAATTTAAGCGGTGACAACGACCTTTCCGCCACCGCAAGTATTATTTGATATTTGGCTTCCTCAACAAGCCGTAATGTTTTTTAAAAGAAAATAAATACCATATACTCTTTTATGTATTTTTGGTATTGAAAATGGTTTTGAAAATGGATTTGAAATGTCAATATATTAAAGTGATATATTGTGATTGAAATGTGGAAATGTTTTCTTTCCTTTATATTTGTTTCATGTCTTATGATTTTATAATGGTACATGGACATTTGACGGATGGTTATGTGATAAACCAAATGACGTGTGGTGCCGTGAATACCAGGATGAGTGGTTACGTTATAACCTCCAATGCATTGGGTATTTAAGTTGGCCGTATGGCTATTCCATTTAGTGATATGTGTGGAAGTCGACTGTATGGTTATTCCATTTAAGTATGTTTATGTCCCATGTTACCTTTATAGGTTATGAGTTCTTTATATGGGCTTTATGGTAATCTTTTGGTTACAAAAGGGTAAGTAATGATCTTTTATTCAGTGAATATTATTTACTACTTCATGAAGGTGAAAAGTATTACTTATGTTAAAGTATTCATGGTTTTCTTGTTGTTTTAAAAAACTAACTCTTTTCCTTCTTTGTGTATCCCTTACTGATATTTTTATGAACATCCCATGTTTTTGAAATGATTTTCATAGGACATAATGTGGAATAGGTTCAATGATGGGATCAAGGAAAAGTCATGCTATCTTAAACATGGAACTAGACATGACTATTTTTTTCAAGAGTTCATGTTTTGTAAAAAAAATGGAAACTGTGTAGAAGTGTCTACTTTGTAATATTTTGAAATGTAATAGTAATGTCCTAACTCTCTAAAACTCTAAACTGGAAAAGATCCTCAATGTGAATTAATCATTTAATTCAAGATTATGTAATGTTTTAAGGCTGTGTCTTTATAGTTGGTATCAATGGTTGGTTTAGATAACTTTAGGAGTTAGTGTATTGATAAATTAATATCCATAAAGTAATTTATGTTAATATTGATATCATATTGCATTTACAGATTACCTTGTTGCTTCGCTTAAAATATTTCTGTGTTCAGAAGGGTTTTCTGCAGAGGAAACATGACAGCTATGTTGGGATGACATCAGGAGGAAGACCACCTTCCAAATCAGTAACTTGAGATGGTCGGAATCCGAACTGAATAGTTTGTTACAGTGATGGAACATTTGACTCATGCGATAAATGGTGGTGGTATCTATGCACGAGATCAGCCAGATCAACCATAGAGGAGCATGTCAGTAGTTGAACATTTCATGAGGCAACATACCCCATTATTCAAAGGATCATCTGACCCTGTGCTAGATGAATGGTGGATTAAAGAAATGGAGAAGATTTTTGATGTCATGGGTTGTTCAGAACATCAAAAGGTTAGTCAAGCTGTTTACCATTTTGAAGGTGAAGCTGATCAGTGGTGTTCGATGGTGAAAATATCAGGGATAATGAGGAGATTGATTCTCTTGATTGGGATGAATTAAAAGGTATGTTTCTTGAAAAATATTTTCCTAAGGTGGTTTGTCTTAGGATGGAAAAAAAATTCCTATAATTATGGTAGGAGGATGTCTCAGTGGCTGCTTATGAAGAAAAGTTCACTCGATTGGAAAGGTATGCACCAAATTTCATCCGAGATCTTGATAGTATGATAAATAAATTTTACTCAGGAGTGAAGCCATGATATTGAAGAGCGTTAGACTCTCATGAGTTCAAATGTTCTGATAAACTTGTTCGATGTGCAGAGAATGTGGAAATGGAGTTTTCCGATAATGATGTGTTCTTTGAAAAACAACAGAATAAGAGGTCCGGTTGGCAAGAAAAGGATAAGAATTCGTCAAAGAAGCATTGAGGTAAGAAAAATAAATATCCATCTTGTGAGAAGTGTGGTAAAAATCATCCTGGAGAATGTTTATCAAAGGCTGGAAAGTGAGTTTGGTGTGGTAAGTATGGTCATATTGCTTGTAACTGTAAGGAAGATGAACAAGAAAGAAATGAAAAGCCATCGGTAAGATGTTTTAAGTGTAAAGAAATGGGTTATAATGAAAATGAGTGTCCAGCGTAGAACTCATCTGTGGGAAAGTAGTCAGAATACAAGTAGAAAGTGGTGGTGAAATACTTCACAACTACTTTAGCAGATGTTGGGCCATAAAAGGAAGTAGTATCGGGTACACTATTTGTTTGTTCAGATTATGCAAATGCATTGTTTGATTCAGGTTCTACACACTCTTTCATTTCTGAGATGTATTATAGTAAATTGGGAATTCCATATCATGATATGAATACTAATCTTATGGTAAAAACACCTGGAAGAAATGTTCAGACAAAGAAGAAAACATAAGAACATTATTGTCCTTGTGTGTGGAAAGAATCTACCTGAAAACCTTATTGTTTTGCCTCTAGTAGAGTTTTATGATATTTTGGGAATGGATTGGATTTCTGTTTATCATGCTAAGATTGCCTGTAGAGATAAAGAGGTTTATTTTTAGAAAGATTTATAGTTTGTGTACAAGAATGAATCCATGATTTTGAATAATATTAGGAATATGAGAAACTAGTAAAAAATGGAAATGAATGTTACCTTGCACATATTGTTGAAAATAAAAGAACTATTCAGATTATTGATGTGCCAGTGGTAAATGAGTACCTTGATGTATTTCCTGATGATTTTCATGCAATTATACCTGATCAAGAACATGAATTTACTATTGACTTAGATCCTAATGCTAAGCCAATTTCAAAACCCCCATATCGAATGGATCAAATTAAACTTTCAGAGTTAAAGAGGCAATTGAAGGAGTTATTAGATAAAGGTTTTATTCGACCTAGCACATCACCATGGGGTGATCTTGTATTGTTTGTTAAAAAGAAATATGGTTCAATGAGAATTTTCATTGATTATAGAGCATTGCAAAACATCACTGTTAAGAATAAGTATCCTTTGCCTCATATCGATGATTTGTTTGATCAGCTCCAGGGAGCTCAGTATTTTTTGAAGATTGACTTAAGGTCGGGGTACCATCAGTTGAATGTAAAAGAAGAAGACGTTATGAATACCGCGTTTCGTACTAGATATGACCATTATGAATTTGTAGTTATGCATTTTGGGTTAACCAATGCACCTTCTATATTCATGGATCTTATGAATAGAATTTTTTATGAGTTCTTGGATAAGTTTGTGGTTGTGTTTATTGATGATATTTTGATTTATTCCAAAAGTAAGGAGGAACATTAAAGTCATTTAAGGGTTGTCTTACAAATATTAAATGAAAATAAACTTTATGGGAAATTCAGAAAGTGTGAGTTTTGGTTACAACAAATTTCATTCCTTGGTCAAAATGTTTCAAAAAATGGAATAACTATTGATCCTGCTAAAACAAAGGTTGTTAAAGAATGGCCATGACTGAAAAATATAACCGAGATTCGTAGTTTTCATGGTTTGTAAGGTTATTACCAAAGGCTTGTTGAAAATTTTTCATGGTTATCTATTCCAATGACTAAGTTAACTCGAAAAGGTGTTAAGTTCATCTGGACAAAAGAATGTGATGATTGTTTTCAAGAATTGAAAAGGAGAATGGTGAATGCTCCAGTTTTGGAACAGCCCTCCATAAATGGTGAGTTTGTTATCTACAGGGATGCTTTATTGAAAGGACTGGGTTGTGTCCTAATGCAGAACGATAAGGTAATTTCTTATGCTTCACGTTAATAGAAACCTCATGTGTTAAATTACCCTACACATGATTTGGAATTAGCTGCTGTTGTTTTGGCTTTAACAATTTGGAGGCATCATTTGTATGGATTAAAATGTGAAATATATATTGATCACAAACGTTTAAACTATATATTCACTAAAAAATAATTGAACATGAGTCATACGATATGGCTAGAATTAATCAAGGATTATGATTGCACGATCCATTACCATTCGGGAAAAGAAAATAAAGTGGCCGATGCTTTGAGTCGAAAAAGTAATGTCTCATTAGCATGCTACGTTTGGAACAAGATCCTTTAGTTTTTGATTTGATGAAATTTGGCATAGATGTTGTTGGTGCGGGAAATTCTTCTATTTTGTTTCAGGAGTCAGTGAGATCTTCTCTATTAGATAGAATAATGAAAGCGTAGAAGGAAGATGGTGAGTTGCATAAAAAGGTATATTTGGTTCAGAAGGGTAAATTTCCTGAATTTAACATTGATAATGATTGTGTTTTGAGGTTTGGAAAGAGATTATGTGAGCCTTGTGGTTCACATTTGAAGAATGAGTTGTTATGTGAAGCTCATAGTTCTCCGTTTTAAGTTCATACGGGCAGTACTAAGATGTAAAAAGATCTTAGGGAGTATTATTGGTGGGATGGAATGAAAAGAGATATTGTAACACCCCAAGCTTCCACGATACGTTTCCCTTTGAATAATGCAATAACTTGAATTGTATGCAATTTTGAGATTCTAACAGACCGTGACTAATCAAACTAGCCGTTATGAATAGTAATACCAACTTTTTGAAATTTTATAAATTTTATCTTTCAAAATGGACTTCATTTTCAGATTCGGAATATCAAAATTAGCCTACGGTGAATTTTTGGTATTTTTCTGAAAACTTTCAATTTTTGATGAATAGTGAAAAACACTGAGTTATTGGTTAAAACCAACTCTTTATTTAAATAATTATTTATTTTATTTAAATTTATTTTAGGTAAAAATATATATGTAATACCTATATAAGTTCAATTTATTTCACTGGAGTCAGTTTATTATAATTTTAGACACATAAAAAGTTTATTAAACTTTTCACCGTCTTTTACCCATCTCCAAGGAGAATTTGAAAATTCACATAAAACTTAATTTTACCACTTCAGTGATTGGAATTTAAAAAACCCGAGAGGCATGGATAATATCAAGGAGTAAAATTTGGTTCAATAAGATAAAAATAATTTTTGGTGAATAGTAACTTTTTACTTTTATTTACCACAGTAAAAAGTAAATTGGGTAATTAAGGGTAAAAATGAAATTATTATTACCCTAAAACCTGTCCTAATTCTATTGGCTAAGTATAATTAGACCAAAAAAACATAGTAATAAAATATGAACCTCTTTGGTCCACTTGGATTAGATTAGTACATTTATTATTATTTAATTCAAAGAAGAGTTAAAAGATATAAAATGAAAGTTTAATAACAAAATCATTTTAATATTGGGTTAAAAATAAGATAAATTCTATTATAAATATTAAATAGAAAGAAAAAAATATTTCCTACATAATGGTATTTTATTTATAATTTTTAGACATTACATAATTTAATTTATTTATGACACAATGGTGATGCAATAATTACCTATATAATGAAATATTAAAATAATTGATATTATAAATATCCAAATAAATGTAATTTGAGACTTTTTATGAATTAAAATAATTTTCTAGGTTAATAAGTCATATTATTTATGGTTATATGAATTTTATTCGAAGTAATAATGCTATTATGAATTTATCACAAACAAAATACCCAATAGTGTCAAAATTGACATAAATGAGTTTTTAAAACAAATATTATATTATTAATTGATATTATATTCCTAATAATATATGGTTCATCCAAGGGACTTATAAAATGATATGTGTATCATTAATGTACCACTTGGGGGTCGTTTTGAAGTATATATAAGAATTATTAACTATATAATATAAAAATATAATGAGACATGGTTAATGTCAAACTATTTAACTAAGAGTTAAATCTAAAATATAAGGTTAATATAGTGACCCAAACCATTCTAAAATCTATTGGATGAGTTTTTTTCGACCCATACCCACCTTATACATTGAATAATATACTTTGGAACCATTAGAAACCAAATATAAATTCATTATAAATTAATACTTTACGTTTTTTAAAGAGCCCCTCCTCCCCCTTATAAAAGGAAACCACTTATAACCAATTTCTCACACCTCTCAAGAATTTTGGATCATCCAAACTCTTTCCAATTAAGCTACCTACATCCCTATACTCCTAGAATCCTTAACATAGGCAGAAGGCACTTCAATAATCCTTTTTGGTTCAAACCAAAGAGAGTTACCCAAATTAAAGGTAACAATTTCTCTTAGCTTCTTTTATTTTATTTTACTTCTCCAACCAGTAAAATCTTCTTATTATTTTCTTTTGTAACAAAACCAGTATCATAAATATACTAGTATATTGTTATGAGATGTATTCTAACTACACTTACACACACCTCTATCTAATGGGTGATGAACATAATATTTCTGTGGATGGAAGCCAAACGCCTCACGAAACAATGATTGTTCAATTATCTCCTACAACCTCTCATGGTGTCCATTATGATGGAACTATAATTAAATATGATATTTATGATATTTATTTTATATATAAGCTTCTTTAATTCCATTTTATAGCATACCATTATTCTTTTCATGTTATATATATATATATAAATATACACAATAATTTCATTTGAGGAAGTGCGGACTACCGCCCCCTCAAGGTGATATGAATCATTCATACCATACATGGAACGTATAAAATATGGTGTTAATGAACTTAAGTAACACATATAAGATATTATATTATACTGGAATAATAATATACCTATGTATCATTTGTTTTTGATTCCTTTTAAAATAAAAAATGAAATGGAAGTAGCGTCTGTGCGTACGTACGGAGTACCGTCTCCATAAACGCGATGAGATTCATTCCCCATCATATCCATTCAAGTATAATTATCATTTTATGATTAAAAATAATATTTAATGAATTGATATCATTCTGGATATGAATAAGATACAACCTATCCATAAAAAACATGGCTTATGTAACAAAACATACAAAATAAAACGATAAGTTAACACCCGAAACGACGATAATACTAAGATATTATTAACAAAGCAATGGTAAAAGATCATATATGATATCATATTAATGTATATGATTCTTGTATAATTTAATAAAAGTTATTTCACCATTATACAGGTGGTTAACCTACCTTCAACCAAGGAAAAGTACAAGGTAAGGGTTTATTTCACTATCACTTCATTATCCGAGGTTGTTTATACGTACTTAACTTCTGAGACCTCATTATCATCCCAATTCATGTTTCTTAAAAAATTTATTTCAAATCATTCTTTATATTTTACAGATTATGGGTTAAAGTCATTTATACCCTTGTTTGAATTTTTATAAGAGGTTTACAAAGGAATATTTCCATCGTTTTCCAAAAAAGGTCATTTTTAAACGTTTCGACAGAATTAAGGTAAGAATGTCTCTTTTTAACTTATACGGCGAGTGCGGCTATTTTCTGCCATTATATAATCTTAAAAGCTTCCCTTACATTACTATAAGAATATTTTCAAAGTAAATTTTTTCTTTTATAATTATGTTTCTTTTAAATGATTTAAAAAAAGAGACATTTCTCTCAAATATTTTTGATTTCATCTATGTCAACATCCATCGATGGATTTTAAGCTTATTTGAAGTTGATTTATTATGATACAAAACTTCCATATTTTATTGAAGGTTTTGTGATATGTTTTATTGTTGATGTGTGATTTTTATACCATTCATGGTTTATAGAGATAGTATTGACATTTCGTATGCTAGTTTTAATACAAATGTTTATGTCATGTTTAAACCTATTCATATGAGGAATGCATTGGACGTAATAAGTGACGGGTGGATCCCACTATAGCTCCTCGATGCATTGGTAGGTCTCATGAGGAAAACTAGTGTCTTGGTATGAGGCCTTGACAAAATCTTATTTGTAGTCTTGGCATGAGGCCTTGGCTACGTGGTTATGATAGTCTTTTATTATGCATTCCATCATTATGAAAGTGGTTATTGATATTCCGTGTGATTATTCGACTAGTAGAATACCCATGTGAATAAGTAAATGGAATTATTTCATTTCATCTTTTCCAAATTATTCTGATGTTCAAGTTTAAAAGGCTTTTGTTTTAGTTGTACATTTCCTTAAATGTTTATGTTTATTTATGAAAGTTTCTGCTATATTGTTATCCTTACTGAGCATCTGAGCTCACCCATTTCAATGTTTTATTTTTCCCATGATGTGAAGAAGTATTTTATGAATGACCTTCATGGATAGTATGAAGGGATATGAAGACAATACGTTGTTGTAGGGTTTCACTTTAAGATATAATGTAAACATTATGAATGTATCTAGTGTTTCCAAGGATACTAAACTAATCGGTATTTCGAGACATGATATTTTACGATTATGAAAATGTTATTTAATAATGCACCGACTTTGGGTAACTGGGGTCGGGGAATTACAGTTGGTATCAGAAGAAGTTTAGTACAAACCTTGGAAGCATGATTTAGATAAACTCTGATTAGAGCACGTAGACCTAAGATGAACTTTTAGGATTAGTGTAGAAGAACTTCCTAGAATTTTGGTATTGTAGAGATTTTGTGAGTTTTCCAAGAAATACATCCCTGTCTGGATACGAGTAGTTAGAGGCGGCTCTGGCACAGATGTACATAGGGGTAAAACCCAAAAACACCGCTTTGAGCTAGACTCGAACGAGAACTGGTGCACGACAATGGGCCTTGCTGCACTCTTGGATACGACACTCCTGGGGGGATATGCTTAGGATAATTCTCATTTTATTTACAATCCGTTATGAAGGGTTTGTGAGTATATATTTTCTCAAAGAAAACATTTTTTTATGATTATGTATTATATCCATAAATAGATCAATGCATGTTAAGTGTTTTACATGTATGGAATTATATATTTTGATTCATAAATTGATCTAGTTTATGCCATTATTTAGAAATGGCCCCCAGTGGGTGGAATTGAATCTGTATCAATGCATGCACTCCATCTAGGGATTTCCCTCCTGCTCAAGATAATTATAGTGGAGCTAGTGATGCAACTTGTGCTGATTAGTTAATCACTATACTGGGACAACTCACTCAGGTTATGAATAATAAACATACCTGTATGGAGCACCCTTGATCCGTAACGTGGTGGATCAATGTTAGATCACTTTATGAGGAAAAAAACATCAACATTCAATGGGAGTATAAATCTCTTAGTAGTTGAGCAATGGATAAATTCCTTAGAGAAAATATTCCATGCCTTGGGGAGTAGTTAAAGGGAAAAAGTCATCCTCGCAGTTTATCGCCTCACTTGAGATGCTGATCAATTGTGGTCATTGATACCAAACACAAATGAATATGATGAAGTATCAAATATTGAATGGAGGGAGTTCAAAGAGATTTTCTTAGAAAAATACTTTCCTCGTAACCATCAAGCATATTTGGAAAGAAAATTTCTAAGTTTGAGGAAAAAGGAGGATGAGAATGTCGCAAAGTATGAGGCTAACATTATAAGGATAGCGAGGCATGCAGAAGATTATATACGTAACTCGAGGAGTAATATTGACCATTTCTTTGATGGGTTAAAACCATTTCTTCATTGAGCATTAGTCTCACAATCCTTCTCATCATATGAAGACATTTTCTTATGTGCTATCAAGATGGAAAAGGAATTCTCTAAGTCTAACGACATTAAGGAAAAGCAAGAGAAGGAGAGATCTGCTGACCACTCTGGAAATTTAAATAAAGGGATGAAGGGAAATTTTTTTATCCATCATACAGTAAATGTGGGAAGAAACACCCCGATACATGCTTGAAGGGAATGGGAGTTTGTTACAATGGTGGTGAAAAGGCCACCATGCTCATGATTGCAAGGGAAAGAGAGTTGCTGTCAACGTGGAATGCTATAATTGTAGAGAGATGGAACATTATACAAATGAATGTCCTAAGCATCAGGGGTATTTAACTCAAAAAAGGAAAAGGGATCAAGGCCAAGCCTATGCTATCACTACTGCTGAGGTAGAAGCTCCAAAAGATGTGGTGGCAGGTAATTTAATGGTTTCCTCCTGTTTAGAAAAATCATTATTTGATTCTGGATCATCGCATTGTTTCATATCTTCCTAGTTTGCTAAGAAAATTAGATATTTCCAATTTGATTTAACAAGGGAGTTGCCAGTCAAAACCCTTAATGGAAGTATCATTGCTGCAATGTTTTGTCAATCGGTCCCCATCAAGGCATATAAATGTTCATTATCTGATGATCTCATCGTCATAACTATGATTGAATTTGATATAATGCTCGGTATGGATTGGATTTTGGACCACGATGCGAAGATTTATTGTAAGAAGAAGGAGGTTATGATTTTTGATGATGATGATAAGGAACACCTTATCTTTAGAGCAGAATCATCACCACCTAATTCTTATCTAGATCCACCCCCAGTAGCTCAACTAAATTCAATTATTGGGGATGAAGAGAATGAAATGACTATGGGCGAGGAAAGGAATGTTAAAATAGAGTATGTACCTATTTTGAATGAATATGTATATGTGTTTTCAGAAGATTTACATGGACATCCTCTAGAACGAGAAGTTGAGTTTACCATCGATTTAATTCCTATATAAAAGCCTATATTAAAGACCCCTTATAGAATGGCCACTATGGAATTAGTTGAACTAAAGAAAAAACTAGAGGAATTGAGTGATAAGGTATTTATTCTCCGTAGTGTTTCTCCATGGGGAGCCCCTGTTCTTTTTTTTAAAAACAAAGATGGATCTATGTGGTTATGTATCGACTACAGGGAGATCAATGCTATAACAATAAATACCAAGTATCCACTACCTTTCATTGATGATTTATTTGACCAACTGCATGGAGATCAATACTTTTCAAAGATTGAACTTTGATCTGGATACCATTCATTGTGTGTGAATAAGGATGAAATTCTGAAGATAGCATTTCGAACCAGGTACGGGCATTACGAGTTTATAGTGATGAATTTTGGGCTAACTAATGCACCCTCTATTTTCATGGATCTAGTGAAGATGGATATGAGAATAACCATGGAGGGTGAAACATCAATAATTTTTCAAATTGTTTCCAATCCATCTTTACTAGAAATGATAATGAGTTCTCAGACTGGTGATGAAGAGTTTCAAAAGGAGATTAAAGCTGTGAATGATGAGAGATTGAGTGACTTTGTGTATGTAGATGGAATTTTGTTGTTTGGGAAGAGACTTTGTGTTCCCAATATACCTGATCTAAAAAGAGAATTGTTGGATGATGCTCATAGTTATAATTTATCTATACACCCTGGGAGCACCAAAATGTATAGAGATTTGAAGGAACATTTTTGGCGGGACAACATGAAGAGGGAGATTTGTGATTTTATGTCAAGATGTATGGTTTTTCAACAAGTGAAAAATGAATGGCAATAGCCTGGAGGAGTATTGCAACCTCTTCCCATAACTCAGTGAAAATGGGATAATATCACGATGGACAATCATAACAGACTATTCAAACCATAGAAGACATGTTGAGATCATTCTCACTTGACTTTCAGGGTATGTGGGATCAATATTTACCTCTAGTGGAATTTTCTGATAACAATAACGTCCCTTAAAGTATTCAGATGACACCATATGAAGCGTTATATAGAAGGAGATGTTGCACACAAACCTGTTGGGATGACAGTGGTGATAGAAAACTCGTAGGCCCAGAACTGGTGGAGGAGACGATGGAAAAGTTAAAGGTAATCCAGAACCACATCAAAGCAGCTCAAAGTAGGTAGAAGAGCTATGCCGATAATCGAAGGAAGGATTTGGAATTTCATGTAGGAGATCATGTTTTCTTGAAGGTATCTCTATTAAAGGGAGTTATTCATTTCAGTAAGAAAGGTAAATTAAGTCCCAAGTACATCCGACCTTTCGAAATTTTAGAACGAATTGGAACTGTAGCATACCGTTTGGAAATGCCGCCAAATCTCTCCAAAGTTCATGATGTGTTCCACGTATCACTGTTGAGAAAATACGTGCCTGACCCAATGCATGTACTCAACTTTGAAAAATTAGAACTGGAACCTGATCTGTCTTATTGCGAAGAGCCCATCAGGATTCTCGATACAAGAGAACAAGTGCTGAGAAACTGGACGACTCGTCTGGTAAAGGTTTTATGGAGAAACCATAAGATGGAAGAGGAAAAGTGGGAACTTGAGGAATTTATGATGAATAACCACCCGAGTCTTTTTATGCAATAATATTCTAGAAATTTCTAGGATGAAATTATTTGAAAGAGGGGAGAATGTAACACCCCAAGCTTCCTTGAATAATGCAATAGCTTGCATTGTACGCAATTTCGAGATTCTAACACACCATGAACAATCAAACTAGGCATTATGAATAGTAATACCCACTTTTTGGAATTTTATAAATTTTAGCTTTCAAAATGGATTTCATTTTTGGATTTGGAATATCGAAATTATCCTAGGGTGAATTTTTCGTATTTTTCTGAAAACATTCAATTTTTGATGAATAGTAAAAAACACTGAGTTATTGGTTAAAACTGAATTTTTATTTAAATAATTATTTTTTTTATTTAAATTTATTTTAGGTCAAAATAGATACGTAATACCTATATATGTTCAATGTATTTCATTGGAGTCAGTTTATAATAATTTTAGACAAATAAAAATTTTATTGAACTTTTCACCGTCTTTTACCCATCTCCTATGAGTATTTGAAAATTCACATAAAACATAATTTTACCACTTCTGTTAGTGGAATTTCAAAAATCTGAGAGAAACGGTTAATATCAAGGAGTAAAATGTGGTTCAATAAGAAAAAAATAATTTTTGATGAATAGTAACTGTTTACTTTTATTTACCACGGTAAAAAGTAAATAGGGTAATTAAGGGTAAAAATGAAATTATTAATACCCTAACACATGTCCTAATTATTTTGGATAAGTATAATTCTACCAAAAAAAAACCTTAGAAATAAAATATGAACCTCTTTGGTCCACATGGATTAGATTAGGACATTTATTATTATTTAATTCAAAGAAGAGTTAAAAGAGTTAAAATGAATGTTTAATAACTAAAACAATTTTAATATAGGGTTATACATAATATAAATTCGATTATAAATATTAAATATAAATATAAAACGATTTCCTACATAATGGTATTTTATTTATAATTTTTAGATATTATATAATTTAATTTATTTATGACATAATGGTGATGCAGTAATTACCTAATTAATGAAATATTAAACTAATTGATATTATAAATATCCCAATAAATGTAATTTGAGACTTTTTATGAATTATAATAATTTTATAGGTTAATGTGATGTATTATTATTGGTTATATTAATTTTATTAGAAGTAATAATGCTGTTAGGAATTTATCAAAAACAAAATACCCAATAGTATCATAATTGACATAAAAGAGTTTTTAAAACAAATATTATATTATTAATTGATATTACATTCCTAAAAATCTATGGTTATGAAAAAGGACTTATATAATGATATCTGTATCATTAATGGACCACTTGGGGGTCTCTTTGAAGTATATAGTAGGTTTATTAACTATATAATATAAAAATACAAAGAGACATGGTAAATGTCAAACTATTTATCTAAGAGTTAAATCTAAAGAAATAATGTTACTATAGTGACCCAAACCTGTATAAAATCTATTGGTTGAGTGTTTTTATACCCATACCCACCTTATACTTTGAATAATCTAATTTGGAGCCATTAGAATCCGAATATGAATTTATTATAAATTAATACTTTAAGTTTTTTTAAAGAGCCCCTCCTCCCCCTTATAAAAGGACACCACTTCTAACCAATTCCTCACACCTATCTAGCCTTTTGGATCATCCAAACTCTTCCCAATTAATCTCCCTACATCCCTCTCCTCCAACTAGAAGCCTTAACTTAGTCATTAGGAACTTCAAGAGTCCTTTTTGGTTCAAACCAAAGGGATTTACCCAAATTAAAGTTAACGATTTCTCTTATCTTCTTTTCTTTTATTTTACTTCTCAACCCCTAAAATCATATTATTATTTTCTTTTGAAACAAAAATAGTATCCTAAATATACTAGGATATTGTTATAAGAATTATTTGATCTACACTTACACACACCTTCATCTAATGGGTGATCAACATAATGTTTCTGTGGATGGCAACCAAACGCCTCACGAAACGATGATTGTTCAATTATCTCCTACCACCTCTCGTGGTGTCCATTATGATGGAAAAATAATTAAATAGGATATTAATGATATATATATTATATATAATCTTATTTAATTCCATTTTATAGCATACCATTATTCTTTTCATGTTGTATATATATACAATAATTTCATTTGAGGAAGTGCGGACTACCGCCCCCTCAATGTGATATGACTCGTTCATACCATTCATGGAACGTATAAAGGATGGTTTTAATGAACTTAAGTAACACATATAAGATATTATATTATAATGGAATAATAATATACCTATTTATCATTTGTTTCTGATTCATTTTGGAATGAAAAATGAAATGGAAGTAGCGTTCGTGCATACGTATGGACTACCGTCTCCACGAACGTGATGAGATTCATTCCCCATCGTACCCATTCGAGTATAATTATCATTTTATGATTAAAAATAATCTTTAAAGACTTTATATAATTCTGGATATGAATAAGATACAACCTATCCATAACAAACACATCTTATGAAACAAAACATATAAAATAAAATGATAAGTTAACACCCGAAACGATGATAATACTAAGATATTATTAACAAAGCAATGTTAAAAGATCATATATGATATCATATTAACATATATGATTCGTCTATAAGTTAATAAAAATTATTTCACCATTATACAGGAGCTTAAACTACCCTCAACCAAGGAAAAGTACAAGGTAAGAGTTTATTTCACAATCTCTTCATTATCCGAGGTTGTTTATACGTAATTATCTTATGGGACCTCTTTATCATCTACATCCATGTTTCTTGAAAATATATTTCAAATCATTATTACTATTTTAAAAACTATGGGTTAAAGTCATTTATACCCTAGTTTGACTTATTATAAGAAATTTATAAAGGAATATTTCTGTCATCTTCCAAACAAGGCCCTTTTTAACCTTTTCGACAGAATTAAGGTAAGAATGTCTCTTTTTAACTTATACGGAGAGTGTAGCTATTTTCTGCCATTATATAATCTTCAAAGCTTCCCTTACAATCTTATAAGAATATTTTCAAAGTAAATTTTTCTTTTATAATTATGTGACTTTTAAATGATTTAAAATATATATATATTTCTCTCAAATAGTATTTACTTCATCTATGTCAACATCCTTTGATGGATTTTAAGTTTATTTGAAGTTGATTTATTATGATACAAAACATCTATATTGTATTGAAGGTTTTGTGATATGTTTGAAAGTAGATGTGTTATTTTTATACCATTCATGGTTTACGGAGAATGTATTGACATTTCGTATGCTAGTTTTAATACGAATGTTTATGTTATGTTTAAACCTATTCATATGAGGAATGCATTGGACTTAATAAGTGACGGGTGGAGCCCGCTATAGCTCGTCGATGCATCAGTAGGTCTCATGAGAAAAAATAGTTTCTTGGCATGAGGCCTGGATAAAATCTTATTTTTAGTCTTGGCACAAGGCCTTGGCTACGTGGTTATGATAGTCTGGCATTATGCATTCCATCATTATTAAAGTGGTTATTGATATTGCATGTGATTATTCGACTAGTAGAATGTCCATGTGAATAAGTAAATGGAATTATTTCATTTTATCTTTTCCATATTATTCTGAAGTTCAAGTTTAAAAGGATTTTGTTTTAGTTATACATTTCCTTTAATGTTTATGTTTATTTATAGAAGTTTCTGCTATATTGTTATCCTTACTGAGCATCTGAGTTCACCCCTTTAAATGTTTTATTTTTACCTGGATGTGAAGAAGTTTTTTATGAATGACATGTAGGGATAGTATGAGGGGATATGAAGAAAGTATGTCGCTGTAGTTTTTCACTTTATTATGTAATGTAAACTTTATGAATTTATCTAGTGTTTCCAAGGCTACTAAACTAATCGGTCTTTCGAGACTTGATCTTTTGTGATTATGCCAATGTTATGTTATAATGCACCGACTATAGGTAACTGGGGTCGGGGTGTTACAGATATTGCATATTTTACTGTGAAGTGTTTGACATGTCAGCAGGTTAAAGAAGAGAGACAGTTACTGAAAGGGATGATTCAGCCTTTACCGGTGCCAGAATGGAAATGAGAAAATATATCCATGGACTTCGTTGTGGGATTATCGAAGACATCTCGAGGTAATAATGCAATCTGGGTTATATTTGATCGATTGACTAAATCTGCTCATTTCCTTCCTATTAGAGATACTTTGTCTCTAGATCAACTTTCTCAGTTGTATGTTAAAGAGATAGTCATGTTACATGGTGTTCCCCTCTCCATTGTATCTGATTGTGATCCCAGGTTTACTTATATCTTTTGTAAAGGCCTTCAGAAGTCATTAGTTACTGAATTAAATTTTAGTACAGCTTTTCACCCTCAATCAGATGTAAAATCAGAACAAACAATTCAGACATTGGAGGGTATGTTACGCGCTTGCTCGATGGATTATCAGGGATGTTGGGACCAATATCTTTTTTTATTGAATTTTCTTATAATATCAGTTTTCATTCTAGTATACAGATGGCTCCATTTGAGGAATTATATGGAAATCATTGTTGAACTCTAGCTTTTTGGGATGAAGTAGGTGAAAGGAAGCATATGGGACTAGAATTGGTAGAAGAGATGGTAGAGAAAGTTTGGTTGATTCAGAAGCACATGAGAACAGCTCAGAGTAGATAGAAATGTTATGAAGATAACTGAAGGAAGGATCTTTCTTTTGAGGTAGGTGATCATGTCTTTCTCAATGTTTCTCCATGGGAAAGTGTGATGCGTTTTTGTAAGAAGGGAATGTTGAGTCTGAGGTTCATTGGAACCTATGAAATCATGGAGAAAGGTGGATCAGTTGCATACAAAGTAGATTTACCTCCAATTTTATCCCAGGTACACAATTTTTTTTCATTTTCGATATTGAGAAAGTATATGCCAGATCCATCTCCTGTTTTGATCCCAGAGGTAGTTCAGTTGGAAGAGAATATCTCGTATGAAGAACAACTAGTATAGATTCTTGACCACAGAGAGAAAGTGTTGCAGAATAAGGTAATTCACCAGGTAATGGTTTAATGGAAAAACCATATCGTTGAAGAGGCAATGTGGGAATCTGAAAATTCTATGAGGGATAAATACCCCCACTTATTTTGATAAGTGAATAAAAATTGCGAGGATGCAATTTCCAAAAGGGGGAAGGATGTAACATCCCAGGTAAATGAAAAATAAGATATTTTCATATTCATTAATATTTGTGAATTAAATATTAATTTTACTTTAATGGGGTTCCTATGTTCTATAGCATACCCGATATGCAACAACAGGTTTGTTTGGAATCTTACGTTGCACACTAATAATATAATATTATTATTTTAAATGGAAGTTATCTCCTATCCGTTGTATTGGAGGAAATGAATGAAACTAACTACAATATTATTATACCTGTTTTTGAAATTTATTTACATTACCCAATAAATAGTTAGAGGCTTAAAATGTGAATAAATCTAATTTTAAGCATAATTTACATTAAAGGGCCGATTTATCACCTTTTAATGGAAAACCCTTTTTAAATATAGTTTTGGTAACTTTAATACCTTATATATGAACAAATAAAATCCTTCATTAAAATGGGGACATCAAAATTTACTTTGTGTAAATTTTTGGAATTTTTCTCATAAAGTTCATTATTTAATGAATAGTGGAAAATATTGTATTTTAATACAAAAGTGCCTTTTAATAATATTTATTTATATGGAAGGTTATCTTTTTAATTGGTTTTAAAGTGAAATTAAAATATATTTTTACCATTTAATCCAATTTTGGTCATTGGACTGATTTTCACTTTGAAATTGGACATAAAAAAGTATCAATCTTTTGATAGTTATTGTTTCTTAAAAACACGCTATTTGTTTTGATAATGGGAATTAATTTTAAAATTAATTAATTGCACTTCTATGTTAGGAATTTGAAAAAATAGACATCATTTTTGAATTCAGAATATCAAATATAGATTAGGCTGATTTTTTTTTATTTTTCCGAAAAACTTCAATTTTTGATGAATAGTGAAACCACTTAGTGGTAGTTAAAAAAACTGACTTTTTCATTTAAATGAAATTTTACCAATTATGTGAATTGAATTTAAAAAATATGACATACATGGTTGTTCTCAAGAAGTAAAATGTGGTTCATTAAGATGAAAATATTTTTTGGTGAATTTTAACTTTTGACTTTTATTTACCACGGTTAAAGGTAAATAGGGTAATTCAAGGTAAAAGGAATATTATAATAATTCCAAAGTACCTTAAAACTTGTACAAACCTTATTTTTTGAGTCATTAACAACCCTTTACATATTTTAGTAGATTTTGGGACCCCATTGAGCCACTTGGGAGTGAAAAAGACAATTTAGATTAATTAATTTAATGTGAAGACAAAATTGACATTAACAAAAATCTTTTAGTAATTAATTTTTATATGGTGTTATATAAGTCCTAATTTCGACTAAAAATATTTCATGGAAAGATAAAACGATTTACTACATCATGGTATTTGTTTTATAATTTTTATATATCAATTAAATTAAATTATTTGTGACACAATAATGACACAGAATTTACCTAATTAATAAATGATTTAAATAAATAAGATTATAATGATTAAATTATTATCCAAATCATGTCCATTTCGTATTGGATAATTTTCTTTAGAGTATGAGTCATTTTATCGTCGACCTTAATGATTTTTTGACCATTAAAACCGAATATAATTATATTATAAAATAATATTTTAACACTTTCCTAAAGAGCCCCTCCTCTCCCTTACAAAAGGAGACCACTTCTAACCAATTCCACACACTTCTCAAGCCATTTGGATCATCAAAAACCTGCCCAATTAAGCTCCATACATCCCAATACTTCTCCTAGAAGCCTTACCTTAGGCATAAGGAACTTCAAGAAGTCCTTTGGTTCAATCCAAAGGGAGTTACCCAAATTATAGGTAACCGTTTCTCTTAAATTGTTTTCTTTTATTTTACTTCTCTAACCCCTAAAATATTTTTATTTACTTTATTTTGTAACAAAAACAGTATCCTAAATATACTAGGATGTTTTTATGAGATGTATTCTAACTAAACATAGACAAAACTCTATCTAATGGATGAAGAACATAATGTTTCTGTGGATGGAAAACTAACGCCTCATGAAACAATGATTGTTCAATTACATCTTACTACCTCTCATGGTGGACATTATGATGACACTGTATTTATATATGATATATATTATGTTTATGATTTCCTTATGCTTCTGTACTTCCCAATTATATCAAGACTTTATGGTTTCCATAGTGGGTAAATACGATAATCTCATTTGAGGATGTGCGGACTGCCGCCCCCTTAAAGTGATGTGACTCGTTAATGCCTTATGTGGGATGTATAAAGGATAGAGTTAATGATATTATATATGATATTATACAGGAATTATAATATAACTATGTATAATTATGTTTTAATTCTATTAAAATATGAAATAGAAATGAAAGTAGCATTCATGCGTACGTACGGCTTACCGTCTCCATGAACGGTGCATTATATTTATTACCTCCAAATGTTATGTACTATTATAAATACATGTATATACTGAATATATATGATATATAAGATATTTTAATCATGAATATCATTCTAGATATAATCGAATATTGACCACATGGACAACTTGTAAATATAAGGTGTTCATTTTTGACTCAAGTACCAAATATCAACAAAATAAACGTTATTAACATAAATGATTACATAATGTCTATAACATGGTAATAAGTTATATAAAAGGAATAATAAACTTGAAAAAGGTTCTTAAGAAATTATAAATTAACTTTAGTTTATTATTCAGGAGATTAAAGAAAGATCAAGTCAAGTCGGACGTGAGGTAAGGGACTTCGTCTCAATCTTCTTTAATTGAGGCATATTTTGTTTTAATACATGACTTTCTTTTATACGCTGTAAAAACATCCTTGAATTTTCAAAGGGAATCTTTTTCTATGAAGCATTTTACTAAACAAAAAAAAGGAATGTTTCTTTTAAAGTAAGCGGTGACAATGACCTTTCCGCCGCCGCGAGTATTATTTGATCTTTGGCTTCCTCAACAAGCCATAATGTTTTTTAAAAGAAAATAAATACCATATACTCTTTTACATATTTTTTGTATTGAATATGGTATTGAAAGTGGATTTTCTATGTCAATATATTTAACTGATATATTGTGATTGAAATGTGGAAATGTTTTCTTTCCTTTATATTTGTTTCATGTCTTATGATTTTATAATGGTACTTAGACATTTGACGGGTGGTTACGTGATAAACCAAATGATGGGTGGGGCCGTGAATACCAGGATGGGTGGTTACGTTATAACCTCCAATGCATTGGGTATGGAAGTTGGCCATATGGCTATTCCATTTTGTGATATGTGTGGAAGTTGACCGTATGGTTATTCCATTTAAGTATGTTTATGTCCCATGTTACCTTTATATGTTTTGTGTTATTTATATGGGTTTTATGGTATTCTTTTGGTTACAAAAGGGTTAGTAATGATATTTTAATTAGTTAAGAGTATTTACTACTTCATAAAGGTGAAAATTATTACTTATGTTAAAGTATTCATGGTTTACTTGTTGTTTTGAAAAACTAAATGTTTTCCTTCTTTGTGTATCCCTTACTGAGCTTTTTATGCACATCCCATGTTTTTGAAATGTTTTTCACAGGACATAATGTGGAATAGGGTCAAGAATGGGAACAAGGAACAATCATGCTATCTTAAACATGGAACAAGACATGAATCTTTTTTTCAAGAGTTCATGTTTTGTAAAAAAATGGAAACTCTGTAGAAGTGTCTACTTTGTAACATTTTGAAATGTAATAGTTATGGCCTAACTCTCTAAAAATCTAAACCTGAAAAGATCCTCAATGTAAATTATTCATGTAATTCAATATTATATAATGTTTTAAGGCTGGGTCCTTATACACACATTTCATCTTATTAGGTTAATATTAATTACATAACCTTATGATCTACACAAGGATTGTTTAGGTCTAATTTATTTGGATATGTGGAAACATAAAATACTAGTTAATAATAGGTCTACATCATCTCCTAATTAGTTCTTCATAAATATATCCCTTAAAATAAATATTATACATAAAAACATTCTTCATTCCCTAGGAAAAATAACAATAATAAAGGTTGATATCTGATGCCTAGCAAGGGAAAACAAGGGAGATATCAATGATCACATAAGAATAACATGTGAATATAGGTATGTGAACATGATCATAACATTTTAAAACCATACCTTTAATTTTAAAGATCACAACCTTTATTCATGGAATAAATATTATTAGTTAAATGAGACATGAATCATAAAGTAATAAAACAACAAGATTCTTGAGAGAATAACATAGGTATAATAAATGGATTTTTGGCATACACGTAATCATAGAAAATCATTTCCTTTGTATTCAAGGCTCATTTACAAGCCTATCATAGTTGAATGGGTTCACTCCATAAACCATCATAGTATTAAATTTTAACTCCCAATAATATAATAGTGGAAAAATCCCTTACTAAACTGGGTTCACTCCCAATTCTAGTTAGGTTTATCTCACGAGATCTTAGTATTTACCCAACTTATTAGAGGGAGGTATAGGTCTCACCTATAATATGATGAATATAATATATATGTGTTCAAAAAGACAATAAAAATATCATTATATTATAACCCATGAATGGAAATGAGAATCATAAACATTTAGTTATGGCATAACCCATGGAAAAGAAATAGGTTTCATAAACACTTCATTTTCATTATAGTATAACACATAGACAAGAAAGAGGTTTCATAAAAATTTCATATTTTCATCATACCGTAACCTAGGTAAAAAGAATGGGTTTCATAAACATATTAACATCATAAACATATACCATCCAGATAAATAATAATAATGAAATCACTAGATCATATCCCTAGTAAATCTCATGTAACATCAAAGGATTTCAACTTATATAGAAAATGAATTTCAAGGTTCACTTGGATTATTTATTAAGAAAAATATCCATTCCATTTTGAAATAAGTTATTTAAAGTCTCAAAAATTTAGTAAATAAAAAGGTAAACAATTTATTTCAAAATTACCATGTAAACATGTAATAGAATCTTTAAAATATTTGAGTGGTCATGATGGTGGAAAATAAAATTCATTCCGTATATGTTGAAAAATGATTCCTTTCACATTTTTTTTGTAAAAAGTTAAAAGTGATTCATCCATAAAATGACCAGAAAATTATTTTAAAACATTCTATAGATAGTATAAAATGGTTAAAAATGTATTAAAAAACTCATTGGATAATACTAAAAATATTTATAAAACATGGACACGGAAGATAATGCATTTTCGATCCAAGAGAGAAATAAAGTCAGATTTCCCTTAAATACCTTATTTTATATTTATGATTACTTAAAAGTGTAAGATGAAAGGAAAAAATTTAATTTATAAAATTAACCATAGGATAAGAAATTTAATGAGTTTATTGATAGGTAGAGAATAATATTTCATTATCAGAAACATAATCATATACTGTCCCGATATACAATGAGATTTTAATATAAAATTTTTACCACATTGGTAGCTTTTGAATCATAATACCCATGAAATAAATAACCCTATAATGATAATTATATCCCATAATTTTTATGACAAGAATAAAAATATAAATTCTCCGTTAGGATATACACTACACCAAAGAAACATGTGGTGAATATGACATGTGTTCCAGAAAAATAAAAGTGAGATGAAAATCCATAACCACAAGTATTGAATTTATTCATACACAATAGAACCCCCTATGTAATAAATTTTATATTATTATAAATTTATTCAAGAATAATAAAAATATATATCATTCCACATATTATTTAATTATACCCATTTTCAACCATTTATTAATAATTCTATGTTAAAACCATTGTTTTAGGTAATAACTGTTTTGTTTTTCATTTATAGTATTATTCATCATAAATTTATTATAATTAAATAATATATATAATGTTAGTAATGATATAAATATAAAATATACACGTTAAATACTTTTTTATAGTAATCCATAATAGTTATATATAGGAAAATGAATTACATCGTTCATGCAGACGACAAGCCGAACATAAGCATCGACGTTGCTTCCATTTCATTGATTGATAGAAAGAAAGAAATATAAATAATATATCAACTTTATAGAATAATTATTACACAACATATATATTATATATTCACTAAATATATTCTTATTAACATCCTTGTCAAAATAAAATGAAAAACATATCACATCGCTTCGTGGAGACGGTTGTCCACACTTGCGCACAAGCAACACTGTCATTTTATAAAGGAATGTAAGGTAAGAAATTAGATGAGATATTATAATTAAGAAAGAATAATTATGAAATTAATATCATATATTTACTTTTAATTATTCATTATATCCATCTTTTAGAGGCGGAGATGGAAAATGAATTACATCAGTTCGCGCGACAGTAGTCCATCAAACACATGATTGACTATTTTACTTTCCATTTAATGGATGATGGGATGGATATAGGTTAATAAATTAACATAATAATATCTAAGTATATTTTAGGTACTATTTTTATTATATAATCACTGTTTAATAATATTTTAATGATGTGGAAAAAGATTTAAATTAAAAACACTCAGTTAGGAATGATACGTCTTCTTTGGACAACCGCCTTTATTAAGATCCAAAAGCCTTATTAAGAGGTTTTCATAATAAGAATAATGCCTCCAAGATGCAAGGAAGGAATTAAGGAAGATATTTGTTTAGTTATATTCCAATAAAATAGTATTAGTAATAGTGAATAGGAGAGGATAGGGGTTCCTTATTTATAGGTGGGAGAGAGGACACACATGGAATATTTGAAAAGAAAAAGTTACACCCACATTTTAAACATTCTAAGAGGATACGAAAGGGATAATTTTAAAAAATATATGAGATAGGGTTTAAATATTTCCATAAAATAGGGCCTGAACATGGTTTTAGGTCATTTTTACCCTTATAATTATAGTTTGACAGCTCATTAAAACTGTTTTGACATTAAGACCATGAATTCATTTTTACTGTTTTTACTATTAATTATTAAAAAAGTTTTATTTCAACTTATTATGTATTATTAGTTATGATTATTCCAAATACATAATTCAGTTTTCTAAATTCAATTCACTGAAGTACTAGAATTTAATTTAAAATTAAACCCAAAACACGACAACAAAGTAGTTCTCCTAAGAAAAAACATTCATAAGTATAATAAGTTTTAATATAAAAATTAAAAATGAAAATGATTATAATGAAAAAATTTGATTAGATATAATTTAATTGAACTAATTTTAAATCTAAATAATTTTTTAAAAAATGAAACGTTTTAATTTCTCTAAATGGAAAGGTAGTTTTCAATAAAATTTAGTATTTTTTTATCATTCATTGAAAAATTCAACTTTTAAAAAATTATAAAAAACTAAACATTATCCCATTTTGAAATTATTATTCAAAAAATAGGTCACCTTTTTCAAAAAAAATCTAAAATAAGAAAAAATTAATTTTATTTCCTATTCATAAAAATTTTAAAAAATTATTTTTCTGGGAAAAATGTATATTCGAAGTATATGAAGACTTTATTAAAAATCAAGTAATTATTTAATATTATATTTTATTTACCTAAAACATTTATAGTATTTTTAAAAATATGGTTATTACTACTCATACTTTCATGTTTAATGAAATGATTATAACAATCATGTTTAGATAATTATATTTATATTATATCGCGATTCCTTAAAACTCAGTGTTACATTTAACACAAGATATCAAACAAATTAAATTTATTCGAATTTGTTTTTCTTAAAATATCATGGTCTTATAGTTTTAAACATATTTAACATGATTTACCCGGTTCTGGGTTGACACATCTTTACCATGGTTATTATTCACAATGACAAAACATGAAACTGAACTCATTAATAAAGTTGAACATCTAAATTCTAAATACAGATTACTATTTTACAAATTAAGTTTTTATAATTTGCAAAAATTACATTTATTGTAAGTGTACAAAACAAAATGAAAATTATTTTTAAGAAAATGTGATTTTTAATCATAAAAATAAACTTATAACAAAATCAAATACCATTATAAGTCTTATTTAATTTATTAGATAAATATTTATCAATGGAATATTGTATTACTTCAAAAAAATTCCAATTTTTTTTTAGTTTAATTTACTTGATTTAATGAAAATAAAAGATTTTTTAAAATCATCATTTTCACTATTCAATAAAATATCAATATTTTTATATTAATATAAACAAATAATCTTAATCCTTTTATAAGATTTTTTTTTAAAATATAAATCACTATTTATAAAATTAAATTAAAAAAAGTTCTATAAATTATTCATGATATCCATGAAAAAAATGAAATAAAAACCATTTTTGAAGTATAAAATGAATTTATTCTCATTTCTTACCTAGTAACCATAATTATATGAATGTTAATTTATTACATTAAATATATAATCTAAATATTTCATAAAAAACTCATATATAGTTAATAACAATGTTTATTTTGATAAAAATTATTTTCACATACAAAGATCCTCCCGAGAATAACCCCAAGCTATACATCATGGGTTTATTAAATTTATGAGAATTCAAAAAGGTTTATAGCCCACATCATAATGCAATACATAGGGATGTGGTATGTTCTATATCCTATAGCCACCTCCAACTCCTAGGTCACCTTGACCCATATTCAATTCTTATTTGAGAACCCATACCTCTAAACATGACTCATTATATGTCTAAAAACATTTCATTGAGATTTATAAATACTTTTATTCCTGACTTAAATACTGATTTACCAAACCAACACTATTCTAGAATCTACGATTAAAATATCTATATATAATAATTAACTATAAATAAATATGGAATTAAAAACTCCCAACCATAATGATTTTCATTCCCAAGAATACTTAGTAGTCCTCAAACTATCTCTCCTGATATATCACAGTTTCAAATCCCCAAGGACTCATTTTTTCTACTCCAAAGAACCAAACATGCTTCTTCTACACAACTCCAAACACTATGGGAACTATTCACTGGATACCAATCAACTCACTCACCACCAATTACAACACTGAGACAAACCTCATAACACCCATCTATCCTGATACACCATGGTGTTTTTACCGTATTCACTTAAATCATATATTGGTCCCCGCTATAAGGATCCACTCAGGCCACATGATTTCAAGATATGAGCTCCCTATTCAAGGAGTTTTATAACTTATGCTCTTAAAGTAGTCTAATGACATGATTTATCTGGTTTCGAACTCAACGATCCAAAATATCTGAAAAAAACATTGGTTATACCTTCTTGGACCAACCAACCCTCAAAAGGAATGACCGAACCCACCGATGTGTTACCACGCATTGCCCAATCATATTTCATTAACTCCGAGAGGCATCATGAGATTGTTCATGTAATCATAAAAATATACAAATATTAATCTCCATATAATTCCATGATTGGATCGCCAACAAACTTCTATAGTTTCCATGATCTCACCCCAAGCACCAATTCACCACAGATTCTAATCACTCTTGGATAACCCAAAATCTACCCCAAACATGATACCACTAAATCAACCTCACCAAAAAACACATATAAATCCTAAATCTTGTATTTATTGAGAAACCAGATCACATAAGATCCACCAACACACTAGTATCCCAGTGCTTCCTCAACTATCCACTTTTCAGTCTGGCCACATCAACAACCCTTTCAACATGAGTTTCATACATCCTTGACAGATACGATTATAACCAATATAATATTATCATTACAATTTACCAATTAAAATGAATCAACCAATCTACATATCCCACACTTCATCTTTCACTAAATGCAATGACTGTGTATGAATTCTCCATTTACATCCTAGCTCCAACATAAAACACCAACCACCACCCAGTCATAGACCACTAGGAACATGGTCCTCATTGTTCAATAATCCACTCGAAACATAGATCAACTCCTCATATATCCAACATTTTCTCCACATAATATGATTTACATTACACCATTCATTTTAAACCAACTAAAGTGGGTATCAACAACACTCTCCCCTATCATGTAAACCATTGATAAGGATCAATACCCCTTTATCCACCATGCATGTTTTCATTTACCACCACACTACCACAACAATGTCACATAGGTTCATCTGCAAGCTGAAAAATTGCCAATGGACCTTCACAAAAAATTATCATCAATTCAGAAACCAACAATATGGTGCATACTGAGCATAAAACACCCTCACACACTGTCACTTTCCCTTAGAAAATCCCTTCCAAAACTCACTCTCCTCCTTAAGGAATAGTGATCCACTAAGAATCCTACCAAAGGTTCTCACCCACAATCTAACTTAATTTCATCCAAACCTAATAGGAAAGATCTATTGTAAAACCTGATCACACAACATGACCAATTATCCCCTGTGTTTTATCCCATTGAACCTAGGTTCATGAACATATCCCTTTGATCGAGCCTCACTCATAGGTCAATCTCATCTAATATCCTATGGAATTTAGATTACTCAATGTATAACCACATGACCACTCACCACATGTATGTCATACCAATACCACGAGTTTGTAGACACACTTTTGCATCACCCCCAATAGTACATTCAGAATCAAAATGGCCTAGAATTTAACCAATACTTCCCTAAAAATACAAAGGTAATACAAAAAAAACTTGGAGTGATTCACATACCAATTCCCAAGGCATTTGCCTGCCTTTCCTCAACCACCCAGTTCATTTAAGTAAAATTACACTGATAATATATAGTAGAAAACACAATATCAGTTGCTATTTACATATTATATAATAGAACCATATTCTCTAGGTAAATCATGCACATCCTCATATCATCTATAAGGTATTTTTTTCTTTCATCGAACCCATCAAGGTTCCATTATCAAGGTACTAGATTACTACATCAATCCAATAAGGCCTCTACATATCCCTTATACATGGGAATCTATGGCTAATCCCAATGAATATCCATCCCCAAGATCTATATGACCTATAATCAAAGAAAATATAATGGTTCAGTTGAGTATAATTCCACAAACGATTTATATGGGAAATTAATATATATGTTTTTTTTTGATATTTTATACAACTAAATCTGTTCTCAGTAATAGTCACACACACAAAAACTCACATGTTATGCAACACATATGTTCTAAATATGATGAATGAAACTATGCCTATTTATAATGATAAAATATACAAAAACATAAATAATAACTATGGTAACTACATCATATTAAATAAACATATCAATTATAATAGCTACAACCATGAACAATAGTCCTACAACCCTGGTATCTTGGAATTACTCCTGGAATGTTGTTCATGAATCACCTGTCTATATTCTATCAAGAGAAATGAAACACTAATAGACGACCTATCTAGTGTATCCATAAATATTAAGATAAAAAAAAGCTCTGATACAATTTTTTTAACAACAGAAATTTAACACCTATTTGATTTAGATGACAAGGTGGCCTCAAGTGTACCTCCACATATGCCCGAGGCATTTGACTAGTGGATGTGGTCAAATCCATACTTGGAGGAGAATATTCCCTCAAATCAGATTCATAAATTAGTAAAAAAATATCCAAGAAAAAACATTATAAATAATCAAAGTAAGCATAATCTAATAAAACACAATGCTATAATAAATTCTATGCATTATACCAACACACGATCATTCAAAACTGACACAGATATACAATTTGGCTGATCCCATTTACAAAATAAATTAAGGAATACAAAATTAAACTATACCAACTACCATACCCAATACATATCAAATGTCCTATCTCTAAATACTTATTCAGAAGCCTCATCCTAATCCACTACACGTCATATGCTCTATACTGATGACTGACATAAAGTTTTCACATGCACTAAAGTTCCTATGAAAGGTATGAGAAATAAATCTTAGTTGGGTCTCATACGGTTAGTCTAGTATATAAAATATTATATATATATATGGAATAATAAATAAATAAATTAAAATTTTATACATTCCTTCTAGACATCATGTGTTGACCAGGCCACCGTAGCTCCCTGTGCATCCATTCAGTGTGTATGGAATAGGCCCCCACAACACCCAATCATACCTATCTTAGAACCATAACAAAAACCCATACTCACTTTTTCTCATGTCATAAAACTCATAACCATCCCAAACATGAAGACTTAGGGTAATTACAATACACATCCTCTACCCACTACTAGAAGGGATATGGAAAGGCCCTACATCTATAAATCAACCCAATTCCACATCAATTAAAGTAGGTTACACCATTTATGCCTTGCATTATGTATTGAGACAACCATGTTGATCAGGGAATCCACTATCACAAAAAAACCTATTAAAGGGATGTTACACTATCAAGACTTAATATTACTCATGGAAAGGTCCCCATTCATGAAGACAAAGACTCCATCTCACCCATGAAAGTCCATCCAATACCATCTCAATCATGGTGGGACAACTCCTCAAGATCCTATCCCCCATCCAGTCCACTGTATGTCAAAAGAATAAGTTCATATAATCAGTAATACATAGGGTCTATGTCGTATCAATTATATCACCATCTCATCACATAGTAATTTCCACATGGACCTATCCCCTCACCCTGAATTATATCTCACCTCACCCATAAGGGCATCGATAAAGTCCTCCAGATTTTTCTATCTCTGGTCTTCTATACTATATTTCATCCATCATCTTTCATTTAAAGTAATTCCCATAGGATTCTCCAACCCATAACTAAATTCATGGACCCAACTCATTAAATACCCTCATCACTCTTGGTCCCACTTCCCTATGACAATCCCAATCCATGTCACTCTAATCCACTTAGAAACAAGATTCCAAGTTCAAAACAAATCCCATGATCTGCCCCGATGTCATATTATACTCAGAGACCTACCAAAGGTCTCTTTCTAACTCAATTAACACCATCACACCTTGAAAATATAGTTGTTGGGTGATCCTATTACACAAAGAGAACCTAAAACATCTATAGGTGGGACAATTCCATATTATATCTTCTACCTAAGGCTCCCTTAATCCCTATATATCTACCTATTTTTATAAAATATGAATTTATACATATAATCATGCATAAATATGAATAAATGCATATATCAATGGAATCACCTACATTTGAATCAAAGTTAGAAACCATGTCAATATCCACTCACCCTCTGTCAAGATCATCCATGCGTGTTCATAGATCATAGAACAACCTGAGTTCCTACCACATTCTATACAACACAAAAAAATAGTTATAGAATTTTATAATTAATATTTAATTTATAATAAATTTTCATGATTAATGAAAAAATCACCGGACATTTCCATCACTCTGAAAGGAATTATAATTGTGTAATATCATGTTTACAAGACTTCCCCTTATTAATACATATGAAATAACCATAATCATTACCAAATGACACCATTATCTAGTTGAATTGGAACCAAAAAACTAGTCTGAGATCACCCAAATCAGTGGCTAGAGAACATAAATTAAAAATAAAGTCAATGACATGAGTAACTCACTCAAAATCGTTACAAAATTATTGACGAAAACCCCCATAGAATGTGGGATTGAATGGAGGAATATAGATGGGATATCAATCAAATTCACCCCTCTCCAAATTCTTCACATCCTAAAGGATCAAGGTGGATGACCGGAAAATTACTAATCTGCCCTTTCCAAAAAAAACACTCGATGTGGGAATATTTATGGAGTGTCCATAGTGGTCACAATACCAGGACCCCTACCATGGAATAGAGAGTGGATCGATGATGTATCCCACCATTGTGGTATATTGGGTCCCTAACTCTAAATAACCCTCTGTATATTATCTATCAAGGGCTATGTTGTGGTCCAATGTGACTAAGCTAAGGCCCATTATGACATGCCCTATGGGTTATGGTGTATCCAACACAATCCCATGGTCCTTCCCCCTCTATGAAGGGGACCTTTGGGATACTCCATATGTTACAAATCCTTATTATTATTATTAATATTATTCCCATTTAATATTTTAAATATTATTATTAGAGCTACTCACATTGTTTGTGTGATGTTTAAGGTGTCGTATAGCCCTGATAATGATATATTAAAAATATTAAATATATTAAATGATGTGAATTCTTAATTTTGGAATTAATGAATTTATTCATTAATAAAGCCCCATATATTGAAGTAGAGAGTAACATTCAGTCGGGAACATGGTTTTTATACAATTCTTAGTCACAATGGTCTATGAGATGACGTGAAACCATCAGAGAATATTAGTTGAAATAAATAAATTAAATTAATTGAATAATTTATTTATCTAATTAAATATATAAACCCATAAATTATATATTTAAACATCATTATAGAGAATATATAGGGTTATACACATAACCCTAGGAGATCCATTGAGAGGGAATCCCACTGGGAGGGGATTCTTGGGATTATGAACAAGTTCTATAAAACTCATAGGTTGATAATTAATTTTATGGTGATCACAAAATTCATCATCGTATATTCATTATTTACCAGTGATCAATCCAATTATGAGGTAGGGGTTTTGTTTTATATAATTATACCAATTTTTATGTCATTGCAATAATGGATAAAATTGTATACCAATTTAATCCATAATAAACCTTTGCAAGACCTTATTAATTTATGATTCTCATCTAGATTTTTGAACATGATAACTATCATTCATAGAATGAATATATAACCAGATTCACTCTTCTTTTAATTTCCCATGATTGATATATGAGGATTATATGACCATTTGGATCATTCACTTTTTTTATATTATTTTTCCCTCTATTCCCCATGTTTATTATCATCATTCAATTAATAGAAGATTATAGGATAAATAGTGGTCCGATATAAATCACGACTGAGTTATTATTTTCACTATGCTTGATTATTTTAGAGGATGAGGAAACAATGACATGTATATTCATTATTTAAAAAGATATATTATGTGAAATATTTTTCGATAATGTCCATTCCGGAATGGGGTGTGGGGGGGGGGAATAGATGCTGACATGATTTGATTCTATGATGGTGGGTGGATAGAATCCAGTTCCCACCATGGAATTGATATCGATCAATATGGTTTGTACTTACTCAAAAAAGAATCATGAAGGATATTTTCTATGTATTGAAAATTATAGGATAATATTAGATTACAGAAATTTCATGACTATATGTTGTGTTTTTAAGAAGAAAATACACTATATGATCTAGATTAAGTGACACTAGGGTTTCTTGAATGAGTTAAATATCACATTATTCGATGGCCTAGACCACAAACCTTGTGACCCTAGAAAGTAGCTTAGTATATACATAAATTACACACCTAGGGAACCTCGGTAGCATAAAAACTATATACCCAAGAGCTACATCTCATATACCCCTTGGTAGAACATGAATCAGTCCGTAAGGTATACATTGTATGTTCAACATCACCCTTACATGTTGTGCAGATCATTCCCCACATGATGTAGTTATTTACTTTCACTACATATTGATAAAAAATTCACTAAAATTTTATCTACCTAGGGTTACACACCATGTACCCTTGTTAATGTAGTGAAATTTTCTTTTAATTGGATTAAAACATCCGACTATACTACCTGAGTAGGTTTTAGTGTAGGATGTGATAGTTTTCCATCAATATAATTGAGGTTTGATAATTGAAGTTGGTGAAAAGATCAATAATCCCCTGATAATGGGACTTTCTCAGGGTGTGGGTCTCCCATATCTTATATATAGATAGGGAATGTGCCCCCATATACTCCTGGGGTGCGAGTCCTCTATCTATGTAGTTGGAAATTCCCTATCTAAGAGCTATAATGGGGTTTGGGTCCTCCGCTAGAGTCAGTACACCCCCAACTAATGTGTCAATTAGTGAGGTGTGGGTTCCCTATTATGATAATTATGTGGTTATGTGGGTAATTATTTGAATTCTAAGAATATTTTAGAATTATTTTGGCTTAAAATGTTGATTTAGACTATGCTCCACAATTTGAGTAATTCTTTAAGCATATCTAGGTTCTTCCTTCTTAACTGCATTGGTTATTGTTTTGAGATGAATCGATTTTGATACTTTATATCTTTGTGATTTAAATGTGTCTTCGGGGGTATGTTCATACTCACACATTCATGGAATCTTCTCACGTGTCATGTATTATCTAGAAAATAGGCTATTCGATAGAGATCTAGGTTGATCTAGTGTGGGGTGTTCTTAATGGTTCTTGGTGGTGGAGGTATCGTGATTATTATTTATCTTTGTAGGATATAAGATGAGATATTACTCCATTTTACAATCTGATTGAGCCTATTTTCTAGATATTGGTCTTTTAATATTCCCCTAGTACATTAGTTATAAATTGTCATTCTCTTTTTTTTTATTAAAGGTTGTGAATTCATTTATTTTTATAGTTTTTATTTTCCTCATAGTTCATGTGTTTATAGAGACATGTTTTCATATGTACAGTTACATTACAATAAATCATCCCATATATTTTTATACCTACTTGGTTCCATCCGCCAACACTTGACCTATTAAAGGTGGTCTTGGGTTGGCACACCAATCTTACTGCATGTCAGGCAGACCCTAGTGGGCTGAGTCATATCAGAGTGGTATCATAGTCAAGGTTTTCCTAAGAGGTAGTTTGAAGATAGATAATTTTTGGGGATTGGTTTGGGAGGGAAATGGTGTTGATGAGACGTGATTTTAACTCTTGGAAAAGGGACCCCAATGATAGTGTAATGTCTAACGTATCCATACACTAGGTTTTTGATAACCCAATTTTAAAATTATTACTATGAGGCACCAATTACATGGAAAAAATGGTATATACATCATATAAGAATGAGTTTTTGTTTTCATGTAATTATGATAACTATCCCAAGATATTCTATTTTGACCATTGAAAATAAAAAATATAATAGGATTCCTATATATATAAAACTATTGCGGATTCTATGACAAGATCATGATGATGATCATCAATGTGATAAGGCCTCTGTTCCAGGGCTTGTGCATGAGGTGTTTCCTCTGGATGGATAGTACATACATCCATCGAGAAACTAAAAGACATTCCCTGGTACTGTATCCTGACATTATTCTTCCTAATGAGAAATAGTTTATACATTTATTAAAATATAGTGATTCATGGAGGATATAGCGACCCATACTTTACATACATTGTTAATACTTCAAAATTGAAGCATACTTATTACAACATATAACAAAACCACGAAAGGACCATATAGGTATAGTGACTTTAGAAACTGGGAAACAAAAACAACTAGTTCATAAAGCGTCTACACTGTCTCCCATTTATTTCATCATATCTATAGTCCCTTTTGGCATATCTTACTCAATAACCTTCTTCCTGACCTGGGGAAAGAAAACATATGAAAGGGTGAGATAAAATGCTTAGTAAGGGTAAAAAAAAGAAATATCAATCACATCATATTCATAAGAACATAACTTTTGGAAATCATAACCTACAAAAGAGAGCATAATTTCATAACATGGGATAAATCATAGTAGTGAAATGTAATCCCAATAATCATAACATAAAACATGAAACTTTGTGGCATACACACATAATCATAGAGAATCATTTCTTATTAGTCAAGACTCATTTCCAATACTATCTTAGTGGACAAAGTCCATTTCTGAACCGAGTCACCCTCGTTTCAGTCCTGTTTCACTGAACCGGTATAACCTAACGTTCCAGCCATGTCTATCTCATGAGATATAAAATCTTTATCCAATGCATTTGAGGGAGATATAGGTCCCACCAATCTCATAATGATACCATTCTTATGTGTGCCACAAAATCATAAATCATACATCATTGCATAACCCATGTAATAAAAATGGGAATCTTAAACATCGTGACATCTTCAAACAATTCATATAAGATAAAGGAATTCATAAAAATAATTCCATCACAACATAATCAAATCAATGTAATAATAGGGATATAAACAGAACCCTATATTATCTTAGATGGAAAATAATTTTGATAAAACACATGAACTCCATTCTTGAAGAAAATATCCTTTCAAATTCAAAAAAACATTTTCCTTTTTTTTAACATGTCATACAATTTTAAACTAAAGAAGTTGATTAAAAATAAACTTGAAAACATGTTAAGGAAGATTCACGGAAATAATGTTTTAAAAATCCATTCATGCCGTATAAGTTAAAAAAAACATTCTTCTCGTACTTTTGTCAGAAAAGTCAAAAAGTACCTCGTACGAAAAACGAGAAAAGATTCCTTTCATATTCTTTACTAAAAACTCACCGAAGGGTAAAATTGGATTTAAACAATTGTAGGTGGATGGAAATAATATTACATATTCAGGAAACATGGATGTGGATGATAAAATACACCCCAGTAATTGCCAAAGTATAAACAATCTCGGATAAAAACGAGATTGTGATATTTCCCTTACCTTAGGTACGATATGCTTTGTATGTGTCCAAACCTCCTGTATAATGATTTAAATAATGTTATTGACCTATTACAGAATCATATATATTTTTATGATATCATATTTGGTCATATTCTTAGCTTCTTAGTAGTAATATTTCATTGCTACTTGTTATTTAGGTGTTTATAACTTTTTGTTCTTATGCGTGTTTTGTCGAATAAATTCTTATTCTTCTCTTTAGGTTATAGATAACTAATTTACAGAATGGTATTAGTGTAATATATATCATATTCATTCATTCAATTCATTTATATAATCATTATTAAATGATGATCACGTAGAACGAGTCGCATCACATCGTGGAGACGTTATTCCGTACGTACGCATGAGTGATGATATCGTTCCTATGATCGTGGAATTGTATTGGAGTGTATGTATACTATTTCATAATCAGTAACACTTTATAATAGTCATATATAGTCATTATTTACACCATTATACCCATCCAAGTAAGGTGGTGGTGGAAAATAGATAACACCACAGCGTGGAGACGGTATTCCGTACGTACGCACACACGGTGATTTCTTTTTCCATAGGATGGATAGATGGTAAAATAGGGTTGTTTCATATGTATAATAAAATATCAGTATATGAGTGATACTGATGTTATTACTTCATAATGAAACAACTAAAGAAGAAGAAGTGGAAGAATAAATAAATATGAAAGAATCGGTAACAGACATTACCTTTTCTTTGAAGTGCTTCTTTGAGACCTCCTTTTAGGGCACTAAAATGGGTCTTTGAAGAAGACCAGAACCTCTAGGATGTTTCTAGGGAAGTGTAGAGAAGAAATTGGCAGGTGTTGGCTGAGCTTGAAGGCTCAAAGTGGTGTGAGGAAGAGGGGGAGGAGGTGCCCTTTTATAAGGGAGGAGAGGGGCACCTTTGGAATAACTAAAAATATTATTTTATTATAAAGTCAAGTTCGGTTTTAAATAGCTCTAAATTGATTTCTATCGAGGATAAGGTGGGTATGGGTCGAAATCCTCTCATCCAATAGAATTTAGACATGTTTAGGTTGCTATTTTAACCCTATCATGTATATTTAACATTAAGTTAAATAAGTTTACTTTTCCCGTGTCTTCTTGTGTTCTTATACTATATGGTTAATAAACTTACCATATCAAGCCAAACGAACCCCAAGTTTTTTATTATTAAAATATATAACCTTATCTAAGTCATTTGGACGAACCTTATATTTTTAGGAATAAAATAACAATTAATAATATAATATTTGTTTTAAAAACTATTTTATGTCAATTTTGACACTATTTAGTAATTGATTTTTTTGAAAATCATAACAGAATGATTAGTTCGAAAAAAGGTACATAAATCAATAATAACATGTCATATTAACTTATAAAATTAGTGGAATTCATAAAAACTCTCAAATTACATTTATTTGGGTGTTTATAACATTAATTATGTCAATATTTCATTAATAAGATAATTACTGCATAATCTTTGTGTCATAAATAAATTAAATTATTTAATGTCTAAAAATTACAAAAAAAATAGAATTATGTAGGAAATCATTTTAGATTTCTAATGAATATTTATAGTAGAATTTATCTTATGTATAACCCCATATTAAAAATGAGTTACTTATTAAACTTTGATTTTAACTATTTTAACCCTTCTTTAAATAAATTAATAATAAATGTCCTAATCTAATCCAAGTGGGCCTAAATGGTCATATTTTATTCCTAAAGTTGTTTTTGGTCGAATTAAACTTGTCCAATAGAATTAAGACATGTGTTAGGGTAATTATAATATCATTTTTACCCTTAATTACCCTATTTACTTTTAACCGTGGTAAATAAAAGTAAAAAGTTACTATTCACCAAAAATTATTTTCATCTCATTGATCCACATTTTAGTCCTTGATATTAAACATGTCTCTCGGATTTTCAAAATTCCACTCACAGAAGTGGTAAAATTATGTTTTCTGAAAAAATTAGTTTTTTTAACTACCACTTAGCGGTTTCACTATTCATCAAAAATTGAAAGTTTTGAGAAAAATACCAAAATTTCACCCTAGGATAATTTTGATATTCCGAATCCAAAAATGAAGTCCATTTTGAAAAATAAAATTTATAAAATTTCAAAAAGTGGTTATTACTATTCATAACGACTAGTTTTAATAATATTTTATTAGCATATCATTGTTTAGTGAAACTCGGTATTGCGTATGACGCAAGCTATCGAGGAAGGTTGCGATTTCGTGTAAAGCAAGCCATGAAAGTGTTGTGTGTAGAAAAAGATTCCTTTGATGATTTATATAACATAAAAGTCTCGGGTGTTACATTCTACCCCCCTTAAAATGAATTTCGCCCTCGAAATTCGTCACTTTGTAACAAACAGATGAGGATACCTCTCTCTCATCATATCCTCAAGCTCCCATGTAGCTTCTTCTAATTGGTGGTTCCTCCATAAAACTTTCACCAATCGAGTGGTCTTGTTTCGTAGGACTTTTTCGCTACGATCCAGAATCTCTATCGGTTGTTCTTCATAAGAAATATCTTTCTCCAGCGGTACAACTTCTGAGCTAAGTACATGTGAAGGATCAGGTATGTACTTTCTCAGGAGAGATCCATGGAACACATCATGAACTTGAGAGAGATTCGGTGGAAGCACCAATCGGTAAGCTACCTTCCCAACATGATCCAGTATTTCGAAAGGACCGATATATCTAGGGCTCAACTTCCCCTTCTTTCCAAATATCATGACCCTCTTCCAGGGAGATATTCGTAAGAACACTTTATCACCCACTTCAAACTCTAGGTCTTTTCTTCGGTTGTCGACATAACTTTTCTGTCGACTCTGAGCTGCTCTTATGTGTTGTTTAATAGATCTGACCTTTTCTGCCATTTCATCAATGAGATCAGGTCCTAATAGCTTTCTTTCTCCAACCTCATCCCAGCAAGTTGGAGTCCTGCATTTCATTCCATAGAGAGCTTTATAAGGAGCCATCTGAATACTGGAGTGAAAGCTATTATTATAAGAAAATTCCACCAAAGGTAGGTGTTGATCCCAACCACCTTTGAAATCCATAGAGAAAGCTCTCAACATATCTTCTAGGGTTTAAATTGTTCTCTCAGACCGACCGTCTATCTGAGGATGATAAGCAGTGCTGAAACTCAACTCTGTATCCAGAGTATGTTGAAGACTTCGCCAGAACATCGAGGTAAATCTCGGATCCCGATAAGATATAATAGAAAGTGGTACTCCATGCAATCTTACCACTTCCTTTACATATATCCTGGCAAGCTGATCCAGAGAGAAATCCTCTCTAATAGCAAAGAAGTGTGCAGACTTAGTAAGATGATCAACTATGACCCAGATAGTATTATTGCCTTTGGATGTTTTAGGAAGTCTTGTGACAAAGTCCATAGTGATGTTTTCCCATTTCCATTCGGGTATGGGTAATGGTTGTAACACCCCCTTAGACTTCTGTCTCTCAGCTTTAACTTGCTGACAAACCAAGAATCGAGAGACATATTCAGCAACATCTCTTTTGATGCCATCCCACCAGAAGTACTCTTTCAGGTCCCTATACATCTTCGTGCTTCCAGGATGAATAGTGAATTAAGAACTATGAGCCTCATCCAGCAGCTCCTTCTTTAATTCGGGGATGGGAGGAACACAAACCCGATTCCTGAACTTTATTATCCCATCACAATCAAGGTTGAATTCAGGAACATTTCTCACCTTCTTTTGTAACTCGACATCTTCTTTCTGTGCCTCTTTAATCTTCACATGTATAAATGGTTGAACATTCATTTGAGAAAGATAAGATTTTTCCCCTTCCATTATAATTCCAAGACCCATCCTTTGTAAATCCATAAATATTGGATCTTTTGTGATCGTCATCATGGATAAACTAGCATGGTCTTGTCGACTTAATGCATCTTCCACCTTGTTTTCTTTCCCAGGGTGGTAATGGATTCAGCATTTGTAATCCTTAATCAGTTCTAACCATCTTCTTTGACACATATTCAGCTCCTTTTGTGTGAAAATATACATTAAACTTTTATGATCAGTATAAATATCACACCTTTCACCATAAAGATAATGCCTCCAAATCTTTAATGCAAAGATTACCACAGCTAAATCCAAATCATGTGTTGGGTAATTTTGCTCATGGATTATAAGCTATCACCATATCATTTTTCATAATAACACACCCCAATCCCTTCTTGGATGCATCACTATAGATCATAAACCTTTTTCCACTACAAGGCAGTGTGAGAACATGTGCACTGGATAACCTTATTTTCAACTCCTTGAAATTCTCTTCACATTCCTCCGTCTAGACAAACTTAACTCCTTTCCGAGTCAACTTGGTGAGTGGATTTGATAATCGTGAAAAATCTTTCACAAAACGTCAATAATATCCAGACAAACCAAGAAAACTTCGGATCTCAGTTACTGTTGTTGGTCTCGACCATCTTTCGATAACCTCTGTTTTTGCTGGATCCACAGATTTCCCCTCTTTTCAGACTATGTGACCCAAAAATGCAACTTTTTGAAGACAAAATTCACACTTGGTAAATTTGGCATAAAGCTTCTCCTTTCTCAGGGTCTTCAATATAATTCTCAAGTGATCTTCATGTTCTTCCTTACTCTTTGAATAGACAAGAATATCATCTATAAAGACTACCAAAAATTGATCAAGATAGTCTCTAAAGACTCTATTCATCAGATCCATGAAGATAGCAGGGGCATTAGTAAGACCAAATGGCATCACTATAAATTCATAGTGTCCATACCTTGTACGAAAATCCTTATTTGGTATATCCTCCCTTTTGACCCTTAATTAATGATACCCTGAACGAAGATCAATCTTGGAAAAGTATTGAGCTCTGTGTAGTTGGTCAAATAAGTCATCAATGCGTGGGAGAGGATATTTTTTCTTGATAGTGATCTTGTTAAATTCTCAATAATCAATGCAGAGTCGCATTGATCCATCTTTCTTCTTAACAAACAGAACAGGTGCTCCCCAAGGTGACGCACTAGGGTGTATGAACCCCTTATCAAGATTCTCTTGTAGTTTCTTCTTCAATTCCTGCAACTCAATTGGGGCCATTCTATAAGGTGTCTTCAAAATAGGCAAATCACCCGGTACGATTTCTATTGAAAACTCAACTTCACGATTTGGTGGAAGACCCGGTAATTCCTCCGGAAAGACATCATCAAACTCCCGTACAATGGGAATATTCTTAATCATGAGTTTCTCACCAACCATTTGAGATAAATAACCTTCATTTAGTGGAATCAATACCCATAAAAGGGGAGAAATTTCCACTGGAAGGTTATGTTCATCCTTGCATCGATAGACGATCATAGATTGATCTGGAATATGAAATGTGACTTCCCTTCTTTGGAAATTGATATGAGCTCCATGTAGAGAAATCCAATCCATGCCAAGAATCACTTCAAATTCCACTATAGGAAGGATCACAAGATTTGCAGGAAGCACTTTCCCACAAACATCAATCGGAGAAGAATTATAAACTTTTGATGCGACTGTTGTGCCATTAGGTGTTGTCAAAGCTAACTCAACATATAATTGTTGAGTTAATACGGTGATACCCTTAGAAAATTCTTCAGAAATAAAAGAGTGGGTGGATCCAGAATCAAATAAAACATTTGCTACTTTAGAGTGGATGGTAAGTGTACATTTCACCACATCGTTATCGTACTCCACATCACTGATAGAAATTGCATGTGAGTTTCCTTTGTCTTTAGCCTTAAGAGTTTTTTGACGTCGAACATCATCATCAACCCTTGGATTAGGGAATTTATTGGCATAATTCCCTATCTCCTTGAACTTGAAACATTTAAGTGTAGTAGGTTCATTCTGTGTATCCCTTCCTTTGTTTGCATCATTAGAAATCTTCTTCCCATCATCGTGGCATTCAAATACCCGATGACCTTCCTTTCCACATTTGAAACATTTACTTGTCCCTTTAAGACAACTCCCTCCATGTTTCTTTCCACACTTTGAGCATAAGGGAGAGCTCATCTTCTTTTCAGTGTGCTCTTTAAATTTTCCTTTGAATTCCATTTTCCTCTTCTTATCAAACCCATATGACTGATGGGTTACTCCAATCTCCATATCAACTTTGAGAGCACATCGAACGATTTCCTCGTAGCTATTGAAGTCCCTTATGGCTAACACCCTTCAAAGACTTGGTTTTAATCCACTAAAGAATTGATCGATCTTACTCTCAGGTTGGATAATAATACCAGAAGCGTACCTTGCAAGTCTTGTAAAATTTGCTTCATAGGTACCAACAGATTCATCATCCTTTTTCTTCAGTTCAAGAAACTCTTTCTCCATTTTTGTTCGGAGAATATGAGGGAAGTACTTATTGAAAAATAATTTCTTGAACTCGTCCCATTACATGGACTCAATTTCATCCCTTTGCCTCGTATTCTTAATAAGATTCCACCATTGACCAGCATCACCATCCAAACGATACACTACTAAGATGAATTTATCATGATCAGAACATTGAAGAACTGAAAATATCTTTTCAGTAATACTAATCCATTGTTCAGTAACTAATGGATCAGTAGACCCGCTGAATGAAGGTGGATGCTGTCTCATGAAGGATTCAACATAATGTTGCTCCTTCCTTTGCTCATTTGGAAGTCCTGCATGATTCATAGCTTGAGAAAGCTGTGTGAACATGGCTACAAGATTTTTCATTCCATCTCCCATAACGTTTGGTTGCTCAGGGGGAAAATCATTGCATTTCCCGTCGCATTCCGCATTAACACGGTTCCTTCGGGTTCCAGCGATTGACTAAAACCAAGAAGAATAGTGTGAGAAACACTAATTATAATAGGAAAAACACATAATCAAGAATAAAATTTCACACTTAAGGTCTTATCCTAGGTTATTCATGGCCATTTATAAAACACTAAGATTGTGTTCTATGCTTAGAATTATCCTTATGGTTCTTACTAAGGCTTTCACATCCTAGTTTGCAAAGGTTGACTATACCTTTACTTTGATACCAACTATAGCGACCCATACTTTACATACATTGTTAATACTTCAAAATTGAAGAATAATTATTACAATATATAACAAAACCATGAAATGACCATATAGGTATAGCGTCTTTAGAAACTGGGAAACATAAACAACTGGTTCATAAAGCGTCTACACTATCTCCCATTTATTTCATCATATCTATAGTCTCTTTTGGCATATCTTACTTAATAACCTTCTTCCTGACCTAGGGAAAGAAAAAATACGAAAGGGTGAGCTAAAACGCTCAGTAAGGGTAGAAAAAAGAAATATCAATCACATCATATTTATAAGAACATAACTTTTGGAAATCTTAACCTACAAAAGAGAGCATAATTTCATAACATGGGATAAATGACAGTAGTGAAATGTAATCCCAATAATCATAACATAAAACATGAAACTTTGTGGCATACACACATAATCATAGAGAATCATTTTTTATTAGTCAAGACTCATTGCCAAGACTATATTAGTGGACAAAGTCCATTTCTGAACCAGTCACCCTCGTTTCAGTCCTGTTTCACTGAACCAGTATAACCTACCATTCCAGCCATGTCTATCTCATGAAATATAAAATCTTTACCCAATTCATTGGAGGGAGATATAGGTCCCACCGATCTCATAATGATACCATTCTTATGTGTGCCACAAAATCATAAATCATACATCATTGCATAACCCATGTAATAAAAATGGGAATCTTAAACATCGTGACATCATCAAACTATTCATATAAGATAAAGGAATTCATAAAAATAATTCCATCACAACATAATTAAATCAATGTAATAATAGGGATATAAACAGAACCCTATATTATCTTAGATGGAAAATAATTTTGATAAAACACATGAACTCCATTCTTGAGGAAAATATCCTTTCAAATTCAAAAAAACATTTTCCTTTTTTTTAACATGTCATACAATTTTAAACTAAAGAAGTTGATTAAAAATAAACTTGAAAACTTGTAAAGGAATCTTCTTGTAAATAATGTTTTAAAAATCCATTCATGCCGTATAAGATAAAAAAACATTCTTCTCGTACTTTTGTCGGAAAAGTCAAAAAGTACCTCGTACGAAAAATGACAAAAGATTCCTTTCATATTCTTTACTAAAAACTCACCTAAGGGTAAATTTGGATTTAAACAATTGTAGGTGGATGGAAATAATATTACATATTCAGGAAACATGTATGTGGATGATAAAATACACCCCAGTAAATGCCAAAGTATAAAAAATCTCGGATAAAAATGAGATTGTGATATTTACCTTACCTTAGGTCCGATATGCTTTGTACATGTACGAACCTCCTGTATAATGATTTAAATAATGTTATTGACTTATTACAGAATCATACATATTTTTATGATATCATATTTGGTCATATTCTTAGCTTCTTAGCAGTAATATTTCATTGCTACTTGTTATTCGGGTTTTTATAACTTTTTGTTCTTATCCGTGTTTTGTCGAATAAATTCTTATTCTTCTATTTAGGTTATAGATACCTAATTTCCAAAATGGTATTAGTGTAATATATATGATATTAATTCATTTAATTCATTTATATAATCATTATTAAATGAAGATCATGTAGAACGAGTCGCATCACATCGTGGAGACGGTTTTCCGTACGTACGCACGAGTGATGATATCGTTCCTATGATCATGGAATTGTATTGGAGTGTATGTATACTATTTAATAATAAGTATCACTTTATAATAGTCATATATAGTCATTATTTACACTATTATACCCATCCAAGTAAGGTGGTGGTGGAAAATAGATTACACCACGGCGTGGAGACGGTATTCCGTACGTACGCACGCGCGGTGATTTCTTTTTCCGTAGGATGGATAGATGGTGAAATAGGGTTGTTTCATACTTATAATAACATATCAGTATATTAGTGATACTGATGTTATTACATCATAATTAAACAACTAAAGTTGAAGAAGTGGAAGAAGAAATAAAGATGAAAGAATCGGTAACGGACATTACCTCTTCTTTGAAGTGCTTCGTTGAGATCTCCTTTTAGGGCACTAAAATGGGTCTTTGAAGAAGACCAGAACCTCTAGGATGTTTCTAGGGAAGTGGAGAGATGAAATTGTCAGGGGTTGGCCGAGCTTTATGGATCAATGTGGTGTGAGGAAGAGGGGGAGGAGGTGCCCTTTTATAAGGGGGGAGAGGGGCACCGTTGGAATAACTAAAAATATTATTTTATTATAAAGTCATGTTCGGTTTTAAATAGCTCCAAATTGATTTATTTAGAGGATAAGGTGGGGATGGGTATAAAGTCTCTAATCCAATAGAATTTAGACAAGTTTAGGTTCTTATTTTAACCTTATCATGTAGATTTAATATTAAGTTAAATAAGTTTACTTTTACCGTGTCTTCTTGTGTTCTTATACTATAAGGTTAATAAACTTACCATATCAATCCAAACGAACACCAAGTTGTTTATTATTAAAATATATAACCTTATCTAAGTCATTTGGCCGAACCTTAGATTTTTAGGAATAAAATAACAATTAATAATATAATATTTGTTTTAAAAACTATTTTATGTCAATTTTGACACTATTTAGTAATTGATTTTTGTGAAAATAATAACAGACTTATTAGTTCGAAAAAAGTTACTTAAATCAATAATAACATGTCATATTAACCTAGAAAATTAGTGTAATTCATAAAAAGTCTCAAATGACATTTATTTTGGTGTTTATAACATTAATTATGTCAATATTTCGTTAATAAGATAATTACTGCATCATCTTTGTGTCATAAATAAATTAAATTATTTAATGTCTAAAAATTAAAAATAAAATACCATTATGTAGGAAAGATTTTTAGATTTCTAATAAATATTTATAGTCGAATTTATCTTATGTATAACCCATGTTAAAAATGATTTACTTATTAAACTTTGATTTTAACTATTTTAACCCTTCTTTAAATAAATTAATAATAAATGTCCTAATCTAATCCAAGTGGGCCTAAATGGTCATATTTTATTCCTAAAGTTTTTTTGGTCGAATTTCAATTTTCCAATATAATTAGGACATGTGTTAGGGTAATAATAATATCATGTTTACCCTTAATTACCCTATTTACTTTTAACAGCGGTAAATAAAAGTAAAAAGTTACTATTCACAAAAAATTATTTTCATCTCATTGATCCACATTTTAGTCCATGATATTAACCGTGTCTCTTGGATTTTCAAAATTACACTTACAGAAGCGGTAAAATTATGTTTTTTGAAAAATTTAGTTTTTTTAACTACCACTTAGTGGTTTCACTATTCATCAAAAATTGAAAGTTTGCAGAAAAATACCAAAATTTCACCCTAGGATAATTTCGATATTCCGAATCCAAAAATGAAGTCCATTTTGAAAAATAAAATTTATAAAATTTCAAAAATTGGTTATTACTATTCATAACGACTAGTTTTAATAATATTTTATTAGCATATCATTGTTTAGTGAAACTCGGTATTGCGTACGACACAAGCTATCGAGGAAGGTTGTGATTTCGTGTAAAGCAAGCCAAGAAAGTGTTGTGTGTAGAAAAAGATTCCTTTGATGATTTATATAACATAAATTTCTCGGGTGTTACAGAGGATAAGTTCGCTATATGATTTATAGTGGTATATTCCACCCAGGCTTTGGAGTGAGACATATCCTTAGGTAGTTGAGAACTATCTGGAGTTGATGGTTAATATATTCTATTTTTTAGGACCCCTCCTTAACGGATGGTTGTTATAGTTATTAGTCTTATCTATATTTCTATAAGATTTTGGTGGACATGGTGACTTAGAATCATGATTATGTGGGTATCCCAAATATCTAGTTAGATAATCTCTTCTACGAGGAGTACATCTCAATGGATCTATGGTCAGTTCATATCAATAAGCTTCTTGAGATAAAACAGGGAAATATGATAGGTTATGATTATTTGTCATGGTTTACTAACCTCATAAATACTCTCTTAACATGTTTTTATTAGTATGTTTGGGCCTAAAAGTAACAACATAGACATAACCAAGATATCTAAGTTGGAGTAGTTCCTCATTGCATATCTACCTAGGTTGGGGGTGTTGGAGTAATCCTTAGGGGTGGAGAAATTTCATGTTGAGGATCAACACGAGATGAGTAGATCCAGTAGCCACCATGGGATAGAGTCATCGACCACCACTAATAGGAATCATGTTTAAAACCCCTAAACCAAAGTCATAGTCATTCTCACACATAGAATAGAGGATTAGAAGCTCAAGTCTCCTAGAGGGGTTCCAGCAAGCTGGGATACATGAAATGTTTTTCCAATGATAGGCATTGTCATATTGCTCTATATTTATAGATCTATCATGAAAAAAATAAGGATATGAAGTGTAAATACCAAAATGTTAGATACATTGTAATGAGAAGGGTTATCATCAAAGATAAGGTTGTTATAGGGGATTTTGAGGAGATGTAAGAGGTATTTGATGTTATGACTTGATAATGCCACCCATACCTCCATGTTGTCCACATTTGGTTTGGGGAGTTGGTGAGAAGGGGTGTGAACAATTATAGGTAGTTGAGGATTATAAACCATAGGATATTGGTATGATTGATGGTATGATAAGTTTATTTCATACCTTAACCTAAATTTTGGAGATATAGGTGAAATACATTTCATTCCATCCCTATCCTTTGTTCGATAACTAGATATTATTAAAGACCCTCTAGCTCGAACTTCATGTATGGAGACTTCTATTGGAGGAGATTATACAATCACACTTTTTTATTGAAAGTGTGACTTAGAACTAGGAGGGTATAATTTATCATGGAACCTCTTCATATATATGATGAGACTGTATGGTTTCATTCTTGATATGAAAATTCTATCAACTATCCATAACCAGATTATATTTTTAGTGAAAGATACAATGTATATGCGATTATGGGTAAAGATTTTCCTTTATTGGTGAGATGGAATTTCTGTCAGTGTAGGTTTGGATCATGTATGGGACACTAAAACCAATTTTACACAAGTTTTCTAGCTTAACTTTTGATGTAAAAGATTCATCAAATTGTCATTTCACTACAATTGTATAGGGGTACCCATATGTTTTCTGAGAGGTAATAATTGGTTTATCACCTCATCAAGAGGTTGAATTATGTTTTGATCTATACTCTGGGAGATCTTTGATATCCTATGTTTCATATTAGATGGACCCCATAAAACATTAAGATCTGAGTTTATAGTCAGAGGACCTTTAAAGTAATGTATTTATTAGACCTAGTGTGTCCCCCTAGGAAACTCCAATATTATTCTCTAAGAAGTTTAATGGGAGATTATGTTTTTGTGAAAAATATCATCACTAGATATTGGTGACTGTGAAAAATAAGTATCCAATTTCATGGATTGAATCCCTATATGATTAGTTGAAAGGGAAAAATTGGTTCTTGAAGATTTACTTGAGGTCATGATATCACTAGTTGAGGGTTTCTAAGAAGGATACCCGCATGATGAAATTCTAGTGTATATATGGTTATTATGAGTACATGGTGATTCCCATCAGAATAAAAAATTTCCCAACAGTGTTTATGGGGATTTTGAACAAAACATTATAGCCATTATTAGACCATATTTTGGTGGTATTTATCAATGAAATTTTCATTTTCCCAACATTGAATACTGGGATTACAAACCACTTGGGGATTGTTCTGGATACAATTGAAGTACACAAAATATATGGTGAACTCTCAATGTATTAATTATTCATTATAAATGTTCACTTATTGGGAAATTTTATCTCAGAGGACGGAGTGGCTATAAACCTAGAAAAGATAAAGGGATTTCTAAATTGGGATCCACCCAAGAGCGAGTTGGTGGTGTAAATATTACATGAGATGGCTAGATATTATATGAGATTCATGCTAGTATTATATGTAGTTCAAAAACCATTGAATTCATTAATATGAAAGGTTTTTCCATTTATGTTGATAGAGAAGGGATATACAACCTTTTAGAAGTTACGATACAGTTTTTAATGTGTTCCCATAATGCTGTTTATAGAATATGGGGTCATGAATGTGGTGTTCTGCATTCCCTATGGGGCTAGTCTTGGGATTGTGTTGATGTAGAGGGATTTGGGGATTATTTATAGACCCCAATAGTTAATATCCCTTGAGTATAACTGTACAACCCCTGACTTGGTGTTGGAATCTGAATTTTTTTAACCCTAAATAAATGAAGAAACTACCTTCTTGTTGTGTGATTTAGTTTTTATTCAGACCAATAAAGTCTTAGGTACATATTTAATTTGACAGATACCTACCTAATATAGAGGTTATGGATAGATTTTTTCCTAGGATCATGAATTTGGGATAATATATACTCCAGATAAAGGTATTTTACTAGAAGATTCTCTCAATAGTAAATCAATTTACTAGTTGGTAAGATACAAAACTTATTAGTTATCATTATTGTAATTATCCTTCGTAAATGAGGGAGGGGCATCATATCTTAAATATATAATTATGAATCATATACTATTTTAACAAGTAATGGAATGAAAACTTTGATAATATGATTGTTTGGTTTTATATGACTAGATAATCCTTGGGCATGAACCTGAAAGATTTTTTAAAGATATGGATAAAGTCATCATTTTTAAGGATAAAATATGTTTTTAGTCACACTTAGAGAGAGGGTTCCAAGTGTGTTTCATACATCTCCCTCAGTGGTACATCATGGAGTGGAACAAATATACCAAGATATTTGGAATTAAATTTGGTGGCTAGGGATAAAGAAGAGTGCTCCAGATTTTATATCGTGATGTCTCACCTATATGCAACAGAAGGTTGAGCATCAGGTTCTAGAAGGATTAACCCAACCACATGAAGTAAAAGAATATAATTGGGATAGTTTATCCACATAAATCATGATTGGATATAAATAGATGCTGAGAAGTCATGACATCATATTTGTGATCATATATTTCCCCAATATGTCATATCATTTTCTCACTATTAGAGAGAAGATTAAAATGGAAACATTTGGATGCTTGTACATGTAATAGATCTTATATCATCACGGTGTTCCGTTGATAATTGTCTTAGTCTATGATAATAATTTAATTTAACCATTATGGAGAGTTTTGTAGGAGGATTTTGGGACTTTATTGCATATGATCATGATGTTTTATCGTCAAACACATGACCAGAAAAAATAGACCATTTGGATCCTAGAATATATAATGTGGGATCAGAGGCTAGACTTTTTCCAAAGTTGGGAGGATCACCTAAGATTAGTATAGTTTTCATAAAAACACATATTTCACTATCCTATTGGTATGGAATCATTTTAGGACCTTTATTGTAGAGCTTATTGGTCACCTATTTATTAGTTAGAGTTAGGAGAATCAATGCTTATGGGGACAGAGTTAGTGAGATCCATGAAGGATAATTCTAATATCATTCCAGTGAGCATGATGATAGATTAGAGCCATCATAATTTCTATTTAGACCAAATATAAGGACATTTGAAGTTTATAAAGAGAGAAGGTATGTTCTTAGTGGTCACTCCTTTGTGCGGTCTATAGAGATTTGGATGGGGTTAGAAATATATCTCTAAATTTCATTGGTTATTTTTAGATTCTTTGCTGGATCAATAAATTTGTGTACTTCTTGGATGTACTTGGAAAGTTGTACTAAGTCTGTTATATCTTCCACATGTCCCATATGTGGAGGTATGTGCATGATCCATCACACTTTATTGAATAGGGTAAGTTAGAAAATGAAGAAATAGATAATTTTTCAGAGTAACCGGGGGTAATCTAGTATTGGAAAAAAATCCTTTATGGGTGGATGATTAATATTTTTTTTATTCTATGGTATCTTGAGAATCTTAAGGATAGATCATGGGAGTTTTAGAAATAGATTCATGATCAATACCCTTACCTTCTTGTGTAGGTCCGACATTTTGAGAAAAATTTCCCTGAAGGTGGGGTGAATGCGACTATTTTGATTTTTATGATTATACCCTTTGAATATTTTAAATAATATTTTTAGATCTAGTCAAAGAGTTTTCATAAAGTTTGAGGTGTTTTATAAAGATGTATTAAAAATATTGAATATATTAAACTACACATTCAAATAATTTAAAAAATAATTTATTTTTTTCTTAATAAATTCTTGGATAGAGAAGCCGATGATTCTATTAAATCCATAATATAGTTTTTACCCTAGGTGTGATATAATTTTGGATCATATTAGACCTTGAGACGATGTGTAGGCAGTATTTGATATTAGATGAAATTATTTAAATAAATTTATACATAAATTTATATATCTAATTTAATTTTTGAAATTATTAACACTATATTTAAATTTCATTACAATGAATCTACAGGGTTTTACACATAACATGAAGACATCTGGTGAGAGAGAAAACCACCATGAGGGGATTCATGGGGTAATAATTGGATTCTATGAAACTTTTGGGTCGACAAAAAAATTTATTGAGATATCCATTAACATCATAGTATATTTATTCATCACAAAAGAAAAATCCAAAGGTGAGGTATGGTTTTTGGTAATTCGGATTTACCCCCATTTTGATATCATTACAATTATTGATTAATTATTATAAGAATTTAACCTATAATTGAAATTTGTAAAGCCTTGTTAATTTATAATTGATCTATGAAATTATGAACTTGATAAATATGATTATTTGATTGATTATTAAACCCCATTCATTCTTCATTTTATATTGCATGATCAATGGCCTAATTTCATACAACCATCATAGGTAATTCACAATGTGTTTTTTGGTTTTCTTCATAATTTGTTCTTATTTAGTGTTATTTTTTGATTCATTGATGGTGGTTTAAAAAATAGAGGTTTGGATTGAAACATGATTGAGCCTAGATCCATGCCATTTTAATTTCAATTAGTTAAATACTAACATCATGTGGGTGCATCATTAAACAAGGAAGATTATGGCTAAATGTGTTTAAGAATTTCAATTCCGGAAAAGGGATTTCATGGGTGACACATGAGTCAATGTGACTCAATTCTCTAAATTTTTTGGGTTGAAATGAATTTCCCACCATGTAAATTATCTCAATCAATTTTGTTTATGGTTATTCTTGATGAATACAGAGAGAATATTATGACAATGAAATTTATTATGATAGAATCTGAGTTTCTAGAAATTTATTGACTCCAAATTGAGCAGTTTTTAAGAACACACTCCACATAATATAGATGAATTAGTTATATGTTTTTATGATAGAGTTAAATATCACATGGCCATGTATCTTATCACACATTCCAGGTGACCCCAAATGACCATCATGGCCCATACAAGAAGTATAAACCAACAGAACCTGAGAAGACTACATACCATGTTTCCTAGAGATACACCCCATGTACCACTATAGAAATTACTTGGTTAGTGAGGCACATGCTGTGTTTTGAACCTTGATCCTATGTGACATGTAGCACATTCTCTATACCATGTAGTTTGTCATTTCCATGCTAGATTGATAGAGAATACATGATCAGGTGTCGACCCAGGGTGACACATCCTATACCAATTGGACATGTTAGACACATTCCTTTTGTTAGTATTAGAACCTATGAGCATACTCCCTGATAATGTTCCTACATATGATTCAATGGTTATCCATTGATAGTATCCAGGTATGATCATCCAAGATAGTGTTGGGATCAATACTCCCATGATGATATAACATTATCAATGGGAAGGTATCCCATATCTTATATATCTGTAGTTTTTTTACTCTCCTATACACTCCTAGGGCGAGGTTACTCTATCTCAAGATTTGTTACTAACCTATATAAGATCTCAGTGGGGGTGAAAGTACTCCACTGTAATTAGTAATTTCTTTGATGTGGAATCTATTAGTAAGGTTTGGGTTTTCCATTATGATCCCCATGATGTTTCATGGGTAATACAAAAAATTTGAAAAAGATTTATTTTTTAAAGCTATATGTGGATACTAGGACCATACTCCATGACATGAATACTTATTTAAGCATATCTGGTTTCTTCATTTATTTCCATCTTGGTTATGGTTTTTAGATGACTCTAATCTGATTCCTTACTTCTTACTGATTTTTTTGTGTCCTATTGGTTATATATATACTCACCCTTTCTTGGGTGCTATATATTTATGTTTTGTCATATGGATATGGCATTCTATTCATGAGATATCTAGGTCAACTTGGTATGGTTGGTGATTAGTGGTTCATGGTAGTGGAGGTGGCATGATTATGGTTAAGACACAATGGTTTTAGGATGCGACAATACTCACTTTGATCATCGGGTTATACCTACTTTCTATTTATTAGGATTACATTTTTATCCTTTTATTTTTATTATAACATATCATACTCATTTCAGGGTTATCAAGAGTTATGAAGGCAATTATTATTCTAGTTGCTATTATTCCACGTTGCTCTAGTTTTTATAAAGATACTTATGTGTATGTAAAGGTACATTAGGCCAAGGAATCCCATTTATGTACAATACCAATTCAGTTCTTGTCATTATCTCTCGACCAATTAAAAGTGTGGTTAGGGTGGAAATCTGGAATTACTTCTAGTCTAGCAACCCCTGGTGGGTTGGGTCATGTCACCATAGGGTGACCACACAAGTTCCCCCATGACAACAGATAACTATTTCAGTGTAGTCCCCACGACATCCCTTATACACAAAAACATATGAAAAGTCACCATGGTGTTCTCATAGACCTATAACATGGCCGTACTCACTTTTTGTAAATTCATAAAAGGTGATACCTAGGACATGATTCAATACATTGGGTTGTGGCATGGTATATAGCCTAGAACGAGCTCTAGCTATATGGTCACCTTAACCCTTTTTTGATGCCTCTATATAAACCAGAACTACTAAAAAGGAATATGTTTACATTTGAAAATATATCGTTGAGATTTTAAAATGATCAGATTCCCAATTTGAAACCGTATTCCCCACAGAAACCATATTCTAGAATAAAAATTTAAATATTCATAGAAATAAAATGACCTAAAAATTTGGGAGGCATTATATTAATATTTTTCTTTCTAGAAAAACTTTTTTAATATTTTCCAAATCATTTCATATCAAATCAACGAACCATTTTTTCTTACAGTTCAAAATTTAATCAACGAAAATTTACCTCGTTTTTTTTATGAAAAATTGATATCATTAGCCTGATTTGGATCATTTTATTCATGGATAATTTTTTTAAACCAATTTATAATTTTAAAAGAGGCTTTTGGTAATTATGATCACATTAGATATATAATTTATGTGATAGTTTCAACTATAAGTTATAGATTATACGGTAAAAGTCTAATATAATTTTCATGACTAATCTAGTTTTTTGATGGTTTATGAATGTATTACACACATTTATCTGTTCAAAACCAATTTTAACTCTGAAAAGGTACATTGGATAATTCCAATAACCTTAGGTTTAAAATGGAACTAAAATTTTCTCCAAAAGCACCCAAATATAATAAAAATCATATCCCAATATTTTCAAAATAAATTTTTAAGTAGTTTTAAATGTTTGGAGCATGTTAGAAACCAATGAAATATAATTAATTATAATATACAGCTTTGATCATTATAAGAATATTTGGATTTTGATTAATTTATTTAATTCTATATCTTATAACTTTTTTTGGAATTGTTTCTAAAGAAATCAAACACAACCATATTTCTTTATTTTGAATATTTCATGCATGTTTGAATGTTTTTAACTAATTTGAATTATAAAAGGACATGAAAGAAGACTCTATGTATGTTGGTTTAGGTTTATCTTTGTAAAAATAATTTTCCACCTATTTGAATAGAACATACTAAAGGAGTGATTTTGGATGTTTAATTTCCAATATATGGATGGATATGGTGGAGAAATAATGAACAATTCAGGAAGTTCCAAAATACATAGACCTAAAGTAGTTATACTAGAATCTACCTTGATGGATATCAAGAGGGGTAAATCTATAACAGAAAAAGAATTATATAATTATTAATCTAATAATACATAAGAATAATTCTTAATTTACATTATGATCCACCAAATTTTATGGAAGGTTCTGTAGGTATCATCATAATGTTACATATTATTTAATAAGAAGAGCTTCCAGAAGTGTGGACCCTTCAAAAGAAAAAGAATTTATGGTGGTTGATATATTTTTATGAGTGAAATGATTCCCAATAATATTGGATATTGGTGCCCATACACTCCAAAAAGATCAAAAACGGCTAAACAAGTTATACTAGATGAGATATACTATATTTTTAAGGTGTAATTATTAATATATGATAAAAATTTGATATTCTAATCATCATTTATTTCATGAAATATTGGTTTTTCCCTAAATAGAGTAGTACTATTTCCGAACCTTGTAGACTTTCATTATTCTTGGAATTTTTTTCCCTTTTATATTTATTTCAAAAGGTCTTATTTGGATTTTTATTTTGAATTGATGTTTAGTGTCATATATGTCGTTTGTATTATAATATCTACTAAATTATACAAATAGGCTCATGCTAATTCAATCATTCTGATTTTTATTTTTTCGTGTAAGTTCAAGGTGTTTAACTTCCATTCAAGAGGTTCATCATACCAAATATGTGGTATTTGATATTTTGTTATAGAGTTTTAGATAACCAAACCATAGATAAGGTTGTTTAGATCTGTATTTAATAACATCATTACACCTTTTTCCTTATATTATAATTTCAAAAATCAGTTCCTAATATCTTTTATAGGTTTCAAAATTTATAAGGACTTCATTAATTTTAAAATAAATGGTGTTGGATGAGGGTAATTCACAAATGGTGAAGTTTGACATGAAAAAATTATAATTTTGGAAATGAAAATAGAGTATTAAATATTATAGAAGGATATTGATCTTATATAGATTGAAACTAAATAGGAATTGATAATAGAGGATGAATGAGAAAAGCTAGATAAGAATGGGATATGATTAATATTAATATCAATATCCTAGAACAAATCTTATACCATATATGAGGAGACGACAAATTTAGATCCAGAAAAATACTATTACTTATAAGATTAAAAATATACCAATATTGAATAATATTTAATTATTATAGAGTTCATTTATCCGGAAAATTTTAGAAGGAAATTCAGTGGTTGACTATGTCACAGATTTCAACTTGATTAAGAGTCAATTAGAATTTGGGAATCTAAACTATGGGGATTCGAAGTGGGAGTTTTTTAATTTCATAACTCCCAAAATCACGGGGTGATATGGGTACCATAGTGAGTAAATCAATAAGTATAATGAATTTGGTGTTTATAGACATTAGGTATTTAATTCTAAACAAGGATATTTGGTAGAAGGAGATTTAGGTATCTAAAAAAAATATTATTGGATGGAAATTAGGGGATGTTACACTATAAAGAAGAGTTATAAGAAAGGAAAAAGAAGAAGAAATATATATTTAGTTGCTTAGGGGAAGGTGGTCCCATGTGTTTCTATTGTTGGCGAATGACCATTTAATGTAATTTTTTAGTGAGAGAAGATCCAATTAGGGAAGATATTATTTTTCAATCTCATTGAAAAATCCAATTTTAGATGGTATGGTTGGTCTATTTCTATGTTATGAAAGTTCATTTGAGTCTTTAATTATAAAAACAATATATTATTTCAACTTTACATTCTAGAGAGGGATTTTGACCAATTATAATACCATAATTTTCAACAAGGTACATATTATAAATAATGAATCTCTTACGATTATGGGGAAGGGTAATGTTTATTGTTTGTATAAATAATCTATTCTTGATGGAATTGTAATAAGTATAACATTATGAGGGTAAATAAAGAACTTGGTTTTGGTAAGACAGTTTTATGATGTTGGTTTCTATATGAATTCTTTGGATAAATCATGAAAAGTTACACACAATTCCACAGTAGTGGCCAAAGGATTGAAATATACAACATTGTTCTTAAGGGGAGTTTTGGAATGGGTAATTCATGATGGAAAAATAACATCCACGAGGTTATAGAATGAATATCTTGGAAACATAGGTGAGAAGGGGAATACAATTTTCTCTAATAAACGAATACATAATTTTAGAAGTGTGGAGTACATAACATGCAAAGTGATGTTGGGGTCATAGTTTATTGGAAATAAGTCTGGTAAAACTGCACTATTAGCAGGGTTTGATTACAGAATGTGACATATTTGTCGGATTTTTTGTTGAATTATCATTTGGTTCTATGGAAGGGTTAGTTTTAAATGATTTAGGTAGTCCCTATCAACAAGGGGCGAGGGAATGGCCAAGTATGTGTGGGGATTTCACAATACATGAGGGGAGTGGCCATTGTAGATGAGGGGTGATGAAAGATGATGGAGTAGGAGAATTAAGATTAGAGTTACATAATACTAGTGAGACAAGGACATGGTGGTATTGGAAAATATTTTATGAAGTTCAAGTGATGATGGGATACATTGGGGAGGGCACCTATGAAGAGGAATAGGTGGACTGGTTATTGGTCCTTTGGGACATGGGTCCTTACAATATGTATGACTTATGGGACTAGGATTTCAATGACCCTATAATGTGATCCTTTTTTCTAGAATAATAATAGGGGTATCATTAATTCAATAGGGGGTGCCCCTATATGTAAAAAAACATTTGAAGAATGGATTCATGGGAATTAGTGGAAGGTGTAATTCAATATTTAATCTAAGACACCAATGGATTATAAGTAAGTGCCAGTTAATTTAGATTTATAGGGGCCATATATGATCTATTATCACAGAGGATCACTACAACTATGTTACATTCATCGATGATATGACATTGAAGGTGTTTGTGTTCATTATCTATAATAATTTCAAAGTATTTTTAACCTTTTCTTGATGGAGATACATAGTGGAAGAGGAGACAAAAAGTAAACTAAAATACTAAAATTCTAAAAATTATGGGGAATATATAAGTAGGTAATTTTAGAGACCCTACTAGTAGAAATTAATTTAGTTTGAGAAGACTGTGCAATGTACTGTGAATCAAAATAAAGTCATTGATAGGATGAATCAAATGTTAATAGGGAAGGAAATAAGGAATATTATTCACACAAATTTTTCCAAGGATTTTAGGGGAGAAGTCATGAATTTTTGTGACCTACTTATTGAATAAAGTCTGTCATCACCAAGGGGGTAGGATCTTATAGAATTTTTTTATCCTAGAAGAAAATTTGAAATTTCCTATCTCAGAATTTTCAGTTCACTCACCTATATCCACATTATATTCAAGGAAAATAAAATATAGAGGATAATCCTAGATAATGATACTTTATAGGGTACAGTGATGAAGACTTTAGATATTGGCTCTTGGATAAAAACTCTAAAAAGGTTTACATAATTCAGAATATTATCTTCAGTGAAGAGATATTTTGAATAAATTTTAACCAAGAAGGTGTTTTTTACATGATTAACATATTATAAAAAATTCAGGTTCAAATGAATATACGTTTATAAGTTCTATATACTCTAGAAAGTTTAGCAATTATGTCAGTTTTAGAAACAAAACATGGCCTGAATGGATTTCTAGTTGATACTCAAGTTCTGATGGGATTTATAAGGTCACATGTACACAAAATATTTGTCATTTTAGAATCTTAATGAATAGAGTAAAGTTTTAGGGAAAAGTATATAGGTATCCAAATATTTATAATTATTTGAAAAGATATGGAATTGACATACAATACCTTCTTATTAGGGATGATAGAAATACCAAATTCCACCAAGAGGCTGTAATAATGATAAAGAGGAGTTAGTTGGAGTTATAAATGAGGTATTATTTTTGTTATCTAATTATTTATTTGGAGTTAGCGTAAAAAATGACTTATGAGGAATATAATACTTTATAATAAATTAGTTTACCGATTGATTGAGGAAAAAGGTGGTTGATAGAGGTCAAGGTGAGGCTTTTCAAGATTGGGTTTTCTATAAATGGATGTTGTAGTTATTTTTAGGACCCTTTCGACAATTTTTAATAAGATGACTATTTTGATGGTACATTGTATGGTTTTTAATGAAGTATTTTATCTCGAGAAGTTTGATATGAAGAATGTATTTCTTTATAGATTTTTATATGAATATATTTATATAGTGTAAAAGAAGTTTTTCATTTAGATAAATATTAGACACATTGTGTGAAATATGGTGTAAATAATTTATGGATTAAATTATGAACCAAGTTAGTGGAATCATAAGTTTAACTACTTTATAGTGGAGAAAAAGTTTAACTAGAGAAATAAAGATCATTTTTATTATCATATGGCGTTGGATGATGGGATTTTAATCATATTGATTTTCTATATTTATGATATCATTATTTTAAGTCTAGTGAAGGAAAGGATTGATGATATTAAAGATGAATTATCCTATTTTTTGAGAAGAATAGTTACGGTCTAGAAAAATGTTTTTTAACGATGAATATTTTAGCTGATTGAATGTCTGAAATTTAAATTCTATGCTAATAAAACTATATAAAAAATGTGGTGAAACATTTCATAATGAGTGAGGAGAAATTGGGTACTACTCACCTAGAAAAAATGTAAATATTGAGAATAGAGAATTCAAAGAAAATGAAAACTAAGGCTGAGTAAAAGGAAAAGGTTCCTTATAAACCCATAATAATAATATTGTTGTATTCCATAGTTTTTACATGACTGAATATTACTTATATTATTGGTGTGGTTAGCAGGTTCATGGTGAATCTCAAAAGAGTAAACATAGAATAATTCAATTGAATACGTTGGTATCTAAAAGGTTCTAAAAGTTTTTCTCTTTGCTTTAGAATGGATGAATCATTTCAAGGGTATGTGGATTCATACATTAGGGGATATTTGAACACTAAAAATAGAACTACATGCCATATTTTTACTTTTATAGGATCAATTATGTATTTAATATCTCAGATTCAAATATATATATTGGTTTTGATAATGGATGTGGAGAAAAATTATTTAACAGAAGCTAGGAAAAATTTGATATGGCATAAGGGGATATTGAAAGATCTTTAAAGAAGGTTGGAGTTTGGGGAACAATTTATGATTAAAAAAGTGTAATCCACTTAGCCAATAATTTAATTTTTTAATTCATGGGAAAATTATATTCAATTGAAGTATATCTTTATCAAGGATTTGTTGGTTGGGAAAGTGTTTCATCTATAGAAGATAAACAAGGTCCATATTATAGTAGATATATTGACAAAGGTTTCTATTTGAGATTTTTTGAAGTGAGGTTTTTCCTTAGTCAAATTATGAAGATAAAAATCCTGTTGGGGAACAATATAGCATGAAATGAAGATTAATAGTATAATATGATTACAGATGTTGATGGAGGACTTTGTGATGATGCTTGAAAATGATTATCATGTGGATGATTATTATGTTCAATATTGTGAAAACCATTTTTAGGTATGTAATTATAACTAATGGATAAATTGATTATGGAAATATAATTTTTAAATTCCAGATTGATATAGTTGAGTGACACTGATAATAATAGGATGACAAGAATCTAGAAAACTAGAAGAAGTCAAACTGGAAGATACCATGACGAGTCTTAAGGGGGGGGGGGTTAAAAATGAAAAGGAGTTGTATAATTATTAACATGAGGATATGTAAAAATCATTTTTATGTTACACGAGGGTCCATCAACATTCCTGAAATATTATGTACGTATATTCAAAATGTTTTATAATACAAAACTTATATATTGTTTAGAAGTTCACACTATTCACCAAAATGACAAGTTAAGGAAGTGAAATACTATCCTCCTCCAAATATTTTTTTTTGTATTTTCAAATAGTCCACTTTATGGATAAGTGGGAACCTGACATTCAATCTATTCATCAATGAGACCCTCACATCCCAAATTTTAATTTCAAAAGAGAGCCACAAAAACCACATTTGAAATTCAAAATGATACGCCTCTCACCTCGAGTCACCATAGTAGTGGTCCGCCTCGAGACACCCCCTCGACAGACAAATCACCATCTTCAACAAAAATAATTACCACTGCCGAAAAATCATCACACTAAATCTGTAGACCATGAACACCAAAGACACCAATAACCTTTCCAACATCGAATCACCTTTCTAACAAACCGAAATCCATTCCAAAGCCATCTTTCAGAAGAAACACCTTTGAAGACAAACATTTTAAAACATGAAAACAAACCAGATCCAATGAGAAAATGACCAATAAAGACCCGAAGGTAGAGAAGAATCCATTCATAACAAAAACTTCTGTAATGATGTCGATTTCTCGAACAACACATCCCAAAACACCAAGAGAACCGTCACCCAATTCTGAATGAGAGAAGCGTTTTGGGATAGTTTCAAATAGATTAGATATTAGATTGATGTTTTATTTTTCTTAAAGGTACCAAATGAAATGATGATAATTTTACTAAATTTTCATGAAAAACCAAGTTCATTAACATATATTTGAATGTTTGACACAAGTTAGACACTTAACTACACTTTTGACTATTCTGAGTGCATCCATCTTCAAATTTCTTTACAGTTTATTCCTTTGGATCGAAATGGAATGTCTATTAGTTTACAAAGTTAAATAATAAAATCAAGATAATTTTATTAATTGGAAACTTTTCATATGCATTTTATTGTTTTTAATAAATTAGTACCTTGAAAATACACTTTGGGTGATTCAGAGAAAATTGGACATTGGATTGACAGGTGGTTGGTTCTATAGGTCACAAATCATACATTAATCTTTTTGTTATAAATTTTCATAACAGAAAGGTATCATTTTATATGTTTTATATATTTTACACTCTTATAAAACAATTTTTAATCATAAAAAATATTTCTCATTTCCAATTCTTGTAGTGTTTTTTCTAATAGGGCATATAAAATTGAGTTTTTTTGTTTTTAAAAAAAATATCTAAATAGTTTAGGGTTCAATATATTTACCAGAATCAGTCTTGAATTATATAAAACTATTCATACAAGACACAATAATTTTTTTATAATGAAAGTTTCATGTATGTATAACGTTCATGAAAACTTATTATTTCTAATAAACCTCAGGTGGATGACAAACATGCAAGGCATATTATTATTATTTTTTATTTTTTAAATATATATATAATTTCAAATTTTATTTAATAATTAACATATTTTGTACTAAATTAATTAAAGTAATTTTGAAATATGAGTATAAAACTATCCCAAGACTCCATTTTATAATGGATAAATCATTGGTACCTTTAAAGATTATTGATATGGGATTCATGTATCACTTTTCGAGTATTTGAGTAATAACCCATAACTAAAAATATATTTTTAGGAATAATTTATTATTAATTAATAAAATTAATTAATAATAATTAACAATTTAAATAAAATATATTAATATTGAAGTTAATAATAATTAATAATGTAACTAATAGTAATTAATCCAATATAGTTAGAGGCATAAACTATAAAAAAAACTCTTGTACCCCCTAATTTATTTTTATAAAAAACTATTTTATATAGAAAATCATGAAGTGAAAATTACTTGCACCAATAGTGGAATTAATGATTATATTTTTTTTGATAAAGGAGTATACAAAAGGTATCAATAATGATGATTCCACCAAATAAAAATGGATCATCAATATCTCCATTACATTATCCTTTATTTCCAATACTTTCGTAAAATGAAATTATCAAGTCCTTAAATTTATAATCCATTAGTATCAAATTATTAAGTTACAATTTTTATCACTAAAATCACACACACAAACACACACACACACACATATATATAAATCCCTTACATCTCAACCCCTACAAACCTAAAAATCAAAAAATCTGAAGATTAATGCCAACACTTTCATGTTAAAGAGGAAATAAGGTAGCAAGAATACAAAGTGTGTTTCCTACATAATAAAAAATATCTCATCTAGAGTCAAGAGTCCATTATAAACCACAAGAAAACATTATTGAATGAGTAATACAACTGTTTATGACTAGAATCAATTTCAGATGAAAAATGAACACCTAAGAAAAAAACAGTAAAATACAGCTAGCAATCCATCATACTAGTTATGTTTGAGGGGTCTTAAATCTAATCTAACAAAAAGATTCCCTGGAATGCCCGCTATATCATGCATATAGAATTTAGGGAAATATGTTAGAGAAATTTTAAAAAATGACACCTCTAATAGAATAACACAAATACAAAAAACTAGAAGCCACTTCTATGATACCATAATCATTGCAATAGTCCGAAATAATTTTCAACATTTTATCATTTAGGGTAGGTAACATCAATTGAAATAAAAAATCTATTATAAAAGTATTAAATCTAAATTAAAGAGGGAAAATCTAGAAAAAAAACTGCATAACTTCTAAAATGAATAATCTAGAAATCTAGAAATAAAAATCACTGAAAACTGTATGTAAAGGACACAACCTAATTTTTTCTATACAAAAAAGTTGGAAGTTCATTTCATAATAAAGAAAAAAATCATCCAGTAGACAAAAATGAGGATAAAATAAAACATATTTGAGAATATAGGGAACATTAAGAGATTTATTTCAATGTAAGGTTGATAACATCCAAAATGAGATCACATTAAAACTCTATTAAATATTTAATCATCAATTTTATCTTATTTAGGGACAATCAACCAATTTGTTATTTCATACTTTATACTTTTGGAACAAAATTGGGTCTTGATCCTCAAGATAAGGGTAAATGTCCTCCCAAAGACCTTTAATAATACAATTATTTATGATTTTATATTTCTTCCTCATTTTTCTAGATTTAAGCTGAGTTCTAATCTTACTTCTCCATCACCTTTAGGAGAATTTAAGGTTCATTTTAATTTTTGGCTAGATTATTTGTAAGAAAAATCCTATAGGATGGTGTATGAACTTTTATCTCTATGTCATAATATCCTTTATGTCACTTAGTTTTCCTTGGATGTAGAGTAATAATACAATACTCATAAACTAGTTTTTTCCCATTCATAAGACTCGATTTTTAAAAAGTTTACACAATATCATTGAACTTTGGAAGAGGTCAGTCATTAAAAAAATCCACAATTTGAGGCTCATCATTTCCATGATCTTAATTCTACTGAGAAACATTTGAGGGATGAGTAGCATTAACTACCTCTATAAAACCATTATATTCTATACCTAGGAACAACCTCAATATTATTACTAGGAACATTGTTATTTATTGGGTGCAAAAAATATGAAAAGATATTTGATGGTTTTCCCAAAATCAATGGAGTGCTTATTAATATATTTTGGATTTAGTCGATGACTTCCATTTTTATGAAATATAGAATTTTTAGTGTAAAAGGGAAGGATGAAGAAAAATTATTTTTTATAATCATTTGAAGCATTCCAATGTATAAAAAAACATATTACAAAAAATATGAATATTTCCATAGAAAAAACATAGAATAATCCCATGTCACCATTTTGAATCCAAATGTGTTTCATGAGGTGTTGTGAGATGTCATGTTTATCATAGATGTTATAAACTAACCAAGGATACCTTGGCTCAGAACCTAGATTAATCATCTAAAAGGCCCGACGTGCATCATGATCAAGATGGAATAAAAATTAGTATCAAGACAACAAAATTACTCACATAGGGAATGATTTAACAAAATAAAATATAAAATAATAGGAGTAACTCTACCTGAATGTCTAGAATGACCGTTCTCGAGGATTAAATTCCCTAAATAATAAACAATTTTTTTAAAAATATATAACAACCAAACAAGGAACAATAAAATAAAGTAAACTCAATAATTAATAAAACCCAAATATATATTAACATTCAAATTTATAAAATAAATCCCAAATATATACTAACATTACAAATTAAAAAAATAAAATAATGTGAAATAAGGTGACATGGAAGAAAGGGGATGATGTGATACTATAAAATATGATACATAAATCATAAATAGGAACATAAACCAAAAAATGAAACCAAACCACCATACACCATGTATCAAGAAAACATACATCACTAGCAACCCCCATCAAACATGAACTAACATCCAAGTACCTCTCAAGATATAAAGACCCTATTAGAAAATAATTAGATGGTGAACATGTCCACATAATCAAATATCATTTTTATACAAGGTGGGATATAACAATTCCAATAGGATCCCACCAAGCAGTCTTTCACATTTCCTTTAGAAAATAATTCGATGCATAGTAGTTTAAAATATAAAATATGTTAATTTATCCCTTTTTTATTTAGTATCCATTAAAAAAAGATTTTTCTCTCTTAATAAAAAGAACCTCATATTTTTTAAATCATGGACGAGTGGAACAATAAACTACCATGAAAAAGAAAATTTGGTTTTAAAATGTAAAAAGACTAGAAAGAATTTATCAATTAATAATTTAAAATAAATATTCACATTTGAATTTCAAATTACACATATTTAAATAAATATTTTTAGAGAGAATATTCCTAAACCTTGATTTAACCATACCCAAAGGTATTTTACTATAAAATCCACATTTCATAAGGGAAAAAATTTGAGAATTCAACCCATATTCAGTTAGATTTATAATAAAATAATGTTAGAGAGGTAAATAAGATATTTGAATGTTATTTAATAACTAAGGGAAATATAAAAAAGTGTCCATCACAAGATTAACTATAATAATAACATAAAAGTATGAAAAAACAATCTTCAGGGGAAACACATAAGGAACATATGATATTTTCAATGATAATTCTTAATGGTGAAACATTAAATGGATATATGATGATAAAAAATTGTACCGCCACTCAGTTTTATCTATCCTAACCTCTATGAGTAATAAGAAAATTCATGCAAGAGCATGATAATATACTAAAGACACTAGTTAGTGTGTAATCTCAACTAGTGTAGTAATGTTCCTCAAACAACCACTAAAATTCACAAATATTCCAATGATAAAAAATGGAGTAGACCAATCATGTAAATAAACATACATATCTAGATAAAGGAAAAATAATCAAGGCACAACTAAAATATCGACTCTTAATACCCTTAAAATAAAAACCCCTTACAAATAGTATAACAATCTATCTTGGATAGAAATCTCATGCCAAAACATATCATATAATAACATAATAATAACCAAGGGGCATGTCAATAAGGGCTGGATCACTTTTGAAAAAATTTACCTCATTTTACAAATTAGACTTTAACTAATAATATATTATTAAATAATAATGTATTATTATTTAGTAATAGTGTATTATTATTATACATTTATTATTAATTATATGTTATTATTAATTATAAATTAATACTCTAATACTGACAAAATGAAACATTAATTGCTTATAAATCCATAAAGGATGTCAATGGTAACTCCCTTGTTAATGGAGCCTTGTGTGGGGTTTTCATGAAGTCTCAGACATTGAATCCCCAATTTATCATTTCCCACATTTTAGAGATAAAAATTTCATGCACATAATAATTTATGCATAACTCAAAAATTACAGGTGGAAAAGATAGAGGAAATCATGTGGAAAACATTCGAAAACACATTGACATGAAAGAATGGTGGGATATGAGTTAATGTATTTAATGTATGTGATAGATTACAAAGGATTACTTATCCTCTTGTTGGAAGATCAATTTTTTGATGTGGGACAACTTCCTCCATGAAAGGACACATGTTTTTGCCTCTGGTGACTTAAGCATGAAAAAATAAAGGGCTTAAAATTAAATTATATATTTATATTGTTAACAAATATAGTAACTATGATGAACACTTGTATAAATAAATAATATATAATATATATTTATAAACAAAAAAACAAAAAAACAAAAAATAATAATAATTAAAAAAATTAAAATTACTTGCATGAATGCATTCATGAAAGATCTGTTAAAAATAAGAAGCTTGTGAGACCATAAGAAAGCCCAATTTTAATGATTTTTTAACCTAACACATTAAAATAATAATAATTTTTTAAATAATATCCTAAATTTTAAAGAAAAAATAATCCATGGATTATTTTAAGAAATTTTTACAACAACAAAAACTTTTTTTTCTCAGTTTTGAACTTTGTTCACACATTTAAAACTTCAGAATGAAATTTTATTATAGAAATAAACAATTGAAAATTTCAATCACACATGAACTTGGATTTAAATAGTGTTTTCCAGTAGTTCAAATATAAAAAATAAGAATTTTCCAAAATTATCATTCAAAATTGAGCTAGTATTACTATTTTTGAAAATTTAATGAATATTTTCTAGTTCTAAACCAATTTAAAAAATAAAATGAATTTTTGGATAATTCTGATCACATCAATTGTAAATTTAATATGTGGTTTATTTTATTAGTACCAAATGTTATGGGAATATCTATCCCAAATTTCTATAGAAAACGTGGTTTTTTTCTCAGTTTTGAATGTTTGGCACATTTTTGACACATAGGAAATATGATTAATTTTAAAAATTAAATTTTTATCATTTAAAATAAATATGTATATGGATTTAGAAACAACTTGTTACTAGGATTCAAAAATAGAAAGGGATAATTTTCCTAAATTTAAAAAACCAATCTGAGACCATTTTGTCATATTTGAAAATTTAATACATGTGAATAAATTCCAATCCAATGTAAACTTTGAAAAGATACTTTCAGTGATTTTGGGATTAATAGACATCATTTTATAATGTGGTTTTCTATGACATGTCCCAAATGAAAGGATAATCATTTTCAAAATTCATTATGATAAATTTCATTTCTTGGTTATTGAATTTTTGATATGAATTAAACACTTTAAAATATATTTATTCATAAAAAGAAACTTTTTATTAATACAAAGCACATTTTACTCCAAATTGAGATGAAATATATTCTTGTGATTCAAAAATTGATATAAAAAACCTATCAAACCTTTTTTTTGAAAATACTCAATACACTAATATTTGATCTATGAAAATATCATTATATGGTGAACCGAAAAAGCAATGAAAAAAAATAAATTTACAGTGGGATTTATTTTCTTGTATACCAAAATATGCCTACATAAATTGATAAATGTATAGAAATGTACATATTTCTAGCTATAAATTTAACGCTGAGATTAAAATCTAAAATAAGTCATTATTTAAATTAAATTATTATAAAACATTATCTATGAAAAAGTGATAAAAAATCATTGAAATATCTCTTAAAAATACACTTTTTATCTTTTTTTCAAATTGTTAAAAAATATGAGTAAGTGTTCTATACTGATGGTTTAGAAGAAATAGATTATTTTTATAAAATAAAAATAATCTGTTATAGTACGTAGATAGATATTTAATTAATATTAAAAAATTGTTTATTATCTAAAATAAAATAGTTGGAATTTTTTTTTGAAAAAAAGTAATTATACCTATAATTTTTTTATAATAGATATATTTCTCAAGGAAGAATTAAAATATCATATCTATAATTTATCTGTTTATGTAAAATTTTATAAATCATTTAAAAATATTAAAAAAATAAAAAATTCATTAATTTTTAAAGGGGTAAATAAAATTTTATTCATATATATATTTGATTTGAATAGTCCAGTAATTTTATAATTAGATATAAGAGAAGTTATATTAAAAAAATAGAGTACATTAATCACCTTTTAGTGACACATCATTTATGATGAAATTTGAAACATTCATTTAAGATCTACGTACTTGAGAAACATTATTTTTAATTAATTTATAACATCAATTGTAAAAGGATATTTTGAAATATTTATTAAATTTTTATGGTAAATGATCTGAACAAGTGTTATAAATATTTATTTTTATATTTTTCTATATAATTTCTCATTCAGATAAATACTTATTATTATTATATCTTAGTAATCAACATGAAATTTGAAAAATAATAATATATAATTATATTGAACCGAAACATTTTTTGGGGCAGGATGAGTGAAGTGGGACTTTCTCTCTTAACATTTCAGCACATCTAGAGTTTGGCATGGTGATTGCACTACCTTAAGGTGCAGAACTTCTTCATTGGGGTTGGTTTGAGGGCTGCAGACATTCAACGATGAGGGGTGGTGTGAGTGGCATGAGTTTCAGTGCATTGAGACCCACAATGGTGCTTCCTGGTTCAGATGGTCACGCTATTTTGGTGATGGTCACCAATGTGGATGGCGTGGGTGGCGTAGTGGTCGTGCCTTATGGTGATGTAATGTTGGTAGTGACTATTGTTGATGGTGTAAGTGGAGATCTGGTGTCCAGTGCTGCGAGGATGATAGATGTTGTGAAATGTGAGGGGGGCATGATGACGATGCCTGATGATGTGAGTAAGGTGGTGATTTCTTATGTGAGAGGCCCGACTGAGCCAGAGGTGAAACCCACTGGATTGGACCAGATCCGTAGCTCGATGGTAGTGGATGTGCCTTCTCCACTAGTGGGAAATGTGTATCCTTCATTGATGGTGGCTGGGAATGATGGGGTTGTATTTGAGCGCCCACATTAGGAGGAAAATAAATTTTATCTGAGAAAATGATATTTTTCACACATTAAATACATTTCTCCGAAGCTAATGGTTAAGAAAGAAGAAACTGCTTGCGTGACCACTTGCAGAGAAGAAATTATTGATAGGTTTAAAATCTGTGAACACTCCATAATTGCTTGTCTTGTTCTTTCTGCTAAAGGAATTCCTTGTAATCTTGTTGATTTAATTCAGAAACTGACCACTATATGGTGTTTTTCTACATAGAGGTTCATCCCCCTAGGTCGGGGATATTTTCAAATCACTTTTCCATCAGAGGATCTAAAGATAAGGTCATGGGGGACTGGCTCAATCGCCTTAAGGCCAGGTATGTGGTGATTTCAAGAGTGAGATATTTGGTATAATCATTTCACTATTAAAAACATAAAACCTCAAGTCTGGATCCAGATCATTGGTCATAATTGGATATTGTGGCATCCTAAAATCTTATTTTATATTGTATCTTTTGTGGGGATTCGAATAAATATGGATAATAATATTGAGAATGTCATATTTGGTCACTATGCTAGAGTTCTGGTTGAGGTTTATTTAAGCACTAGATTGATCTATAATATTGTTTTGTCATCACTTGATGATGATATTCCCTTAAATTTGGAATATGAATGACTTCATGTATTTTTTACAAAGTGCCAATTGATTGGTCATCTTAAGGATAAATGCCAAAATTCTGTGGTTTTCTCGTTTTTCTCCCACAAAGGAGTCCTTAAATATTCTTGTAGAAATAAATTGAGGATACAGTTGACACAGAATAAGGCAGTCCCAATTAGTGTAAAAAACCCACTATTAACAAAAGAGATGTGTGGATTAGAGATGGTGCGACCAAGGAGTTGACACAATAGACTCATAGGTTAGGGGAGATGGACCCATAGATCCAAATGTATAAGGGTAGTCTTGTGACTTCGATGCAAAAATTCAATCAGGCAATTGAAGGACAAAAAATCTGGGTGATGGGGACATCTCAAGGATTCAAGAGGATATCGACAAATTAAGTAAAGCATAGAAGATCCATGGATGGTGGGAGGATATTGTGGATGATTCCCTAATAAATTGTCATATAGTTAGGTAGTATCCAAATATAAAGTTTATATTGTGGATGACACTAGTGGGAAAACATATTTTAACGTCCATTTTTTTTTAATTTTTGACATCGGTTTTAAACCGACGTCTATAAAGGAGACGTAAAAAATATAGTTTTCGGTAAGTGTTTTGGCATCGGTTATACATAAAACTGATGCCGAAACTAATTTTCGACAGAATATTCAGCGTCGGTTATTTCTAAAACCGACGCCGATGTTAATTTTTTTTTTAATATTTTGGCGTCGGTTATTTAAATAAACGACACCATAATTTTTTTTCGACATCGGTTATTTAAATAACCAACCACATAAATAAAATTATTTTTTTTATAAAATATTTCAAATTACAATTCCCAAAAAATTGAGAACCCTTGTAAAAATAACACAATATACAAAAACAATTAAACAATATTTATCATCCAATGCCTCTTATAATTCAATTTTTATATCAAGTTAATCAAAAAATTATCTAAAGTAAAATTAAAACACACGTACCTGCAATCAATGAATTTAAGAAATTTTGTTACATTTGCAAGTCCCACGACTCCAGCATTTACGACATGCTCATTGTTGGTTATTATTGAATGATTCATTTGATTATTAGTAGGTTCAGACACCTAATATATTAAAAGAGTTAGGTTTTTGTACCCATATGCATTATTATTTATAAATATTAGAATATACATACCTCAACTATTAACTAGACATAACAAATAGTTCACAAAAGTAGATTGAATATGGGTCATATCAGATTTGGAATAAGGCTGTGAATCATTTAATGCCTACAATAATATTGAATGATATGAAATTAAAAAATAGAATAATATGAGAGAAAATATATAAAAAATTAATACAACTAACCTTATGAAAATCAGTAGTTTTCCCAGTTGTGATTATCTCCTACATGAATCGTAGAATATAATAACCACATTCAACATGTCCATTTTGACGATGACACTGCAGTTATAAAACATTTAATTAAAAAACAATATATAACAAAATTATAAAAACTAATTACCTGTACATCCACATATTTGATTTCTATTGGTTTCTTTTCTGACATGTATTACTTGTTAAAATGTTTCAATGATCTGCATTTTTTTATATATGAACTAATAATACTTGTGTAAACAATGAAAATTAAACATAATGAGCTTATAAAAAATTAAAAAAATTACCTCTTTAATAAGGTGAGAAATGGTTTACGCACTCCTCCTAATAAATAGAAAAACCAATATAAGGTGCATTCACTTGGGAAAAATACGCCTAACAACCAGTGCCCCCTATAATACAAAAATATTACAATTAATGACATTATAATAATAATTTGTTCATAAAAATGTTGATGTTCTTACTTATCATGAAATGTAAAAAACCATCATGGAATCTCTTTCTGTGTTAATCTCCCAGATATATATTGAACCATTTCTTGATTCTTCACAAGTTTGGCTTCCAAGGAAATATACTCTCGATCTATAAAGTTGTAAATGCATGTTGTTTCATTTATTTAAAGAAGCTTATGTAGATACCTAATTTAAAAAGAAAATATAGGTAGTCAATGACATAAAAATATTTTATTAATGAAATAGAAATTCAAATGTCAATTTACTTAGATGATAAACAACGGCACCACACTCTGCGCGATCTCTTCAAAATTAACTAAATTCATGATATCTTCTTTCAATAATTTCAATCCAGAATTTCTTCCACATATATCGGGCATCATTCGAAACTCATAGATAAAATTCAAGGAAGAAGAGGACCCAGATAATCTTTTTAACCCATAAGAAATATCAGAAGTATCTACAAACAACTCTCCAGGAACATTTTGTTGCATTTGTTCAGTTTTTTTTGCTTTCAGATATTCCTATATAAGTTAAATGTTAGAAAACATTATAAGTAATTTTCAATCATTTGTAATTAATATTTACAAAAACGCATACCTCAAGTGAAATATAACGAAGAAAGGCAGTTAGGAAAAGTAAAAAATGGCCCGTACATTCCCCAACACTGGTGATCTCCACTGTTGGAAATGGTAGTAGAGCAGTAGGATCTATAATAACAAGTACTAATACTCTAACCTGTCCCATCTGGATAGGTTTCTGATGTACTGAGTCCCCCAAAAAATGCACCTGTCCTAACGCAACAATATGTACATGAGGATCTCCTGCAAACAACTCACAATATAAGGCTTGATCCGAGGGAGGAGGTAGAGGCTCAAAGTAAGTAGGTGGGGAAGGGTAAGCAGATGGGGCAGGGTAGTCCAGGTGAGGAGGCTGAGAAGGAAGAAAAATGAAAATTTAATATTAGTGTTTAAAATTTATAAAATTGAAAAATTTATTAAAATAAAATACTATACCTCGAAAGGTTGCGCAGACGGGGCAGGGTAAGCAGATGGGGTAGGGTATTCTGGGTGAGTAGGCTGATAATGATGAAAAATGAAAAACTTATATTAGTGTTTATAATTTATAAAATAGAAAAATTGATGACAAATAAATAATATACCTTGGAAGGCTGCGTAGATGGGGTATGGTAAGCAGATGAGGCAGGGTAGTCCGGGTGAGCAGAATGGGAAGGATGAAAAATGAAAAAATTATATTAGTGATTATAATTTATAAAATAGAAAAATTGACAACAAATAAATAATATACCTGGGAAGGCTGCGCAGACTGTTATTGTTTTGCAAAGTGTTCTAATAAAGACTTCTACTCTGATGCTTGAATTTCATCACCCATAGACTGTTTCATATCTTTCAACTCTTCTTTTAAGGATTCTATTTCTGGGTCTTTTGATTTCTTACTCTTACCAAAAACCTTCTGAATACTAACACCTTCCTGGTATCCTCTAACACGGCCATGGTGTTTTTCCTTTCCCAAAGCAGTGGCTAAGATGTCCATCCTACCCTCAGGGATAAAAGAGCCCTGTGTCTCTTGCTCCTGAAGTTCATCCTGAAATGAAAAATAAAAAGGTTATATTAGTGTTTATAAATTATAAAATAGAAAAATTGTTAACCAATATATAATATTTACTTAAAATTTTATCAGCCACTTGATGAGCTTCCTCTGTAAGATATTGTTCATTTTTTCTTCTTCTTACTTGTTTCCATTTCTCATGGTGAGTGAGAGGAGATGGATGACCAAATTGGACCTCTTCCGAACCACTACTTGATCGAGCACTTAATGCTTTAAATTTTTCTTCAATCATTTTATGCTCCAAATACGAATACCCTTCACGTGATAAAGTATGAGGGTATACGTTTTTCAACTAGATCTCCTGATGAGATCTCCTGGAGGCCTGTTATATAAAAATAAACTACTAAGTAATAAGAAAATTATAGCATAAATTTTACAATATAAAACAATTACCATACCTGAAATTTATCTTCCTGACGACTGTCAACAAATCGCTTCCATGTTTCTTCATCTATATATGGATACTTAATACATGGGATTTCAAATCTTCTCTTTCCAAAAACATAATTTTTTTTCAGTTTGTTTTTAAAATCTCTCCATCGAACCGCCGCTAAAGAGAGATGTCTTTTCTTAATTTCTTTGGTTTTCTCAAAATTGAATGTCATCTGTAATTGAGTAAATTAAATATCTCATTTAAAATATATAATATTCAAAAAATGAGATAAAAGAAATAAAGTAAGATATTTTACCGTCACGACCTCCCAAAGCTATTGCTTCGCCGTCCTATCCACTGACTTCCAATCCGGATATAAAATACTAATCCTGCAACGGCTCTACATCGCTATATAACTAACAAATTGGACTGCATTTGGGCCAAATGCATTATTATTATCATAAAAACGGATGTGTGCTTTTTTATCATCATGAGCAAGGGATAGTTTTGGTAAACATGTAATACCACGTTTACCAACTTGAGAACTTGATTTTTGAGTAGTAACTGGAGAAGTCTCCTCCGCCGAGGACACATCAGTAGTCCTGTAATTTTTTTTTGTAAATTAACAGTTTTATTTCATTAAATAAGTATATTACTGAATATTTAATAATATGTAAAAATAGATATACCTCAGTAACTGCTCCTCTCTATCTATATCTGACATTTCTACTAGAAAGTTTAATGAAATTTTGTGTACCTGCATATCATTAGAAAACTGAATAATTAGAAACAAGGAAGAAAAAAATAAATATGTAAAAATATAGGCATGCATTTGTAAGTTTTAAAAATAGACACAAAATATAAATATTTATCAGAAAAATTAGAAGACTAATATAGTGTTTTATCACATGCCTTCATCATGATCGGTACGCACTACATACACTATGTCTGTCTCATACTCATTGTAATCATTTGGAAATTGTGTAATAGATGAATAAGGCTCATTTAAATCACTAGCATCATCATAATCAAACTTATCACCCAAATGGTATATTTTCCCTTGCAAAACAACTGACCACTGATCCTTTGACGGATCAATGACATAAAATACTTGTTTTTTCTGTGTCTCCATGATAAATGGTTCCTCATTGTGATTAAATCTTTTCAAATCAACCAGTTTAAACCCATATTCATCATGTTTCACGCCACTATTACTATCAACCCAATTACACTTAAAAACAGTGAATCAAAATTTAATATAATCAATTTCCCATATGTCTTAAATAACTCAAAAATATGACGTTGATGCTGAAATTGGGTTTTTATCTTTGGCACTCAAAAAATGCACTACTTCAGCAAATACCCTCATACCACTATTCTGAACAGTACTCTTGTCATCCAGGTTTTTTGTGTAAAATGTGTAGCCATTGATATCAAAAATAGACCATTTGATCACATTAAGAGATGGTCCCCCTGCTAACTACTTCAGTGTTTCTGATACAGATATATCTGGGGTGACTTTCTCTTTAAACCATGAAACAAATTTCTTCTTATTCTCAATCATTAACCACTTTTCATTTCTTTTATGATATCGTAACTTTAATTTAGAAATATGTGAGGATATATATGGTTGAACCTAATCTTTGTTGTTAAAAATGTTTAAATGTGCTTGCATCACTTCATCACATGGAATGAACTTTAACTTTAATACTCGAACCCCGCTACCTTCTCTGTCAACTGTCATATGTCGAGATACAGGGAGACCAATATGCTCCACCTCATTCAAATAATCAGTACAGAACTCAATCACCTATTCTAATACATATTTTTGAACAATATAGGCCTCTGGTCGATAATGATTTTTAACATATCCTTTAAAAAGTTTCATATATCTTTCAAAAGGATACATCCATCTTAAATAAACAGGCCCACATATTCTTATCTCATGCACCAAATGAATCAATAGATGAACCATTATATCAAAAAATGTGGGTGGGAAATACATTTCTAGTTGAAAAAGAATAAGATTTGCATCATTCACCAACACATCTAAAAAATTTGGATCAACGACTTTGATACAAATGGATTTAAAGAAATTACATAACCTAATGATTGTCTTTCTGACAGCTTTCGGTAATATACCATGCACTACTACTGGTAGAATTTGTTGCATCAAAACATGGGAATCATGAGATTTCATAACTATCAATTTACAATCCTTCAATGACACAAAATTATTCACATTTGAAGACAAACCGCTAGGTACTTTAATACCATGAAGACACTGACAAAAATTCATCTTTTTAATCTTGCTTCATGTGTGACAAGCCGGAGGTAAATATGTTCTATTTTATTTCGTAGAAGGAGCTAACTCCAAACGTATTCTCATTAATATCAAGTCCAATCTAGCATGTAATCCATCTTTTGTCTTTCCTTTTATGTCTAAAAAAGTTCCAATCAAACTATCACATATGTTTTTCTCAACATGCATAACATCAATGTTATGTTTTATCTCTAAAAATCTCCAATAATTTAGTTCGAAAAAAATAGAATGATTCTTCCAGATATGTTTTTGTAAACAAGAACTTTTTCTCTTTCCAAATGTCGAATCAATATCGTTCACTCTGTCATAATATTCATCAGCTGAAAATGGTCGAGGGGGGAGGTTTTATTCTTGTAAACCGTTAAATTATCTTTTCAAACTATGATAAGGATGATCAATTCGCAAAAATATTCGATGTCCCATGTACACTGTCTTTCTTCCATTATGCAATTGATAATATGAAGTTGTTCTTCACAAATTGGACATTCTTTATGTCCCTTAACACTATATCCAGATAAGTTTCCATTTGCAGGAAATTTGTTTATAGTGAACATTATCATATCATGAAAAAGAAAATACTCTTTCTTGTATGCATCGAAAACTTTAACACCTTCCTCCCATAGTAGTTTCAAATCATCAATCAATGGTGTAAGATACACATCAATATCATTTCCTGGTTGTTTTGGTCCAAAAATCATCAAGTTCATCATAATAAATTTTTTCTTCATACATAGATATGGGGAAAAGTTGTAATGCACCCAAAAAATAGGCCATGAACTATGTTGGCTACTGAGGCTCCGATATGGATTCATTCCATCGGTACACAATCCCATTCTGAGATTTCTAACTTCACTTCCAAAATCATGATTTTTTTTATCAAAACTCTTCCACTGTGGTGAATCGGTAGGGTGACATAAGTTACCATCAGAGATGCGCTCATATGAATGACATCTTAACCTTTTTGCATCAATTGAATTTGCAAATAGATGCTTCAAATGAGGAATTATTGGAAGGTACAAAAATGATATAGCTGGAGTTTTGATTCTGGTACCTAAAAATAAATCAAAATTGAATTATCAGAATTGTATGAAATAAATATTGTGATGTTATCATTGGAAAGTAAAAAATATATTTTTTCATAAAGTTACATGACATCACCTAAGAATGAATCTGAGTTGACTTTATCATCCATCTTATAGCACGATTTCCCACATATAGGACAACTTGATAAATGTTCATTTTCTTTCCTATACAGTACACAATCATTGGGGGAAATAATGTATCCTTTTATACCCTAATCCCATTGGGCATAATATTTTCATTGCCTCATAAGTGGAATCTGGAAGCCCATTGCCTTCTGGAAGTATCTCTTTTAAAATCTCAAGTAAACTGGAGAAACTTTTGTCACTCCACCCATTTTTTTCTTTTAAGTTAACTAATCTCAAAACTGCTGATAACACTATATATTTACTACAACCTGAGAATAATGGTTTATCAGAATCTCCATACAATTGTTCAACAGTTAGTGTTTTTCAATGGTTTCAACAACTAAATCATGATTTAATTCTTCAACACGATCCTCTGCCTCATTATGAATATCGTCATCAACATTGTATATTGAATTTTCAGATCTTTCACCATGCAAGATCCAACGTGTATAATTAAGGTTAAAACCATAACAAATGAGATGGTCCAAGATTTCTCTGGAGTTTAACTTTCTCATATTTACACACTTCACACATGGACAAAATATCAAATAAATATTTTGAATATTTCATTTAGCAAATTACAGAAAATTATCAACTCCTTTTTCATATTCACTAGTGGTTCTTCGTAAATAAATACAATTACGATCCATTAATACCATATATCACAATATAATTGATGAATATATTAAAATATATAAACATTTAAATAGATATCAGATAAATTGTAAACAAAAAAATATTTAATAAAAACTATTGATAATCAGATAAAAGACATCAGATATGAAACACGTTTACAAATAGAGTAAACATTTTATTTTCATATTATATACATGTGTGTTATATTGATATTATAATTTAATTATAATATCATTCTTTTAAAATTTATTAGTTTATTTTACATAGATGGAATATTTCGATGTTGCATGTGCCAAAAATATTGAAGAGTACATTAATTTAAAGGATGAAATAAGTGAAATGTGGGAGTACATGGAAATATGTATAAATTATTGACGATTTTGTGGTATGATCTATACCTATGTACCGGTGCATATAGTAGCAGTTCTAGATAGAGGATGAACCCATTATAGGGTTTAGTGATGTAGATGATGTTATTCGAGAGGATGGATGGACATTGCGAAAAAAATGAGAATGAGAATTTGGGAGGTAGATCTGAAGGGAACATGGTAATTAAGTCAATTATGGAAATGAAGGTGGCAATGGGAATGAAGGAGAAAACATGAATTTTGAGTTAAAGGTTGGTAGGGGGAAGGTAGAGTCCCAGTGGGAGGTGGGTATGTAGTGGAGAGGCTCGGAAAGGGATTGGGAGGGAGAGGTAGTGAGGTGGTGAGGTGGAGAGTATAAATAGGTGGAGAGGTGGGATTAGGGAGGAGGGTCAGGATGGGGAAATTTTCCTGGGATAGAATGATCAACAAGGATACGAGCTTTAGCCAATCGAGCTACCATAGAGGCAACCATGTAGCGGAGAATCAATATAGTGGTTACACTATTATAGAGAATGAACATCCTATAGAATACATAATAGATTCTACTAAATAAATTTAAATAGATCTTACAATAATTTAAAATTTACTCTTGTTATCATTTTCTTATTTAATTATTTGATTAATTAAATATCAATTTTAATGTGCTAGATATGTAGTCAAAGGAATAAATGTTTCTTTAATTTGAGTCCTTATAATGTCAACAATGTTGGAAGACAAAACGCCATTAGTTATACAATACATTCATACAATGTATAGAAAAAAATAAACCAACAAAGAATTAATAAATGTTGGTGTGAAATTCATGCCACAAACATGGGTAGTTAATTATTAATAAATATCAATTCTTTATTGAATGTAAAAAATATAATTTGTTGTTTTAGAATGTAAAATATCAATCAAAATGGGTGTAATGTAATTTTATAACTTCAATCACATTTAATTCAAAGTCACTGATGAAATAATATATTCACATGTTAATCCCAGATAACACAGCATAACCTAAATGATAAATATAGATTCAAAAAAAACAAGACAAACTACAACCAAACCACACTAAGTTCATCAATAAATAACACAATAAAATTATTTTTTTTGAAGAAGAATTAATTTAAATGGAAATGGAATTAAAAATATAGTACTTCATAATGTAATGAAACATCATTTTAAACTGAAAAAATGATAATAAAAAAAAAAAATTGAAGTTCAACCCGAATGGAGATGTTAAATCCAAAATGTGCTCGGTAAAATGACTTCGGAAAACAAACACTATAAAATCTATACCAATAATGACAATACAAACAAAAAATAATGATAAAAAAAACTAAAATCGAACCAATAATGAAAATAGTGCAAAATAGGGTTCTTTAAGAAGAAATAAACAATGGGAGATGAAACAAGAGATAAAAAAAAGAATGCATACCAGAAATCGTGAAAACGGCACAAAACCTTCAACAATGGCCGTCCAAGATCGCAAATCAGGTTCGATGGTCGTTGGGAGGCCAAAGCGCCGCAACAGAACTCGATTTCGACGATTGAACAAAATGAGGGTTCCGGTCCCCGAATAATTTTAAATGACTTTTCACGTCAGTTTTAGAGAAAACCGACATCAAATATTTTTTTAGTTTCGGCGTCGGTTTTGGAGAAAATCGATGCCGAAAAGATATCTTATGGCATCAGTTTTCAAAAAAAACCGACGCAAATTTTTTATTTTTTTTCTATTTTCAACATCGGTTTTCCTCAAAACCGACGCCAAATTTTTTTTAAAATTATTTTCAGTGTCTGTTTTCCTCAAAACCAACGCCGAATTTTTTTTAAAAAATTATTTTCCGCATCAGTTTTACTCAAAACTGACGCCGAAATGTTTTTTAAAATTATTTTTCGCATCGGTTTTTCTCAAAACTGCCGCCGAAATGTTTTTTTAATTATTATCGGCGTCGGTTTTCTTCAAAACCAATGCCATAACATTTTTTAAAAAAATTTCTGTTCCGGTTTCATGAAAACTGACGCCATAAATTTCCAGCACATACTTTCCGCATCGGTTTTTAAAAAACCGATTTTATTACGACGATGTTAAAACCCATATTTCCACTAGTGTGATGAAGGCTTTTAACCTATTTATCCTAGGAAATCGAGATGGATGAATGAATATTCCTATCTCAAGATGACTATGGTCAGTTGGTCTCATGGTCCATTAGACGACTCGGATTGGTTTGATGATTATGATGATTCGTGTCATTTTGAGTATGACTTATGATTTTTTCTAGTTTATTTTGGCATGAGGGAATGATTATTTTATGACCCCTTCCACCTCATTCATGTACCTCTTTTTATTTTTAATAAGAGGGATATGCACGAATCTTCTTTCTATATTGAATAGAATCAAATATGATTTAGAACTCAAATAATTTTCAAAATCTTAAAGACATAAATGGAACTAAATTAAATATTTTATGATAATTAATGTTATAATTTATTTTAAAAAGGTTTATATATATTATAATAAAACATAAAATTCAATAAATAAAAATAAAATACATTTTTAATGTAAATGGGTAGTACAATTAATGATATTAATCTTATAAACATAATTTAGGTTAACAATATTACAATAAAGTGTTTTGGTCAACATATCAATGATTAAGATGACATCCTAGATAAATGTTTTCAAGGGAAATATATTTCCAAACATCAAAAAAACATATCATGGGATCATTTTAACAACTACACCAAAACATGGAGTTAAATATTCATTTTCCTAAAAAAAAATTTATTAAGAGATTCAAATATATACAAATATTGAATTTTAAATTAATGATCTATTTCAATAAATTTAAATATACATATATCAATATAAATTACCTTTTTAGTTAATGTATGCAACCAATTTCATTTAATCATAACAACTTTACACTAAGTGTAATAATCCAATATAATTATTTTTTAGACAATCCATAATATGATACATTAGTGAAATTTTCATAATATCTGTTATTCTAGAATAAAATTTTGTTTAGGTGTGTAACATGAAAACATCATTAAGAGTATTTTTTAATAAGTGGATATTAATAAAAAACTTTTACTTTTTGAAAATAATTGACTTACACCAACATAATATATTATTTGATGTAAATATTGGTGATATAATCTATGGAGTTAGCAGAATAGAAAATAAACTCTCAACCTTATATATATATGATTAATTATTCTTAAATAAAAAATATAGAATGAAAAGTTGAAAAAATTTAAACTTACTAGTGATTTGATCTTATAGGGAGACTTCTGATTGTACATATTTTCTCTCATTATAAGAGGTAAAAAATGAATGATTTCATTAGTATATCATTATGATTCCTATAAAATTTATGGATATTCAAATTCTAAATGATCCCTATGACTATGATTTTATACATTAAATAATAATTTAGTTTATATTATATATATATAAATATATCTACTACAATAAAATTAAATTGTGTGATGTGATGTACCTCCTCTCTCTCACCAAGGCTCAATTTATTCAAGGTATTGAGCCTATAATTCTACATAATTGTAGAAATGATTTAAATTTTGGATCAATTGGATTATATTTATTAAATTTACATCACATTGGTTGATTACACATTCTACCCACACAATCCAAAAACATTGAAGTGAAATTAATGCACTTTAGGGACAAATAAAATTTAAAAATGGGCCTACCATGGTAGTTATTATTTGTTATATTATTATTCAAGCTATATATAATTATTTTCATAGGATTAATCTAATGAAAATCGATGTTCATAACAAAATTAACTTATATTAGATGTTTAAAAGTATGATTCATCATATTGAATACAAACAATGAAAACATTTTACTAATTCAGGAAGAATGATTAGCATATCGTTTTTGATATTAATCTTATTGGGATCAGTCAATAATTTATAATGTGTATCTATAAAAAAGATACATAATTTAATATCATTCTCCATCATATTTATTATTAGTAAATGTCTAATAATTTTCAAAATAAACTAATGCAACAATATATGATAACCATGAAATTTCAAGGATTTTAACTTTACCTATATAGTATTCACCCATTTTGATACATTACTTGTATAAAAATTAAGGAACATGAAATATTATTATTATATATATATATAAACGTTTTATCTCTCTAAAATTATTTCCAAATAAAAAGATTGAGGAACCAACATCCTATTTTTTCTAGTTAGGTTAGGATAAATCTTTTTCTTAATACCGAGTCTGTCAAGTCCTAATGAACTATTATGTCATCTACCATTTTTACAATAATATAAAAAATAACTTTTACTAATATTTATCATATAATTTTATCAATATACATAACATCTAAAAAATGTTTTAAAAATTTAGAGACCAAAAAGGTAAATTCAAAAAATACACTTTTTTCCAATTGAAGTGAGTATCTTTATATGAAATTTTGTGATTTAGGAAAATGGTGTGAAAATTTATTAAAAACAAAGTTATCCTCTCAAAATCTTCCAAAAATTAATTTCCTGAAATAAACTAATGTTGATTATATTTCTTAACAACATAATCAAAATTTCAATGATAATTTCTATAAGGATATGTTATAAAACGTAAGCACTAATTTTTCATGAAGCTAAAACTCTACCAATGTTTTATTCTATTTGATCACATATTTTTAGAACGTATTAGTCAAGATTGTTTCACCTTTTCACTATAAATTGACATAATTCCAGAAACATTAAAATAATTTACGTTCTATTTGAGATCAATAAACATCTAAAATAACTCATTCCGAGAGGAATATTATGTAGTCACAACCAGATTAAATAGATAATATAACCCAACTATCATTTTTTATAATTTTATATATATATCATTATCAATAAAACTATATCTAAAAAATATTATTCCCATGAAAGAAAATGGATTATTCATTTACATCAGATGAAATATGTAATATATGTGATTGAAGAGTGTTCAAGTTTCATAAAGAACATAATTATACCTAAATGGACTAAAATAATCAAAATATAATTGAAAAATCACATTGTGTATTAGTAATGACACGTTTCATTATATATTAGATGAATTATAAAAACATTAGGTCCTGATTAATTGTAATGTAGGTGAATTTCAATTTGGAGAATTTTAACTAGAGTTTGAGGTTTTTAACTTATTTGTGATGTTTTAGTAAAGGTTTTAATGGTTGAAAAGTGGGTAAAAAATATTTATAAATTAATATCTAGGGGTGTGTATGTGGACGAGACCTGGTGGGCTACAATAGACCCCACCAGGAACCTGGTGGTATCCCTCTAGAAGTTTGGTAGGATAGGTAGGGGTTTAGTACCCCTACCCTATCCATTGGGTGCTCGATAGTAGTTCAATAGAACATCATTAGGGACCCTAAACCTAACCTAAATTTTGGGAATTTATATAATTTCTGGGGGTTAATTAACCCCCTCTTTCTTAAGGACTTATTTTTTAAAGAGTTTCATAGGGGGTGTTAAATACAATGTCATTTTTAGGTACATTTATTCATTTTTTGACCATATTTACTTTTTTTACCATTCTTGAGTAGTTTTGGGTAATTTTTGGGAACTTTTGGAGTTTCATGAGAATATTCATAGTTATTTCATGATTAGGGGAAATCATACCAAATTCCAAAAAAAATGATTCAATTTTATATAGTTTTGATAGTACTATTTTTCACGGTTATAATATGGTTAAAAAAACTACGGGACTAAACCATGTGTATTCCCTAGGAAAAAAATCAAGGATGTGGCTATAATATGGTTTACCAAATTACGTGAAAAAACCATGTGATGAGATTTAATTAATTAAAAAATTCTTCTCTAACTTGAAGAAAAACTATTAAACTCATTATTTCTCTTATAAACTACGATCACAACCATTGGGACCCACCTTGGAGATTTCAATGACCCCAAACCTTCTATATATCGATTCTGATAGATGATGAGGTTTCAGATCTTAGAATATCAAGTTAAGAGTTTTTTAATTATTGTTCCATATTCTACCTTCCTCTTGAAATAGACCATAGATTAGAGATGTTATGGAAATATCTATGGGTTGTGTCATGATATAATGTGATTTCTTAGGGATCTATTATGATAAAGGAATGTAGAGACATGATCTACCTAGTTATATAGGCACTTCATCAATAATTTTTGTTATGAGTGGTTTCTCTTAGATCCATTGATCTAGATATTATTGAATCATGGTTTTTTGATATAAGTTATATGTTTTATAGATCTTATTTCCTTCTTATAAACCCATTTCCTCTTGATTTGTGGATACTATTTGGTTTTTGTGAATACTAGGTTATCAAGGTAGGAGGTTTCTGGAAAATCTTTTGTTTCATACACGCTGATTTCTTTCTCATTTTAAATTAGGTTTTTAAATTGTTTGATGGAATGATTTATGATCCCTGAGATGTGATGTTTTTAATTTTTTTAAATTTTCATTCCACCTTTGAAGTTTTTGAGGAAAATGGGTTTTCAAAGCATTTTTTTATTGTGAATTTGGGTAGTTTTATTTCTGATGTCTAAAATGAATGTGAAGGATTTGTACAATGAAAATGGCAGCCTACACATGTGGGCTATTATTGAAATTTAAAGCTATAGTGTGTTGGTTGTTTTAAAACTCGAAGACTACATGTATGGGATATGGAACATTGTAAATTGGAGTGCAGAGAAGGGATATGGATTTGGGAAAAGTGCACGAGGATTTTTTATGGATACCAAGAATGGATTTATGCAACTACTATAACTAAAATTTATTTTGACATGGGGGGATCACTTATTGGGGTGATCTATCATCCCTAAACCCTTGTCCTGGGTATTTGTGCTAACATAGTCATTTTATCACTAATGTGTGAGGGACCTAGTGAACCCATACCTAATCTACCCATGGAATAGTTTCCATGGTTCTCTATATAGAATTATTTTATAATTTTTTTGTGAAATAGTTTTATCAAATGTGTTATTTTAAAATAAAGTGGTTTATTTATTTATCCATCATTTATAACTATTACTATAGCATATTAATTTCCATTTTTTATTTAAAAGTATGTAAATATATGTTTCAGGCATTGTATTTATTTAAATTATTATAATTGGTTTATTTATTAAAAAATTATTATGAAAGACTTGGTGGGATCCTACTAGTCTTATTTTTATTACACCCTATACATACCTTTTTAAGTGTGTAGATATTGTTTTATTTGATGTAGGTAAGGGAAATGATCCTCATAGTGGTGGTGAATATCCCTTCTATTATGAAGTAACATTTTGGTAGTTACATGGTTGGATGTTGGCCCTCATATTACATGGATATGGTTTATTTTTTATCTTAGCTAATTTGGTTCACCTATTTTGGATTGGAACATGTTTTTTCCTTGTGCTATTTGAACTCCATTATTTGACATTGTTTTATCATGTTACCTTTCTATTATATATTAAACATGGTAATTGTTTGTTTAATTGGGGAAAAAATCATTTCTACTGTTAGTTCATAATTCCTTAGTGCTTTTCTCTAGCCCATGGGGATCAATATTTCCCTTAGGGACTGCCCATAGGCTGGCTTGAGAGTTCATTTCATGGAGGACCCAATATGGTAATTAAGAGATTGGTGTCAGAGGTGATTACTTGATAATGGTATTCTTGTCTTGTGATTTTTTAGTAAATATGAGATAGTATTATTGGGACTTAAGGGCTAGTTTATGATCAAATTCATATCCAACACTCATCATAATGAGGCTGATGTTTCCATGGGATATTGGGAAACATGCCTCCAATTTTGAGTTTCGATCTAATATCAGTAATTTTATTATGATCTCTTGATTCAAAATGTGAATAATAAATTTCATGATGATCAATGTAATTTTATTTTTATAGTAACATTCCCTAAAAAGAGATCGCAAAGTTCATCTAGAAGCTGTTGTTAATGATTTTATATAAGGAGACCCTCCAATTTATTAGAATATCATTGATGTAGTAGTATGAGTTTTCCATCCTATGGACCAAGGTTTTTTTCTTTTTGCTATATCATGATAGAGATGTGTAACTATAGACGTGAGGAGGTAATGATCAAGAAGAATTGTTTCTATTTTAGAAACCACAATCATTCCAAGGAATGGATTCCCCCCCCCCAATGTAGCGGAATGGTTGGGAAAGATCAAATTTATTTCTAAATTTATAGAAACTCTAGATTTAGTAAATATTAAATGTGATATCATTAAGCTATGAGGACCTTCAAAGAGATAGTAGGACATAGTGGTTTTGAAAAAAATTGTTTTTTAGAGTAGAAATACTTCAAGATAATATATTTTTAATATTTATACCTTGAATCATTGAAAATGGATAAATCTATCGAGTTAATCACCTTTCAACAGGGTGACTAGACCATGATATAGTATAATGACCATTTTTATGTGTTATTTATTTTTTCTTTAGAAATTATTAAATGATAAGTTAAAGGATTGAAGGTTACATATGGGAATGAGACTGGATATCCATTCTCAATTTTTATTTCAAAATATTACCTCATATTCTGATGTGGTTGGTAGATCCTTAATGAAATAGATTGACTAGGTAGAATGTTTCGGTTGGTTGGAATTCCACTTCTACCTAGTGGCTGTTTAAGTGGATACAACATGAAGAAGGGGAATTAGAATAATGATTGTAAAGGTAGTAGTAGTGGATCCAAAAATTTTATTTATACCACACCTTCTATGGTAGCTAATAGTGGTTCTTTCACTTTCTACCATTGTGGCAAGACCAAGCACATGAGCTATACTATCCTCACACCTATGAAGGATTGTAACTCATGTAGATGTCAGGGTCATATGAAATTTTTTAGGTTATATATTTTACACATTATAGTATTGGGTTTTTATCCCCTAAATGATTTTTAGTGTAGTCTGATGCTCTAAGGATAGTAGGTTTCTAGTCTTAGGCTTCTAGAATAAAGAAATTACACATAGTGAAATGGTTTCTTGTGGAAGTTTATATAGTTAATTCTTTATTGAGAGGTACTGTATTCGTTTCTTCATCTTTAAAGACCACTTTTTTTATTCCAATGACTGTAATTATTGTATATCTATCAATTTCATGAATATATTCAAACCTTTAATAGAACTAATGTAATTTTTCATGGATTTGATGACACCTCTCAGAATAAAGATAGAGAAAAGTATTTGATGTCTCTCACATTCTTTATTTATGTCTACGACAGATCTAATTTGATATTGTCTAGTTCTTAACTTAGATCTATATGAATTTTTTTGGAGATATATAGGTTAGATTCAATAAATAATAGATTGATTTCTACCATGGGTGGTTGTCCTTTATTACCTCCAATGGGTGCTCCTGGTTATTTATAGGATAATTAGATCCAAGATCTTTCTATGAAGGACATAATTTACTAAAACATGGGGAATTAATTTATCCTATTTTATTTTAATGTTAACCCGAACCCTTAGTCGGTGAGTTACAACTAGTGGTAATAGAATTTAGTAATGTGTTTTTAGTTTATTTATATAGTTTAACTCTAGAGAGGGATGATGGATTTTTGATCAATTTGGTTCTGAGAATTCAATTGATATGTATTACATCTAATCTAATGAATAAAACAAAATTTAAGGACATAAATATTTAATTTTATGATTTTAAACCTAAAGGATTCATTCATCCTAGTGTGCCACCTTTGGAAGCGCTGATGCTTTTTGTTAAGAGAGATGATTGAAAAATATATTTATGTGTCAATTATATGAATATGAAACATGTATTGATTAATAATAAGTATCATTTTCTATATGTCAATGATTTTTTGATCAATTAAAGGGTATACATTAGTAAGCAAAAATCAAAAGTCATTATAGTTATGAACTACTTTTAGTTAAAGAGCCTAGTATTTTGATGACCACCTTTAGGAGAAGGTATGACCACTTGGAATTTCTTGTGATTATTTTGGGCCAAATTAATGATCATATGAATATCATGCAATGATGATTTGGATTTTCCAATGGTACCCTAATTACATTAACATGGTATTTGTAAATGACATTATGGTTTACATGAGAACAAAATAAAATCATTATCTTCATCGAAAATATGTTTTAGTAATCCAGAGGGATCACCTTAGTGATAATAAGTTATTAAAATATAATTTATATATTTGAAAAGATTTTTTACATGTGTTTATAAAACATTACATCTCAATCGATCTTGAAAATGTGAAATTTGTCTTTGCAAGAACCCGACCTTAAACAATACACATTCTAGTGATTTTAAACTTGAAGTCACATTTTTACATTCCTAAGGACCCTTTTTGTCTTATAATTTTAGAGAAATAGGAAAAAATCATACATAGTGAAACCATACATTTCCTATGGAAACTTATACATATTATCCATTTTTACTATAAGAACAAAACACATTAAAATAAAACTTTATTTTTTATCATGATAAATTTTATCAATTTTTATATTGACTTCATCCTGGTCCCTAATCTCCCTTAAAACATGTTATTTTTTTTAAAATATGTGATGAGAAATTAATGATCAGTAAGGGAAATGAATGAATGAAAATTCTTATTTTAGTGAAAACCCATAAAAAATTTCATCGAAACAGTCCTTTTAAGGAAGAAAAAGGAATCATCTTTTCCAAAATATCATTATCTTATCTTTTAAAAATCGAATAACTTCTATGAGAACTTGTTGGAAAGCACATAAAAGTTATGTAGGCGAATTGGTAAATCATTTCCCATATCACTATTAAAAATTGAGTAACCAATGTGGTCAACCTACCACTCTAGAGTGTCCAATTAATTGGAGGTTATAATGTAACCACATATCCATAGTTTATCACAGAACCTCCCATTAGTGGTTAATTACATAACCACCTATCCTTGGTTTATAATTTTACTAGACATAATTGGACTATAATGGAGAGAACCATAATAATAAAAAATTACCAAGAACCATATGATAACCAAAACACATAAATTCTTATATCATAACAATATTCTTAAGGAAGACAACCTTTTTATTTTAAAATTACATATTTTAGAAAAACCACACACATAAAAATGAAAAAAAGTTCTTTGAAAAAAATTATACTTATAAATAAAACATAAAACATTTTGGAGTTATGAAGGTGGAAAAATATTCTCATTTTTTTTATATAAAAGACATTCCTTTTGAATTTTATAAAAAGAAATATTAAATTAGGATCGTTAAACGAAAGTCCCCTACATTGATTTTGATTCACCCAGTACCTTATTTACCTCTATGAATAATAAAATTATATTAATTATTTAATTTATTAAGAAGCTTTTTCAAGTTTTTATTAATTTTATTTCCCTTAATACCTTGTTATATACAAGTACATAATTAATTATGTTCTCTTCAGAAATTTAGAGGATATTCGTTTTTTAAGTCCAAAATAAATTTGGTAGTTTTAATATGAATAGTAGGGTAACTATTCTATTGTCTACAGAATAATAATAATGATGTAATTTTTATTTTTATACATAAATTATATTTTTAAATAAAATAATTAAATATGGTTAGGAAAATTGAACTATATTATAATTATGGTGCTGGTATGTTGTACGTACACATTGGTAACATTTCCATTTTTCAATGATCATTATTGAAAGGAGTTAAGTATAATTACATCTTTATGAATGATCAAAATATCAAAATATAATATTATTTATTTAAACACTATTATATATTTCCTCCATGTGATGTCGTGATGAAATAAGGATCACATCTCTTTATGGAGGTCGAAGTCCACACGTACGCATGAACAATGTTATCTTTTTTATGTGTATGGAATGATAAGAATGTAAATGATATTTTATATTTTAATAATAATAAATATTTAATTAATATGATAAATAAAACATAATTCTACAATTATATCCATTATTTAAAGACGGTGATGGAAAAGGAATTCCATCAGTTCACCAGCTGGGACTCCACCGTACACATGAATGATGAAATATTTTCCCATTTTTTGGATGTGGATATGAATATGGGTAATAAAAATAACATAATACCATATAAATGTTTTTAGTAAAATAGAGTTACAATTTTATCATGGTCGATAAAAATTTTAAGTCGTATTAGGATGAAATAAAATTGAAACAGAAGATTAAAATGATACCTCTTCTATGGGAAACAAACATTGATCAACACCTGAAGTATTTTTTGGTTAGTGTTAATCTTTAAATAAGTCCTCTAGTGTTAGGGGAGTTACTATAGGAAGGGATTTTGGTATTGATGTTTTGAACCAAAAAATTATTTATGTATGATGTATTTTGAAAAATAAGTGCCCTATTATATGAGAGGGGTGGGTCACTCTTAGAATTAAATAAATATCAAAATATAATAAGACAATTATAGATCCATAAACTTCAAAATGTCTTATGAATGTCTATGGGATTAAATTTGAGATGATATATTATCATATTTGGAATTATTTAATATTATTATTTTCTTAAATAATTTAATAAAATTTATTTCCATAAAATTTCATTATTCTCATATTTTGTTATTATTAATTACATTGACTTTAAAAACACCAAGACAAAAATTAAAATTAGAAAAACTATTTAATTACAACCTAAACCTACAAAAAGAATCTATAAAGTTATTGGATCTTATTAATTACATCTAATTATATTTATTTTAATATTTTTGAATTCATTTATTTTATTCTTCCATTAATTAAATAATAATTTCATTAGTATTGGGAAAGATTTTAAGTTAATTATTTATTCCCTAAAAATAAAAATTAAATTAACATATTATAAAAAGATATTTTATATTTAAATATATTATTTTTGGATGAACATAGCATTTGGATACCAATATATTAAAATATAATACATATTAATAAAATAGTGTGACATGTTTTACCTTTCATTAAATAAAATAATATAAATGAATTATTGTCAGACACGTGGTTCCAAAAGGTCATAAATTAGACCCATGGATGAATATGGAAAAAATAACTCATAAAATAGAATGGGGAATGTTTTGGGGGTCATTTTATAGTCCTTATCATTTTATTTTTACCCTAAAGTACCAAATTTAACTAGTATTGTTGTAACAAAATTACTAAGTTTACTATTAATATTGAACAAAATTAAAAGGGAATTGTTTCTAAAATTTGAACCATTGATTAAAAATATGAAATAAAATTTTAAAAATTCAAAACATAGAAGTTTTAAATTTTAATTTAAAATTAAACTGTAATGAAAAATAGTTTTTTGAAAAAATAAAAATATAAAATATAAAATGTTTTTATACAAAATTAACGTATAAAACCCATAAGAACATAATTAGATAACTTAAAATAAATATGAACTGATGATAAATTTAAACTAATCAAAAACCTAATTTTACGTTTAAAATAGTTTAAAATAAAATATAATTTTCAATAAAATTCAAAATTTTCACTACTCATTGAAAAATCAATATTTTCAAAAAATTCTCAAAAATTCATACTAAGATTATTTTGACATGATAAATTCAAAAATAAAATTATTTTTTACAAATTAAAAGTATATACTTCAAAAATAAATAATTTAAATGTAACCTAATCATAATTGAGTTTATTAAAACTATTTCTTATTTGATTTTAAGAATTACTTAATATTTGAATATAACTATTTAATTAAAGAATACTAAGTAATATTGAAGAAGTTTTTTCTATTAGTATATGGGTTTTTAAATTCTCCAACCCTTTTAGAAATTATATCCTATCAATTTTATTCACTAATTTAACATGTGATGATTCCTTTCTATAATAAATTTTTTTTGGTTTACATGTTTATTTTTAAAACATACGAGTTTTCCAAAAAAAAAATAGTTTGGTAAATCACTTTGTTCTAAAATACTAGTTCTCTTGAGTTATGAATCTGAATAGGCCTTTCCTCATAAGAAATTTTGTCTTCCAAATAAACTACTTTAGGGATTAAAACAAAAGATGAATCTAGAACATACTTTCATAACATCGAATCATGAAAAAAATTTCTTACTTAGGAAAAACATAGAGGAATAACCACTCATTAGGTAACTGGTCAAAATTTATCCATGATATCGTATGGTCTAATGAATTGTGGAATTATATTTACTTTATTACCAAAATGCATAACACTTTTCAATGGATATATTTTATGAAAATATTAATCACCTACCTTGAATGAATGATCTTTCCTCTTATTATAAACATAAATTTTATGTTTAATATCACCTATCCTCATATATTACAAAATCATTTTCACCTTCTTAGCCACTTCATCTTCCAATTCTAGTCTTATTTACTTCATCTCACATACTTCATCACTAAAATCCATCATTGACACTAGTTTCCATATAATTCCTCAAAATGTTCCATCAGTATTCTAGACTAAATAATCTTATTATAAGAAACTCAACTAAATAAATATGATGATCCCAAATTCCCTAGTAATACAATGAACAAGAATTGGTATTTTCATCCTAGGTCTTCATTTTTCATTCTAACTGTACATCTAGTTGTTTATGAAATGTTGTACTGAAATTTAATTCAATACCCAACCACTTTGGAAGCACTTTACAAAAATTAGAAGTGATCCTGGGGTTACTGTCTGATATAATGGTGAGATAAACTCTATGTAACCTAACTATCTCTTTGAGGTATAGTCAAGAAATATGATCTAAAGAAATATTATCATAGATAGGAAGGAAATTTGTTGATTTTTTCAGTAGATCAACAATAACCCAAATCATATTTTTTACATAAATAAGAATTTGTAAATCCCTCCCCAAAATCAATTAATATATTTTCTCATTTCCACTATAACAGTAGAAATTAAAAATTCACTCCGTTTAGTAATTTACATTCTTATTTATCCTACTGAAATGATAAAAATTTCACAGAATTTTTTTAAATATATATTTTCATTCCATCCCACCAATAATACTCTGAAATGTATCCACACATATTTTTACAGCCCAGATGAATGATGAATAGGAAACTATAAGCTTCATTTTACAACTTCCTCTTAAACTAGAAAGCACAAGGCACACATAATCTTTTTCAAATTATTAAAACAAATTCTTCATCAACATTATATTTATGGAAGACACCCTTCTTAACAAATTATATATTTCTAGAAACTCATGCTATTACTTTTGAGGTATCTGAATTCTACCTAACAGATACAATTACAGTGATTCTTGAGATAAAATAGAGGAAGTTTCTATATCCAATAATTCTTGTCCCAAATTTATGAAATCCTTTACCAAAGTGTAATTTTCCAAAGGTAACATGTTTAATGTATCCTTATTATTGTTTGAATCAAATAATTACTCAGTTTGATGGAATTAAAAAGATTCTAATGAATTGTGCAATCATAATACATTATTAGTTCTGAGCATATTCTCTGTCTCATGTTCAAATGATTCTAGGAAAATATATACTTTAAACATTTTTGATCAGTATATATTTCACACTTTAATCCATTTAAATGATTCCTTCAAATTTTTAATGAAAATAACCACAAAATCCAATTCCAAATCCTTTGTAAGATAATTTAACTCATGAGGCTTTAGTTTCCATCAAGAATGTGTAATTACCTGATCATTTTTAATCATAACACAACCAATTACCATCAAATAAGATTCACTGTAGATGAAAAATAAATATTTCTTAAGGGTAGACCCAAAACTCTAGAATTCACCAGTATTATTGTTAATTCCAGAGAACAATAATCACATTCTTTTTATAGATAAATCTAACTCATTTTTGTTGTAACTTAGTCGGTGGGATAAATAACATTGAAATGTTTTCAGAAAACCATATTAAATAGCCTAATAATCCAAAAAAACATTGATTCTCAGAATCATTTATAGGTGTTTTCCATTAATCAACCACATTTTTTTGGCGATATCAACTGTTATGACATATGTATTTACAATTTTCCCAACGGAAGAAATATCTTTTACCAAAAAATCACATTTTATGAATTTTGTATATAACAAATTTTCATTGTTGATTTTCAAAATAATCCTTATGTTTTTTTCATTATCCTCATAATTTTTTATAAACCAATATATCATAAATAATAACAACAAGAAAAATATCAAAATATTCATGGAAGGACCTATTTATAAGATCCATAAATACAGTGGGGTAATTTTTTAACCCAAATCTCATAAATGAAAACTAATAATTCCAATATCTAGTCCCAAATTTATCATTTAGAATATATTCCTCCTTCACCTTCAACTAATGTTACAATAACACGAGATTAGTCATTGAAAATTATTATAATCCCTAAAGCTGATCAAAAAAATCATTGATATAAGGAAAACCATAATTATTGTTAATAACAATTTTATTTAATGCTCTATAATCAATGTAAAGCCTCATGAAACCACATTTATTATAAAATAGGATCCCCCATGGTGAAGTTCTAGTTCGAGTAAAACCATTATCTAGAAATTTATATAATTTATTTTTTAGTTTCATAAGATATACTTGATCTATTCGATAAGGGGGCTATGATATAGTCTTAGCATCAGAGACTAAATAACTAGTTAAAAACCCTCCTGATCTAGAATAACAATCGGAAATTAATCAGGAAAACATCCATATATTCATCTATTATTTTAAAATAACTAATATGAAAAATTACATTCTTTTACACGAAAAGTGATATGCATATTTCCCTACCATATAAAATTATTTTCTCCGATTCTTGGTAAGTTATAAAGTGTATTAAATCATAAAACAATACATTATTAGCCTTAAAATCTATATTAGCATGATGAACTTACATCCAATACATACCCAAAATAATATAAAACTCCACTATTGGATGCTGAAAAATATTTCCCGGAAAGACTATTTCATTACAATAAAAGGAAGATTCTTATATATATATTGGTTTCTTTAATATTTCCACACTCTGATTTCACTAAACCTTCGATCATACTTTCATGATTTGATATTCCCATTATTATTGAAAATTTATTATAAATGAATGAATGTGGAGATATAGAATAAATTATGGTATTGGAATAATTTGAATACAAAATTAATATACCTTTCACCAATTCATGTGAAGATCCAACATTAACCGTAGTGGCATCAAAATATTTCCCATGCCTTTTTTTCTTTCTATATAGGATATTTCTAGTCTAAGTTACTAAAATTTGGCACACATTAGAATAATGTCCCAACTCATTAGAATTAAATCATGTTACCATTAGCTTTTCATTATTTGTATTCTCATTTTCCTTATTGGTATGATCCGTTTGATTAAAATTTCTACATTAAAATAATTCCTTGTATTTCATGAGACATTCCATGGGGTAATTCCTATCACACTTTTCCATAGATTGGAATTTAATTTTCTTACCTCTAAATTTATTTGGAAAATGTTTCACCAACGAACAAACCACAACTTACTATTTTCATTAAGAGGCACATACGTGTGAACAAACACCATCTCAACATTTTTCAGCATAATGAACAAGTTTTTTATTGACTTTAGATTATCTCAAATCCAATGGAATTCATAAATTTTATTTAATCCAATGTAAAATATATCAATTTTAAAATCAATTTCATGAACAAAATATGGTTTGTACCAATGCAGTATTGAAAAATCGGCTTCATATATCGCCATGTAATCTTCATCTATCTTCCTTAGGTCCAAGAATTTCTCATCAATTCTGAGTCTAACAATGTCAGGAAAATATTTATCTAGAAACATATTCTTAAATTAATCATATTCCATGGATTAAAGATCATATTTATCTTTGGTATTCTAATTTAGAGACTATCATCAATCCACTTCACCTTCAAAATAATAAATATAAAGGGCTACCTTATGATGTTCTAAACAACCCATGAATTCAAATATAATTTATAGTGAATTGAACCATCATTTGTGTACCACTGGATTTGAGGCTCCATTGAATGATAGAGGATGATGTCTCATATAATTATGTACAATAACCATATTCCTCTAAGGTAGATTTAGATTCCTCAAACCATGGATTCAACCACTATTTATAACAAGTATTTACTGATCCATTGTTGTAACAAATTTTTTTTATTAAAATTACAATCATTATATATAAGGACCCAACCTTAATATATTACAGAATATTTTAATAAATTGATAATTCACATTGAGGATCTTTTTTTTAGATTTATACATATTTAGGCCATAACTATTACATTACATCTCAAAAATTACAAAGTAGACACTTCTACTCAGTTTCCATTTTTTTTATAAAATAAAAACTCTTGAAAAAAATATTCATGTCTACTTACATGTTTTAGACATCATATCTTTTACTTGATACCGTCCTCGACCCTATTCATCTTTATGTCCTTTGAAAAACATTTCAAAACACAGGATGAGCATAAAAATCTCATTAAGGGTTATAAAATAAAGGAATAAAATATTATTCTATCAAAACATAATCTTTTTACCATACCTCATGAAATTATAAGATTTATGACTAACACATAGAAAAAATAAATCATAAAGGTAACTTGTGGCATCCACAACATACTTATGTTGTAGCTTTCACAGCCACATAGTGATTTACATTTTCAATACCCATCACAGTGTATTACCTAATTCTTTATGGAAAAACATTCACGTTTACCTCTGTCAAATTACTCAATGCATTGGAGAACTATCTCGGGCTCACCCGCCCTATGTTTTTCACAGAACCACCTATATACGTAAACAATGCCCAATAACCATAACATATTCTTAACATATCAAACAAACATAAAGGAAAGATAAAATTTCCACATTTCAATCACAATATATCATTTTAATATATTGACATAACAAATCCATTATGAAAACCATTTTCAATACCAAAATATATAAAAGAGTATATGGTATTTATTTTCCAATTAAAAACATTATGACTTGTTAAGAAAGGCATAGATCAAATAATAATCGTGGCGGCGGAAAAGGTCGTTGTCACCGCTTACAATAAAAAAACATTATTATTTTTTGTTTAGTAAAACACCTTGTAGAAAAATATTCCATTCGAATTAAATAAAAATTCATAGGTGTTTGTATACCATATAATAGAAAGTCATGTATAAAAAAAATATACCTCAATGAAAGGAGATTGAGACAAAGTCCCTTACCTCATTTCAGACATGAACCGTTCGTTCTTTAACCTCCTAAATAATAAAATAATGTTAATTTACACTTTCTTAAGAACATTTTTCCACTTTATTATTCCTTTTATATCAATTATTACCATGTTATAAACATCATGTAATCATTTAAGTTAATAATTGTTGTTTTGTTGATATTTGGTAGTTGAGTCAAAAATGAACTTCTTTTAATTACTAGTTGTTAATGTGGTAAAAGGACCATTATATCTAGAAAGATATTTATGATTTATATTTCATATATGTCATATATATCCAGTATATATATGTATTTATCACAGTATATAACATTTGGAGATGAGAAATGAAATGCACCGTTCATGAGGAGGGTAAGCCGTACGTATGCATGAACGCTACTTTCCTTTAAATTTTGTATTTAATGGAGTGAAAAAATAATGATAAAATGGTATATTATAATTCCAGTATAATATAATATATTATTTTAGTAACTCCATCCTTTATACATTCCCCATATGGAATGAACTAGTCATATCACTTTGAGGGGGTGGTAGTCCGCACTTACTCAAATTAAATTATCGTGTTTACCCATTATGGAAACCATAATGGTATGATATAAATGAAAAATACAGAAGTATATAGACAATATAAATATAATATATAACACATAAAAATACATTTCCATCTTAATGGATACCATAAGAGGTTGTAGGAGATAGTCGAACAATCATCATCTCGTGAGGCGTTAGTTCTCCATCCACAGTGACAATATGTTATTTAACCGTTAGACGAAGGTGTGTGTAAGTGTAGTTCAAATACATATCATAAATAAAACCTAGTATATTTATGAAACTATTTCTATTTTTAAATAAAGGAATAAAAAGATTTTATGGGTTTGTAGAAGTAAAATAAAACAAAAGAAATTAAGAGAAGACGTTAACATTAAATCGGGTCACTCCCTTAGGTTTTAACCAAAAGGATTTCTTGAAGTCCATTCTACAAAAGTTAATGCTTATATGTTGAAAAGAGGTATGTAGGAAAATTAATTGGGCATATTTTGGATGATCCAAGCAGAATGAGAGGTCTGAGTAATGGGTTTGAGGTGCGAGTTTTTTATAAGGGGGAGGAGAGTCTCTTTGGGAAAGTTTGAAAATATTATTTTATAATATAATTATTTTCGGTTTATAAAGGTCCAAAACTTATTGAAGTTGAAGATAAGATGACACATGATCTAAATAAAATCATACAACAAGAATTAGACAGGTTTTTCATATCGTTTTAATTTTAATAATCATAATTATTTAAATAATTCATTAATGAGGTAAACATTGCATCATTATTATGTCAAAAATAATTTTATTTATTTGATGTATAAAGATTATAAAAGAAATACCATGATGTAGGAAATATTTTTAGCTTCAAAATTAACATTTATAGTCAAATAACTAACTTATATGATCCCATGTATAAATTTATTTACTAAAAGAAATATGTTTATGTCATTTTGTATTTTCATTAAATTAATTATTATGAATTGTCATTATCACTCCCAAGTGGATCCATGGGGTCCCAAAATAGAACCAAGGATACCCATGGTCGAATCATTATCATCCAATATGATTAAGATACATGTTAGTGTAATTTAATATTATTATAATAATATTTGTTTACCCTTATTTACTAGATTTCCCCTTTAACCATGGAAAATAAAATATTTACCGAAGTAAATATTCATAATGAATTAAAATAAAAGTTACCTATTTAGATAATTTGGACCTCCTAATTCTAAATATGGTTTTTATTTTTCTAAATCCGAAGCATAAAAGTGTCATAAATTACTTTAAAATTAATTCCCACTGTCAAAAAAGCGTGTGTTTAAGAAATAATAACTATTAAAAGATTGACTTTTGTTTATGTCCAATTTCAATATGAAATTACATAAAATGACCAAAATTGGATTAAATTGTAAAAATATAATCTAATTACACTTGAAAACTAATTAAAAAGATAATATAACCTCATAAATAAATTATATTAAAAGGTGGTTTTGAATTAAAATATAGTATTTTTCAAAATTTCATTAAAAAATGAACATTATCAGAAAAATACCAAAATTTAATCCAAAGTAAATTTTGATGTCCTAATTCTAAAAAATAATATTATTTTTTCAAATGGAACATATAAAAGTGACTAAAACTAGATTT